>OX637350.1:4920729-5583450 GCA_951799405.1 Agapetus fuscipes
AACACGTATTTTTTTATTTGCTTACCTTTCGCGGTCACTCCCTTTGGTCCACGCAGAAATAAATGCTTAAAAATTCAGACTCCACACGAGATCCCATCGTCAAATTGGAGACGCGGCACATAAAAATCGATTGGGAAACGGTTTCATTTCTCCCAGCAGAGAGACCCGAACCCGCCCCAATCTCCCCGAGAACACATTTTTTTTCATCCCACGGCACACAAACTTTTATCTTGCCGCTGCTGCCTTGTAAAAGGAATCTTACGCCGTTTTTTCTCTCGTTTACTTTTCTTTTACAATTGTGTGAAACTTTCAAAGGTTAGCCAATTTTCATTAAAAAATATTTGTGTTTTTTTTTCAACTCTCCCAACGCAAATTACACGAATATCTTAAGGATTAAACGAAGTTACTTTTTTGTTGTTATTGAAACTCTGCTTAATTTCTTATTCAACTTGCTGCTATCCTTAAGGCCTGATATTTTCAGCATAGCGACTTTACACGGAATGCAAAGGACGCACGTATGGCAATCGTGTGGGAAGGTTTTTTTATCAGTTTAAAGTCACATATGCTGACGTTGAAACCGGGCCTAAGGGGTTTCTTTTATCTACAGCTAGCACTAGCTCTAGCTAAAAATATTGTAATTTTAAACATTTGCCAAGTATATACGTCCTGATGTGTGTGTACACTTTTCTTAGAATTTACCATATTTTTTATTTTCACTTTGAGATGAGCGTATATTGACAAAGTAGTTCCGACACATAACACGCCTTAAACTAAATAAAAAAGCGTTGAGAAAAATCTCTTCATCTATTTATATCCGTTAAAGTGATTCCATGTCGTCTGGGACATTTTGTTCAAACTGATATATGTACACGTTGGTATGAAACTTCAATGAAAAACTCATACATTTGTAAGTGTAATTCAAAGTCAATATTAATCTTTGCTTATAGCGCTGTTTAATTTTCACTATTTTTTTATTTTATAAGTTAAATAATAAAAAAAGCGTTCGAATTAAAGAATACGTGTTACGAGTATATACACCTATATCTAAGAAAGAAATGGCGGTTGATCTGTGATGTTGGCGGCTAGGGTTTGTTAAAGTAAAATTGGTTTTTATGATTTAGTTTTTTATGTCCATGTATATATTATAATTTATTGATTTTAAAAATGTAATTTGTCATGTATGTTCCTTGACTTATAGGTTGTTATGTGGCTGACCACCCATACTGTAAAAAAATTGGTTCACTTTGCCAATGTCACCCCTGTTTCAGGGAAGGACGGCAAGAGTTGCAAGGCTTATGTTCATTTGAGATTGGGTTTTTATATTGTAGGTCCACATGCGGCATGTGTTAGCGCGAAATTATACATGTCTGCTTGTGGGAATGCATTTAATATAAATCTTAAATGATATATATCTTTGCAGCTTAGATTAGATTAGATTAGATCTATAATCTAAGTTACAAGGATATATTCATTCAAAGCTCTCAGATGTATGCCCACAAACAAACACGTGTAGTTCGCGCTTACAAATGCTGATTGTGTACTTACAAATAAAATCCAAACCTCAAATGAACATAAGCCCTGCAACTCTTGCCGACATTCCCTGAAACAGGGGTGACATTGGCAAAGTGAACCAATTTTTATATTATGGGTGGTCAGCCGCATAACAACCTATAAGTCAAGGAACATACATGACAAATTACATTTTTTAAAATCAAAGAATAAAAATAACAATATATACATGGACATAAAAAACTAAATCATAAAACCAAATTCACTTTAACAAACCCTAGCCGCCAACATCACAGATCAACCGCCATTTCTTTCTATCCTTGCATACTTCTTTCATTTCCTCCAGAGTCATAACCTTCTTCATACAAGCTCTTCTTTTATTATGACTCTGGATATTCCATTCATTCGCAATTTCGGATATTTGGTCCATCCATACCTTTCTCGGTCTTCCTCTACCACGACATCCATCTATTCTACCAACATATACTTTCTTCGTCAGTCTTTCCTCATTCATTCTCTCCATATGCCCAAACCATCTTAACAAACTTCTTTTAATCTTCACTTTCACACTTTCTTTTGCACCACATTCTTTTCTTACAAAATCATTCCTCACCCTGTCACTCCGTTTTTTCCCAATCATACTTCTTAGAAAGTCCATTTCAACAGTATGGACTTTACTAATTTCACTTTCATTCACCGTCCAGGCCTCGCTTCCATACATCAAGGTGGGTAAAAGTATGCCACTGCGTACCGCCAATCGAGCATTTTTAGAAATATTTTGATTTTTGGCGATACAAGCTGTGGCACCCAGTACACACCTGCCCTTCATTACTCTTCTTTCAAGTTCACCTGTCATTCTTCCATCTTTCTCAAACTTACTTCCCAAGTATACAAACTCATTTACCACATCAACATTCATTCCGTTTATTCTAAATTCGTAGTTCGTATTTTCTTCATTTCTTTCAAAAATCAAAACTTTCGTCTTACTTGCATTCAATTTCAAATAATTACCTAGCAGAGCTTCGTTCAATCTAGAGAGCATCGTTTGCAATTCTACTGCTGAGTCCGATACAAGAACAGCATCATCCGCATACAGTAGAACACTCACTTTGCTCTCTCCTATCATTAATCCACAATCATCAAGTCTAGCATCTCGAACACACTTGTCCATGACTATGTTAAATAGCCATGGGCTCATCACACATCCTTGCCTTACACCCTTAAAAACTTCAAACCATTCACTATACTCATCATCAATACGAACACATGCTGTACTATTTTCATAGTTTGCATGCACCGCACCTAGGAGAGCCCCATTCACTCCGTATGCTTTCAAAACATCCCATAACATACCTCTGTCTACTGAGTCAAAAGCCTTTTCCAGATCTACAAAGGCCGTGAACAGCTTCCGCCTCACCGACAATTGTTTTTCAACAAGTTGTCGTAGAGTAAAAATCTGATCAACACAGCCTCTACCGGCCATAAAGCCGGACTGTATATCGGAAATCCTTTCACTAGTAGTCAGAATCACATTTTTTATAATCACCTTACAGAAGACTTTTCCTGGTATACTGAGTAGACTGATTGGTCTGAAGTTCTGACAGTCTTTTTTGTCCCCTTTACCTTTGTAAATGGGAACAATGACTGCCTTCTGCAATGTTTGGGTGCTGAAAAAAGCAACCGATTAAAAAATACAATTAAAGATTTTTCTATCGCTGTTAAACATCTGCGATGAAATGACTGAATAAAATCTGAAGTGTTTTCTTGTCTTTGATTTTATTAATGCGGCCAGCCTTTTCTTTGAAATGGGAGTTTTTCGTACAACATTTATTGTGAAGGCTACTTACTATGTTTTAGGTAAAGAATATACAAAAACTGAATGTCATGTCTAACACCCTCAGTGGAATCGAACCCTGACGGATTTCAAAACTATTGAGGCTTTCAAATGGGCTATGAAAACTTCGCCGGGTCATCGTTGAGAGATTACATGTCATTTTTCTTTCAGAACTACTTTTATAGAGGATCAGCGATCGTCATGGTAAATTTTGCCAGTACGGCATTTCTTTAGATGTGTTCATAGTACTTTTCATCAAGTGATGTCGTGGACTCTCTGATCCTTAGTCGTTGATCATCTTTCAACCACATCGTTCAACCACTTTCGTAGACGATTTCTCGCCTTCAGAGGACAAGAGCATGCCTTAGCCGTTCATCATCATGGAAAATATTGAATTTAGAGATTTCCTTTCACGGAGTTTCACCGAAAGTTGCACACAATCTCGGGTGTTATTTGGACCGTAAAGCAGCACGCTAAATAAGAGCGCTATAAATTGTCATTTATGAGTGAGGGAGCCTTCAGCGCGCGGAGATAAATCACGGCCTCTTGCCCGAGGCATTACCTTTCCAGGGCAATGCGACACTAACTCTTATCTGCGGGAAGGCACATAATGGCGTGCTGGGCGTGTGTGAACTGTGCGCACACACCGACACTCACGCGCGGCAAGGAGAAAGCGTGCGGCGATACTTTCACCACCACTACAACGCTTGCTACAGATGGAGACAGTATGCAAGTGGCTCAGACGGCTGATGTGTAGCAAATTACCTCAAGTGTACAGGATCTGAAGTCCGTAATAACCTCGGGCATGATAGTCTTCGGACCTATAGCTCTCGGGATTTAGACAAGGACAGCAGAATGTGTATGTTTTAGAGTATGCACAAACTCAACGGTCTACGTTCACAATATTGAGAGGCAAGTAAGGTTCTGCCATTAGTGTGAAACATAAAGGGTAGTCGCATAAATGACGAGCGGATAGTTAAAATTATGTTGCTTTATGGAGTATTACATTATCTCACATTACGTTTAAGTATCATCATAATAACCTAATCATGGCAAGACATCAAGAAGGTAACTTCTAGTTGATGCATGCTCCTGTAGTCTCAACGGGCATCGGTAGATCTTACTATACACATTTAAAGATAGAATGCAATACAACATGGCGGCGTGTTTACAGCTGATCGATTTGAAGTACAAAATGTGTCAGCTGTTGATACGCCGCCATTTTTTTTTTCGTTTACTCTTCAAATAGATACGGTAAGATATGTCGACGTTCGTAGACACTTCCACCCCAGGGCCTGTAATGTAAGTCTCAACGGACGTCGTGTAGATTTTTCCATATTATTTTAAGACAGAACGCAATTCATCATTGGCGGTGTGTAAACAACTGATCGCTTTATTATACAAAACGTATCAGCTGTTGAAACGCCGCCATGTTTTAATGAGTTCTTGAAATAGATACGATAAGATCCACCGACGCCCGTTAAGACTGCAGGGGTAGGCATCGACTTGAAGTTACATTCTTGGTGTCAGAAATTGGTGTATTATGATGATACTTAAACGTGACCTAATAAAACTGAACAATCCATGTTAGATAATGTAATACTCCATAAATGAATATAATTTTAACTATCCACACGTCATTTACGTGACTATCCTTCATGTTGCATACTAATGTCGGAACCTTACTTGCCTCACAATATTATGAACGTAGCCCGTTGATCCACGAAGTTTATGCATGCTCTGAAACGCAGATATTCTGCTGTCCTTGTCCAGATCCCGAGAGCTATTGGTCCAAAGACGATTATCGTGACCGAGGTTATGGCGGACAAGAGTAAAGTACGTAATCCAAAAAAGAATAAAACGTGTTTCTGAATGACACGGGTAACAATGTGGGCGTGCACTTCATGTAGCGATATAACGTGGGGCGTGTCAGGGGTCACGGTTTTGAGACGGGTATTCTAGAGAAAAGAAAGGGTTTTCTTTCTTTTTGTGATTGTGTTGATGGACTTTTCATGTCCCGCAAAGAAAAAGGTCGATAATAAAATTATAATGGAATATCACAATATTTTTTTTTACAATTGGTTTGAAGTGAATTGTAGTTTTCAAGCTTTCACGGTTAAAAAACAAAATTTTCAGGACTAAAAAGCTGTGGGAGTTTTAAGACGAATTTAATTTATTAATATTATTTATTAGAAGTTTGCATCAGTATTTTATATCAATGTGCATTTCAACACTGCAGAATAAAAATGTAAGTCTCAAGAAAGAGCTCTTACTTCGTGTTTCCATGAATATTGGTTCAAGATTTTGCAAAATTGTCTCCAGTTATTCCTATCTTCATTCGTAACCGTAAGATTTTTCATTCTAATTTTTCAATGAACCAATCAAACCATTCTTTCCTTCTTCACTTTTCTTTTAAACCACTAAATTTATTGCATCAAACTGATGTTTTTGTTTTCAAACTGATTTTCTAAAAAAAAATACCGAAATATGTGGGCTTTCAATAATTATATGACCTTTGAGAATAAATTCACGCAAGACGTAAATCTTAGCATCCAGAAAATCATAAATTTCGACATTTGTGATTTGAGGCTTTGGGGGCTTTAGGGGCGGGGCTTCGCTACGAAATCCCATTAATGCCGTCAGATTCTGAGGCCAATGTTCATTTCACGAGCACGCAATAAGGCGGCTGTCCTCGGTGACGAACCAAAGACAACTTAAGCCGTAGTCTGAGACCATTGCCAGTCTGGGCCCCCCCAGGGACCGGCTTTATACGATGGAGAAAATATACCAGGACCCCAAGTGTGAGACCTTAGGCTCTAACTCTATCGTAGCGTTTCTCCAAAGCAGTTCGAAAACTGAATGAATGCTTAGAGTGAAAGTTTTTATTTTCCGTACATTTTTTCTGTTAAACACTATGGGTGAGTTTGTACGTAAAGGTTTATACTTGGAGTGCAGTATACACTCTACAGGCGGCACGTATCAGCTGGAGTATATAAAATGTCTACGCTTTTATTCTCAGATCTCTTTTCTCTCCATCTCCTCGCGGGACTCCCGAGAGTCCTAATTTATGGAAGGGCTGAAAGATGAAATTCTGCGAGAGATCCAAGGGTAAACAAATTGATGCAAATGGTATCAAATCATAACAGTATGTTGCTTATTTTATGCGAAAGCTAAACATTTTGACACTAAAAATCCAGAATATATCAAAGAAAGTGCAAAAATGTCTCTGTTTTCCATTCTGCTTTGTGTCCTATCCAATAGACTTTTATTCACTTCTTAGAATCCATTTTTTTTTAACCTTGTCAGAAAATATTAAATTTCTCTTTTTGTTTTATTCAAGGCCACCTAAGAACAAATGTCTTTGTACCTATAACATATTCATGCTGAAGTATTTGATATGATCGGTTTTTGATTAATTCATATTCAGATATTTTTTTTGCACAAGAGTCCTTGGGGCTCTCGCTGAAATAATATTATCATAAATTTTCGATACGATTTGTTATATTTCTGAGAATTTATTTTGCGCGGAATTTCATTTCTCGAACTTAAAAGGTTTTATCCTTCTTTTCTCGTTGATTTTGCCAAAGGATCGTTTTCCATTTTTTCATTATTTTCATACCAGAAAACTCTCCCATCGAACCGTTTCCGAGAGTCAAGAAACCGCGTTATTGTATTTTTAACGCTGTAACCTTTCCTTTGACAATTTACATTCCTCGTAAAAAAGGCGATAGAATACCCCGTACACAAGAGTATACCGACACTATATTATGATCTTATTTTCCAGTAAATTCGACTTGCTATTATTGTTCCATATAGTGGAAAGTAGTAGCGTGCTTGGGTCTTTTCTTGTGCATATGCTATTAATAAAAATTCACCTTTTTAATCTATATATGTAATTGACTTATACATGTCTGCTTGTGGGAATGCATTTAATATAAATCTTAAATGATATATATCCTTGCAGCTTAGATTAGATTAGACTCGACTTTCTTCTTTTCTTGATTTTGAACTTTCGATCTGTTTGATTCACAAACAACTTCATATCGGCTCATGCATCCTTACATGAATAAGTCCTTGTATCTATCTACCTTTTTGGATATCCTTCAGTTGTGCGTTGACTTCTTGGCATATTTTTCATTAATTCATTCATCCATTAGCTAGATTATGTACGTTACGGTCAATTCTAAACATTAACCACTAGACTACACCAGTCACATTGGCTCTGTTTATATTAGAAAATAATGTAGCTTAGTATGCTTTCATGCTTTTATTGAACATCTCGGGTCATCTTTCGCGTATTTTCAAGAAAAAATGCAACTTTGCGTGTGCATCTTACGAAGTACCTTTAAATATGAAAAGGGTCCCGCATATAAGATCCTACGGATAATCCGCATCTGGTGTCGGTGGAATTTTTGTCGTCCCGCTGAAGGAAATGTGATATATTTTCAATATATATTCATAGCTGCTTCACGAGTCCGATGCTGGGTTCTGGACTCTTTAAGTATACATTTTTACATTCAAACTCAACCGCTGAGTTTTACAAGAAATAGACAACGCGTTTCCTTAGCGTTTAAGCTTCCATACATTTTTGATGAAACGCTATATGGTTGGGGTGCTGGAGAGGAGAGTGTATCGTTAAGTTGACTCATGGCGGCGATATGGAGTACAGCTTATATCGCGATTTATCGCACGACAATATGAGCTTTATTCGCTCGCCGGAAAATTCCTCCTCCCTCCTGCGAGTCGGCAGCAGATGTCTGTCGCACATACGCGGGCACACACTCGATTACAGCTGATTGAAAAATAAAACCAATCATTTTTCAAACGAAATTGTATCGGACTTGATGCTTGTGTGGAGCTATTTTTACCTTGCTTACTTGTCTTCAATCATTCATGACCTTTTACGTGACAAAACTTGTATATTGATTCTACATCTATCTATAATCTAAGCCGCAAAAACATGTTAACATTTAAGGCTCATATTAAATTCATGCCCACAGACAGGCACATGTAGGTTCGCGCCTACACATTTTGCAGGTGTGCATACAAATAATAAATAAAAACTCACATTAACATATACCTTGTAACTCCTGTCGGCTTACCCTGAAACCGGGGTGGTACTAGCAAAAGTGAACCATTTTGTACAGCACGGGTTGTCAGCCTCATACCACCAGAGTAAATGCTGTTTCTTTTCAATTGGTACAGAAGATAGAAACCTGCTCCCTCGTGAGATCTGTAAAAAGGCATTCAACCAACAACGCTTTAGCGAAAGAGGATTTGGTCATTTGTAGTCTTGTTCTTTTTTTAATGAATCGTTTAATGAAGATCGTTTGATCTGTGATTCACAAAAAATCTCAGATCCGCTCATGGATTCTAAGGTGAGGACGTCCAGCTTGCTTTTCACCTTTCAGGAGGTCTTCCAACCGTGTGTTGACCTATTGGCTCCTCTCATTAGCTACGATGTGTGCGAGTTTTTCATGATTAATTTTGAAGATCTCATCTATAGATGGTCATCTATAGATACTTCAGATGATGTTGATATAGGAGTAGAATGGGAATAGTACTCGTACATTAAAGCGCTCAGCTTATACGATTAATACGCTGAATGCACTGAAAAATTGTTGAAAATTTATTCATCACAGATTCGTGTTGTTCTCATATCAGCACTCTTAGTGTAAACTTCATCCTCTTATATATTATCGTGTGTAGATTTATTTATAATTTCGGCTTATCCTTTTGTACTCCACTAAAGTTTATTTACTTTTGGGAATTTATTCAAAATTGCCAAAATCCAGCGAATATTTTGTGCGAACTCAAATATTGTTTCAGTTTTGAATGGGCGTTGTGAAGTTTCCCTTCCCTGCGGTTACAGAGTCAATATTGTTATACGAGAACTATCCCAGCATTAGCTTACACCCTCCATATTCTTATCGTAACACATTTTCTTGAAAATTGATACTTGCGGAGCGACAGACAGATCTGTTCTATTGTCTTTCAAATTTATCAGTTTTGAAAGCAAAGTTTACTCAATGAATAAGTAATAGATTCTATTTGTCATCTCTGTTTCACTAAAATAGAAAAATAGGTATTTTGTGTAAAGAAAAACTCATCTGCCTTTATCAAGGACCGGTCATCATTGGTTCATAAGCCTTACAGTTAGTTAAGCCTTAATGTTAGGATACATACTCTTATTAAATTGAATCGTTATTCTGCGAAATTCCTTACATTTTGGATATCAATCCAAGTCGGAGCTTGCTGGTGCTTGCTAAATAACTCCATTGATAAAAAATCACAGTACCTACACCTTATTTTTGTACACGAATCGCTATCTCGTCGCCTTAATGTCGTAAGGAATTTAACAGAATAGCGCTTCTGAACCCAATAACCTTATTTTTAAAGGCAGTCATCCTTCACACATTCACAATGTTTGATAAATAACATTTACGATCTCTAGCCAGAGGTGGAAGTCTCATCGACCGTCGATAGATATTACCGTACCTATTTGAAGATAGGACGAAATAAAACATGTCGGCGTATCAAAATCTCATCCATTTTATATGGAACAACCATCAGCTGTTCAGGCACCGCCACGTTTTTATTTCGTTCTATCTTCAAATATGTAGGTACGGCAAGATCTACCGACACGACGGCTGTCGAGACTTCCATCCCAGAATCTCCTTGTGTTGGCTTCCTCATCCCTAATGTATTATTAATCCCGCTCGCCTAATGGGTAACTTGTGTTCTTTTGTCTGTCAGAGTGGCCAAAGCCTCTGTAAAAAGAGGGTCTATCGGTAAACATGTCATCGGCAAGGAATTCCCGTTCAATACAAAGAAATGCCACTTAATTAGCCGCAAAATTGCTGTTCGCCGTTAAAAGGGCTAAATCGCTTTCGCTGTCGGAGAACACTGCGGGATTTGTGCTGTGGGAATGAAGTACATGACTTGTGTACAAATTGTATTTATGAAAAACACGGTATCAAGAAGGAAAACCAATTTGTAAAATTTGATGCTTTTTTAAACCCAATTAATATAGAAAAATACTAGATTATCGTGTCACCCGTGTTTTAGGGAAGGATGGCAAAATATGCAGGGTTGAAATTTGGGTTTTTATTTCGTTAATACAATTGCAGCACGGTTAAGCGCAAACTTATGTATGTGTATGTTTTGGACGTACATTGAATTTCAGTCTTAAATGCAAACATACATTTGTAACTTAGTTTATAGATTAATGAAGATGTTACTAGATTTCGCTCAAAGTATACATGAATATTAAGAAAATATATTTTAATCATTTTGTGACTATTTTGGACGGATTTCTTTTTTTCATATACTCGTAAATATATCGCATAAACTTAGCTTTGTTGTAGCCCCTAAATTAAGAAAAAATAACGTACTTTTTGATAAAAGTAAATCTGTATGTAATTGAAAACCCACAACGTATTATTTTTAATCTGTTCAAAAAGCTCTCATATAAAACGAAAAGTTTTTACCGATATTTCCCAAAAGATAATGTGACATTTTCCAGCAAAAGTTATTGTATCGTTCGGAATTTAAAATCTGGACCTTTTTGTTTTTTCCAAACCACAATCCCTGAGCTGTCTCAGCTTCTCCCAGCATTTTCCTTCCAGTACAGAGGTTCCCAATTTTTTCTTCTCCTTAGACCCCTTACTTTTATTTGAGTTTTCCGTTGACTCCAAACCCCATATCCTTTTGATTTCAAATTATCTTTTCCGATCATCCTCGTCATTACCAATGATTGAAAAAGCCTATCTTGAGTTTATTTTTGTGCCGTAATCTTCTACTATATTTGCCGTCATTTATATGAGTTGATTGCCGTTATTGCTAGACTCTCAGGGTGACTCTGCGCTTTGAGCGATTCGTATTTGTCACAGAGTCGACAGACGAATCATGAATCCCAGCTTCTGTAAAATCGATACATTTGTCTACTAAATCAAACTTCAACAATTTTAATCAAAGATTTTTTGGATAGCTTAGGTACCTACATGTATTTTTCACAACTAAATTAGAATGTAGTGTAAGTTCTGACCTGTTTATCCCCAAAGGGATCACATGTTGCGATTCAGGACCTATTTATTTGTACGGGTAAGGGGGCCGGCCTCACGCCATCCACTTCAATTGAAGTGGAAGTTTTCCAGCTCCCGAGGGGGCGGGTTCTCATGTTTAGTGAAGGCTGATTAAATCGTGTGGTTATTTTTTTTGGGTTTGAAATAAATACTGAAACGGAAAATCATTTCTGACACCTTCGTTGGGATTCGAACCCGAGCTCTCGGCATGGAATGCAAGCACTCTACTATCTGAGCTATCAACCGAATAAAGATGCCAAATGTGTAGAAATTTTTCTATTTTTGTTGAAATGGGATTTACCTTTCGTCTGATCATCTATCTAAAAAGTCTACATCTAATGGACTGACTTTTTCATTATTTTTGTTTTCATAGACTCCATTCTGTAATCGATCCCTGGGGGGTCTATTTCGACCATTTTCGGAATCGCTGTTCTTGTATAATGTAATGTAAAAAGGTCGATAAGCTTTGGCAGGGAATCGACCCGGTTAATGCTGGGGAAACCTTTTTAATTCGCCCGGTCAAATAAAATACACACAAATTGGTAGCGTTCATCCGCCGAGTCTTTTTTTATTTACAGGCCCTGTGTAATTTGCTCAGCGTCCTACTATACAAACGCAGTTCATTTTATTAGACGCCTCACTGTTCAAATGCGATACTCGTATTTTTTTTGACAGATTTGAATTTTGTTTTTTTTTATTGACCACAGTTTTCTTACTCGATTATGAAAAGTGTTATCAAAACTTAATTTGACGAATGAAATAATCGTGATTATTGTAAGAAATTGCTCTGATTGTACAAATCATCCTTAGTTGCTGCGTTGAGTGCTTTTGGCGCAATGCGCTCTTCCCTACTGAATTCATACCATCTATCAAAAATATAATTACAGCATTAATAGAATATTTAAATTTACTTGAATTGTGTACCTACTAGGAAATCTAAATTTTACTCTACGTTTTCTTAAGCTTCCTGAAACTTTAACTGAAATAATTCAAATAAAAAAAATCATACCGAAATGTATTTGTTTTTTCTGAAACAAATGTCGTATTCGCTTTCGCAAAACGTATCATCTTTTACAATATTGTAACGAACGTATAAGTTCGTGTGAACGTGATTCTAGGCAAGCTGATAGGTGTGTGTGATGTCTCTGGTATAGTGTCGAACAATCCTAGTGGAAGTAGTTCAACAACTATGTTCGAGAACATGCAAGAATCGTCTCTACCACCCATATAAATACGAGCAAAGATTCTGTGGGACAGACCGAGTCGCTTTCACCATTTTAACGCGAAAAGAGAACTGTACATTGTAACCTATATTGAGAAAAATAAATCTTGTGAAATAAATTGAAATAACAATTTAATTAAAAAGAACCCCAAGTCAAATCATAACAATATTATTGGTCAGTCAGGCTTGTGTCAGTACGTAACCTTCATCGTAAGACTTACAAGGTTGTATGGAGTATGGGGGTAGTGTGTTGTGCTTAGTAACGTGGCCAAGGGGTCTTACCCGGGATACTCGGGATGTTTGCGATCTGTGCGGCAGGAATTTCCGCAAATCGCGGCGGAATATTTCCGTCGGCCACTTTGCGGGCGGGGCGGAGCGAGGGGACGGGGGCGCTAATGTTGTTCAAATACTCGGGGACAATGTGTGCCCGCCCACCTGCCCATTCCGCCCCCTAGAGCACGTGCGGCCACTCCCGCCCTACAAGCTGCAAAAAATACAAGGAATTTGAGGAGCCTAGTGTCATAGAATGACAAACTCCATTTAATCACCAAGCCATACTTTCTATCTTAGGCTCGGTTATTTAAATGTTAGCTTATGTCACTTTAAACTGATAAAAAAAACACTACCTAAACGATTGACTTAAGGGCGTCGTTTTCGTTCAATAAAAAGTAGCTTTATTTACAATAATTAGAATAACTAAATATTCTTATATATTCGTATACCGTTATAAGAGAACTTACATTATTCTCGACGTTTCGTTAGCGACGTAGCTAACGTCTTCAGGAGACACCCTCTACGACGACTGAGAATGAACAAATGAACTTAAGAACCATCGTTATACCTAAGTAGGGTGACGGGTATAGCTATTGGCCGGGGTATAGTTATTGGCCATTTCATTTTTAAAGCAAAGTAATAAGAATTCTGCTATCTCTGTTACTCATATGCAATATTACTAATGTTGTCCATCTCATTGCGAACACTTTCTAGTTCACAATTTTATCGCCAGGTTTTATTAGTGACAGTTATGGTGTCGATATTGGAGGAAGGTGAATTTTGCTGTCATTTCTTAAGCACACGCTTAAGGTAAGTACTCTTTATAAATGGTATATTATTATGTAATAAGTGTGTTTATTGCAATCTTTTAAAGTTATCAGTGTTGAAATGGGATTAAATTATTCTATTGTCCAGCTGTTTTATCCAAATACAAAACACAACTACACTTCTTACGGTGGCTAATAGCTGTAACATCAAACTCACATTTTATAGTTATTGGCCCCCCTGCCAATTACTATACTTTTCCTTGTGATTTTTTTTTGTCAATATTTTCTTTGAAATTGTTTGTTTTTCCATTAAGTATGCCATGGATTTAAATAATATTTGTCTAAAACATCAAACATATTGGCCGGGCGGCCAATAACTGTCACTTTGGCATGCCAATTACTGTAACTTTTCAAAATATATTTTTTTTCTTTCAGGTACTCCTCACAATCATGTCAAAGACATCCAAATGGACTCAACCACAGCTTGATCTTGAATTTTACAACCAGCAGATGTATCAGTTTTTAAGCCAATGAAACAGTGGTGGAAATCAGCTCTTCACGATTGGCATGCGGAAAACCCTGGACAAATGGTTACTAAATCAAACATTGCTCTGGTTTTTAAAAAAGTCATTGGAAAAATTAAACCAGAATACAACATAAATGGGTTAAGAGGGAGTTATAGATACACGGAATTCGTAAAAAATCGTAAAATTCGTAATCTGTTGATAAATGTCGTAACTAAATAAGGTTAGCACTTTTTTATAATGTTTAACTTTGACTGTGTGCCGGCAGATGTGCTAGCTAAAATAATAATATTTTTTTCTACAATTCCACACTAAGACGGCCAGACCCTACCAATACATTGATATTATTCACTTTGTCTGCTATCCGGTCATTATAATACATTGGCATACTGTCAAACGTAGGGATCTCCAAATCGAGGTTATTTAAAAAAATAAAAAATAGGCTGATTTAATTGGTGAGCGCTGTTTTTATGTGTTACAAAGCGCCAATTGTCAAGCAAGACCCAGTTGCTGGATAAAGTAAAGCTGGATGGACCTTTGGTGACCGGTCATTGGGAAAGGTTTTTTCGTTCACACGAAATTTCGTTCAAACGACTTTCGGTCACATATAGATGTGCTCCACAGAATATCTTAGAAAACCTGTTCGTTAACAAACTATTTATTTTCACGATTCGTTATTTCGACAATTAAAAAAAAATAATGATTTATTTGGTGAGCGTTGTTTTTGTGTGTATCACACCTCAAGAGCCCTCTGCGAGCTTGGTCGTCGCTCTAGAAAGCGCCAATTCTCAAGCAAGACCCAGTGGCTGTAAGGCTGGATAGACCTTTTGATGACCGGTCTTTGGTCAAGGTTTATGAATTTTCAACCCAGCGACGAGAAAATTTGAAAATATAAATGTTTTTTTTTTGCTCCACCGGGAATCGTACCCACAACCTTCCATTCAGAGTTCGAAGTGTTACTACTGAACTACAAACCGGTCACAATTAACTGTCAATTTTATTTTGAAATATCATTAATTGAAATCTTTGAATTGTTTTGAAAATAATACAAAATGTATATATTAAGTTTTGGAGCTATCCCATCAATGTACAAAAAAAAAAACAGTGTGTTAGTTTTTCTCACACCACTACACAAACTGACACATGCATATATTTTTTATCACTCACAAGGGTTGACGCAAATGCAGTCTGTCAATATAAATTAATATTTAAAGAGATATCAAAGGTGAGTAATTTTAAAAGAAATAATGCCTATAATTATTAACCTTAACTAGTTGTTTGGTATGAGGCTGACAACCATACAGAAAAAAACTTGGTTCACTTTTGCAATTGCCACCCCGATTTCAAAACAGGGCGATAAGAGTTGCTAAGTTCATGTTCATGTGAGATTTGGTTTATTTTGTAGATAAAGACACATAAAAAGGCAGACCGGCCCGCAGTCTAGTAACTTTGAATCCGGATCGGAAGGAAGTGGGTTCGAATTCCGGCGGAGCTCAAAAAAAAGATTTCATTTTTAATATTTGCTCTTCGTTGGGTTGCAAAATTAATCTGTCTTTGTCAAAGGTCGGTCACCATAGGTCGATCCGGCTTTACACCAACTGGGTCTTGCATGAGAATTGGAGCTTTCTACAGCGACGACCAAGCTCGCAGAGGGCTCGAAGGAGGAGGGTGTGATTCACACAAAAACAGCGCTCACCGAATAAATCATCCTGATATTATATTTTTTACTGTTATTGTACAACATGTGTAAACACGAACTTAAATGTGCCTGCTTGTGGTTATGCATTAAATATGAGCCGTAAATGGCAATAGCGATTTATAGATTATAGATTTTGAGCTAAACCAAAGTAATGAAAAAAAAAATTAAAATTAATTTCACGCATGAAGACA
This sequence comes from Agapetus fuscipes, assembly GCA_951799405.1. Lineage (NCBI taxonomy): Eukaryota > Metazoa > Arthropoda > Insecta > Trichoptera > Glossosomatidae > Agapetus > Agapetus fuscipes. Next base: position 4,936,833 of record OX637350.1, read on the forward strand.
ATATATTTTTGACAGCCCTACATAAGAAAACACCTGCATCTCAAATAACAATAATAGCACAACATGGCCAGCAGAATATCGTCAGCGAGGAAAAAGTTATACCAACAAAAGGTACCTACCTACTTCTTGTATAATAAATAATAATATTTCTTAGAATTCGACATTTTTTTTCCAAATGCGTGCAAAAAGATCGGTCCTTAGTCTATTGACTACGCTTCCAACTCTTAATCGGAAGGTTGTAAGTTCAATTCCCGGCGGAGCACAGAACGCAACTAAGCTACACATTATGTGTAGTTACACTATAAAGTTAGTAGTTACATAGTTATTTTTTATAGTTAGAAGTTACAGTATTTAGTGTCACTTCGGGATTCGGGACCTATTTATTTTTAGAGGTAAAGTGGCCGGCTTTACACTAACCACTTCATTTGAAGTGGGGGTTTCCCAGCTCCCGAGGGGGCTGGTTCTCATTTCTTGTGAAGGCTGAGTAAGCCTTGAGATCGAACCCTTGCTCTCGGCATGGAATGCAAGCATTCTACCAATTGAGCTATCGACATTTTTACGAGCTTGGTCATCGTCGCTACAAAGCGCCAATTGTCAAGCAAGACCCAGTTGCTGGATAAAGTAAAGCTGGATGGACCTTTGGTGACCGGTCATTGGGAAAGGTTTTTTCGTTCACACGAAATTTCGTTCAAACGACTTTCGGTCACATATAGATGTGCTCCACAGAATATCTTAGAAAACCTGTTCGTTAACAAACTATTTATTTTCACGATTCGTTATTTCGACAATTAAAAAAAAATAATGATTTATTTGGTGAGCGTTGTTTTTGTGTGTATCACACCTCAAGAGCCCTCTGCGAGCTTGGTCGTCGCTGTAGAAATTACCAATTCTTAAGCAAGACCCAGTTGCTCTAATGCTGGATGGACCTTTAGTGACCGGGCTTTGGGAAAGGTATATGATTTTTTGTCACCAAGCAAAGGGCATATTTGAAAATATAAATGGTACTTATATTTTTTTGTGCTCCGCTGGAATTCGAACCCACAATAATAATAATAAAATTAGGATGATTTATTTGGTGAGCGCTGTTTTTTTGTGTATCACACCTCAAGAGCCCTCTAAACACAATCTTCCATTTACGAGTCAGAAGTGTAAATCATAAGACTACGGACCGGTTGAATACCATATATTGTATGTGACCGAAATGTCATTGACCGAAATGTCGTTGACCGAAAAGTCGTTGGCCGAAAAGTCGTGTGGACGAAGTGTCGTGTGACCGATTTGTCTATGGCCGAGTTGTCTTTGGACGGGTTGTCGTTGACCGATTTGTCTTTTACCGAAATGTCGTTAGCCGAAAAGTCGTGTGGACGGAGTGTCGTGTGACCGACTTGTCTATGGCCGGGTCTTTGGACGGGTTGTCGTTGACCGATTTGTCTTGGACCGAAATGTCGTTGGCCGAAAAGTCGTGTGGACGGAGTGTCGTGTGACCGACTTGTCTATGGCCGGGTCTTTGGACGGGCTGTCGTTGACCGATTTGTCTTTGACCGAAATGTCGTTGGCCGAAAAGTCGTGTGGACGGAGTGTCGTGTGACCGACTTGTCTATGGCCGAGTTGTCTTTGGACAGGTTGTCGTTGACCGATTTGTCTTTGACCGAAATGTCGTTGGCCGAAAAGTCGTGTGGACGGAGTGTCGTGTGACCGACTTGTCTTTGGACGGGTTGTCGTTGACCGATTTGTCTTTGACCGAAATGTCATTGGCCGAAAAGTCGTGTGGACGGAGTGTCGTGTGACCGACTTGTCTTTGGACGGGTTGTCGTTGACCGATTTGTCTTTGACCGAAATGTCATTGGCCGAAAAGTCGTGTGGACGGAGTGTCATGTGACCGACTTGTCTTTGGACGGGTTGTCGTTGACCGATTTGTCTTTGACCGAAATGTTGTTGGCCGAAAAGTCGTGTGGACGGAGTGTCGTGTGACCGACTTGTCTATGGCCGAGTTGTCTTTGGACAGGTTGTCGTTGACCGATTTGTCTTTGACCGAAATGTCGTTGGCTGAAAAGTCGTGTGGACGGAGTGTCGTGTGACCGACTTGTCTTTGGACGGGTTGTCGTTGACCGATTTGTCTTTGACCGAAATGTTGTTGGCCGAAAAGTCGTGTGGACGGAGTGTCGTGTGACCGACTTGTCTATGGCCGAGTTGTCTTTGGACAGGTTGTCGTTGACCGATTTGTCTTTGACCGAAATGTCGTTGGCCGAAAAGTCGTGTGGACGGAGTGTCGTGTGACCGACTTGTCTTTGGACGGGTTGTCGTTGACCGATTTGTCTTTGACCGAAATGTCATTGGCCGAAAAGTCGTGTGGACGGAGTGTCATGTGACCGACTTGTCTTTGGACGGGTTGTCGTTGACCGATTTGTCTTTGACCGAAATGTCATTGGCCGAAAAGTCGTGTGGACGGAGTGTCGTGTGACCGACTTGTCTTTGGACGGGTTGTCGTTGACCGATTTGTCTTTGACCGAAATGTTGTTGGCCGAAAAGTCGTGTGGACGGAGTGTCGTGTGACCGACTTGTCTATGGCCGAGTTGTCTTTGGACAGGTTGTCGTTGACCGATTTGTCTTTGACCGAAATGTCGTTGGCTGAAAAGTCGTGTGGACGGAGTGTCGTGTGACCGACTTGTCTTTGGACGGGTTGTCGTTGACCGATTTGTCTTTGACCGAAATGTTGTTGGCCGAAAAGTCGTGTGGACGGAGTGTCGTGTGACCGACTTGTCTATGGCCGAGTTGTCTTTGGACAGGTTGTCGTTGACCGATTTGTCTTTGACCGAAATGTCGTTGGCCGAAAAGTCGTGTGGACGGAGTGTCGTGTGACCGACTTGTCTTTGGACGGGTTGTCGTTGACCGATTTGTCTTTGACCGAAATGTTGTTGGCCGAAAAGTCGTGTGGACGGAGTGTCGTGTGACCGACTTGTCTATGGCCGGGTCTTTGCACGGGCTGTCGTTGACCGATTTGTCTTTGACCGAAATGTCGTTGACCGAAAAGTCGTTGGTCGAAAAGTCGTGTGGACGAAGTGTCGTGTGACCGATTTGTCTATGGCCGAGTTGTCTTTGGACGGGTTGTCGTTGACCGATTTGTCTTTGACCGAAATGTCGTTGGCCGAAAAGTCGTGTAGACGAAGTGTCGTGTGACCGATTTGTCTATGGCCGAGTTGTTGTTGGACGAGTTGTCGTTGACCGATTTGTCTTTGACCGAAATTTCGTTTGCCGAAAAGTCGTGAGGACGAAGTGTCGTGTGACCGATTTGTCTATGGCCGAGTAATCGTTGGACGAATTGTCTTTTATCGATATGTCGTGGAATCCTGAAAATGAATACAAAATTATATTATTATCGACTCTATCGACTCGACATGGTGTTCATGTCTCTTTTCCGTCGTACCGTCAACATATATCGGAATTTTTACGCGTATTCTGTATATTTTATTTACACATATACCTATTGCATATTTTATACGTATATAATATGTGAACATAATGTATACATGTGTCCCGATCGGTCTTCAAGAAAACTGTTTTTTCACCTCTGTCGGCCTAACCATCAAATTGGATAGGCCAACGCCATCTATGTAAAAAATAGAAAATTAACAAAAATCGAAAATTACAAGAGGCCTTTACATGTTACCTCTTTTTGTTAGACAAATAAAATATGTACGAAAACAATTAAAAACATTTGTTTCACTTAACCACGATGTGATATTTGCGGAAAATGATCAGGAGGAACTAAAAACGCGTACAAAAAAATATTACGTAAACACATTTTGAAACAAAATTTATAACTCAGTAAATAAGTAAAAAATGAATTTTCGAAAATCGTCTCAATTTAACTGAATAAATACTTTATCGAAAAATGAAATATTTGGCATTGAAATATTTATGAATAACAAGTGAGTCGCGCTGGAAAGTCAGCCTTTTTTAAATGGTTTTTGGCATATTACCAGCTGATTTGAAGGAAAAAAAAATAAAAAAAAATATTTTCAATTCTTTTAAATATATAGAAAGCTAACCCTATAAATATTTTTTTGAATAGCCAAAGTTGTTTTTGGTCTCAAATACACCTTAAGAGCTGTTATGTTTAGATTGAAAGGTATTGTTACGAAATTAGGGTTCAATTGTCTTCAAATTAAAAATACACAGGTCTTCTTCAATAGTTATTTATTTTACACAGTTACAAAATTTATTTTCACACTACTTTCTCGATTATTCCACTTGGTTTTGGTTCACTGATCAGATGACTTCGATGTGTTTGTAAGTCTCTATGATACTGGCCCGCTCTGCAGGCCATTCGCACCTTTATACTCTTCAGAGCAGTATGATCCAGAACTAAAGTCGCCAGACGGTTCCAGAGTAATTATTACTTCTCGACGCTTCACGTACTACCTAGAGATACAACCAAAATCCTACCTACAAATGTAACACAGTATTCCTATAATTATAACAAATACCTACTTAGCCTAGAGAATTCTACACTTATACATAATTATCGATCTTACCTACCAATACTTTTGAGGATTCTTATAACTATAACTATCCATACTTATTTCAATATTTATATTTACATAACACTATAACTACCCATACTTATTTCAATATTTATATTTACATAACACTACCCCCCACCTAGACTGTTTCGTCCCGGAACAGTCTTGACTCTGTGTAGGTAGGGGCATGCTGATCCACGTCGACACCCTGTGGTCAGGAAGAAGTGGCAGTCCACGGATTTCTCCCCACTGGCTCTCGGCTGCGCTTGCTCGCAGCACACCATGACGCTGATGCCGACTCCCGAGAACACTGCTTCAATCATACTCCGGATTATCCGCCAGTCTCGATTAGCGCGGCCGCCACCCATCTTCGGTATTGCCAGACGCGCCTGCTGATCCTCCAACATGTATTCACGCAGCTCAACAAGGCCGTCCCACAATGCCTTGTAGTCCTCTTCCAGGTTGCTGGAATCCGGGACAACCAGGCAGTATGCTTGTTGACGCCCCTTCGGTAGTCTCAGAGCTCTTCCTTGCGGGCTGCTCGAGGGTTGCGGTTCTCCGAATTTGTATCGGAAGACCCGTGCAATTCCTCTAGACATATCTAGATCTTCCGGTACACTGCATGCCAGTGTGTGGTTCCTAGTGACCTCAAATAAGTCCTTGTGGACTTCTGTGGTCACTCCATGGCGAAACTTCTGCCCTGCCTTCGCGTTCTCCCAAAACGTCTCAAAGGTTGGTGATCTTTCGGATGCGACGCACTGTCGTACTTTTTGGGCTGGTTGGTCATCATTATCGCCTAGGTATGGTGAGAGGCGATTGTAGTGCACGACCCTTGGTTTTCCGTTTGGTCTCTTTTTTATGCGGTAGACCACATCGTTGATGCGCTCCAAGATCTCGTACGGCCCGTCCCAGGAACGCTGAAGTTTCGGACAGTATCCTTGGCGCCTCTTGGGGTCAAAAAGCCACACCCAGTCACCAGCTTTGTACCCCATGCTGTCAGCTCTGGTGTCATAGCGCTCCTTCATTTGATCGCTGGCTTCCCCGATGTTCATGCGGACCTGATCATGGATGTCATCCAGCCTCCTGCGAAGGTCTGTCACATAGTCTTCTCCGGCTAGGTCTTCACCTGGTTTGCAGCCAAATTTGAGATCACAAGGAAGTCGCATTTCTCGCCCAAACAGTATGCTGCTGGGAGTCTTCTTCGTCGTTTCCTGAACAGCCGACCGGTAAGCCAATAAGAACAAAGGCAGATGTCGGTCCCAGTCCCGCTGATGGCTGGACACTACTTTGGCTAAGTACCTCCCCACGGTACGGTTCATCCTTTCCACCATTCCATCAGACTGTGGATGTAGCGCAGTGGTCCTGGTCTTGTAGATCCCTAGCCGCTCACACATTTGCTGGAAGATAGCAGCTTCAAAGTTCCTTCCCTGATCAGAATGTAATTCCAGGGGTACGCCAAACCTGCTGATAAATTCGGTAACTAGAACTTCAGTCACGGTTACGGCCTCTTGGTTAGGGATTGAGTAAGCTTCCACCCACTTGCTGAAGTAATCCATCACCACCATGATGTACTTGTTACCCTTCTCAGTTGTAGGAAATGGGCCAGCTATGTCGATGGCAATTCTTTCAAAGGGGCTGCCAACGTTGTACTGACGCATTGGTGCTCGCCTTTTCCTTTGCGGTCCATTGGCCGTTGCACAGGTTACACATTTTCGACACCAATCTTTGACGTCTTCGCTGCAGTTGATCCAGTAAAATCGCTCTTTCACTTTCTCCAGCGTCTTCTTAACGCCTAGATGTCCTCCAGAAGTTCCTCCATGCAGCAGTCCAAGGATTTCCGGTACTCGGCTCCTCGGAACGAGGGTTTGCTTTCTTCTAAGTGTGCCGTCTTCCTTCTCGATCTTTCGTTTCAGAAACCCTCCTTCTATCACTATGGATCCCCATTGAGCCCAATAAGCCTTGACAGTTGGTGATAAGGGGGCGAGTTTTTCCCAGGTTGGCCTTTCTCCTTCTCGCGCCCATTCCATCACATACTTCAAGTCCGGATCATTCAGTTGGTCTTGCGCCAATTTTTCATCTTGCCAGTCCTCATCTTCGGTGGTCGTCCTTTGGACAATTGCTACCTTGTCCTCCATCTTGCTGCAATGTTTGCAGTCACTGGCGCATGGTCGTCTGGATAATGCATCCGCATTTCGATGAAGCGTGCCAGGTCTATGTTCGGAGTCATAATCATACTCCTGGAGCCTTTCAATCCATCTAGCCACTTGCCCTTCTGGGTTTTTGAATTTCAGAAGCCAAACCAGTGCAGCATGATCAGTCCGTAGTGTGAATTTTCTCCCGTACAAGTATTTGCGGAAGTGTTCCACTGATTTTATCACGGCAAGAAGCTCTCGTCTGGTCACGCAATAATTTCGTTCTGGCTTGGAAAGCACTTTACTGAAGTAACCCAGAACAGTCTCATGCCCATCCTGTATTTGGGAAAGGACGCCTCCTATCCCCACATTACTAGCGTCGGTATCCAGGATGAACTTTCCATCTTTTCGTGGGTAGCTCAAGATGGGGGCACTTGTTAATCTTCTCTTAAGCTCTTCAAATGCTTGTGCGCAGGAATCACTCCAATGGAAGCGAGTGTTTTCTTCCGTAAGCTTGGTGAGCGGTTTTGCAATGTCCGCAAATCTTGGCACAAACCTCCTGTAATAAGTGCACAGCCCCAGGAAACTCCTAGTTTCATGTTTGTCCTTCAGCACGGGCCAGTCTCTTACTGCCTTGATTTTGGCAGGGTCAACTTCAACTCCACGTTGAGAAACTATGTGTCCCAGGTAATTTACTTGTTTCTTGAACAGGTTACACTTTTTCGGGTTGAGCTTCAGTCCAGCGTCTTGTAGTCGCCCGAAAACTTGCTCCAGATTTCTCAACTGATGGTTGAAGTCCTTTCCCAGGATGATTATGTCATCCAAGTATACCAGGCAGGTTTCCCATGATAGTCCTCGCAGCACATTCTCCATCAGCCTTTCGAACGTGGCGGGGGCATTGCATAAGCCAAATGGCATCACGGTGAACTGCCAAAGTCCAGATCCAGTCGAGAATGCAGTTTTCTCCTTATCTTTGGCATCCAATTCAACTTGCCAGTAGCCACTTTTCAGGTCCAATGTGGAAAAAATGGTGCATCCTGCCAATGTGTCCAAGGTGTCATCAATCCTTGGCAGAGGGTAACTATCCTTTTTCGTAACATCGTTGAGCAGTCTGTAGTCCACACAAAATCTCGTGGTACCATCCTTCTTTTTCACCAGTACCACCGGGGATGTCCAAGGGCTACTTGATGGTTCTATGATGCCATCCTTGCTCATGTCTTTGATGATCTTGTCAGCTTCTTCCCGCTTTGCAAAGGGTAGTCTTCTTGGAGCCTGTTTTATTGGTCTCGCTTCTCCGGTGTCTATGCTATGTCGCACTACCTTGGTTCTTCCCAGACGGCCATTAGAGTCCTCGAAAATGTTCTGGTAGCGGCAGATCAAACTCCTCACTCTCCGTTTGTTTTCCTCGGTTAGACCTTGGGAAGCGTCGTGGACCAGGGCTTCCAATTGTGTTGACAATTTGTTTCCTTCGCATGACATGTTTGTCATCTGTTGCACAATGGAAGTTATCCTCTCACATCTGCCCAAAACAAAACCTTCATTCATTTTAACTGGGTAGCTGTTCACATTCATGATCTTGACAGGAATGGTCTCCTTTGCGCGAATCACTGTTCTTGCCACCATGACTCCTTTGCTAACATTGTCCATGTTCTCCGGTTCTATCATACAGATTTGGTCATTTGTACTACTGGAATCCAGGCGGGCACTCACTATCATCTCGGATCGCCCCTTCACTTCGGTATTCTTGGCTAGGATAACACGTGCAGCCAGTTCTTTCCGTCTTTGCAGGATGACTTCTTCATTTCCAATTTTAATGGACCCTTTCTTTAAATTTAAACTGCACCCAAATCTGTCCAGTATGTCCATTCCCAATATAACGTCTTCTTCAATGTTGGCCACCAACGTCCGATGATCAAAAGTGGTGCTGCCAATTTGGAAGGTGGCAATCGTCTCCCCATACACCTGTGCTGACTCTCCCGTGGCGGTGTGCAGAGACCACTTTGTTGGTGCAATCTGCTTACCTCGTGCCACTATGTCGCGTCTCAGAATTGTCCTGGTTGCTCCCGTGTCCACCAGTAGTTCACGAGTTACTCCATCTATTATGCCATTGATAAAAATGCTGCTGGCTTTTCCTCTCACGGTTGCGACAGTAGCAGCAGATTTCAGGGCCTCTCCAGCGTGGGTCAACGGTTGCCCCTTCCCATTAACCCTTTCTAGTTTTCCGCAGCCTGTTTTCTGGGTTTCTGAGGCTTGGGACACTTGGTGCTAAGGTGGCCCAGCTGTCCGCAGTTCCAGCAGCGTGGGTCTCGTCTTCGAGGTCTCAGACGTTCCAGCACTTTTTCAATTAGCTCCTCGGTTGTAGGTAGCTTGACCTCCTCTGCCTCGACTGCACGAACCCTGGCGTGGCCCCTGATGGACTGTTTGACAGCCTCAAACTCGAGAGCTTGGCTGAGCGCCTCGTTCAAAGCCTTGGGATGGGCCAGTTTTACGGCTTGTTGCGTCTCCCATTCCCGCAATCCATTTAGGAACTTGTCCACTGCCAAGCTCTCACAGATGTCGTCGGAGGCTGTCGGGTAAGCGTCTCGTACCAGGCGGGCGATGTCCATTTCAAACTCCTGGAGGCTCTCGTTGGGCTTCTGCACCCTTGTGTTCAGCTGCGACTTGTACAGCTGCTCCAGGCACTTGTGGCCATAGCGCATATCCAAGCGCTGCTTCAGCTGCCCAAAGTCACCACGGTTGTCCAGGGGTATGGCCTGCAGAACCCTGAGAGCGTCTCCTCGGAGCGACAGGCTGAGAACCGAAGCCTTCTTCTGCTGGCTCCAGGCTCCCATCATGGCAGCCGTTTCAAAGAGGGTCAAATACTCCTCCCACGACGTCTTCCCGTCGAAGGTCGGGAGGTTGTGCTTCGCCAGCGAAGGGTCATCATCCCCTCTAGTGACCCTGGTTGGAGTTGAGCATCCCTGGTCGGTCTCGTCGTGAAGGCCTTTGGGGGATATTCTGGTGGACTCCATCTGGCCCTTGTCGGCCAGCTCGGCACGCAGATGTACCTCCAGATTTGACATCCGAGTCTCCATTTCCCCCTTCAGGGCTGTCATCTTCTCCTCCATTTCTCCCTTCAGGGTTGTGAGATTCTCGTTCATCTTCTCTTTCATGTTGGCGAGGTCTTCCTGCAGGGCCTTGGCGTTTTCAGCCATCTCCACTTTCAGGTCGGTCACCACTTCCTTCAGGTTGGTGGTCATCTTCTCCTCCAGCCCGGTCAGGTCCTCCTTCAGGGTCTTGGCGTTGTCAGCCATCTTCTCCTCCAGCCCGGTCAGGTCCTCCTTCACGGTCTTGGCGTTGTCAGCCATCTTCTCCTCCAGGGTCTTGGCGTTGTCAGCCATCTCCACTTTCAGGGTCTTGGCGTTGTCAGCCATCTCCCCTTTCAGCTTTTCCTCCATGGAAGTGAAGTTTCCGGTGATGCTGAGGTTTAGCTCGTCCAAGGCGCGGTCCCCTCCAGACGCCATGACAAAATATGCCGGGTCTTCGCCTGACTGTTCTAAGGCCTCCATGAGGCGTGCCTGTAAGGCCGCCTTCCCTCCTGAGGTCTCCAGGTCCCTCTCCAGAAGCTCATTTTTAAGCTCAGTGACTTTGAGGTCCTTGATGTTCACTTTGGTTGCCATTTTTTTTCAAAATTTACTTCAAAACAAAAAATATTTTTAAATTTATTTAATACAAGTTTTGAGTTTTATATATATAGCTGTTTTGAATACGTACTTTAGCAAAATAATAATTTATCTGATTACACTGATTGGTAGGTACTGTCTTTTGATATTTATTTTTAATTCACCAATATTTTTAACATAATAATGTCTGATAGTACATAATTATTTATTTCGTCTCAAGTCTTTCAAACACACAGGTAGGTACTTAATGTACATTCACACACTTGTAAACAAAGGATAGTTATTCAAAAACTTTTTCTCGATGAATCTGGAACGTTCTTTTGTAATATTTTTCAAGATTTTTTATTTATTTATTTTATTTTTTTAATCACACACAATAATAAAAAAAAACTATGGTCCAATTTGATGACTTTCTCAATGCGGTAAAATAGTCATTATGTTATGTCCAGAATTATGTTCCATATGATGTTCCAGAATTTATAAGCAACTTGCTTTTGCGTCTTTTCTTTTAACAAAAATTTATTTAAACACTTGTTTTCACAAAAGTCAGTTCACACAAAGTTCAATTTGAATAAAGTTCATTTTAACACTATTTAATTTATTTTATTTATTTTTAGACAGAAGATCTTAATTTTTCTTGACAATTCCGCACCTGACGCCAATTGTTACGAAATTAGGGTTCAATTGTCTTCAAATTAAAAATACACAGGTCTTCTTCAATAGTTATTTATTTTACACAGTTACAAAATTTATTTTCACACTACTTTCTCGATTATTCCACTTGGTTTTGGTTCACTGATCAGATGACTTCGATGTGTTTGTAAGTCTCTATGATACTGGCCCGCTCTGCAGGCCATTCGCACCTTTATACTCTTCAGAGCAGTATGATCCAGAACTAAAGTCGCCAGACGGTTCCAGAGTAATTATTACTTCTCGACGCTTCACGTACTACCTAGAGATACAACCAAAATCCTACCTACAAATGTAACACAGTATTCCTATAATTATAACAAATACCTACTTAGCCTAGAGAATTCTACACTTATACATAATTATCGATCTTACCTACCAATACTTTTGAGGATTCTTATAACTATAACTATCCATACTTATTTCAATATTTATATTTACATAACACTATAACTACCCATACTTATTTCAATATTTATATTTACATAACAGTATCTTCAGGATACTTACATCCGGCTAGCTCTCATCAGCATCACTCTCAGGGCGTGGAGTTCTTTCTTTGGTATTGCTTACTTATATCTTGGGAAGGTTGTATAATTAAAAGATAAGTTTGACATGAACAAATAAGGGTTTATTACTGTACTAATATGGGGGGGAAAAGGGGAAATAAGGGATTGGCCAGACCTACAGGTTGTCACAAGAACACTCCCTATTCCGTTGGCTGGAGTTCTAAACGGAAGGCCTGGGGCAGCGCCCCAGGCTAGCGGTGGTTCACAAGGCGGACGCCTCCACACGTTGGAGCCCCTGGGTGGGCGCTCCTATGCCTCTGGTCCACAAGGCGGGTGCCTTGCTGGCAGGAAATCCAAGTAGATGGGGGGGGAGGGAGCTCCATCGTAGTGCCCCCTCTTGCACCGCTTGGTGCTTGGTCGCTAACGTCTGACTCACTTCACATCTCGCCGGGAACTGATGACCGACGGCCCGATTAGTTCACACGGTGCAGTTCGGCCGCTTCCGTGACCGTTCGGCTCCGTTCGGCTCCGTTCGGCCCATAAACATACACTGCACACTTCGGGATTGTTCTTTCAATGTTATTATAAAATAACATAACAGAGCATGTGGGTTTTACCCATTCAACCAAGATGCGGTTGACTATAGAAAATGTCTGGGAAAATCTGCTATTTCTTCACACACGCTAAATTCAACAGAAAATTGAAGAGTGATGAATTTTGAGATTTGTAAGGAATATTATTACCTCAAATGAAGCCGTGGATAATAATGAAGAAAATGCCAATGAGTTTAACGAATCGGCAAACCAATCATTAGGTCCCCTATCCAGTGATATAATGGAGTTAAAGAATTACTTGTATCGTCCAAATGAACCGATAATAAAAGGAAAAAGACAGGTAGAAAGACTTTATTTTTTCCATTAGCTCTAGAGAATATCGAACTATACTGGAGAGAAAGACTAGGGAGAAGAAGAAGTTGGAGGACAAAAATAAAGTATTTTGTATGGAAATATATTGGCAAAGTGAACCATTTTTTACAGTTCAGGTGGTCAGCCTCATACCAACCTATAAGTCAAGGAATACAAGCAACTAATTACATCCAGTTAAACAAACAAACTCTAAAAAATCTACAAAACATCTATTAAAAAGAAACTTGATTCTTGTCCTTAGCCGCCCACATTACAGATCAGCCGCCATTTTTTCGGTCCTTACATACTTCTTTTATTTCATTCAGAGTCACAACCTTTTTCATACAAGTTTTCCTTTTATTATGACTGTGGATATCCCATTCATTCGCAATTTCGGAAATTTGGTCCATCCATACCTTTCTCGGTCTTCCTCTACCACGAAATCCATCTATTCTTGCAAAATATACTTTTTTTTTGATGATGAATGCAATTCAGATGATGACACTTACAGTAGTGAACAACTTTTCAGAATACTTAAAAACAGTTCATTTTAATACTATGTAGGTACCTTTTTTGTAAACTTTTTTTGTTTTTTATGTGTGCCAATAAAATAATATGCTTTAAGAATAATAATATAAAACAACTAATACTAAATAAAGATAATTTAAAGTCTATGTAACATCCAAATATGTAACCATTCAACAATCAATTAGCTACAAAGAAATATTTTAATGATTAGTTACACTTTTTTGTGTTTTACAATATTTTTTACTTATATTTTTGTACCTAATAACTTTTTATGAATAAAAATTATATTACCATGGACAATATGTACCTAATTTGTGTATTTTTGCTATCCACTATGATTTCCTTTTCATTTATTGATGTTTTTCATGGCCGGCCAATAACTGTCACATGTATGGCCAATAACTGTGTAAAAATGGCCAATAGCTATAACGATCCCGTTTTCGAAGAAGAAAAGGCTGTGGATTTTTTATTATTCGCATATTGAAATATTTTTGTACAGAAATATCTTACTGGTTAAATCATAATGACAACAGTGTTTACCAAAATAATTTAACTCACATTAAAAAAAAGTTATTGATGCTCAAAGTAAAAAAAATGGCTTAACCGGCCAATAGCTATACCCGTCACCCTACTATAAATAGGATCAAAGCTGTCTGTAGCGTTAGACTTGTGTCTAAGCTGTCGAGCAATACAGTTCAAAAGCCAGTCTGTGAACGTGTAAACCGTATCTTAAAAATAAATCGTGCAAAATATATAACCTCAATTTTTTATGAATTTGAAAACCGTAAATATTGACATTATTATTATGTACTTACCACTAATTTCCTGAATAAAAAGCACCTTTCTTGTTAATTCTCTGGTTTTTGTGCTTTTTTTTATACTAGGCCACTGATTTGATTGCCATTTTTGTGTCTGACCCGCCGGGCGGCCATTTTGATTGAAAGAATCTCTACGTGCACTCGCTGTTTTATAAATGCCCCTCGTTACGGATGGAGTGTATCTGGAATTACTGAACTGTGAACTGAAGCCAGCCTGGGAAATGTTTAGCGCCGTGTCTGCTATTGGGTTTGTTTATTTCATTAGATTTAACGAAATCTACAATATGAAATACAGAAACATTGAATTTTTTTTTATTGATTTGGCAAAACGCTGCCTACCTCTGTGCTCGTACCTGATTGAATTAAAATTATTTTATTTTCTTAGTTTAATATTCGTGTATCAAAATTCTAATGGTTTGCGCACACTTCATCCTTATGGACCTTAATTATTAAAAACAAAAAATAAAAGGCTGATGATTTTTGCTGTTTTTTTTTTTCGTTTTCTAAATGTTTTATTATTTTTTTTTTTTATCTGTATGCTGTTCCTTGACTAATAGGTTGATGTGAGGTTGACCCGCCATGCTGTAAAAACTTGATGCACTTTTGCCGATGCCATTACGGTTTCAGGGAATGGCAAAGTTTATGTGCATTTGAAGGTGCAGCATGTGTAAGCGCGAACTAAGTTGTGCCTGCTTGTGAGTATGCATTGAATATGAGCCTTAAACGTCATGCATCTTTGAAACTTTGATTATGGATCATACATGATTCACGTTTTATTTATAGAACACCTTTTCGCCAAGGCGTCAAAATACAACTGTAAAAATGATTTCACCTCCTCGCGAGACGTGAAATTTGTTCAGCCGCAAAATAGCATTTTTAAAATGAGATTAAATTGTTTGAATGTCAACCGAGAATAGCTTTTTTTTTTCAAATGTCAAAAAGTTCAAGTTTCGCCAAGACGTGACGCCGCGTTTCAGTTCAACATTGTGCCGGGAGGAAGGAATGCCCACGAATTTCTGAACATAATGGCGGAATGTTATTTTTGGTTTTTGACGCGCGCTGACAAATATTTCCTCGTCGGCGTGCACAAGAAATTCCTCAGCAAAAATGTCTGCGTAATTTTAAATTTAAACTTTTGCCGCCACGGGTGGGTGGGCGCGACGGCGGGGGGGGGGGGGGGAGCACGCCCACGGAACAATCTCGACGCGATCTTTATTGCGGCACACACACTAAATACTCACGTCGTTACTCAATATTACACGTCATTATTTCATTATTAATTTTACGCCTGTGTAAACTTCGCAATGGAATTTCTTCCTTTACAAGAGTCGCAGGGCTTATGTTCATTTGTGATTGAGGTTTTTATTCTACAAGTACACTCACGGCATTTATACGCGTAATCTTATACGTGCCTGCTTGTAGGTATACATTGTATGTGAACTTTAACGGTGCTATTCTTAGACACTTTAGTCCTCCGTTGAGCCCACGCTTTGACAAACTAATGATGCATTTGTATGAAGATCTGTCAATCCAAGATGGCCGCAGTTGAACAGCTGATTAGTCTTCATACAAATATTACCAAAATTCGGTAGGTTAGAATGACCGTGGGGATGGGACTTTCAGGCCAGGCATCATTAGTTTGTCAAAGCTTGGGCTCAACCGACGACTAAAATGTCTGAAAATAGCTCCGTAAATGTTTATAAGCTTAGATTATAGACGAGAATTACAAGGCTCATCTATATTTGAGATTTGGGTTTTAATTTGACGAGTCCGGTCGATGCTCAGTTGGTTGAATGCTTGCATTCCATTCCGAGAGCCCGGGTTCGAATCCCACCGAGGGTGTCAGAAATGATTTCCCGTTTTGGTGTTTATTTCAAACCCAAATAAAATACCGGCTAGGTCTACTCAGCCTTCACAAGAAATGAGTACCAGCCCCCGTTGGGAACTGGGGGAATCATTTTTACAATCAGTTTCTCTCGTTTACTTTAAGGTTCCTATACAAACACATACATCATCTGTTGTGTTATATGCTTAATTTTTTTTTATTCGAATCTCAGTATTAACTGCGCATTTCGTTTATTTTTAACGCGGCATCATATAATAGACTGTAGGGATGAAATCATGGAGATATACCGTTTGTAAATATTGTATTGTGGCTTTGAGACCGCCACATCCGGGCCTGTATTGTTTTGCGTATCCAGATAATATATTTTCAAAAAGCGAAAGATTATAATCTCCATTTATAAACCCGCAATCTATTCGCGTAAATCCGCTCGCCCCATTACCACTGATCCTTTGTTACATACGTGACTATGTGGATGTAACTAGGCTCTCGTGTACGAATACTTACACAGCGCCCCTGGCGAGCGCTTTAGTTTCATAAACTTTTTTTTTCGTAGAACGTATTTTTTTTCAGGTTCTCTTTTTGGTTTCGATATATACCGCGGTCGCCGGTTCTGTTCTCAGCCAGATTTTAATGAAATTTTATTCCGAATATTCGGAATTTTTACGCTTATAGATTTCATGTGAAACTTTTTAATTTAAATTTGATCACATATGGTAGGTCTAGTCAGGAATGCAAACTCGATCCCGCGAGATCTCGGCATTTTTCTTTTTCTGTATTTAATCCCGACAAAATGCATCGCGGTGTTTGTTTATTCTTCTTTCAGATCTCGATTTAAATTTGAATTGAGATTTTATGTCTGAGAGTGCACGAATATTTACTGTGTTTCTTGCCACGTAGCGCGCGCGCTTACTGCCCATTGGTTTCAGCGCTTCACGTAGTTTTCTTTGAGTTTTGTGAAGAGAAACTAAATCATGTATTTAGAAACGCAACTAAGTTACACATATAATAAAACTCCTTGCCTGCGTTATCCCCGAAGAGGTCGCATGTGGCGATTCTGAACCTGTTTAT
Organism: Agapetus fuscipes; assembly: GCA_951799405.1. Classification (NCBI taxonomy): domain Eukaryota; kingdom Metazoa; phylum Arthropoda; class Insecta; order Trichoptera; family Glossosomatidae; genus Agapetus; species Agapetus fuscipes. The sequence goes on from OX637350.1 coordinate 4,953,514, forward strand.
TTTTACGGGTAAGGGAGCTGGCCTCACACCAAACACTTTCAGTTGAAGTGGGGGTATCCAAGCTCCCGGGGGGGGGGGTTGGTTCTCATTTCTTGCAAAGGCTAAGTACACCTTGCCGGTATTTATTTTGTGATTGAAATAGACACCGAAACGGGAGAAACCTAGGTAATATCGGAATAGTGCCGGATCTCGACTCGATTTTGCACTAATCTAATCTAATCTAAGCTGCAAAGATATATATCATTTAAGATTTATATTAAATGCATTCCCACAAGCAGACATGTATAATTTCGCGCTAACACATGCCGCATGTGGACCTGCAATATAAAAACCCAATCTCAAATGAACATAAGCCCTGCAACTCATGCCGTCCTTCCCTGAAACAGGGGTGACATCGGCAAAGTGAATTGGCAAAGTGAACACTAGATCTCAAAATTCACGATGTAGACAGTAGATTTAACACGCGTAATCTCGAATTGCTATTCTTAGCTCGAGGTTGCATTCACTAGGTCTAAATGTATGAATACAAAATCACTCTCTATTCGCGCAATTGTATCCTCCTACATCCATACATTTTTATATTTTCCCACCTGATCGAGGGTAGTTTGCGGTACAGATTAGAGTAAGAGCCAGCGTAGGAGCTCTTTCTCTCTCTCTCTGTTTAGTTACTCACAAATACAGTGGTCGACATTAAGTTAGTAATTCCATGGAGTGGCTATGAATGTGATTTAGTTCCAATCGACATGATGCACCGTCTTTGACACCGTTACATTGTTGATAGTGCTGTCTCGTTCACGGCATGTGAAATGTGTTTGTCGTTTTCTATGAAATCAACGTGTCTACTCCGTCTTCAATCTTGTACATATCACCATAGAAACCCATGAAATCACCATGGCAACGGTATTTGTTACTAGTGTTGTTGAAAGTATGAACATATCTGATAAATTCCGAATTCAAATATATTCCGACCTCATTGTGTACGGGATGATTTTCACAAGTAGGTAGGTATCTATTACCGCGAGCATAGAAGTTACATAATTGAATAAACAAGTACGTGCATAATTGAGCGTCACTAGTTCTAGAAATAGCTGTCACTTTTGCGAACAAAATATTTCGACAAATGAAAAATAACGTAATCATATAGGTACCTAAAATAGTTTTTTTAGAAATATGTATTATTCCACATTTTATAAAAAAAAAACTCTTGTTGACACGTTCAGAAAATATCCAGTTCGTCATTTAGGATATGGATTTTTTCCAATTAGGTAACGCACTTGTTGACAGTTGGAAGGTCATCGATAGACTGAATTTAGATTTTTGTATGATGAGTGGATTAGCGCATTCCTAATTCTCAAGGATTGCGTTCTTAGCCCATCTTATATATCGTTGGTGGTCGCTATTCTAAATCGTCCCCGCCACAAGCGATGCGCCCTAATTGACGTTGAGCGGCTTCTGGATCAATGTTACTGCCGGCTCTATGGTCGACACGCCACTCCCTCCCACGTATGCTGAATATTCAAAGTTCCTAAGATCCTTGATGTGGGGCCTGTGTGTTAAGCCAGCTTAGCTTATTACTAAATGCCAGATTGAGAATAGATCACTAGTCTTAAGGTCGTCTGAAAATTACCTCCTACTCGTATAAAATTAGCAACACAATTTCAAATAGCATACACATTACACAGGTCGTCAACTTTTTGTGTTGTTTTAATCAAATCATGATGTAAGAATTAATTATAATTTTATGTGTAGAATCAATTGCAGATTCGAACCCGGGCCGAGAAAATGTGAATGGAAAAAGAGGGAAGGGACGACCGAGAAAAGAATGGAGTGATCAGATTGAGGAGATTGTGAAAGAATGGGATATACAATGTGAGCGTAAAAGAAGAAAATGCATGGAAAAGGTGATGGATATGAATGAATTGAAAGAGGTATGTAAGGATAGGAAAAAATGGAGGCAGCTCTGCAGAGGCTCTGTCCACCCCTAGCGGAATGGCGACTGAGTTACAGTTACAGTTAACCCGGGCCGAGCACAAACAAGATACCATTTATATTTTCAAATATGCTCTTCGTTGGGTTGAAAAATTCATAAAACCTTTACCAAAGACCGGTCACTACAGGTCCATGCAGCCTTGCAGCAACTGGGTCTTGCTTGAGTATATCACTGTCTTTAATTATATATTTAGTTTGATTGTTTTTTTTTTGTATAGAATTTTTGCGCAGTTGGGTAAAACACTGACATAACTTAGTGTTACTCTCTTAGCTTTTTTTATGTGCGAACAATAAATAACTAAAATTTCAAGTTCACGTCTCGGAAATAATGAAATTTAAAAATATAAACTCGGAGCGTTTCATTTTTACGGCGCTTAAGAAATAAATGAAATTTTTATTTGTGTCGTTTCGCCGGAAAACTTGCTCACACAGGGCGCGGCGGGTTAACAAATGGTGTGTATAAATGACTACCCTCTCGCTGAAATAACGCAAATAAGCGAGCGCTCATTTGCCGGGGACTGATTTGTTCCCAAAGTCACATTCAAGATTTTTTTACTACCCTCTTAGGTCGTACAAATATGTCTTACTTAGATAACTCATAAATGTAAGTAAGTCCTCGGCTTGTATTTTTGTATTTTCTTATTCAAGAATGACTTGTCGAGTGAAAATTATACAGTTTAACTTTAACCTCACTTATACTGTTGATCACACGCAGAAAATTCATGGCTCGTTGGCCTCCTAAAGTGAATTCTCCATACCTAAAAAAAAGATAATTCGTGGATCATGTATGGTTTCAATGTTGTGAGAATTATCCCCTTAGGGATTAAATTACTTCTTGAGACGTAACAAGATATTCCATCAAGCACTTTACGTAAATAATAAATTTTCTTTGAAGCGTGATATATTATTCGAATACTTACCATTTTCGTATTTCTAAAAGCTCAATTTACTGTCTCCTATGTGAACCACAGTTATTGAAGAATACTACTAATAAAATTTTCTTGTGTTTTAATCAAAAGTTTACACGTAGGTAAGGATACTTAATATGCTTTAATTTTAAGTTTTATCACGCACATATTCTGTACATTTTCTACCTTTTCAAAATGTGTGCATAAATTCAAAACGGCACATAAAATTTATATATTTTAAAACTCCTACGTAAATCAGCCTATTACTTTTTTCTCGCATGCAAGGTGATCGCGTGGAATAAATTGCTAAAACTAAAAATCCTTCTAAAATCGTACATCCAAACTCTTCCATGTTCCTCAGCGAGTGGGCCATTTGTCTCATTCTCCTCACAACCAGAGCACGTCAGGCAAAGAAAGCCGCGCCTAATGATGCTTGAATTAAGAGAATATCTTCGCTGCCGATTGATGCCGCAGCCTATCCAATCCTCAAGTATAGAACTTCAAATTTAAACTATACCACAGCGTTTAACCAACAATGTGTTAAAACTTAAAGAGCGTCTCCAGTGAGTGTTTTAGGTTTGTAAATATTTGCGAAAACGCTTAGTTTGAGTGTGGACGTTTGCGGTGTAAGGGCCCTAATGCGGATCCACCGAGATTGATTGGCAATCCAACGTGACGCGCCCCGACAATGAAAAACTTTTCTGGAAATTTCCAAGCGCATATCTTTTTTTATCCATCAATGTCGGGAGCAGGTATGATCCCCCCGTATGAATACGCCCGAGATTGTTAGCCGGGTGATGTAGTACAATTGATTGTGCCTTCTTTGGCTTAGACTGCGAACAAATTGTGTAGAAAGCATATGGAAATGTTTTTACTTTTTTTTTGCAATAATTGGAGGAATTATTTCACTGAAATGTTATAAGTATTGACGAATATGATAAGTTTTGGTTGTGTTATTTAAACAAAGAGGATCAACTTTGAAGCCTTATATTTCTAACAGTATGAGTAATATCTTTAAGCTGAAAATGTTCTGTAAAAAAAGCATTTTCTTCATAATTTCTATAAAATTAAAACACTTCATTCTAGCCCATACAAGTTATTACAAAACATCGTAATTTTTTTTTTTTTTTGTACGATGGAATGGGAATACATTAAGCTAAATTTTTCGTGTATGTTCTTGACTTATAGGTTGCTATGCGGCTGACCACCCATGCTGTAAAAATGGTTTCACTTTGCCAATGTCACCCCTGTTTCAGGGAAGGACGGCAAGAGTTGCAGGGTGTATGTCCATTTAAGATTTGGCTTTTGTGTTGTAGGTTCACAAGAGGCATGTGCAAGCGCGAATTTGTACGTGTCTGGTTGTGAGAATGCATGTAGTCGTAGTGTGAATCTCAAATGTAACATATCTTTGCAACTTAGATTAGATTAGATAAATTTCACCAATATTTTTTTTTCCTTAGGTACCTACAGTTTTCAAAATTAACCATTTTATTATTTCAAAATCAATCAACACTAATGCGTTGACGTTATGCGCTAACTCGTGAGAGTGTGTATGCATACTTTGCGTGAGCTGTTAATTATATAAACTTTGGATTAACGATTAACTCAATGTGGATGTGCAATCAGTAGGGACTGGAAAAAAGTGGTGTTATTTTTTGCGAAATTCGCGTTATTTTTTTGGGAAATTCGCGTTATTTTTGATCAAAAACAGGAAAATTCGCGTTATTTTTCATGATAAACGGGGAGATTTGGTGTAATTTTTAGGGTTGATTTGATCGAAATATAGGTTTATGTAATTGCAAAACTATAGATATTACTAATATTTACAATTTATTATATAAACAACAATATGTACCTTCAAAAACAATGAATAAACAACATCTGAATCAATACGTGTTACAACTTACAAAAAACCATTGATTGAAAAAAGTATTCATATTTTAATGACACTCCGAATACCCTGCAATATCCTTTCAAAATATTTAATTTGTGTGCATTTAGTCTCTAGATGAGGGTTATCTAATTTTTTCGAGGGATGTTGGCTTTTATGAAAGCCTCAAGTTGTGCTCTTGGCTAATCCACCAGCAGCTTCACTCCTTGATGTATTTTCCTTCATTGATGTCACGATTCAAGTCTGTTTGGATTTCCAGGACAGTTCTGCTTATCATTTATTTTTTTAATAAAATAGATTTGTGAATAGGAATGCAATTCACCAACCTACTCTGCCTGGCCAGAAACAGGTATTAATATCATTAATGAAAAATCATTACGAGTATTGTTTATTTTAATTAATTATTAATTTATAATTACCCAATTACATTTGTTGAACCCGGGTCAAATTTATGGTCAAATGACCCACCCAGGCGGGGATCGAACCCCGCGTCTAGCGTTCTAGCGTGTTTCAACGTTGAAAGATCAGCCCACTTAGCCCCCTTTGGCTATAACACCGACCAATTTTTCTGTGCTTTGCACCTTGCAAAGGGTTTTCACAGGAATATTTTCTTTCCCACAAAATAGTTGCGTTGCAAAAGCGACACATAACAACTTTTTCGCACAATTTCTACCAAAAGTACGAAAATTCGCGATATTTGCGTAAAACCTCAAATTTCGCGTTATTCGCGTAAAAACATCAAAATTCGCGAATAAATTCGTTTTATCGCGATCGCGAAATTTTCCAGTCCCTAGCAATCAGTTATAATGAGCTAAGTCTGTGGACTCCCTTATCCCCGCGTACGAGTACGCCCTTACATAATTCAACTTCCGTAAGATCATTAATATAAAACGGTTGCTGCGTGCGTATTAACGGACTTATGCTCTGCACAAATAGGTATTAACGTTATCATTAATCACTTTTGACGAAATCCAACTCCATCACTATCAACACTAGTTGAAATCTATAATCTTAGTCTATTTATTTGAAGATTCATATTTACTTGATCGTTTCAATTCATATTTCAACTGTAAATGGATTTTTGTACATTTCCTGCGACTCTTACTTTCAAATGGAGGCGAAATTGAGAAAGGAAAACCATTTTTTACAGTATTTATTACGAGGCGCATATTTTTTGTCTTTCAGAATAGTGGTATTTATTGCTTGGAATTCTGTGCTGATATAAAACAACAAAATTATTAGTAGGTACTAGGTAAAGGAACAATGAGAAAATCTGTTTAACTTGTAGGAAAACTTGTTCCGATTGTCGATATTTTGATGCACAAACTTTCAACGAAAAAACTGATGCAGCTTTTTACTTAAAATATGAACATGCAACTTTGAAAGTAAAAAGTTTTGATGGTTTATTTTTTGTTTTGAATATTCACTTATTGTTTAATATATACTCGCCACAAAATAAACTTAAACTTGCTGCTGCAGGAAGAAAAGCGCGAAACCATGAACTGACTTATATTCTACGAGTATGTCATTCACATTTTAGTGTTATTCAGTATCATTCGTCGATCAATTTTGTTTACACTTATTTGATTGTCTTTGATTTTAAATGCCTTTTGTTCTCAATTCAGAGTTAAACTGTCGAAAAAGTAGAAGTCTATTTAGTGTTACGACAGACTTTGAATAGCTCACTGGGCTCCCAACTCTTCATTCACACATTCAATCTTGTTTCTTTGGCTACACGTGTTGTATGCTCTGTTAAATCCCTCGGCTGTGCGTAGACCGTAGAGACAAGGCAAGGCCTCTACGCTCTACGCTGCGGCACCGTAGAATATGTACGGCGGCGTTCATACTGGTCGAGTGCATTAGTAGTCAGATGAACGCGTGTGTCACCGTGTATTTATTGTGCGCACGCACTCGTATACACACATTAAGTTGAATAGAATCCGTTTTATTTTTTTGTCGCTTAAAGGGCTGCTAGTATGCAGACATTGAGTATTTTCAGATAAATGATGCGCGGCGATAATATCCGTTAAAAAGTATTATTTATGTCTACAAAATTAAAAGCATCTTGTCAAGTGAACTTTGATTTATTTTGAATAATAATAATATTAGGATGATTTATTGGGTGAGCGCTGTTTTTGTGTGTATCACACCTCAAGAGCCCTCTGCGAGCTTGGTCGTCGCTGTAGAAAGCGCCAATTCTCAAGCAAGACCCTTAAGTCCTTGAAGACCTTGAGACTCCTTTAGACCTTGAAGTCCTTATTGAGTAACGGGCTTACTTTTCTCGCCTACTACGTCTAAAAAGTTGTTTTTGTTTTTTTTTTTTTAAATAAAGATTATTCGACGTTCTTTATTCACATTTGCTGAAATTTCTCACAAGTGAAATTCTTCAAAATTAATTTACAAATTGAAATTAATCACATATGAAATTCTTTAAAAATTCTCACAATTTTTTTTTAAAATATGTATTACAGGCTCAATGTGAGTCACTTGCCGTGTGAGCACAAAATATACCATTTATATTTCCAAATGTGCTCTTCGCTGGGGTGAAAATTCATAAACCTTTACCAAAGACCGGTCACTGAAAGGTCCATCCAACCTTACAACAACTGGGTCTTGATGATGATTATGATGATTTCCTTATCAGCGCCGTTTCGTAACTCAATGCCAAGGGCGCTTAGTAATTTACTGGGCGAAGAAAAATTTACTTTAATAAAGTTTACTTGCTTGAGAATTGGCGCTTTCTACAGCAACGACTAAGCTCGCAGAGGGCTCTTGAGGTGTGATACACACAAAAACAGTGCTCACCAAATAAACCATCCTAATATATAATATATATTGCCTGTAGTCTATGCGTGGACACTTCAGACCACTAATCACTCGCTACGAAAGACCGCCCGTCTGAAGCAGGCTTTTGAGAATGCGGGTCCTATCTCAAGGCCCGGGCCGCGCTGGGACGTGCCTTGTCCCATGTCCACCGGGCAGGTCGGCCGATGATATATTACGCTCTACGGATACTTTAATTTGTACCGCGTAGACACGTGAATTATTTAGCTACGAAGCTCTACGCTGATATATTAATTGGCTTTTAGGGTCATTAGCCGTGCTACGACCTGCCGCTTTTCACGCGGCTCCTTTATGATCACGAACCCGCTATCTCGACAACGTAATTAAATAAGAATTCAGTTTGTAAATTATATTGTACCAAAAGGAGTTATCAATGTACATATTATTCTCGAAATTTTAGTATCAATTAAGATTGAATTTAATTTTTCGTTATCTTTATTACGCTTTCTATATTTTGCGTTGAATTACTTTTTGAGTAATTCGTGGCTGGTTCGTAGTCTAGCTTTTAACACATCAGACTCGGAATTGGAAGGTAGTGAGTTCGAATCCCGGCGGAGCAAGAAAAATATTTCATTTTTCAAGTATGCTGTTCGCTGGGTTGAAAAATTAATATGTCTTTATCAAAGACCAGAGGTTGCTTGAGTATTGGCGCTTTCCACTGCGACGATCAAGCTCGAATAGGGTTCTTGACGTGTGATACACACAAAATGAGCGCTCACGAAATAAATCATCCTACTTTTATTATTACAATATGTAGCGTCTCTTGGGAAATGATAATATCAACCTCCTATACGTATAAGAAATCAAAACCTTGATTTTAATTAATTAAAGTTTCTGAATTATCAAAGTCGTTACTATACAATTAAAGTTAAAATTTAATCTTCTTTTAAAAATGCATAATACATGCACACATAAGCCACGATATCAAACGGGTTATTTTTTTATAATTTTTCATAAAATTTAGATACTGAACATACTGTGCACATTACAAATTCATCGTCGTAAGTTTTCCATTCATTATAAACTTTTAACTCTGCTCTGATGTTTTCCACGACCCCAACATATTATATCAATTTTCCCTCTAATTCTTCGGCCATTTGCTTGTGCAAAGTTTCGCAATAAATCTCTTTGAAAAGTTCCATTTAAAAATTCTGCGAAAAACTTGAGTAAGTCTCGCCTGTATGTAAGTACATACTCCCTTTCTCTCCGATGGCCCTACAGCTCAAATCGATCCTTGGCCTAGCATTTTCTATAAACTCTTTGTAAAGCCAGCTATGGACTTACAGTTAGTCACATTGCATAGTTCTACCAATCAAAATAATGAGCGTAGATGCAAGTATATCCCACTAACTTGTTCAAGTTTTTTGATGTCCATCTTAACGTTAATCTATCGATGAGTGATCGCCTGTGAGCTCTTGTTTTCTTTTCATATCAGAAACTGTTTGACACCTGAAGCTGCTTATTACATCTTTGGTTGTCTCGAGAATTGATTATTGCAAAGCTTTGTTGTGGGGTCTTGCAAGTTTTTGTCAGTATAAACTACAGTTTTCATGCTTGTCAAAAAAAAAAACCGGCCAACTTACTTCAGTTGCAGCGCCTTCATTGGTAGCACGTCCCAGAGTTTAATGAAGTTTGTAAAGACATGGCGAATTTAAGACGCTGTTGCTTGCTCGTCTTCAAGACCCTGCACGGAACCGCACTGCAGTATCTTAGGGACCTCATAGCTCCAGCGACGGCAAACTATAGGACGGCAACATTACGTTCAGCCGCATCGTTGGAGTTTCATAGAAAAGGGGAAACCGCTTTTGGAGAGCGAGCCTTCAAGGTGGCTGCTCTAACTGCACGGAACGGCCTTCAAGATTACCTACGCGAGATGGATTTGGAAAATATGTTAAGGAAAGCACTTACAAATCACCTCTTCACACGTTCGTATGAACAAGCACCTTTGGGATGATCTAGAATGATCATGAAGAGGCTATCTATAATCTAAGTTTCAAGGATGTATTAACATTTAAAATTAATATTAAATGCCCACAAACAGACTCGTTTAAGTTCGCGCTTACAAATGCTGCATGTTTATCTACAGTTCAACAAACAAACCTCGAATGAACATAAGCCCTTCAACTTTCCGAAAGTGAATCATTATTTTCTGCAGGATTGCTCATCCCCATACCTCATAAGTTAAGGGGCTTACTGAAATATAATGAAGTCTACAAAGACATGGCAAAGTTAAGACGATTTTACTGAGGTACCGATTACCCCTAGCGGAAATGGCGGCTACAGTTACATGTTCACTTTGAATCCCATGTTTGGTGAATCCCATATACGAGCCCGATAATGTGGCCACTGATGTGCCTCCGTAGATTGTGGGACTTACATAGCTTCGGTCTCTCTCACGAGGAAATGTGCTCTTGTCCGTGAAGTGCTGCAGTGAATCACGGGTAACGCCTAATGGCCGATTCTTCTGAACCCAACGTATACAACGCACGTTTAAACTCAACAAAAAATATGTAAAATCTAAAACGCTCGCAAGAATCGCTTTCTTTACTTTCTTTTAACTTTATTGCATACGATTTAGTTGAGTTTTTAACTTGGAATTTTGTACTTGTGATGCTGATAATTGCCGCTCGTCCCGCCGCAGGGAGCCAGGATGGTAAATGAGGGAGAAAGTCAGTATGAAACAATGCGTTTCAACTCGGACACGGCGTTTACCAAAAATTTATATTGTAATTAGAAAGTCTGTTTTTGTTTCTATACATTTTTAGTGAAACGATGATGCAGGCTGAAGGAGATGGACTCCAGGGTTTGATCCCACTGAGAGAAATCCGTATATTCTTATCTACACGCAATGTATAATCCAATAAATTCTACGTCATGTGGGAGTACATGGTGAGAGAATTTCTCAAGTGAACACGAAAGCTTGTAAGATTTTTCCCTTTAATTACTGTGACTGAAAAATATTTTTATTATCTGTAAAATCTTTAATCTAAGTTGAAGAATTTTTGAAATGTTTCAGCGGAAACTTTGTAGAACTCCATTTTTATTTTAAAAAAAAAATGAAAACAAACTTTGTTTTATTCTATGTTTTTATTTGAATTTATTAAAACAAACCAAAATAAGTGAGTTGACCGGTTTCGGCCTCTAGGCCATCTTCTGAGTAACTGAGTCTTAAAATTAGTTACTTTGAAGATGGCCTAGAGGCCGAAACCGGTCAACTCACTTATTTTGGTTTGTTTTAACAAATTCAAATAAAAACATAGTAGAATAAAACAAAGTTTGTTTTCATTTTTTTTAAACTAAGTTGAAGAGATGTATTACATTTAAGATTCATATTACATGCGTTACCGCAAGCAGACACGTATAAGTTCGCGCTTTTTCATGCCGCATGCGGATTTACCACATAAAAACCCAATTTCAAATTAACATAATCCCTGCAACTCTTGCTGACCTTTCCTGAAACAGGAAGGCATTTCCGGAATTCAACATTGTTTCTTATTTCTAAAATTATATTAATGTTAAATCACTTCTCGTTTGTATACTCTTTATGCTATATTCATCCATAATGCATATTTAAAATATTTAATACCCATAGGTATACAATTTGTTGACTAATTGTTGTCAAGTTTAAATTAACTAAACCTCCATACATTATTCACAGCGCACATCCACTGGCTGGAGTTGAGACGGAGCTTACAGTGTGAACTTATTTAAGTCTCCTGGTGGCTTTGACTTTGGGGTCCCTCTGGCAGGGGGGGAGAGGGTGAGGGTGATTTATCTCATCCCTGGTCATTAATACACGTGATGTATCGGAGAGGGGTCGCACGTTCACTCGCAAACTATTATTAACTCGTAACCAGCAACCCTGTATCTCATACAAGTACGCCGAGTATAAAACACTTCCGTAAACACCCCTCGATGTTAATGTACGAAATTTGCAACAGTACGCCTAGTGAGTGATTAAGTTTCTATGTATTTTGTTCTATAACGCAATCGAGAAGAGTTATGTAAATGGGTACCTATATCCATCGATATTATGCAACTTACTAGAATCGAGGCGTTTTGAAGCAAAAGCAGCAACCTAAGTTTTTTTCATGGAAAAACTGAAAAAAACATTTCCTCTATTTTCGTGTATGTATCTCATTTTCTCGTAAAACCTACATTACTACTTTTGATTTCAAAACTGCACCTTAATTTCGGTAACAACAGATTGAGGCGATGCACAGTGGGCGGGATTCCAAATCTAGCGCATGATAAGTCCAGTTTTGAAGTATTGCCAATTCTAAGAAAAGTACCTGCATATGATAAATAGATAGCCCAGAAACAGTTCCTTATGGCAAAAATAATTTTTTTTTTGCGGGATAATCCCCGAGAGTCAGGTAAACATGACTTTGTCGGAATAATGTCCGGTTTGAAAAATTATTCAGTTATTATTTGCCTTTCTACCTGGAAGCACTGTGCCTAAAGTTCTAGTCCAATCGTGTTCATTGTTTTTGCATATTAAAGCTGAAGGTATAAACTTTGTTTTTTAAGAATGTTTGTTGTGTTTGCTTTATTATTTTGTCCAAAAATGTTTTTTGAATCACGTTGAGTATTTGGATTAATAAAATTACAATGTATACCTTTTCAGTAGACTCGGAATCAAAAGTTTGACCGGGATTGGCCATAATTTTAAGTGTCATATTAAGAAACACTTATGAGGCTTATTTTGTGGGTAAAAGATTTTGCTAGTTTTTGCGACTAATGTTTTTACGAATTTTTAAAGGAACCATGTCAGTCCAGAAAAATAACTCTTCTTAGTATGGCAAAATGAAAGGACCGTAGCAAAAAAAACTACGGCAGTACAGGATTATTTATTTTCACAAATTAAGCTTCACAATGATGAAAATAATGAATTTTGTATTAAAGTAAGACTAAAATTAAAATCGTGAATAAATAATCTGCGTTTAAAATGGGCACATTCATGCCGTAATGTTAATTTTTTTGAAAAAAAATAAAAATGTAAATGGTTGTTGAAGAACATTACTTTGCCTGACTTCGATAATGTATCAGCACCCTCATTGTCTATGGGACGACTATTAGCTCATTTTTTTCAAGTAAGTGACCAAACAAAACGTAAAAAGTTTATTCACTTCTTGAAACAAGAAGTCACTAAGAAATCATGTTTGCGTCAAAACTAATTTTCAAAACTCAGGCAAAAGAGATGCTGCTAAGGTCCTTACGGATCTTGAAACTACTTTACATCGTGCATCAAAGATAAAAAAATATATGTATCTGCGTAGTCAAGTACACGTCCGAAGAAGCACTTGCATTGTATTTTGACGCAACTTTAGCCGAACACTCATACAGACTAATTGAATGGAGATGTTATTAGGGAAGCTAAAAAAATATTGTTATAACGTTAAAAAATATATATAACCTAGTGAAAGCCTTATAAATACGTCCGATATTTCTGCGGTAGTAACCGTGCAAGGACTCGTCAACCACACAGTGCAGAGGTTCCTGGAGAGTCAAAAAAGTGTTACAGCAAGCTCTCCTAGATTCAACATCTTCAGCATCAGACTTTACAATGCTGTACAAATGGAGAGACGACAAAAGTGCCAGTCAGTTCACTTATTTGCAAGCCTTCAGTCCATCAACATCTGAAGCTGAAGGAGTCTGAAACTGAAGGGATTGAACATCCAAAAAAAACGGATGCGTATTTGTTTGTCATATTTTGTATTGTGCCGCTTCTAGTAAAAAGGGGGGGAAAAATGAAATGGAAAAATCCTCGACTATCTTCCACAAGGTATCTGTTGCAAGCCAACACAAATAATATTTGCAAAAGAGACAATCGAATAAACACGAAAAGGGAAATCGACAATGTGCAAAATCATATTCATGAAATTATTTCGACTACAGTTACTTTTTGTGATTTTAATATTAGAGTAACTCATGTTTTTAAATTGACTAAGATTGATGAAAAGACATTTAATGTTATTACTGAATCGTCATTGAAGACCTGTGAAGTATGTTGGACAGCCCCAAAAATAATACACAACATATGTAGATGAAGTGATGTGCTTGGGGAAAAATAAGTGTCTGTACGAATATGGCTTCCACATTACATCCACATTACATGCGTAAATAAGATGTTTTGAGAGCTTGGTACATACTTCATATCGACTTTCTAAAAAAATGGCAAGTTTTTGAAGTGTCAGATAAAGCAACCACTGAAAAAAAACAAGAAAAAGTGATTGATGGGTTGACAGAAAAAAATAGTAAGTTTTTAAAATTTTAAAAATAAAACTTTCGACTTTACTCTTAATTTGTTCAATAATTGTGCATATTTTTCACAATATTTTGTGTCAGTTTTATCCAAAAACAACCACTTCTATCAATTCAATAAAAAAAACCGGATATTTTTTCGATAAAAGCATAAATTTTCAGTATGACGACTTATCACGCGCTAGATTTAAGATTCCGCCCACTGTGCGATGGTTCCCCTGCTCCTGAGAATGTTGGTTTTTATCTATTGCGAATGCTGAGTGATCTTTGCCGGTACTGTGATTTGTTTTAAAAGATAACATATTGATAGAGAAGGGGAAAATACGAACCCTAACTCTCTGGCTTTGAAAGCAATCGTTGTACAAACTAAGCTATTTACGCGTTACTTTTTACGTTTATTATGAAATTTTTGTACCTTTCGTGAAACAATGGATAAATTTATTGGCCTGTGACTGTGATGAGATGGTTTGGGCATGTGGAAAGAATGAATGATGATAGACTCACAAAGTATGTATACAAAGAAAGTGTGAAAGGAAAAAGAGGGAAGGGACGACCGAGAAAAGTATGGAGTGATCAGATTGAGGAGATTGTGAAAGAATGGGATATACAAAGTGAGCGTAAAAGAAGAAAATGCATGAAAAAGGTGATGGATATGAATGAATTGAAAGAGGTATGTAAGGATAGGAAAAAATGGAGGCAGCTCTGCAGAGGCTCTGGCTACCCCTAGCGGAATGGCGACAGAGTTACAGTTACAGTTACAGTGGCATAGATGTTGATACACATACTGCAAGTTGAATAGAGCTCTTACATAATATGCAGGTGAATCAATAAAGTAATCTGTTTGCTTGTATTTGTTATGCTTTTTTTCTGTTTTTAAGCCACAAAATGTTTCTTTTGTGTTCACACCCTATTTTGTCTATGAAATGATAAGAAATTCACTTGAAAAAAATATTTCTCCAGAAAACCCGTCTTCAATTCCATTCATTCCGAGAAGTCACTTTCGGATTATGGACAGCTTGCCTTATCTAAAGTACTCCGGCAGACATTTCCCTCGTACACGACGGTCATACAATTTTGCCATTCACATGTGATTTTTTTTCATTGAATCTTTTCATCTTTTTGTGCGTTACAATGTCTACCCTAAGGGCACCCGCTGGCTATTTTTAAATTAATATTTCCACCGTAAGCGGATATTTTATCTCATTTTCCCGCCGGCTTCGCGGAATCAGAAACGCGAATCAAGAGAAATGTCTGGAAAATCCGTGAAATAATTTTCGAGCCGTCTTAGCGTCCTCGCTTTAAGTTGTACCTATTTCATCATTCACTTATTATTTGTTTTTTTAATAATGATAACATTCAATACATCAAGTAGAAAATAAACTACAAAAAAACTTGTCGGTCTATCTATAATCTATAATCTAAGCTGCAAAGATATGTTAACATTTAAGGCTCATATTAAATGCATGACCACAGACAGGCACATATAGGTTCGCGCTTACACATTCTGCATGTGTGCATACAAATAAGCAAAACCTCACTCATGTGAACATAAACTTGCAACTCCTGCCGCCGTTCCCTGAACCGGGGCTGCATTGGCAAAAGTGAACCGATTTTTACAGCACGGGTGGTTAGGAGTTAGGAGGAGCTTAGTTGCAAATATATGTTGACATTTAAAACTGCCCACAAACAGACACGTTTAAGTCCGCGCTTACAAATGCTACATGTTTATTCAGAAACTAAAATCCAAAGCTCAAATGAACATAAACCCTGCAACATTTGCCGCCTTTCCCTGAGACAAGGTAATATTAACTTAATTAAAATGCTCTTCTCAGTACGTTTTAGTATTTCGTCTTATACGAAACCTTGTTTTAAATTTAAATTTTAAGACAATGGTTTCTCTCCTCCATTGCGCATACGTTATAATATTGTACTCAAACATCTCAAATCATAAATGTAATAAATCTTTTAAAACGGAGATTTACAGTCACCGTAAGCTCTAAGTAATAATAAACTTAAAAGCATAAAAGGCAAGTCCTGCAAGTTTTGTATTCGGATCTTATCTTCGGTACCGAAGCGATCAGCTGTCCTTGGAGAATAATAGAGCTTGGATATTTATGCAATTCTTTTGATAAATATGCTAATGTTAAGACCTACTCCAAACTTCCCCTTTGAGAGAATCCCCTAGTGTCCGACGCTAATATTATTCCACAAGTTAATTAATTCGCCTAATATATTTTGACATTGATGAATCCATTAATAATAAGAATTTCAGTAAAAACGACGAGCCCCGTCTCACTCTCTCGATGCAGACAAGCCTTTCATAAAACTTCATTTAAAATCTTGTTTTAATTGTGTTCCATACACTTAAGCCTGTCCAAAAACTTGCGATTTCATACAAAAAATTATCGACATGAAATGTATGAAAACTTAAATTTTTATGAAAAAAAGTTTGTTAGTTGTGTTATATTGATTCAAATTTATTTTTAATTTTCATTACCTGTAAAAATAAATAGGTTCCACTCGCCACATGCGACCTCTTTGGGGACAATGCGGTTAGCTACACTGTACGTGCAGCTTAGTTGCATATTTTCAGTAAATGTTGTAATTAAAAATTGAACATCGAAACAGAGCATCATGTCACCCTCGTTGGAATCGAACCATAGCCCTCTGTTGTTTTGCGTAAGTGATTTGTCGACTTAACTGTCGATCGGACGGTGAGTTATCTATAATCTAAGTTGCAAAAGGATATAAAGATTATAAATTCATAATTAGTTTATGTCCACAAGCAGAACATTTGCCGTTTTCTCTGAAATAAGGTTGATATTGGGAAAATTAACTGATTTGTACAGTACGCGTGGTCATGTTCTCCCTCTGACCCACGCCCTGTATGTACCTCATACCAACTTATAAATCAAGTAGCATTAACTGAAAAGCTACGACGGCTTTCTTACTATTTATTTCAATTTGATTAGCCGAAAATTCCTCTGTATTATTTCACCTAAATCATGTTTTCAAAGTGAGGTAATCGAGTAGTACGCCCGTGCTTTGGTAATTTCATTCCACGGCAGGAATTCATTTGAATTCAGCGGCACCGTTGATTTATTCAACGGTTGTTTCTTAATTAAAGTTTTTCGTGCTTTCGGATTTATTAACCGCAACCGGCAAAGCAAAAGCCTCCCCCCCCCCCCACCACCCTCCCTCACAGCTGATGCACTCTTGTATTCCACCAGTGTTCCAGCTTTGCCTTGGCTTCCCTTGCCTTGCTTTGCCTCACATCTTGTTTGTTTAATCAACGCTGACTATTTGCACGAATAATTTCATACTTTGTATATAGTTTTGTTCTCTGTGAGTGGATTTTGTAAATAATGGAGTTTTCCGAATGTGTTACCGTTTAATTTACTCGAACTTTTGTACGTAATATTGTCGCTGGTATGCCGAAGGAGATAAGGCGTCGGCCCTCGAATTTGCGTTATTGAGACAATCGCAGGTTTGAACACCGCTTGCGTCGTGTCCTGTCGACTATTACTTTGACCCTGGTTCAACCAATTTAATTGGGTAACTGTGAATTAATAATTCATTGAAATATTAAAATTATAACTTGATAATGTTTATTTTCTGGCAAAGCAAAACAGGTTGCTGAATTTCATTATAATCTATAATAATAATAATCTATAATCTAAGTTGCAAGGATATATTCATTTAAAGCTCTCAGATGTAAGCCCACAAACCAACAAGTGTAGTTCGCGCTTACAAATGCTGAATGTGTACTTACAAATAAAATCCAAACCTCAAATGAACACAAGCCCCACAACTTTTGCCGACCTTCCCTGAAACAGGGGTGACATTGGCAAAGTGAACCATTTTTTACAGTATGGGTGGTCAGCCTCATACCAACCTATAAGTCAAGGAATATGAATAAAAAATTACATTTAAATATATAAAAGAACAAAACCTTACAAAGAAATCTATACAAAAAAAGTCAGAAATTTCCTATGCAAAAAATGTAGCAAATGAATACACCAACATTAAAAATCACCATTGCAGATTAGCCGCCACTTCTTCCTGTCCTTGCACACTTCTTTCATTTCATCCAGAGTCATTCCTCTTCATAAATCCATTTAAAAAAAAACATAT
The DNA here is from genome assembly GCA_951799405.1 of Agapetus fuscipes. Classification (NCBI taxonomy): domain Eukaryota; kingdom Metazoa; phylum Arthropoda; class Insecta; order Trichoptera; family Glossosomatidae; genus Agapetus; species Agapetus fuscipes. The sequence goes on from OX637350.1 coordinate 4,971,544, forward strand.
TTTTTCTTCGTTGGTATTTTCAGTGTTACGTATCTGATTAGCATTGAAGAGTTAAGAAATATCTCTGGGTTGTCTTCTTAACTTTAACAAGGAATGAAAACCTGTTTCTCGAGGGAACATGAAAATCTTTACTTAAATAAATAAATAAGTGGTCGACGTAGGTAGGTTTTACATGCTAATTCTTAACCTGTGGCGATTAAACAATATAACGCAGTGATTGAGTTAGAACCTTTTTTGCAACGGCGAGAAGACGTCACACGTCTATTAATGTCTGAGTCCTGAGCAACCAATGAAAAATCAGCTATTGCCTAATGCCTAGTAATCTACCAATCAACCGGACGTGTTTATTTTTTTTTCGTTTAAAAATGTACACATCTCATTGATATACCTACCCTGCATTAATATATAGCTGATAATATTATGTTGATTAAGAGGTGTGAAAAAAAACTTCATCTATTTACTGTATTTTTTCCATCTATTGATTTCTTTGAATTCGTCTCAGCTATCTTTCTCCGTACAATAAAATATTTGCAATGTCGTCAGCGCATCAAAAGCATCTAAAACGTTTTAAATTTCCGCAAAAAAATGCAGTTCCGCGTTCCATTTTTAGCGAGGCAGAGATAGAGGGGGAGAGAGTTCAAGGTTGATTACGGATGCAACCGAAAACGTGCCATATCTCGTATCGCCGGCAGTTAGAGGTTGCTCCTTTGTCCCGCCAGCCGCGGCCCCACAATGGCCTAGACGACTCGGTGCTTTATTTTCACTTTGTTTCGCAGTCGACCCTGTGAAGTGCCGACCGCAATTGCTGCAACGCTGTGAGAAATTGAAAATATTGATCCCAAAGTAGGTGCTGAACTCTGGTTTATTGGTGTAACGTGCGCCCTACAAACTAGGGTAGTTTCTAGAAAACGTGTGAACATAGAAGATGGTACATACGAGGTGGACAGTTTTTGGACAAAACTTTTTATTTTAATTGTCTCAACGAAGCACTTTATAAAGGAACCTGTTTTAATGTGAAAAACGAGTATAGTTATGATGTTCGCACGAACTTAATTAATTCGGGAATATTCTTAGACATTTTAGTCGTCGGTTGAGCCCACGCTTTGACAAACTAATGGTGCCTGAGCTGGAAGTTTCATCAGCACGGTCATTCTTACCCACCGAATTTGGTAATATTTGTGTGAAGACAAATCAGCTGTTCACTTGTGGCCATCTTGGATTGACATGTCTTCATACAAATGCATCATTAGTTAGTCAAAGCGTGGGCTCAACCGACGACTAAAATGTCTAAGAATAGCCCCGATTAAGTGTACTTACATGAAGAATGCAAATTATATGACTGGTTATTTTTGACAATTTCTTCTATGAATTCAAAGTATTTTTTATTCATCAACAAGTATAAAAAATTGATCAGTTTATTACTGCGAGCTTTTGGCAGTTTGATATGCGTTCAATTATTTAATTGACATTTTGCCAAACTTTGACAAGTATTCATCAATATTGATTTTTCCTAGCGTGCAATAAATATGTTGATCGTTGTCAACACTCGTGCACTCTAGATAAGAGGTCTCCAAACTTTCCGACCCGAGGGCCATAGTGATAGCTTGAGTGTGATGCAATAGCCAAATCACCATTCCCTCCGTGTAGGTGGAAGGAAATTTGATTGTTATATCAGTTTTTATTATCCAAATTATTACACTTTTAATAATATGCAATAAGATCTCGCGAGCCGTAGTTTGGAGACCCCTGTTCTAGATCGTTAATTAAACGTATACTCAATGAAAATATGTTTACATTAGTTCTTGTCTATATTATGCATGTACTTGTATAATCTTTCATATAGTCGTTTTAGAAATCTATATAGCATTAGAGCTATCACAACTGCATTGTAGCATTCTCTATCCCAGAAAACAATGGTCCAATCTTAAATGCGACACAGGAAAATTAACCGCAAAACAAATTGAATTTTTAGTGCATTCACTTTTCTGCGTCGTAAAGTGTGCATGTGTGCTGCAAGTTGCATTTCACTCGCTACGTATAAAAGTTATCGGGGAAACGATTGCGGGTCGGTGAATAGTGGCTCGCTGGGATTGGCACTTCGGCCTCGACCGAGATGGCAACCTTGGCCCCTCGTCTCCGGCTCGGAGGACGCTGCGTGGAAACTGGGCGAAAGCTCCCATGTAATAAACCCCAAAACTGGCGTCCATGATGCAAATACCGATGCTAATCCGCGACGCGTTCTGCCGACACTTTTCGCTGAATCACAAAGATAATCGATGTTTGCGAAAATACGCTCTCACACTTGTTCAGTGCTATTCAAAGTCAGACGTTAACAAAATCTCTTGCGATTAATAATAATAAATAATAATTGAACAATTTGTATACAGCGCCGTTTAGTGGCACTAGCCCCCCCAAGGGCGCTTTGATGTGTTGAAGCTTCTGTTAAACAAATGTGTCTTAAGCGATTTCCTGAAACTGCCAACATTGGTCTCTGTTCTCAACTCCAGAGGTAGACTTATTCTACAATAACTCTTAAGGCAGTACTGTAACTGTAACTGTAACTCTGTCGCCATTCCGCTAGGGGTGGCCAGAGCCTCTGCAGAGTTGCCTCCATTTTTTCCTATCCTTACATACCTCCTTCAATTTATTCATATCCATCACCTTTTTCATGCATTTTCTTCTTTTACGCTCACTTTGTATATCCCATTCTTTCACAATCTCCTCAATCTGATCACTCCATACTTTTCTCGGTCGTCCCTTCCCTCTTTTTCCTTTCACACTTTCTTTGTATACATACTTTGTCAGTCTATCATCATTCATTCTTTCCACATGTCCAAACCATCTCATCACATTCTTTTGGACCTTAACTTTCACATCCTCTTTCAAATTACATTCTTTTTTTACCCATTCATTCCTAACTCTATCCCTCAGAGTTTTTCCTGTCATGCTTCTCAAATGCTTCATTTCCACCGTACATACTTTACTCATTTCGCTATCGTTCACTGTCCATGCTTCACTTCCATACAACAAAGTCGGTAACAATATGGTACTATGATAATAATCTTTAATCTAAGTTTCAAAAACATATTACATGCATTCCCGTCTACTAACATGCATGATGTATGGAAGAGGGTTGCTTTAAAAAAAAATTCAAGAGCTGATCACGCCCAGGCGTACCTACTAGAATAAGCAAGTGACTATTCTTTGAAGGCATAAAAAAGTGAGGGGGCTGGCTCTCATATATTGCGAATAATGATTAAATCTAATCTAAAATGCCAACATATTTTAACAGTTAAAATTCGTATGAAATGCATGTCCATAAACAGACGCGTGTAAGTTTAGGTTCACGCATGCCGCATGTGGACTCACAACATAAAACTACAATTTTAAATAAACATAAGCCCTGCAACTCTTGCCAACCTTCCCTGAAATTGGGATGACATTCGCAAGGTTTAGCATATTTACATTATGAGGGGTCAGCCTCATACCAATCTATATTTAAGTCAGCCATAATTTAAGTAGCTATGTTGAAAGCCTATCAGTGTTGTTCTCAAACATCAGAGCCATGGCTCATCCGCGGCCTGCAGTGAATTTTCCAAACAAAAAATCGATCTATTTTGTGAATAACACTATGAATTTTCCTGCTTTCCTTTTAAGGAGCTTTTTAATTTCCTTCCGTCTGAAACGAGTTGGACTCAAGTATTGATGAGATTCTCTAGTCGTGGAATGATAATTTGTGTGTTTATACCCAAAATCGAACTGACAGCGCTGTGTTACAATGAACTGACAGCGCCGTGTTACAATGTACAGACAGCGCTGTGTTACAATGAACTGACAGCGCCGTGTTACAATGTACAGACAGCGCTGTGTTACAATGAACTGACAGCGCTGTGTTACAATGTACAGACAGCGCTGTGTTACAATGTACAGACAGCGCTGTGTTACAATGAACTGACAGCGCTGTGTTACAATGTACAGACAGCGCTGTGTTACAATGTACAGACAGCGCCGTGTTACAATGTACAGACAGCGCTGTGTTACAATGTACAGACAGCGCTGTGTTACAATGTACAGACAGCGCTGTGTTACAATGAACTGACAGCGCTGTGTTACAATGTACAGACAGCGCTGTGTTACAATGTACAGACAGCGCTGTGTTACAATGAACTGACAGCGCTGTGTTACAATGTACAGACAGCGCTGTGTTACAATGTACAGACAGCGCCGTGTTACAATGTACAGACAGCGCTGTGTTACAATGTACAGACAGCGCTGTGTTACAATGTACAGACAGCGCTGTGTTACAATGAACTGACAGCGCTGTGTTACAATGTACAGACAGCGCTGTGTTACAATGTACAGACAGCGCCGTGTTACAATGTACAGACAGCGCTGTGTTACAATGTACAGACAGCGCTGTGTTACAATGTACAGACAGCGCTGTGTTACAATGAACTGACAGCGCTGTGTTACAATGTACAGACAGCGCTGTGTTACAATGAACTGACAGCGATGTGTTACAATGAACTGACAGCGCTGTGTTACAATGTACAGACAGCGCTGTGTTACAATGTACAGACAGCGCTGTGTTACAATGTACAGACAGCGCTGTGTTACAATGAACTGACAGCGCTGTGTTACAATGTACAGACAGCGCTGTGTTACAATGAACTGACAGCGCTGTTGCTGGAGTGAAGTTTTCCGGGATCTGTTGCCGTGGTCTGTGGGAGCTGGAGCTTCCGGAAGCTCCAGCTCCCACAGACCACGGCAACAGATCCCGGAAAACTTCACTCCAGCATCATCAGCCGGCCGTGTAAGCCTAAATCTCTTATTTGACAGCGCTGTGTTACAATGAACTGACAGCGCTGTGTTACAATGAACTGACAGCGCTGTGTTACAATGTACAGACAGCGCCGTGTTACAATGGCCCATCAGTATTCAGGGGAGATGTGCTTATGCGGGCACAGCCGCAAATAAAGAATTCGCGGTAAAAGGAAAACGCGAAAGAAACGAACCGCGGCCGCTTTCATTTATTTATAACCAAAGAGACGTGTAACACGTTCGGCAATTTTTGACACGTGTAATACTACTTATCTGTTTAGAAGCTGTAGCCCCCCGACTTGTGAAGGAAGCAATCGAAATACACAGGCGCCCCAACTTCAACAGAGATGACAGCTACAAACTTTCCAGTATATGGAGGCCAGTACTAACTTCTATGATCCACCCTTTCATTAATCGGACGACTTCACAAGAAGACATAATATCGTCCTTCTGTGGGGCCATTGCGACATCTATGGATGCATCACCGAAGGTTAATAAAAGTACCTACAACCTTCGGCCTCGATCAAACAACAATAATTCAACAGTTCGTGGTTCTTCTTTGTAGAAGACACGCGTCTTCTGAGGACGTCGGATATGACTCCGACGAAACGTAGAGAAAATCGTTCTTCTCTTTTGCACGGTCAGAAAAATACGTTTTTTTCATTCTATAAAACATTTAGTATATAGCCTATCATCTAATCTAATCCAAGCTGCAAAGATATATATATCATTTAAGATTTATATGAAATGCATTCCCACAAGCAGACATGTATAATTACGCGCTAACACATGCCGCATGTGGACCTACAATATAAAAACCCAATCTCAAATGAACATAAGCCCTGCAACTCTTGCCGTCCTTCCCTGAAACAGGGGTGACATTGGCAAAGTGAACCATTTTTTATAGTATGGTTGGTCAGCCGCATGCCAACCTATAAGTCAAGGAACTTCATACTTACCAATATTAAATTATACTCTTTGAAGTTTAGTTGCTTGCATAATATATTCTGGAATAAATAGGTTACATAAACTACAAAAGGCGGAGAGTTTCAAGGGTGACAGCTTTCATCGGGAACAACCTTCAAGACATTTGAGCCAGAAGAGAATAAAGCCTCGTCTATCAAAAGTTGGTGAGTCTTTTTAAATCGTCTTCAGTCAAGTGTCCTCCTGCGTTCACCCTTAAATTTAAATCAACACCCGCACGATTAGGTAAACGATAATATGATAATAGCGTTCCTTGATTTTTTCAGACAATAAAGCTTGTGTATTTTAATAGTGAGTAATACTATTCTGAAATGATTTCATATAAAAGTAGACTATAAAATAACGCTTAATATTAACTAGTTTTAATCATAATTACTTTTCCGTCGTTTTTTTTGCTGCGAAACCAATAACTTCATACTCTATAATCTAATTTTCAAATATATATTACATTTAAGATTCATATTACATGCGTTCCCATAAGCATACACGTATGAGTTCACGCTTACACATACCGCATGTGGACTTACAGCATAAAAACCCAATCTGAAATAAACATAAGCTCTGCAACTCTTGCCGACCTGCCCTGAAACAGGTGTGACATTGGCAAAATAACATTATTAAAACATGATCAAAGCTTTTTGTTATCTAATCTAATCTAAGCTGCAAAGATAAATATCATTTAAGATTTATATTAAATGCATTCCCACACGCAGATAATTTCGCGCTAACATATGCCGCATGTGGACCTACAATATAAAAACTATCTCAAATGAACATAAGCCCTGCAACTCTTGCCGTCCTTCCCTGAAACAGGGGTGACATTGGCTAAGTGAACCATTTTTTACAGTATGGGTGGTCAGCCGCATACCATGATTTATATGCATATATGATTTCGTGAAATTAAAATAATAGTGTGAGCCATCCTTTTTATACCCATTAAATTTTGCAAAATCTTTTATCTATGAAAGTTCACAATTTTCCAATAATAATCCTCATGAAATGAAGAAATTCAAGCAGCCGTTATCTCAGCTTATAATAATAGCGTATACTGTCAACGTTACCTCTAAAAATAATCGTATTGTTAGGGGTATAAAGTGGAGCAGGGTAGATAGCAACGATGACGTCACTAGGTTTCCTGTGCCGGAAGCTGCAGCCATCAGCTCGTATCGCCGCATGAGAAGTCTCTCCGGAGAAGGCGAGGGTCCACCTACCTCCAGCTGAGATAGGGGTGGCTGGAGCTTTTGAACTCCAGCTTTACCGGATAATTGGTTGCGTGAGAAGAAAGTGGCTTACGAGCTATGAAACCAGGTATTTTGGGCCTATGAAACCAGGTATTTTGGGCCGTCAGAAAGGAAACATTATTCTGTTATATTTGTTTCTAGACCTATAATCGGGGTAGTATAAGGTTGATTACCCACTCTGTAAGAATTGTCACATTCGTTGTAAGAAATTCGCAGTTGTATTTTCAGTTAAAACTTAAGTAATTTGCAAGCGCAAGCGCGAACTTGTACGTGTCTGGTTGTGGGAATGCATGTAATGTGAATCTCCAATGTAACATATCTTTACAACTTAGATTAGATTATACGCATACACGTATAAAATGTATGAATAATTGTACATATAAAGTGGCGGCTACAAGGGTATGGAACAGACTGGCACATAAGAGAAATTCCCGAAAGCAGTCACTTCAAGAGACGTCGCAAGACCGATCTGTTAACCGAATCTTTTGGGGCGCCATTGCAGTAGCAATGTCACAAAATGACGCTGTTGAAAAATTTTACGTAATGAAGTAAGCAAACGTAATGAATGCGAGATCTTAATATTTGCCTATTATTTAGATTACAGATTTTTAGGGAAATCCAAAAAATTAAAAAATGGGTCAATATACAATGTTGCTCTAAAGTCTAAACAAATACGCTAGAAAATACTATCTGAAGGAGTTTATGAATTAAAAAGCTTACTTTAATGTAATTTGAATATTTAATCCGCAAGCATTTGATCCCCAATAAAATCCATAACTATTTTAAGATCCCTGAGAACGGGAAGACGGTCGTCGCTGTACCCATCGCTGTAATGTAAACCTTCCCGTCGCGATAGTTAAGATGCACCCCTATCGAAACGGCGTTCACGTCCTTTGTGCATTTACGGAACCAAATCGATGGCACATAAAAGACACGTTAAATTTAACCGTCGCTGAGGGTGCAATGCCGATTAGTTGCCATCCTGTAACTGGTTCGAGTCCCCAAATGGATATTATTACTTTTTATGGACGGGCATTACCTACTGGAGACAGCCATTGAGATTATAATCTTAAGAACTTTTGCTCCGGCGATGAGCTTTTGAAGAAAAGGAGTATCGACTTTTTGTCATTTGCCGCTCCGTAACTCCGTGTATTCATTCATTATTAGAGCATTTGACAACATGCATGTATCACGTTTCTTCCTTTTTCTATTTTAATTTGTTCTGTAAAAAAAATTCAAATCATATGTCATTTCATATATCCATACATAACTGATTAATATTGGATTACCAACCTAGTACAAAATAAACGTATATTTGTAATAATAATAATATTAGGATGATTATTCGGTGAGCGCTGCTTTTGTGTGAATCCCACCTCTCTGCAAGTTTGGTCGTCGTTATAGGAAGCGCCAATTCTCAAGCAAGACCCAGTTGCTGTAAGGCTGGATGGACTTTTGATGACGGGTCTTTGTAAAGGCGTATGATTTTTTCAACCCAGCGAAGAGTATATTTTGAAAAGTTTATGATTTGTTTTGGTGCTCCGCCGGGAATCGCACTTGGGTCATTTGGTTTGCAAGTCCGTAGCGTCAATCACTGAACTACAGACCAGCCCAAAAAAATGTAGTCGTCATTAATCGAAAATAATGTTCTTAGCACATTAACGGTGTTTTCAAGATTCAATTTATTTCGCAATCGTACATGCACATTTATACTTGACACAGCGACCGTTACTTTGCAGTGGGTAACGACTCATCTGGGACAATGTCAGTCGTTAGCCGGACGTCCGTTAGACACGGGCAGACAGTAACGGCGTCGCCTAGCAACCGACGCGACGTTAGAGGTCGAACGGATTCCTCTGACGCGAGACGCTAGTATTGACATTGGTCCGGCGAAATGTCTGTGATGTAATTGTGTGTGCCGTATTTACTTCCTGCTGATTGAAATCCAATTTATTTTCATACAAGAGGCGTGAACGAGCCTCGCCGACAAGCCAACTAAATATGCTGCAAGCGTTTCCTTTGTTCAGCCACTTTTATAGTTTAGCTGCTTAACAAATTGTGTGCGTATTTTCTTTTTTGCTCAGCTTTACGTTTAACTTATTTAAGGTATTTATTCTTTGCCATAAGCATCATAAATTTTTCCGTGGCTTGGTCTTCTTACGTAACTATCCAAGTAAGATTTTTGTTGTTGTAATTTTTTTAAATAAAATGTCTGTATAATGTTTTAATTTCCGTGGGAGTTCTATGAATAACTAGTTAAATTTTTAAAAGATCGCGTTACAAAGGAAACCGCAACTTCGGTATTTTTTCATTCCGATAATTTCTCTTTAAAAAGAAAACATCCCTTATATTATTATTATAGCCTCACAGCGACGTCAGCACTTTTCATTTTTCATCTCCTTTACTTTTAAATACTCGCGGTGTTTCTTTTATACCTGCTCTGATACAGGTCGGGTGGATTCCGGATATAAAAAAAAATATCCGAAATCCCCGAGTCATTATGAGATTAAATCGAAATTTCACGCCCGTTAAAGTTAATGAAAGTGGTGTACCCTCCGCGCGCCTCTCGGAGCTTTTTAATAAGATTTTTACGAGAATATTTATTTTCAATTTACACTTACTTTGTGTGGAAATGAAAAGGACGCTCCAATTCTTCTTACAACGCAAAATAAACACATCCAAACTCTCGACGTTTTGTCTGTTGTTGTTTTGTTCCCAGAGTGTTTTTCCTAACTTGCATATTAATGGCGGAATAAACTAGCTCTTATTGTGTTGCACACCTTTGCCTGAGTCTTATTTTCGTTGCCCGTGACTCATGGCCGACTCTTGAAAATTTGCCACGTATATATTTTATTTTTGTTGTTTCATTATTTTTCACACGTTTTTAAAACAACACGGCATATTTATATTTCCACGTTGTCTTTTTTACTTTAATTCTGCCGCTTGCAAGTGACTTAATCCTACTCGTTTTAATTTCAAACACAACACGGCTTCTTTGTATGCCATTTTATTTAATTTATACTCTCACGTACACATTTGAAGAGGGTTTTAATTTGATTAGATAAAAAATCTGTTGCGATATTAATTTTTAAACTGTTTTAAACATCGACACAATATGTTTCGCAATTAGATTAGTTAAAAAATACAACAATGTAATTATAATTTGACATAAAGAAATCAATAAAACAGATGCACGAATGACTGGATGATGCCGGATATGCCTTTCTCCAATTTTTCAGGGTTGTTCATTCTCATATTTTTAGTATTCTACGTGAAAAATATGTAGCCTATAGAAATTACCCATGTAGCTTATTCCTTTGTCCGCTTAATAATATCTTATTTGTTTGCTGATGTGATTATTGGTTTTTCCATTCATATTTAATTGATTTTCTTCTTTCCCCTTTCTCACGTCTACTGATATTCTTCGAACATATTGACCTCAGAGCTGAGTCAAAAAACACATTAGATATAATCGTTTCGTTTACCACACAAAATGAAAATTACAGTTGGTCTCATAAAATCTGATACTTCGTGAAATCAAATTAATTTAATAGAGAAACATAAAAAATTATTGTTGCCAGACCGAAAACTATTGGCCGTAAATGAAAAAAGGTCTTGTGTGGTGCAAAAGTTTAAAAGGTTTTGACAGCAATTTCATGGCGCCCGTAACGAGAGGGACATAAAATAAATTGCTGTCTACAAAATGTCGTCAACGAAATAGTCGGCAGTATAATTTTAACTATAAAATATTGTGTCCATACTAAAAGTAAATTCAACGATTCATCGTTTCTTCTTTGATGAAATGGACCTAGTATTTACAGTTTCGACTACTAATCTAATCTAATCTAAGCTACAAGGATATATATCATTTAAGATTTATATTAAATGCATTCCCACAAGCAGACATGTATCATTTCGCGCTAACACATGCCGCACGTATTATTTGAATTTATCTACGTAATGGAGTCGAACGCTTTCAGCACCAACAATCAACAAATCTTTTCCCTAGGAACCGGGTCGTGTGACGTAGCAGCTTTTTTGTTTGGTCTCTAATATCATGTAGGTATCATATTTATTTTATAAATCGAGCCACCGTTTTCTTACTTATTGAATGAATCTCTTCTCATGAAAAAACTACGCAAGGAAAATGGAGGTGACAAATTCGTTGTACGAACAAATTTAGAGCAAAGTAACGTGAAGGGAATTGTTTTTTTTTTCCTTTTTTGTATTGAGTTGTTTTAGTTTTGAAGTCCCTCTGCTCACCTCTGCTTGGTTTACCGTTTTTTGTTGATTTTATTATTTGAGAAAAAAAAACGGCTCGACTTTTGTTTTGCTCATTGGCTCTTCGTGACTTTTTTTTCATTCCGTGTATTGGAACGTATAAATTATTCCATTTTTTTTTTCGAAAACCAATCGGAGCATCCATTCAAACTCGCATTTACATTTTGTCGGGTCTGGCTGGCGATTTATTTGTTCCGTCCAATGTACGAGCACCTTCTCCCCTCACCCCCCGAACCACTTACTCACCCCGACAATATTTTTTCATTCTATTAAAAATACAACTGCCCTTTCCTCCCCTTGACCGTTCAGCGCTAGTTTCATAATATTTTCCATCGCTTAAAAAAACATTCATATTTGGTACGGAAACTTTTAGGATAAAGTATTTTAGCAAAACTGTTTGTATATTCCTTGGATGGTTGCGACTTCTTCGAAGCATTTAAAAATATTTCTAACGAAACTAAATAATATGGTTCATTTTTAGTGTCGATTTTTATCAAGTGAAATAGTTGTTATCTTATTCGTAAATCTTATTCTGATTTTTATTTATCCCGAGAATTGAATTATTCGTTCTCCTAATTATTAACCTTGAAAATTGAAAATAATCCAAGTGAGAAATATATTTAAAAATATATCAAATTAATTTAAAATTTCATGGATAATATAATATAACTTCAAGTGTGGTTATTTCTGCGATAAATATGAACTCCTTTGTCTGCTGTAAATGTAGCGAATCCTCTATTTGGTTTTCCCAACCCTGCTAATCCCTCCAAGAGAGAGAGTAATTTAATTTTCGCCACCATTGCACGGTCAGCCGAGAAAATGTCGTCTTCTTTGTTTGCTGATTTGCTTAATTCGGGATTAACCGGCCAAAAGATAAAGGCTTTTTGCAAGCACGACAATAACCCAGAACGCTCCACCCCAGATGGAGCTAGGAAAAAAACAGCTACCAAGCGAACGAAGTGGAAAGCTTAAATTTTTAGTGGCGTTTCCATTTTCCTTGATGGCGAAGTAATAGCCCAGCTTAGAGCTTTGTTAATGGACATAATTTAATGCGGATTGAACAATCGCCGCTCTGGGGCGTATTGCTAAAGACCTCCCGCTGCACAAGTTGCGGAATTCATGTTTGAATTAAAAGTTTTTGCGCCGAAGCAAAACTCACAACTGCTTCGACTCCAAATTTAATATGCATTTCCGCTCTTGATCCGTATAAATTAAAGCTCAATATCACGTTATTTGAGCGCTTAATTAGTTTAATTTTGTTGATTAACTTTGATCTATTAACTCTTTGAAATTATTGTCTTGCGTAATTTAGCTAGAAAGGATATTGTTGGTATTTAAAGTTAGCACTTCATGCATAAACACATACATTTGTTTTGTTGATTCGCGTTTCCATAATGTTACAAATATTTGTACACAAAGAAAAATTCTCTCTGTCTTTATCTGAAACATTTTGAAACTTTCATAGGAAGATAAATCGGTATTTCTACGTAGATTAATTATCTTTATAGAACAAATGAAATGACGTACGTTAGTAACTGAATCACTCGAGAATAGCTTAGCTGTTTTCCATCCTTAATTGATATTCTTAATCTACGAAAGGTTAATGGTCAAAAAATGTTAGCAAGGTTTCTTATAAAAAAAAACGAAGTAATGTTGTAGCATATTCTATTTACTTTTGGAATGTCTGGAAGTTGCAAATTTGCTGTGTCATGTCGGCCAGACCAGACATACGGCGAAACGTGACAACTAGACTCATCAAAATATGTCATCTGCGTGACCCCGCCAGCTGTGCAAAAAACCTTTGCCACAGAATTGAAAGCTGTCTGGGAATCGTAAATTATACCATGCCTGGTACGAGTAAAAATACTTTATAGATTTTGTACATTAGATGGATTGAACCCAAAAGTAAGCAAAGTGAACCTTGACAGATTTCAGCGTCCAGTATAGAAATGTCCTTCGACTATGATTTTCTTCAGTAGTGTTTTTGATAAGATAAATAAGGTATATTTTTTAAGAGAGTTCTAGTCTTGTATCCATGATATTTTGGCTAAATTATTCGAATAAATTAATAAATATTGAGATGATTTATTTGGTGAGCGCTTTTTTTTTATCACACCTCAAGAGCCCTCATCGTCGCAGTTGAAAACACCACTCACCTACTCATTAAGAGCCAGTTGATGTTAGGCCAACGTGATTTTTACAAACAAGCAAAGAGCACAATTTACAAATTAAATGATTGTCCTTCCGATTACTGATTCGTACTAACCTAGTGTTAACCACTACACTCCAGACCGGTCTTAGATTCGCGTGTTTATCTCATCTTATATTTATTTTAGCTAAAGATCACTTGCGAATTTTTTTCAGCGAATATTTCACTTTAAATATGTACTGAAACTTTACGTCCGTCAATAATGACCTTTAGAAATGTCTTTAAAATGGTCTTTTGAAATATTTGTTCCCCCCCAGACGTCTTTATCTCTGAGCGACGTGTCTTGTTTTGATAATGTTATTTATTCCAAGAGAGCTGATCCCTCCTCGTTATATTTTACGTTCTCCCAAATCGAACAATTCCCTTTTTTTTATCTCGAAAAAGTATTAAAAAAAACGCCTTTTCTCGACGACATTCAAAATGTTATTACTGTTTTTTTTTTCATGTTGTAATCTTATATTCCGTGCCAAATCTATGGAGCGCTTAGAACCAGTATTATAAACAATCATAAGCATTGGATTATAGTGAACTTTTGTGAATTCTATATAGTTTTTCCTATTACGAGCATCAAATGACGGCATCATTTACAAACGTAAAACTTCCCTCTACGATACGGTCCAAGGGATTTGCAACCCGTTTTTTTTAGCGTTTATGTATATTTACTGACATATTTGTAAATTTATATTTTCTGATTACGTTTCTCATATCACAATGTCTCCACCTACGCTCAAGTAGTACTTTCTGGAAAGCCTGTCAGTCTATTTATGATTAATTTTCAGGAAGCGACTTGTATTTATTGCAAACACATTTCCTCCGTACGAATTACGCGGCCCATCGATCAATCCTCCGTCTCTCTCCAAATCCCGATGTTGCGTATGTCGCCGAGCTCTCGACACAATGAGCTATAGGTACCCAACGTGACCATATACATTTTTTCGTCAGAGCTACTGCAGAATTAGAAGCAAAAAAGGACAATTTCGCTTTGCAAATGTGAGTCATTTTTGAGGGAAGCCGGATATATTTGCCTTCACTTGGGAAAGCGAGATAGACAGCCTGAAAACGGAATTGTAACATCTTAAAAAGACGAATGGATATGATACTAGCCATTCACTCTACGGTCTACCGGAGAGGTTTACCTGTACAGGCAACCGCTGTAAGATCCAAAATGAATTCATTCGGGTGAAACCGTACGGTCTACCTGTGCGTGTGTGCATGCATTCCTGTTGCCTGCGCAGGAGACGTTCATGTAACGTTTATAGCCAGAATTATACCCATGCGTCCTACTTTAGATGGTGCTGTTGAAGACTACAGAGGAAGAACAAGGAATGCCAATTGATAAGCATTTTGAGTAAATCAAAATTATAAATTTAAAAGTCTGTATTTCTCATGGTTATTGCTTGTCACAAAAAACCGGAAATACCGCCAGAAACTGTGATAGCGATTGTTGTTGCATTACAAATTTCGCAGAGCTTTAGATACACGCAGATGCCACTAGATGGCATTAGTAGATTATTTTCATATTTTTGCAGACATTCCTTGTTTTTTCCCTGTAGTCTTCAGTTCCATTTTCAGGTATTTTCCATAGTTTCAAATTCTTCCAATCTTCACTGAAGAGGCGCAAAAAAAGAAGAGGTGGCGTGAATTGTCATCAAGGAAAGTGCCTGAATTTTAGAGGCAACTGATAGTCCGTAAAATAAGATATTGTTACGAACTTGGAGTACGTGCGACTGAACATGCATACATAGAACAGTCTGGCACTAGTATGATCTATGATAGCATTAGTGCATACGTGATCTTTATCACGCTGGTGGAACGCTCTGGTGTTGGAATCATGGAACGAGTATAAATGCAAGCCGAAATCGTGTGCAGGGAGAGTGTCGATAAAACATTGAGCCGTGAAGGTCCAAAGCTAGAGCTAGAAATCACTTGTTAATTAAATTATGTACAAAAAATTATGTTAAAATAAATAATTGCAGTTTAATTAAACGCAACAATATCTTGCATTGGTGACGTTCATGATATTAACTGGTATTGTCTTGTGTTTGTCCACAGAGCCCAAGAAGGACAAGACCGATGGGGGCGGCGGCGGTGGCGGGGGCGGAGACCCAGCGGGGGGCGCGCAACGCCCCGACAGGCCGGCCACCCTGCAGGCGGGCAAGCTCTCCAGGAGACTCATGTGCTACCACGCAGACCACGGTAAGATCACCCACGTCACCTTACATTCCAAGAGATAATTCCAAGGGAAACATTCTTGCAAATGATCATCGACGTCGAGGGGACCTGACACGTTACTAGAAGAAGAAGAACTCTGAATTCCATTTATGCCTGGTTACGGTTTGAAACCCCTATCACATAAGGTGTGTCAAGATCTGCAGGGTGAAAACAAAAAACAAAACAGTATCAGTCTCTAGTATTATACTTCTACCTTGTATCAAGGTAAAATCAGTACCTAAATAAATCTTTACCTTATTCTTGATAGTATGCATAGGTTATTTAATATATTGGATCAAATTATTATTATCAATGCTAGCTAAAGTACTATCTATCTTAATATACCTGCTGTATGTATTTTAGTATACTTATCCACCAGTGGGCGTACAAAGTCAATTGTCATGCATGAAGCGCTTCACATAACATTTGAGCGCTAATCCCTTCTTATCCGGGGATTCCTCCTAGGAATTATTTTCACTTGGTGTAACCGAGATTCTATCCGCCAACTCATTCCTAGAATCAGATCGATATCGCCTAATAGTGAAACATCCAGGTAGCTAGAGCACTTACTTGGTATCCGAGAACATCGATGTATAAGAACTGGATGAAGGAAGGAAAGAGGATGTGAAAGTTAAGGTACAAAAGAATGTGATGAGATGATTTGGGCATGTGGAAAGAATGAATGATGATAGACTGACAAAGTATGTATACAAAGAAAGTGTGAAAGGAAAAAGAGGGAAGGGACGACCGAGAAAAGTATGGAGTGATCAGATTGAGGAGATTGTGAAAGAATGGGATATACAAAGTGAGCGTAAAAGAAGAAAATGCATGAAAAAGGTGATGGATATGAATGAATTGAAAGAGGTATGTAAGGATAGGAAAAAATAGAGGCAGCTGTGCAGAGGCTCTGGCCACCCCTAGCGGAATGGTGACAAGAGTTACAGTTACAGGATGGGCTAGGAAAGCAATCCTTTGAGAATTTGGAATGTGCTAACCCACTCATCATACAAAAATCCGAAGTCAGTCTGTCGGTAACCTTCCAACTGTCAAAAGGTGTGTTACCTAATTGGAAAAAATCCATATAAATGCCAAACTGGATATTTTCTAAACGTGCAAACATTTTTTTTTTATAAAATGTGGAATAATATTACACTTAACAAACTATTTTATATGATTATGCTATTTTTCATTTGTCGAAATCTTTTGTTCGCGAAAGTGACAGCCATTTCTAGAAATAGTGTTGTTCAATTATGTAGGTACTCGCTTATTCAAGTATGTTACTTGTATGCTCGCGGTAATAGATACTTGTGAAAATCATCCCGTACACAATGAGGTCTGAATATTTTTTTAATTCGGAATTTATCAGATACTTTCAACAACACTAGTAACAAATACCGTTGCCATGGATTCATGATTTCACGGGTTTCTATGGTGATATGTATGGCAGTCACAAGGCAGTCACATCTAGGCGTGATCACCTATTAGTGAAAGGAGTACCACTCTCCATTGGAGGTAAGCTAATCCAGCCTTCTGATTCAGTGAGACTTCTAGGAGTCTTACTGGATCGGAATCTGACACTGGAGAGGCAAATAGATGCCACAATAGCTTCTTCTTTTTTTTCACTACGCCAAATTAAGGCGATTAGAAAGTGTTTACCGTCAGATGCAGTCAAGACCCTAGTGAGCGCGTTTGTGGTGTCTCGGATTGACTATTGTTCGACGCTTTATAGTGGTCAGCCAAAGAAGCAGTTCAATCGCTTTCAATCTGTGTTGAATTCGGCAGCAAGACTCATATTCGGGATACCCAAATTCGCTCACATCACTCCGCTGTTAAAAACACTACATTGGCTTCGTTTCCCGGAGAGGGTGGTCTACCGTGTTTGTGTGATGGTATATAAAGCCATCAATGGCTTGGCTCCACCTTATTTGACTGACATGATGTTGCCTGTTGAGATGGGTGTAAGAAGGCAGACACTCAGATCCGCGGGCGATGAAGTAGTCAATTTGGTTCAGCCACGCCGTCAGATTCGTACAAATTTCGGAGACCGCGCTTTCCGTGTTGCGGGTCCGGTGGAGTGGAACAGACTGCCACCCGGAGTGAAGAACTCCAAATCTATGGATGTATTTCGCGGAGCACTCAAGACACACCTATTTAGAAAGTCTTATCCATGATCGGAGAGGGCCCTTGAGGTGTGACACACACAAAAACGGCGCTCTCTTATCATTTGTATTTTAAAATAAATTAGCCTAATATTATTATTATATTATGTACATAGATTGAAGAAGGAGTAGAGTCACGTTGCTTACATAGAAAATGACAAAAACATTACACATGCCGTGAGCGAGACAGTAATGTAAACAATGTATGATGTCAAAGACGGTGCATCATGTCGATTGGAACTAAATCACACATTCATAGCCAACTTTATGGAATTACTACCTCCATGTCTGAGAACATTTAAGCGACATGTAATGGACTCCCGTATCTGAATTTGCCAACGAGACTTCCTAGAGGGTGTACTACCAGGAGAAATAAGCGGGACCGTCTTTTATTCGGGACCTTCCCTTTGTCCCCACTCGAACCCTTTTACCGTAATTAAACCTAGAGATTCCATCTTGATTGCCACGTACTCCCTTCACGTGAAACCGATTTTTTTTTCAGTTTCCACGTTTTTTTTGCGAGTGAATGTAATGGGGTAATCTGATTGAAAGGGTCATTCAAATAGCGGCCATCAATTGAGTTTTACATTTCGCCCTGAGAGACCTCAATGCGAGCGTATAAATCAATTTGCCGGGAATGGAATATTTATGCAGACGATTGCGGTTTTACGCTCAAAGCAAACATATCGGTCTGTAGTCTAGTGACAACGCTTGCGACTTGTAAATGAAAGCTTGTGGGTTCGAATCCCAGTGGAGCACAATACACACACCATTCATTCATATTTTCAAATATGCTCTTCGCTGGGTTCCAAAAATTATATACCTTTACCAAAGACCGGTCATCATAGGTCCATCCAGCCTTACAGCAACTAGGTCTTGCTTGAGTATTGGCGGTTTGTAGCTACGACCAAGCTCGTAAAAAGTCCGGTCGATAGCTCAGTTGGTAGAATGCTTGCATTGCATACAGAGAGCAAGGGTTCGATCCCCACCTAGGGTGTAAGAAATGATTTCCCATTTCGGTGTCTATTTCCAACCCAAAGTAAATACCCGCAAGGTGTACTCAGCCTTCACAAAAAAATAAGAACCAGCCCCCCGGGAGCGGGGAAACTCTGGGAAAATAAATAGTTCCCGAATCGCCACATGCGACGACCCCTCCAGAGATAACGCAGGCAAGGGGTTGCACTTTATGTGTAGCTTAGTTGCGGTTTTACGCCGAAAGCAAGCGTATCGGAACGCGCTCTCCTTCGCTAATGAACCTTGAAAGTAAATTGATTGAAACTAAAGTCGTGGCCAGAGAATAATACACTCGATTCAAACTTCTAATAACAATAGACTCTATTCACACTGTCATTGCTTTTCATGTATTGTTCATGTTGTGTGCTATTTATCCATTTAGAATAAATTTCCAATAACCAGCATTTTCTTCTCAATTACAACAAACTCTATTATTTTCAGTTGGGTATCAGAAAATAAAACACATTTATATACTTTCTGTACTGATCTCGGTTTCTACCTATTTCCTTTACATTTTCAATTTAGCTCCTTTTTCATCGAATTCTGTTCGAAAACATGAGTCGAGAATTAAAGGTGGGCGAAAAAACAGAAAAATATATTGAAACACAGGAAGCCATTTTCTTATCATTTCTTTGTATGTGAAAATTAAAAAAAAAAAACTTGATTGCCGTCTTTGGTTCTTCTTCTTCTCTAGTTTCAATCCTGGGATGGGCTTGCAGCAATTTCTTTCACTCTTCTCCTCCATTCTTCCCTGTCTTGTGCGGCCCTTTGGTTCGATACGACCACAGATCACGGGATACGACTCTAATAGTCATAAAAAAATACTTACTTTATCTCTACAATCTATAATCGAAGTTGCAAATAGATATTACATTTAGAATTAATATTACGTGCATTTCAATATGCAGACACGTATAAGTTCGAGCTTAAACATGCCGCATGTGGCCCTACAACATAAAACCCCAATCTCAATCATGGCAAAGTGAACCATTTTTTTTACAGTGTGGGTGGTAATATCATACCATGCAAAAAAGAAGAACGATTTTCTCTACGTTTCGTCGGAGTCATATCCGACGTCTTCAGGAGACGTGTGTCCTCTATAAGGAGGAACCACGAACTGTTGAATTATTGTTGTTTGATCGAGGCCGAAGATTGTAGGTATTTTTATTTTTATTAACCTTCGGAGATACATCCATAGATGTCGCTATAGCCCCAGTTGTACAGAAGAACGATATTCTGTCTTCTTGTGAAATCGTCCGATTAATGAAAGGGTGGATCATTGAAGTTAGTACTGGCCTCCATATACTGGAAAGTCTGTTGCTGTCATCTCTGTTGAAGTTGGGGTGCCTGTGTATTTCACGAGTCGGGGGATGAGAAATCTTTCTTTAGATAGAATCTTTGTTTTATCAAATCTGATAAGATGATTCACCCCTTTCTGTGAATGTTCACAAATAGCAGACTTGTTCGGGTTATTCTTCTTAACTGCACCAATATGTTCCTTCAACCGGGTGTTGATGCTGCGTAACGACCGTAATCATAATTTAAAATCTTTAATATCATACCAACCTATAAGTCTCACTAGATATTTTTGTATGCCTTTCTAATAGTATATTATATTTACGTAAGATTTTTAAATGAGCAATGATATAAAAAGGTTAGATATTTTACTCAACCCCCAAAGTAATTGCTTTTATTTACATAAAGGTATTTCATAATGTGTCTGCGTACTTTAATAACGACCCCAAATGTCTTTCACGAAAGTCAAAAAATAAATTCGCATTTATTCGCACACTCTCACCACTTGGACATTTTTCCAGAAACACATGTGCGCATCTTGGAATTTCTGTTTTATTTTTTTTTATTTTGCCACGGCCTCAAAGGCTTGTTGTGATGTAGCGTAGATATACATTTTTTTCGTATTACGCATTACTATGGCGTGTTTACGAGGACGCTTCCACACCCCCTAAATTCCGAAATGAATTAATCATTTTCCACCCTCCCCGCGGGGTCAGCATCAAACACCGTTTTTTTTTTCGTCTTTTCTTCATCCGAAAAGCGTCGGTGCGCGCCATCCTGGTTCCTCTAATCTCTCACCAATGATGGCAGTGGGCTGACATCATTGACTGAAGATATCTGTGGATTAGAAATTAGACATAATATATCTGTTTCAACGTACGAAAATGGTCCTTAGAAGGAGAACAAAGATTTTCACATTTGCATTTCCAAGTGTACAAAAAATAAATGGGGGCATGTAAAAATGTTTCTAGAAAGTTGGCAACATTGCGAATTAATGGCTGCCCAAACCAGTCTGTACCTACATAGCACGCACACGTTATAAATCTTTTGATCGCTAAAATTGGCGAATTTCAAAGGAAAAGGTATTATTTTAAGACATTATGTAGATTGTATTTCTTGACTTATAGGTTGGTATGTGGCTGACCACCCATACTGTTAAAAATAGTGCACTTTGCCAATGTCACCCCTGTTTCAGGGAAGGTCGGCATAAATTACAGGGTTTATGTTCATTTGAGGTTTGGTTTTAACTTGTATGTACACATTCAGAATTTGTAAGCGCGAACTTACACGTGTCTGTTTGTGGGCATGCATTTGATATGGGTTTTGAATGTTTATATTTTTTTGCAACTTCGATTATATATATGGCATGTTACATTGGGTGTCGAAACACAAAATGGAGAAAGCGAGAAAACATAAGATTTCACAAGTAAGAACGTGATTTGAATTTCAACGTTTAACAGGACTGGAGAAAAACGTGTTCTATTGTATGTATCAATGCAGTATGTTAGTTTCTGCTCCTCTATGTTATTGCTCAATGTTTTGACACGCAGCATTAATTTACACCACAAAAACTCGGACACTCTCAAGGATGGAACCCAAATAAGCAAACGGAAAAAGGGCCTGGATGTCGACCCCCTGATAACCTTCTGGTTGCGAAAACATGTAAGCAGCGACCTCTGATGTCTTGTTTGTGTCAACAAATGGCCTCTTTGATTAATTATTATTACATTGAATGGAATTCGTTTTTCATATCTTACAAATAATTTCTTTCCCGCTGATATTATTACTTCGCCCAAGTATGTTTACGTGCTTTTTGCTTTTCTACAACTAATACCGTTTGACTTTCATGGCATTCAGTTTGACATCTAAGAGATTATAATATTGTTAGCAGACTGTTACTATAGATGGCACTTTCCCATAAAGGTATACATACTTTCCAATAGAGCTACATACCACACATAGCTTCCGAATATAACGTTGGTATACATGCTGAATAGTCAACATTGCTACCATCTGAAGGGTAAAAAGGAGGGAATTTATTGTGTTCTGTCATCCTGTGTTCAGGTGTTCGTGGTTCTGATTATCTAATTATTGTTGAATAGCTGTGCCTATTCTTTACTAGTATTGTGAATTACATAGTTTTGATGTTTAACAATTAAGTCCGCATGGGAATTTGCATAGACAATATTGAATAGGAGTTTTAGGCTTACACGGCCGTCTGATGATGCTGGAGAGTTGCTTTCCGGGATCTGTCGCCGTGGTCTCTGGAAGCTGGAGCTTCCGAACGTTTCGCCCATGTCTTCTATGGGCTTCTTCAGCTTGAAAGTGAAATGATGAAGATGATCTTGATGAAACTGTGATATCACATGTATTGGTTGCTATGGACGGCAGTCTCATACAAGACTGACGTGTGTTCGCCGAGAAAAAGTTCCAATTTCTAAAATATCCCGACCTCATAGTGTAGTCCTTAATACCTTTGATTTATTAAAACATCACATTCGAAACTAAGCTACACTTAAGTGCAACTTCTTGCCGTATTATCCCCGGAGCGTTTTTGCATGTGGCGAGTGGAACCTATTTATTTTTACTGATAAGGGGGTCGACCTTACGCCAACCACTTTTCACAATAAACCTCAACTTCAGTTGAAGTGGGGATTTCCCAATGACTTTAATACTTTACGTTACTATTTTAGAGACATTAGAGGGAGGAAACCACTAGATTGTTCACTTATAAATCCTTGATTTCATGGTAATTATCCACACAATGGGTTATTATTAACTTACAGCACAGATAGGGCACACTTTCAATACCTCGCCGAGCGTAAATTCCCGAATTTTCCAAGAAACTGCCAATTCTAGTTTAATCAAAACCCATCAACTATTATTATATCAATACCTCGCAATGGTGGGGGCGGGACAAGCATCTGGGTTCGGGTTTAGCAGAGGGGCTGTGCTATACCTACTCCCATTATATGTAGTTTGCTCTGTAGTATTAACCATTACGAATTTAATATCAAGTGATTTGCCAAAATTTAATCTGCCAATAAAGTAAACTTCACCCCGAGTATTAAACATTCACATTCACTCCCATCAATCGCGTAAATGTAAAATGCATGAAATGTACAACGGCATCCTTTTGGTTTTTTTAAAATTCAGTGGCGAAGGGTGCCATACAACTCGAATCTCATCGGCTTCCCTTTTAAAATGAGGCAAAAAAGTAGTTTAAAAATATAGGCACAAAGTAAAAAAATACATTTGAGACCAAAATAACAATACGTATTTTTTCCCCATTGAAACCATGCAGTCTACTTTATTATCATTTTTGCCTCATTTCAAAAGGGAAACCGATGGGAATCGAGTTGTATGGCACCCTTCGCTCCTGGTTTTTATATTGAAAGTCCACATGCGGCATGTGAAAGCGCGAACTTACACGTGTCTGCGTATGGGAATGCATTTAATGTGAATGTAATATATATGTGAAACTTAGATTATAGATAGATATATATGTTGCTACTAATAGGTTGCTATGTGGTTGACGCCTATCATCTAAAATCTGGGTTACTTAAAATTCTTATTAAATGCATCTCCACAAACAGACACGTGTAAGCTCGCGCTGCATGTGTACCTGCTTACAAAAAAAAATTCAAACCTCAAATGAACATAATCTCTGCAACTTCGCCGACCTTCCCTTAAATAAGGGTGATATTGGCAAAGTGAACCATTTTGTACAGTATGGGTGGTCAGCCTCATACCAACCTATAAGGCAAAGAATAAGCGCATGCTTTAAAAATTTGGTTCACTTTTGACAATGCCACCCCGGTTTCAAGGAAGGACGATGGAGTTGCAAGGTTTTTGTTTATGTGAGGCTTGATATTTTTTTAAGTCTACATGCAGCATGTTTAAGCGCGAACATACACGTGTCTGCCTGTGGGAGGTTCATTGAGTATAAGTCTTAAATGTCAGTTTATCTTTGCAATTTAGATTATAGATGATAAAGTTCACCCCCAGTGAGTGAGTTAGTATTCACACATATTTTATTTACACGATCGAGGTGAGTTCGCCGAATATTTTATGCTTGGGGTACTGAATAGGTACATCATTTTTAAGTAACTACGCGAAATTCAATACTTTAAGTCAATATTATTTTATTCGAGTAAAAGTAGGGTTTCTAAAACCCAAATTGCCAACCCCAAACGGTTAGTTCATTGTTCCGGTTTTTTGGCCAATTTGCCAATGCCCACCCTTGTTTGAGGGAAAACCGTCATTTTTTTATATTTTTCGTTTTTTTCAGTACGTGCATACCTATATTTCTGCAACTTAAATTATCGTTAACATTCCTTGTTTCAAGTATATGTAGGTACCTCTGTTCTACAATCCATATAGATTTGATTATAAATGCTATCGATACGATATTCATTTCTGGGGTGGATGTATCGATGGCTTTCGGTAAATCTTACCGTACCTATTTGAAGATAGAACGGAATAAAACATGACGGTGCCTGAATAGCTGATCGCTTTTACATATTCAATGGATTAGCTGTTGATGAACTGTCATTGTATTTTATTCCATCCCATCTTCCAATAGATACGCTAAGATCTATCGACGGTCGTCGAGGCTTCCACAATTGCTATTTCTACTGTTACTGTAACTGTAACTCTGTCTCCAATTAGCTAGGGGTGGCCAGAGCCTCTGCAGAGCTGCCTCCATTTCTTCCTATCCTTACATACCTCGTTCAATTCATTCATATCCATCACCTTTTTCATGCATTGAATTAACATATAGCGGCTTGCCCCCTGAAAATCGATGACCCATTTTAAAATGACCAACCACGTATCGAATGTGTCTTCTCGCACTTGAAAAAAAAAATAGCTTTGCATTAGCTCTATGTACATTTGACACGTTAGCATCGTTAAAAATGCATGAAAACTCGTGTAATAAATGTTTTGGAGCAATATCGCTCTTGACCGTTAAAACTTTTCCCTAAGGATAAGTTGCTATTTATTTCCCAATACCAAGGCTGGAGCAATGCGGGTTGGGTCCGAGAAT
Source organism: Agapetus fuscipes (assembly GCA_951799405.1). Taxonomy (NCBI): domain Eukaryota; kingdom Metazoa; phylum Arthropoda; class Insecta; order Trichoptera; family Glossosomatidae; genus Agapetus; species Agapetus fuscipes. The sequence continues at coordinate 4,996,807 of OX637350.1, forward strand.
AATTTTAATGGCATATCGATTTTCAAAGGCGATACTTGGAACACGTTATTAAGTAAATTAATAGAGTATTTACCTAAGGTTTGAATAAAGGTCAATATTTAAAAAAAAAACTACATTTTGTGGAAGTTTTAAATGTTCAGCATTTCTGTGTAAATTGACTTAATTTTGTAAAATTTAACGAGCGAATTTATTTTAAAAAACATAGTGAGTCAGGGACGTATTCAAACGTTTATTTCCCAACTTAAGCTAGATTTTTTCTAATAATAGTGGTATATTTGGTGTTAGTGGTATATTTGTAAGATCATTGTTACTGTTGTTGCTTTGTGTCATCTATAATCTCTATAATCTATAATCTAAGTTGCAAGGATATATATATTCATTTAAAGTTCTCAAATGCATGCCCACAAACAAACACGCGTAGTTCGCGCTTACAAATGGTGAATGTTTACTTACAAATAAAATCCAAACCTCAAATGAACATAAGCCCTACAACTTTTGCCGAACGTCCCTGACACAGGGGTGACATTGGTAATATGAACCATTTGTTACAGTATGGGCGGTCAGCCTCATACCAACCTATAAGTCAAGGAGTTGAAGTATATTATAAAATTTCAATATATTACGTAAATATGATTTTTCAAATGATAATTCATTTAAGTTTATAAAATAGTAACGTTCTTTGTTAGATGGTAGATTTTTTACGCCGAGAAAAAACTCTTAATGAAGTTCCAATGTCGCTAAGTTTTCTTTCAAAGGATTCTATAAAACTTGTCAATGTCATGGAATTTCTATTGCGCTTACATAATTCAAAAGGCGATTTTCTTATATTTTTCATTTTTAAGACGGTAACTACGTTGTAAAGAAATCAAGAGTTTATTTTAGTTTTTTTTTCATCCATTTAGAATGCTTGATCATTACAACCCTATTCACATACAATTTTATGATTACTTTAAATGCTATGCTTTAATTATTTCAGATATTATAGCATCGTCTGTGAATACCGGTGTTAATTTTGGATAACACAAGCAACCCGCAATAAAATAAAGATATTTTAGGAGTCATGAAACTAGTAATATATGTACACATACATGTGTATGTTTAATTCGCATAATACTACAATTTTCGTGATTAATAGCTTCGTTATATTGTCGTGACAATGTGCACAGATATAATGCAATAATTCCGCAATAATAACATTATAATGGCGCTCGGAGTGTTGCAGCTGCAATTATCGTGCCGTGTAACTAAATGCAGGCGCCATTTCACTGCAATTATAATTCATTTCCCCATAGGCCGCCGCACCAGCCATTGTTCCCGCCAAGCAACAAAAAATAATCTTTTAAATAGAGCTTAAAAGAGGAGTACGGCATGAAAAATATTTCTGCCTGTTGAAGAAAACGCTTATTTCATTTTGATATTTTATATTCCTTGACTTACAGGTTGGTATAAGCCTGACCACCCATACGGTAAAAAAGGTTCACTTTGCCTATGTCACCCCTGATTCAGGAAAGGTCGACAAGAGTTGCAGGGCTTATGTTCATTTGAGATTGGGTTTTTATATTGTAGGTCCACATGTGGCATGTTTAAGCGTGAACTTATACGTGTCTGCTTGTGGGAATGCATTTAATATGAATCTCAAATATCTTTGCAGCTTAGATTTAGATTAGATTTTAGATATCGTTGAATTGCGTAATCAAATGTTTAAATATCATGATAGTGTGTAGATAGCCACTACAACATAAATTTGGCAGAATAGAATCGTTCAGTGGCGACCCAGGGGTGGAAGTCTAGATGGCCGTCGGTAGATCTTACCGTACCCATTTGTAAATAGGACGGAATAAAAAAAATGTGATGGCTGAACAGCTGATTATTGTTCCTTATAAAATGTATCAGCTGTTGATACGCGGCTTTGCCTTATTTTGTTATATTCAAATAGATACGGTTAGAACTATCGACGGTCATCATGACTTCCACCCCAGGATGTCCAAGTGGGAGTAAAAACACCACATCTGATATGGCCGAGTGACGTTCCTACTCCAGATAATTGGGAGCAAATTGAGGCTAAACAAGGAATTCGCTTGGAAGGCTCGGAATAAGAGGTGGGCCTACGTCCAGGGCGACCAAAGTAGTAACGAATTGATCAAATAGAGAGAATTTTCGGTAGATTGGAATCTCGAGAGTTCTGGAGAGAAAGAAAGGTCACGCAGGAAAAATGTTTATAGGAAGAAAATTACTTTCAACAACATATATAACATTATCGTTGTATTGTAGGTCCACATGCGGCATGTGTAAGCGCGAAATGATGCGTGTCTGCTTGTGGGAATGCATTTAATATGAATCTCAAATGATACATATCTTTGCAGCTTAGATTTAGATTTAGTATCATTGCTAGCATTCAGACGACCAGGGACTCGAATCAAAGATGTATTGTGAATGCTTGGTCACATCACCTCATCGAATAAGAAATACACGACCGGCTGATGATGCTGGAGAGATGTTTTCCGAGATCTGTTGCCACGGTCTGTGGGAGCTGGAGCTTCCACAGACCACGAAGCTCCATCCCCCACATACCATGGCAACATATTGTAGTGTTTTTAGGGTTCTAATGTTTTGAAAATTTTAAATGATGGTATTCTTAATAAAACGGCCGGAGATTTATCAAGTAATTTATTTGGTTCACAATTTATTATTAACTTAAGATTGTTTTGATTTTTTTTGCATAAAATATTGTTTTATTTTTATAATACTTGTATTACATTGTAACTTTATGGTATCAACTGTCATGTTATATTGTTTCAATAAATAAATAAATAAATAAAATAAATAAAAATATAACTTCGATAGTTTACTTTCGCTGACTTGGCCTGTACGGCTACGAACACTTGGAGAGACTGCCCACTTGCAGGCAATTCACGCCTTTTATAGCTATTAAAATCAAACATTCTAGGCCTAAATTCGTCCGGAAACGTATTCATATTCCACAAGCTTCCAATACAACTATTACTTATATAATATTTCCTCACTCTAGGTACTTAATAATAATTCATCCTACAGCTAGAGTCTATGTACACCTACCCTATTTATTTTGTTCATACCTAAGTACTATTTACATAACAATATTATATATCAGAAAACATCTCTCCAGCATCACCTTATATCGTTTGGCCATAGGGTACAGGTAGTATGCGCCTTTGGAGTGACTACATCACGAAACGGCGCTATAAAGAAATCATAAACTCGTCATCAGGTAGATTTGCAACAGTTGTGTGTATTTTTTGTTATTTTGTTGACTTATTTTTTCGCCATTCCCATTATCGATTTCGTTCTCACAGTCCACCGGGCTCGGAGCATATCAGCTTTATTTCAGAATGGAACACGTATTTTGTGTATACGTCCGCCCAGCCCCTTCTTTGTCATACATTTTTCACCCCTTCGCTTCGCATTTTCTGCCTTGCGTTCGAAATGTACGCATTGTATTGTCTGTGTCCTCTAACAGAATATTTTCATCTTACCTCGACCTACCTCCATTTTCAATTATTTTCATTCCAATTATTTTTCAAAGCTTGATTCCAAGAAAACTTTATTGTAATATCCGTTTCGTGTATCTGATTCTCCCAACATATGCGTGTATAAAAAGATGATATTGTAGCTATGATTATTTTTTCAGGATGTCCGTTCGATAGCTCAGTTGGTAGAGTGCTTGCATTCCATGCCGTGGGCTCGGGTTCAAATCCCACCGAGGGTGTCAGAAATGATTTCCCGTTTCGGTGTTTATTTCAAACCCCAAAATAAAATACCGGCAAGGTTTACTCAGCCTTCACAAGAAATGTGTACCAGCCCTTTCGGGAGCTGGGAAACCCCCACTTCAACTGAAGTGGTTGGCGTAAGGCCGGCCCCCTTACCTGTAAAAGTAAATAGGTTCAACTCGCCACATGCTACTCCTTCGGGGATAACGCGGCAAGAAGTTACACTCTATGTGTAGCTTAGTTGCGTTTTTTTGCGTATGTACAATTTGTTTATCAGCAACCTGCTTTCTGTTTTTTTTAGAGAGCACCGCTTTTGTGTGAACCGTATTTTAATGGGCCTATTCAAGCTTTGTCAAGCGATTGAAATAATGCCTCGTTTGTCTCTTAAGATATGTGGATAAGTTAACACCTGAGCAATAACAAATCAAAAATTAAATTTTGGCTTTCTTATGTTTACCTTCCATCGAATTAATAGATCGAACCAATTACAGGATGAAACCTACAAAAAAATCACATTGTCTTGTCTGGCTTTTTTTCTTGAAAAACTCATTTGAATATTGTTGAAATCGCCATGTTTTCGAATTCGAAAACCCACCAAACTTATGTAATCCCATTTTATTGCCATAGAAGTGTTATGCACGAGTACTAGTATTGGCTGTGTTTCTTTTGTTGCAGAATCATAACAGCCCAGTGCTTTATCACACAGCTTTCCAACCGATTTGTTTAAAAAATACAAGTGCATTTGAATAACTCCCGTCTGAATAAAAGATAAATGAATCGTAGTACGAAAACATTCCGTATTCTATTTTATATATTACTAGCAGTACCCGGCGTGTTTCACTACGCCATTTGGGCATGTGGTATCAATTTTTTTCTACAGATAAAAGAGGAAACAACAGGATCAAAAAAAAAAAGTGTGCTAATCGGAATCAAGCTTCACACAATTTATCTCTAGGTTAATCTTCACGTTTTCTAAAAAAAAAGGTCTAGGTACAACTGTTAAGCAGCAGAGCCAAGCATAGGGAAAATCGATTGCGGTGCTCCATTTATATTTAAGATAAAAAAATCGGCTATGTAACGTCACTCATCTAATCTATTCTAAGTTGCATGGATATAATTGTTACATTTGGAATTCACATTAAGTGCATGCCCACAAGCAGACACGTATAAGTTCACACTTGCACATTCTGCGTGTGAACCTACAACATAAAAACCCAAATCTCAAATGAACATACACCCTGCAACTCTTTGCTGACCTTCCCTGAAACAGGGGTGACATTGGCAGAGTGAACCATTTTCTATTTATAGTTGGTCAGATGCATATTGACCTATACTAATCTAATCTAATCTAATCTAAGCTGCAAAGATATATATCATTTAAGATTTATACTAAATGCATTCCCACAAGCAGATATGTATAATTTCGCGCTAACACATGCCGCATGTGGACCTACAATATAAAAACCCAATCTCAAATGAACATAAGCCTTGCAACTCTTGCCGTCCTTCCCTGAAACAGGGGTGACATTGGCAAAGTGAACCAATTTTTATATTATGGGTGGTCAGCCGCATAACAACCTATAAGTCAAGGAACGAGAAAAGAATATAAAGAAAAGAATATAAACAATACATTAAATTTTATAATCATACAATTAAAGAACTAATCTATAAAATTCACTATACTCTTTGAGCAAAGTGAAGAAATAAATGTATTCCAAACAATCAGGAATATTTTTCAATGTAACCGCACTGTGAAACGTATGCAGTTGGGGAAAATGCTTCATACAATATGATGCACTTAAGTGTTTTTTCAACTATCTCCATGAAAGTGTTTAATTTATGTTGAATTTTTGACTCCCTGTCCTGTCTTTATCCCGGCCAAGTGAATTCACATTTTTTCCCCACATTTAAAATGTGCTCTATCCATTATTTCAATAAGTGAAAGTTTTAGGTAGTGCACACGGAACATTTTCTATTGACAACAAAATTGTAAGTCGCACGGCCGGGTTAGGTAAAAGGCAAACATTTTGTTTATCTTGGTTGCTTTGGACCATTGTCACATAGAAGAAAGACGTTTAACCGCCGAGAAAAAAACGATCTTTAAATTTGTGGTGAGTATATAATTTTACAGAAATGCGTTTTTTGAAAAAACAACTATATTATGTATATTTTAATTAAAAGTATGTTTCAATAAAAGGTTTTCATAATAATAATATATTTCAATATGGTCTTCTAGTTGTGACCTACGAACTTTTGTTTATCGTATTTTTTATAAGTGCGGGATATAAAAGCTTTCTTACATTTCTAAAATTCAACTTGGAATACTTGAATAACATTTTTTAATTTGGAACTTTTGTCTAGGCCAGGGGTCGGCAACCTTTTGAGTCGGAAGAGCCAAAAATTACAATTTACAAATTTCAAAGTTTTTCCTTGACTTATAGGTTGGTATGAGGCTGACCACCCATACTGTAAAAAATGGTTCACTTTGCCAATGTCACCCCTGTTTCAGGGAAGGTCGGCAAGAGTTGCAGGGCTTATGTTCATTGAAGATTGGGTTTTTATATTGTAGTTGGGGGGAGGGTGGGGGGTGAAAAGCGAGTACAAGTAGCGGAGAGATCGTTAATCGATTCAGAACGATTTAGTTTTTTTCGATCAGAAGTATAATTCTGTGTTTTTTTTATATTTGCGTATGAAGCTAAAGAGCCGTAACTTCACACCCAAAGAGCCGCATGTGGCTGGTGAGCCGCAGGTTGCTTACCCCTAACCAAACCGATATCGATCCACCATATTTGTAAAAAGTCCGGTCTATAGCTTAGTTGGTAGAGTAACTGCATTCCATGCCGAGATCTCGAGTTAGAATCCCACTGAAGTTGTCAGAAATTATTTCTCGTTTCAGTGTTTATTTCTAACCCAAAATAAAATACCGGCAAGGCTTACTCAGCCTTCATAAGAAATGAGTGTCAAGCCACTCAGGAGCTGAATAACATCCATTTCAAGTTGGCGTAAAGTAAAAGTTACTGGGTTGTTCATTTTAGATTTGGATTTTAAATTATGAGTAGGTACACATGCAGCATTTGTAAGCGTGAACTTACATGTGTCTACTTGTGAGCATGCATTTTATATGAATCTTTAATGTAAATGTATATTTGCAACTAAGATTATGTATTGTAGTTGAATATAATGGTCTTCTTCTATTGGGTGGTTTCAAAATTTACCGACCTCGTTGCTGAAATATTGAGAATTGAGAACCATTGTTTATTTGATCACCATCAAACTTCACACGATTCATTCTAAAAATATGTTACATGTTTCCTGAAAATTTCGTCAAAATCGGATGAGCGGTTTATGAGTATAGGGAACATACATACATACATACATACATACATACATACATACATACATACATACATACATACATACATACATACATACATACATACATACATACATACATACATACATACATACATACATACATACATACATACATACATACATACATACATACATACATACATACATACATACATACATACATACATACATACATACATACATACATACATACATACATACATACATACATACATACATACATACATACATACACACATCCTTCTTTATAGATTGCATTCCATGCCGAGATCTCGAGTTAGAATCCCACCGAAGTTGTCAGAAATTATTTCCCGTTTCAGTGTTTATTTTAAACCCAAAATAAAATACCGGCAAGGCTTACTCAGCCTTCATAAGAAATGAGTGTCAAGCCACTCAGGAGCTGAATAACATCCATTTCAAGTTAAGTAAAGTGGGTAAAGTTAAGTAAAATTTTCCCAACTTTTTTTTTTCCCCCATTTTTAGGTAAGGTTAGGTTTTTCCCGACTTTTGGGGAAAAAAAAATTTCCCCACTTTTGGGGAAATTTTCCCAACTTTTTTTTTTTTCCCCATTTTTAGGTTAGGTTAGGTTTTTCCCGACTTTTGGGGAAAAAAAAATTTCCCAACTTTTTTTTTTTTTCCCAGATTTGAAAGTGGGAACCATGTGGGGATAAGTGAGAACAATGCGCAGGGGGAAATTTCCCAACTTTTTTTTTTTTTTCCCATTTTTAGGTTAGGTTAGGTTAGGTTAGGTTTTTCCCGACTTTTGGGGAAAAAAAAATTTCCCCACTTTTGGGGAAATTTCCCAACTTTTTTTTTTTTTTCCCATTTTTAGGTTAGGTTAGGTTAGGTTTTTCCCGACTTGTGGGGAAAAAATAATTTCCCCACTTTTGGGGAAATTTCCCAACTTTTTTTTTTTTTTCATATTTTTAGGTTAGGTTAGGTTTTTCCCGACTTTTGGGGAAAAAAAATTTTCCCCACTTTTGGGGAAATTTTCCCAACTTTTTTTTTTTTCCCCATTTTTAGGTTAGGTTAGGTTTTTCCCGACTTTTGGGGAAAAAAAATTTTCCCAACTTTTTTTTTTTTTTCCCAGATTTGAAAGTGGGAACCATGCGCAGGGGGATAAGTGGGAACAATGCGCAGGGGGAAATTTCCCAACTTTTTTTTTTTTCCCATTTTTAGGTTAGGTTAGGTTAGGTTAGGTTTTTCCCGACTTTTGGGGAAAAAAAAAATTCCCCACTTTTAGGGAAATTTCCCAACTTTTTTTTTTTTCCCATTTTTAGGCGTAAAGTAAAAGTTACTGGGTTGTTCATTTTAGATTTGGATTTTAAATTATGAGTGGGTACACATGCAGCATTTGTAAGCGTGAACTTACATGTGTCTACTTGTGAGCATGCATTTTATATGAATCTTTAATGTAAATGTATATTTGCAACTAAGATTATGTATTGTAGTTGAATATAATGGTCTTCTTCTATTGGATGGTTTCAAAATTTACCGACCTCGTTGCTGAAATATCGAGAATTGAGAACCACTGTTTATTTGATCACCATCAAACTTCACAGGATTCGTTCTAAGAATATGTTACATGTTTCCTGAAAATTTCGTCAAAATCGGATGAGCGGTTTATGAGTCTATAGGGGACATACATACATACATACATACATACATACATACATACATACATACATACATACATACATACATACATACATACATACACACATCCTTCTTTATAGATATAGAAAGGCGTGTTGATTTCAAATGCTAGAGATTTTTTTTATGGTATGGTATGATTATGAGTTTATTTATGTGGAAGTATATTTTCACTTCGTAAAATTAATGTTAGATAAAGGTATTTTTCTCATTAGACGAGCCTTGTTATGTTTTGTTGTCAAAACAAACAACATGGTAACATTCTGAATACCTACCCAGAAAAGCAACGGTATTTATAATTTTTCCTAAAAATATCTACAATATTTTCTTCAAAATATGTTAGAATCACAATCTGAAAATAAATATTTTTAGAGAAGTTTGTTGAAAGTCTGCGATTTAAAAAATACAGTCTTACATTGACGTTAATGCAAAGGTTCTGGATTTATTTAGACAGGTATGCAGTGGGCTGACTAACCGAAGTATTTTTTTTTTAGCCGTACCTATGTACTTTTTTAAATAGATTTGTGAAGAGGAATCCGGTTCATCAATCTGTTTTGCCTGGCCCCATAATATTTAATTAATTATTGATAATTAACTAACTACCCGATGACATCTGTTCAACCAGGGTCAAAGCTATCGTCGATAAGACAGAACACCAGATTCATAATATTCATTTTCAAAATCCACGTTTCACAGCCGTACAACAGAGCCGACCATTTGTAGCATTTAACCATCTTTGCCGAAGTTTCAGGTTTAAATTGTCATCACAGAAAAAGGGCCTCTTGTACTCTGTGTACTACATTGTACTATGGTTGATGGTTTATATTGTATTGCTTGCAGTGCCTGAGGGGCAGGTGAGTGTGGGCGTGGGGTCCGGGGGCGGCGTGCTGATGTCCCAGCTGCCGCCCCCGATGCACCTGCCGCCCCAGCTGGTGCTGTCGGAGCTGCCGGAGCCGCCCATCGCGCTCTCGGAGATCGGGCCCATCCCGCCGCCGCCCATGTTCAGCTCGCCCAGCCCCACCGCCCCCCGGCAGCCGGGCGCGCCAGGCCACACGCCCTACCAGCACCAGCACCACCACCACAACAACCTGCTCAACGCCGTGCCGCTGGACCTCTCGGACTACGACTACGAAGGTGAGTTCTGACCAAGTGACAGTGTCTCATCAAATCTAATCTAATCTGAGTTGCAAAGATATATAACATTGGGAATTCTTACAAGCAGACACGGATAAGTTCGCGCATGTGAACCTACAACATAAAAACTCAAATCTCAAATGAACATACACCCTGCAACTCTTGCCAACCTTCCCTGAAACAGAGGTGACATTGGTTAAGTGAACCATTTTCTACAATAATTAGCGCGACGGTGGACTCCCAACATTCAAAACATCTTGGATTTTCTAGAGTTCGCACATTTACCGAGTGAAAATTATTTTTTAAACGTTCATATATTTTCAAAAAAAGGATAATTTAAAAAAAAAAAAATTCACCGAAAACGTTTTTGCTATCTAATAAAAAATACTCAAAGTGGTAAAAAACAAGGTTTTTTTATTTTAGTTTTTAAAAATAATTTTATTGTTTTTTTTTAATTATCCTTTTTTTTATTAAATGGCGTACCACAACGTTTCACTTAACCAATTTGAAAACTTAAATATTTTCAATATTTATTGAGTCCTAATCCCTAAGCGCTGTCGCGCTTTATCTGCCCATCTTTAGTTTTAATATTCAAACGTAAAGCCACATATCAAGCAAAAACCTACGATGCCAGTTTCAAAATTCTGAAATCCAAATTATTACTTACTTTTGGCTTACGTAAATAATTATTTTACAATGCATTCTTCTTGTTGTCCTTTCTCCATTGGATATTGAAAAACGTCATTGGGAATTTATATTTAGTTATTTGATTATTTTAGCTTTGAAAATTCTATAAATTTTCCCTGAAAAAATTCAATACAATCGTGTTATTTTTTAATTTGCATACATCAACTGTTTTTTTTTACCAAAATATTGATACACATCGGACGAATCGCTTCAAAAGGAAATATTTATGTTTGGTCAAAAATTTAATTGAATATCTGTCGCGGCCGGAACATGTGAAATTCCTCACACACGGTCTGTGGAACAAAAGCGCGTAATCCAGCCCGGGGTCCAACAATGCGGGGGTTGTTCCTGCTCCCTCGCAGAGAGGGCGGTGTGATTGGAAAAGTTACATCGCTTCAATTTCATCAGTTCGCCGAGGGTTTTTTTTAGTGCTGGCCATTTATTTAATATTGTCCCCGATATTTGAAAATTCATACGGCCGGCGGAATTGAAAGGAAAACTTTCACGAGTGCCCCGGGTTTTTAGTTAGCTTTACTTGCATTTGGACAGAATTGAGAAAACATGCCTACACAGTTTTTTTTGTAATGTACTAGTTGTTTCCTAGTATATTGAAATATTTAAATAGATTTGGTTTCATCGAAAACAAAATATTAGTTCGCCACCTTCGGATCAACCCAGGAAACTAATTAAACATACATGTATGTGTTTAAACCAAGTTTTCTTGACGTACTAACTTCTTTCTTGTGTCAGGGGATCCAGATGAGCTCCTCGGCATCATGGACGACGTGGACTCCGACACGGACCAGGACACCAACAACCAGCAGCAACAGCAGCAGCAGCGGGTGCGGCTGGGGCAGCCAGATCCCGCCATCGACACGTCCCGGGTGGAGGAGATCCCCACCAGGGAGCCCAAGTTCAACGCTGTGCCGCTCAAGTCGGCGCTCAAGAAGCGGGGAAGCGGCGGAGGACCAGGAGGATCAGGGCCTGGCACTCCCACCGCGCAGGAGGGCAGGGTGCTGGCTCAGAGACAGGAAATGCAGCACACGGGCTTCAAGTGAGAACACAACCATCTCTATAGCATTTTTTCTTCCCACTTTTCCTATTGTTTTTTCTCTTTAATTTGAGAGGTGTTGTCCAAAATCTGTTGACGTGGTCAATAGTAACTGAAACTTTTGCAGGTTTCACCCATATCTCTTCTATTAGGTTTCTTCAACAATTTGATGTGATGACTGTTCCGATAGATCATGGCAACAGATCCCGAAAAATAACCCTTCATTTTTATCCGGTTTTTCTTTTATCATAACACGAAAATTTACTAAGACTAGTGATATCCAAATCATGTTTTCGATTCAGAAAACTTTTGAGTGAGTTGTGAACGAGATGATTAAAGTATGCACGGCAACAATGACCGTCTGAAGAGGAATGATTTTCAAGACTATAATATGTATGGTTTGCAATGGCTTATAAATGAGTACGTTATTAACTATAATGTAAGGAAGAAAGCAAAAAATATTACAATGAGATAGTTGTTCAGGCATCTAGGAAGAATAGATGATGAACAACTGGAGAAAAATGGTGTATCTTATCTTGATATCTTATGCAAACATTCATACATAATTCGTCAACATTTCTAATAAAATGTCTTGAAACATTTGCTTGCTTAACAGGTATTGAAGATACACTTACAAAAGACAATATACAAATATTCCGTACCAAAATAACACATAATGTAAAAATGTATTATTTTTCCAATTCGAAAAATCAATGCACATCTGTCTTAAACTTTTCAAAATTAGCTCTAGATCCCTGCAAACATTTAACCTTTAATCTAATGAACTAAGTAGTGTCTTAGCTGATTTATTTACTGATCTTTAATGACCCAAAAGCTAGCATGTGTTGATATTGATTAGCAGTAGGAAGTCTTTCATTAACTTTTGATTTCAGCACAGTTTTCTGTATGCTTTGATTACTTGACATTATCCTTACCTGTGATTTTGTTCGTGATTGATTTGGCGTACATTGGAACCCTTCTAATCCGTCACCTTTGGACTGGGAATGAAAAAATGGTCGGATTATTCGAAAATTCGAAATTTACAGTTAAATGAACATTTTTTTCAATATAAAATAACTGTATTTTTTATAGTCATTATTATTGGGTTTTTTTTAATAATGAAAAATAGCTTCATGTTGTATACAGTTGATGTCAATACCTACTCAATGCTATGACCGAGCGGTTAAAGGCTTTATAGTCCCGGCGTATGTTTGTAATAGCTCCGGTTCGAATCCCTTTGGGCATATCATTGGGTTATGATTAAATAATTAAAAGTACATTTTATAGAGAATACTTCATTATTTATTTTATTTATAATGCTTAGCCCACCGGTTTCAAAACCAAGGCAAAATAAATAGTTGATCTGTATTTCTCCTCATGATTCTTTGAAAATAAATATATTGAAGGTGGAAGGACCAAAGTGTGAGCCTTGAGGCACGAATAAATGTTCGCGTACCAGCCTTCGGTGTACGAGAGGGGTTCACTGTATTGGTTTATTGTAGTGTTGTAAAGGATTGGTTTTTCTTGTATTTTTGCCGCTTTTACCAGAAGGCCTCCGCCCAGGCCCAGGATAAGAATCTGGTAATTTCTCCAACAATAAAACTCTTCATTCTTCTTGCTCTATCTGTTCACATCTTTCATAAACAGCTTCTTCACACTCTTACATATTATATTTCTATCACTCCTTCAAACCCCCAGCATCACCCCGAACATACCTGTAATTATAATGTTTAAAACCATTTTTACCACAATTTTTACATGTGAATACATTACACTTTCATAATTTGCCCTCAATTATAACATCACTAAGGAAAACTCTTCCGTGTGTGTAATTTATTAATTATTTTTTGTTTATTATTGTTTCTAGACACTTATTTTTAACATTTTTTGGTTGTGTGTGTATTCATTTTGATATAACAAGCACATGTAAATTTGCATGTACGTTTTTTCTCTAGTTTTAAGGTAAGTAAAACTTTTGAAATAAATCGAAAAAATATTTTGGATGACATTGAAATCAAAACATTTTGGATATCATAAATGGACTAGTCGTAAAAACCAATCATTATTTTTATCAATAAACTCTCAGGATACAAACAAATGAGTAAAAAAATGTATAAAAATCATCGTACTGAAATCTTACTTGCATAAATTCTGGAGAAAACAAAACAAATACATCCCAGGTTATAAAATTTCAGTGATATAATATATTTAATCTAATTTAAAAATAAGCATAACTAAGTTTGACTTGACTTGTATATTGGTATGAGGCTGACCACCCATACTGTAAAAAATGGTTCACATTGTCAATGTCACCCTTGTTTCAGGGAAGGTCGGCAAGAGTTGCAGGGCTTATGTTCATTTGAGATTGGGTTTTTATATTGTAAATCCACATACGGCTTGTGGGAATGCATTTAATATGAATCTTAAATGTAATATATCGTTGCAACTTAGATTATAGATTATAGAATGCATGCTCACAAGCAAACTCGTGTAATTACATCTCGCTGACACATGATAAATTTGTACTTACAAAATAAGACCCCAATCTCGAATGAAGTGATTATTAAACAAATAGATGACTGGCATAGCTTTCAAAACATTATGAATTATTTCTTCGTAAAATGATGCATCACCTACTACGAGTACAGCTCAAATCAAAATTGAATTGGCAACAGAAAAGTATACATCGACGGTTAAAAGGCAGTAGGGCATAAGCGACATAAACTAAATTGTTCAAGAGAGCAGTTTAATGTTTGAGATTGCAGGAAAATGGCATAACTTATTTATTTTTTATCATATCGTTAAAATCAAAAGAGCTCTAAAATAAAAAATAAAAGGCATTTTATTTGCATTCCTGTTAATGTGGTTTTACAATGTTTTACGTTTTTTTTGTCACCAGCGCGTATATGACAAAAAAGGCCAAAATTTTGTCGGTTACACCAAAACCATACTATGAGAACGCAGTTGTTTGCTTGGGCATAAACAACACAAAAATCATGGTAGAGCTATGGGAGTTAGCGCATTAGAAAAAGCGGAAAATTTCAAGTAGGATAGCATTCATAACTTATTTTTGACCAAAACGTCGCTTATTTCTTTTTTACTTCCTTTTGACCGTCGATATTTTTCGTCGTGTTGATAAATGGTATCGCACGGTACTCAGTGCTGGTTCATGCAGATTTTAATTCACAACTCGGGTTACAATTAGCAGAGGCGTCGCGGAACGTAAATTGCTCGCGTGCTTCGCGCCGCTCGTGCCGCCGAAACAATTTGGTGTTCAACCCGTCTGGCAGGGGGCCAAGATGCTTACAAAGCAACGTCTTGTTCGCTGCATGTACACACGCCCTTGGGTGTAGAAAAGACCGGTGCATTCAGTGAAAGAGCTGATTCATGACCAAGGTTCAAGATGTCTTGGAGGTGCTACCACCACACTACTATCAAATCTACCACCACCTGAAGTGCTACTCTGCTAAATTCCTTACATTTTGGATATCAATCCAAGTCGGAGCTGTCTTGCGCTTGCGAAAGAACTCAATAGATTTAAAAAATCACAGTAGTAGACTTTATTTTTGGACACGAATCGCCAGCTCGTCGACTTAGTGTCGAATGGAATTTAGCAGAATAACCCTTTTAGTCTCCTGCAATCTTCTCCATACCTTTCAATCGGCTGCTCTATTAGGTTTTTTTTAATACGGCATTTCGATGCTAAGCTGGAGAGATTTAGCGACAAGTCATAACATTTTACAAACGGGTTAGTGTCTGCCTGTTGGTCCATTTCACCACAGCAACTAACACATGTATTCCAAATTAAAATGCTACAAGAACAATGCAATTTGTGGATTCTGAGAGTATAATGAAGTCGGAACATTTTTTTGAATTTGGAACTTTTTTTTCGGCGAGTAAACACACGTCAGTCTTGTATTGGACTGGCGTCCTTAACAACCAAATAACGAAATAGCTGTATACCTTTTCCCTAGCAACCTGGCCGGGTGACGACACAATATTGTCTATAACCCAATTCACGATAGAACCTCATTGGTTGTCTAAATGAAAACACAAATGAAATGCGTAGCAATTACTTGTCAAAGTGACTAAGGTCGTTAGCAACCGACGACAAAATATATGTTGACTTTCTCTCTAGCAACCCGGTACAATTTTCCCCGGTGTATTTGTGCTGACTCCGTTCATTATCAAGGTTCATGATTTGACTCCGAAGAGTCGAACGAAAAAAAACATCAACACGAACTTGACAATCGGATAATGAGAGCGCGCTGGCGTTCTGGCGCCGCGCCAGTTGTGTCAAACGGAAATTGACTTATGTCACGGCAATACGTCATTTCTGGCAGACGAAGGTATAACTCAGTCGGGGCGTCATATGGGAATCATATCATCGCAGAAATATGTCCATGAAATATGCATCGTTATGATGTCGACTCTGAAATCATGGAAGTGCATAAAGCTTTCAAGTGGCTTGGATTGTATGGAAATGGTGTGTACGAGAATAAGTTTTCCATGAATCACACATACGCAAACTCAACTAAGCTACACATAGAGTGTAACTTCTCGCCGCGTTATCCCCAATGTCGCACTGTTCGAATTTAAGAACTCTGTCGGAACTGAAGGTGAGAAAATAAATGAACCGCAGTTGTGATTACATAGAACCCGCTAAAACATAACAATATCAAAAAGATAGTAGTTGCAGCGTCCGGATGAGATGCGCGTTGCGGGCAATTAAAGCCGAAGCTTCTCAGATCATGTAAATGGAGGACAGGGAGGGAGACCAGAAGTGCAATTCTCGATGTTCGGTTGCACTAAAGATATTAGTTGCCGGTGGAGATTAATAGCCCTTGCGAAAGAGTTCCTTTGCCGTTTTGCGATTCTCGTTCCCACCGACCTTCCGACTATCCTTACAAGGGACAGCAATGGGTTTTTTAAGTTTTTTCTCGATTGGCCAGACTGACGGATGATCGATGTGATAATCGTCCGACAGGTGCCAGCTCAAAGGGTAAATTTCCCCATATATTTAAAAAAAATACTAAAACTTCATCAAAAAGTAGTAAAACAATAATAAGTGCAAATAAGTACGTAACAACTGAATGAAAATACATAAAACTACATTACAATGTAATGAAAAACTCAGTTCTCAACAATACAATGTTTGGTGAAAACTATTTTTTATATTGTACTTTTACTCCTTCAACTTGTTAAAACTAGCCCAATTTATTTTAATTAAAAAAATTAAGGTGATTTGCTTATTTCAAATATGCTAAAATTAGGAAATAATTATAAATAACCTTTTATATGAAATTATTTTTCCTTGGATTTTGGGGGCAATTCTCATAGTTCACAGCTCTCGTATATCAGGTTAGCATATCAGGCTAACTTCACGCCTGCTGTCAACTGACATTTGACAATTAAATCTATGCTTAAATCTTTTAAATTGAGCGTTATAATGATTGGAAATCACTTGTAAATAATTATGTTTACAATTTATCACAAATAAAGATGAAATTATGAAAAAATAACGCAATTTCTTGATGCAAATTTACTGTTGTCAAAAGCATAATTATTATCTGCATGACGTACTTACCGACGCGCATATTATGCCGTTCAGAATGCCAATTTTCGTAAGATCGTAATTCCTATTCTACGTCATAATTTTCTATAATAATGTCACGTGGGTCACAAATAAACATAAGGAATGAGTTTGCGAATACATTTATTTAGGTCATTAAAGAAAATAAGTCATATATTTGTAATAATCTACTGACAATTTCTGTCCTTCGCTGTACGGCGGGGTAAATCGGCCGCGCTATATTTAGACAGTTCCGGGAGATTCCTCACCTTTATAAGAAATAGCCTTCAGCCAAATTTTCAAACGAGAATCACAATTCACCTTTCATTCGGCAACGAATCGGTATCAGTCGCCTTCGGCCTCGCCTTAGACATCCAGAATAGCCCTTCAGGCGCCATTATAACCGTTGTTTATTATGCACGTCCAGAGTCCGGCACGCCGCACAACTGCTCGCTTGCTTCCTTTGAATCCGTGCTTTGTTGCACTAGCAATGCTTTGTGTGTGCTGCCCAAAATTAGTTCATCTTAATTCAAAGCCACACTCAAACTTACATGTATCACATACGCAACGATTATTAGATATTATAGCTGATAATAAATGGAACTATGCTTTACATACAATGCAAAATTTTAACTTGCTGACCCAAGCGTCATAAGTGTTTTAGGCTTTCATGGCCGGCTTCAGATGATGAGGATGCAGCATCCATTCTTCCGGGCTTGTAGACCATGGTCCAGTTTTTCTTCTCAGAAGGCTGTTTTTTTCTTCTTAGAAGGCTGCTACTTGAACTCACAAGTACGAGCCGTGAAGAAGTCCAGTCACAAGTTTACTGACGAAACGTAGCAGCCTTCTAAGAAGAAAAAAACAGCCTTCTGAGAAGAAATACTGGACCATGGTCTACAAGCCCGGAAGAATGGATGCTGCATCCTCATCATCATCATCGTAATATTTTTTGTTTACAGACAGCATTTCACTTGAACAAGCAGTTTCCTTGCTCCGAAAGGGGCAGGTTGTCATTTCTTGTGAAGACTTTCTTTTGAGACACTAAGAGGAAATGGCGATTGATATTGGATTTGAAATAAAGCTTGAAAATAAACACGTGAAAAATTCGACGAAAAAATAAGGAATGTGAAAAAAATCTTCTTTACGCTTTTCGTAATTTATCCGATTGCCTGAATTCGTTATTACTAATGTCTATTCTACTCCAGGTTTCATTAGGTATTTATCTAAAATAAATCTTTAAAATATCAATGCTTCAAAGTGTACCATCATAATGTTTAATTTTCATTGTTTTACCATGAAGTTTTTTTTTCTCGCAAACTTATAATAATGCTACGATATTTCACCACGATATATACATTTCGCAGGGAGCTCCCATTATTGATTGAACAACTTTTACGGCCATTCTGTGAACTCAATAAATTTTTGATGTACTCTCAGTCTGCAAACTTTTAATACGACCTACTTCCCAATGAAGCATGCTGTACAAATGGCCTAAAATGCTCTACCAGACTTTTCCACGACTTGTACAGATTCATATGAAATCCACATATTTTCCCCCTTATATTGTCTTGTTCATTGTTCCATATAAGCGCAACTAAGCTACGCATATAGTGTAAAAAGTGGAAGAAAACGAAGTTAAAAAACTTCGTTAATAACATTGTTGACCTTAATCCTGACTTCGGCACTTTCTGTCCCGGTTTGTCCGCGTCGGAAGTCAGTAGGGTGTTGAGAGATGCATGAAAGCTTTCATAGAGTGTGTCCGGTAATGCATATACAATCCGGAAAGAATGTTTAGCGTAGAGAATATCGTTGAATGTTGATGTTTTCCTTGCAGCAGCCGGCCCGTGCGTCTGGCGTGCGCGCTCGAGAACAAGGAAAACGCGCGGCCGTACATGATCCGCGAGGAGGACCGCCAGCCCGGCTCTGATGGAGGTGGTGGTGTGCACTTCCGGGAGGATCACCAGGGGGAGGGGGAGCGCATAGCGGCCAAGCTGGCCAGGAAGGAGTCGCTCAACATCAAGCTGGCGCTGAGGCCAGACAGACAGGAGCTCATCAACAGGTGAGACCAACAACACCTATCATATTGTTAACGAACTATGAAATCAAAGTACCTACGCGCTCCTATACATGTACGATAGTGTGTGTAGAACCATCTGGCAGTAGTCCATGGTAGTATTAGTGCATACGTGATCCTTATCATGCTGGTAGAACAACGTTCTGGTATTGGAATCTTCCACTACTTACTTACTTACTTTACTTACTTTCTTCGGCTCATAAGCCTTGAAGGCTCAGGGCCTCCCGCACCACAATCCTCCAGGACTCTCTGTCTTGTGCTGCTTCCCTCCATGGTCCCCTCACTCCCAGAACTTCGGCGTCGGCTTCAACGTTGTCTGCCCACCGCATCCTGGGACGTCCGAGTGGTGGAATCTTCCACTAAATTCGAGAAATCAAAAACAGTCGAGAAACGTCCGTATGAACGTGTATAAATGTAAGCCGAAATCGTGTGCAGCCGGTGTCGTTTAAAACATTGAGCCGTGAAGTCGAAAGCAAGAGCTGGAAATCAGTGATAGTCAATGCTTGTAAATTGTGAACCAAACCGTGTAAAATAAATAATTACAGTTTTATGAAAAGAAAACCCAGCAAAATTATCACAATATTAACGTGACAAGAAGACCCTACTTTCGCATTTACTGGCAAAACTTCTCTTGCTCATTCAACGTCTTAAAGTAAATCAGTACCTACAAGCTTTGAGTTAGTCCAGAATTCTCTACATATTTCAGCTTGCTTTGTACCTCGACATGTTTTTACTAAAAAATATATTTATTTTCATGTATGCCAAGTTTCATCATGCTTTCTTCCGGATGGGACCGTAGCACCATTAATTTTCTAGCTAAGACCCTGGTATATTACGATTCCAAGAAAAGTCTTGGATGGTGTCAGACTACTCTGTGGGCAGGCAATGTCGAGGCCGAAACGAAAGTCCTGGAAGTAAAGGGACCATGGAGGGAAGCGGCACAAGATAGAGTCCTGAATCTTCATGTCTTGGAACCGGATTAAAAAATACATTCAATGATACAACCATTTTTTTACACAATTCTCAACTTGATTTAATGATACAACCTCTTCAACATTTCTTTTTCAAATTAATTAAAATTGAATAATGAAACGTACCTAGATACATTTTTTTTTTGTGTGAAGGAACCATTCTTAAGTGACAGCCGCTTTATCAAAAAATATAAAACAAAAAGTTCAGGCAGAAAAATGTATTTACAAAAAAAAAACACAGGCGTCCCTCCTCCCACTGAATTACGCAACTTTTCAGAAAATGTGAAAACTCATAATTCTTCCTCGATATATTACGCTGAAATAAAATGACTAATTAACAGTTTTCGAGCTGCGCAGCTCTGCGCCTTTTTAATGAGTTTTATTTGATTGTTAACAAAATATTCTGTACGGCACATCAGTATTTTTTTTTGGCCCAGCACATCAAAATTATTTTGTGTGACGCATCATAAAGCTTTGTTTAACCAACACTGCTTCTGTGTAAAGATGTTATAGATGTGCAAATTATTCAACTAATAACCTGAAAAAATATGCTGCATGATGGCTGAAAATTTTAAAAGAACAAAAAAAATTGTATTGCAATTAGGTCCAGTACTTTCAACGTTAGCTTATGTGGCTTGAAACTCTTTACACGATTGACATAAGTGCGTCATTTTCATTCTTATAAATGACTTACCGGACCTTACTAAAGCTTCGGGTGCCCATCTAGTCCTATCCATAATCCATTCTATGTACCTAGATCTGCAACCTTAGAACTTCATATATCGCTGGGTCGTAGAGAAACTGTTTCAAAAATACAACTGGTTCGCGCTGTCAATACAGAGAGACTTCTTCGAGTTGTTGTACCTGACAAGACACAAATATAAAAAATTATTCCTTGACTTTTGAGGTTGGTTTGAGGCTGACCACCTTTACTGTAAAAAATGGTTCACTTTGCCAATGTCACCCCTGTTTCAGGGAAGATCGACAAGAGTAGCAGGGCTTATGATCATTTGAGATTGGGTTATTATATTGTAAGTCCACATCCGGTATGTTTAAGCGCGAACTTATACGTATCTGCTTGTGGGAATGCATTTCATATGAATCTCAAATGTAATATATCTTTGCAACTTAGATTAAAGATTTTTGTTTTCATGAAAAAATATATTTTTAGTACAGGATATTAAGAAACTAATATTCCTGACGCAAAAATTTTCAAAAATTAACAGAAAAATATAATCACTGTATTTTTAATCATTGTAAAATTTACATACGTTGTCAGCCTATCGCGGAGCATTACTAAAATGTATTTTAAATATTTGGCATATTTTTAAGCTTTGTGTAATCGGAACCTACTACTGAAAAATCTCCCCCCTTAAATCATCCACCACCACTAATTAATATGTTTTTTTTTGTTGGGTGCTGAATATTGTTTTCACACAATTTGTTCTACCCATTGCAGATTCAGTTTCCAACGTGTGGTTCTGTTAGCACCGCGGCTTAAACTGGAATGGAATTTAGAGAATTTTATGTACGTAGGTACAGCTCAAACTCCCTCACTTAATTTCATGAGCAATCCTCCCCGTGTGTGTACACCGTAATATTATATGTGTGCTGTAATGTGTAATGCCCGCTACATTCAGACATCCATGCGTGACATTTTTGCATGTACACCTACGAAAAGGTTTCATAAACTCCTGGTTAAAAAATGCAACTAAGCTACTCGTATAGTGTAACTCCTTGCTGCGTTATCCCCGAGCAATTCTATAAATCTATAATCTAAGCTGCAAAGATATGTTAACATTTAAGGCTCATATTAAATGCATGCCCACAGACAGGCACATGTAAGTTCGCGCCTACACATTCCGCATGTGTGCATACAAATAAGCAAAACCTCACATGAACATAAACCTTGCAACTCCTGCCGCCGTTCCCTGAACCGGGGTGGCATTGGCAAAAGTAAACTGATTTTTACAGCACGGGTGGTCAGCCTCATACCAACTGTGAGGGTTTTTCTTCTGTCCTACTGATTGACACAATTAATAATTAACAGCCACTTTAATATGTTTACTTTTATTTCTTTCACAATGTATACACAATTAACCACAGCACAATAATATTCTTTATTCTTAATTACACAGGCTTGTGGCTATCCCGCCAGGCAAGCTTCTGGCTCTCACGCCTTCCTTTGTTTTCCTTTTCATTCAAATTCAAATCTCATGTTCCATTTTACCTAACAAACAAATCTATCTCGTTACAATACACCTCCTTCCTCTCATAAAAAAAAACATTCCCAATTTTTTTTTTTTTTTTTTACAATGAGTAAATAATGTATCATAATGCTCAGCCGGCGCCACATATTTTGTTTTATTTTAAGGATAAATTTCAAAAATATGAAAATAAAAAAAAAAACCTGTTTCTGATACATTATTCAGTCATTAATACCTTTTTTTAACAATACCAATTATTTTCATACTAAAATTAATATAATTTTTTTTTAACACAAATTTCATATTCAATATTATAAACAAATATTTGTTTTTTTTTTTTTAAATACTTAATTCAACAATTCAAAATAATCAAATAACAATACATAATAAACATTCACCAGTTAATTAATCAATTCATTAAAATAACTTTTTTTTTTTTAAACATGTATCACATCTTTCCCAATATTTAAATTTATTTCAAATTTATTTTTCATTAATAAATTTATCAGTCCATCAATTTTTTAAAAACTTTACCTTCATATGTAATACTTTGTTTAATTTATGTTTCATACCTTCATTCATGCAATGTTTCATAATTCATTCTTTCACTGATCACTTTTATATCAACTTTCACCGTATCATGCATCACCTCAAATTTTTCATACACATGAAAATATGTTTTTTTTTTTTTTTTAATCTAATTTGATTATGTCCTTGATGTGATATTTATTTATAACATTTGTTACAAAAATTGCATTTTTGCATTACATTTTTCTCTTCTGTGTCATTCATTACATTTAAATTCTTGCATTCATTAAATTTTATAAATGATTCAAACTTGCTACATATTGTAGATAATTCCTCTGTATTTTTAATTTCAGATGTTGTCAGTAAAGTTGCATATTTTTCTGACAATCCATGAATTATTATGTCCATAAGTTCCTTATCATGCATTCTTTTATTTAATAAATTATTTTTTGATTTTACCTTTAAAATATAAACTGATGCATTATCATGACCTTGTACCATATTTAAAATTTCTAACTTAAGATTCCTTTGAAAGTCATATTTTTCAAATTGTTGTAAGAATTTGGTTTTAAAAATTTTCCAATCAAATTCACAGTTAATTGCTCTGTACCAAGTTAACGGAAAATCTGTTAAAAATATAGGCATACACTCTACCAAATAATCTAATTTTAATTTGTAGACTTTGGCTAATTCTTCTAACCTTATTATAAACTCATTTGGTTCACTTTCACCATTAAAAGATATTTTTAATTTGAGAGGATCAAAATTTATGGACTCCATTGTGTTACTTTCTAAATCCTTTTTATTATTTATTTTTTTAGATTTCGTCATTTGCTGTATATTTTCAATTTATGCAATTAAAAAAAATCATTTCATTCAAAAAATTTTTTTCATACAAATGAAATATAACACCATCTATATATATTTATCTAAACTGATTTGAAACAAACTGGTTCATATCCATTCTTCATTCTCCCGCGACGTTCCATTTTTAAATGTTCATTTCTTCCGAACGTAGGTAGGTAATTTGAATTCTCTTGCCTTCAATATTTTCAAAACAGCCGTTCAATATTTTCAAAACCGCCTTTTAAAACTTGCAATTTCTTGTTTTAAATTGTATAAGTTGATGTCTTCACTAGCTTTTAAACGTGTTGATGCTTTCCATTATGCTTTCACAACCATAAATCTGTTCAATTTTAATTATTTCATATATTGTATTGTTTTCAATGTCATTTATTGGAATCGAATGTCATTTGTTTTTGTTTGAGAAAATTTTCTTCATAGGAATTTCATTTACAGATTTTTCTTTTACGTTGGGCGCCAAAATGTGAGGGTTTTTCTTCTGTCCTGCTGATTGACACAATTAATAATATAACATACACACTTTAATATGTTTACTTTTATTTCTTTCACAATGTATACACAATTAACCACAGCACAATAATATTCTTTATTCTTAATTACACAGGCTTGTGGCTATCCCGCCAGGCAAGCTTCTGGCTCTCACGCCTTCCTTTGTTTTCCTTTTCATTCAAATTCAAATCTCATGTTCCATTTTACCTAACAAACAAATCTATCTCGTTACACAACCTATCAGTCAAGGAGTAATGCCTAATATAAATACACACAAGGATTCCTTGATTTATAGGTTGGTATGAGGCTGACCACCGAAACTGTAAAAAAAATGGTTCACTTAGCCAATGTCACCCCTGTGTCAGGGAAGGTCGGCAAAAGTTGTAGGGCTTATGTTCATTTGAGGTTTGGATTTTATTTGTAAGTACACATTCAGCATGTGTAAGCGCGAACTACACGTGTTTGTTTGTGGGCATGCATTTGAGAACTTATATGAATATATCCTTGCAACTTAGATTATAGATTATTATCTATATAGAAGGGGCATTTTGTAACGTACTTTGGCGCACTTGTAATTGGGATAAATGCAAAAATGACACTCATGTATGGCATCACACATAACGCCGTGTACGTGGGCGGTTCCTCACACATATTACTACGTCCACTAATTTACAATATTTGAATATGAATTGTTCCAAGTACTGCTCGCATTTTATGTTCTTGTACGCTTCCAAGCATTCAACACAACGTTGTACCATAAATGCGTGCAAACTCAAACGCTCCCTACAAGCGCTGCTTCAGTTTTCATGCACTTTTTTGGTGAACCCTTTAATGTGAATGTTTTCTACTTGGGGTGCAAGGCCAGCTTTGATAGTAATCATTGTACTGAGATTTATTGTTTGTTTCCTAAATGCGAAGCTTTTCATTAGTTTTAACATTCTAGTGTTTCGAGAAAAAGCTTAACATTATTTATTACACGTACCCACTAACCTGGACAATGCTGTCATAATATTGTGTTGAAATTTGTCATCGGTAGGTATTGCATATTACAGGCGCGTGCATAGGGTATAGGCAAATACATTTCAAAATAAATATTTTCTCCCATTCCTTTGAAATTGACAGCAACTGAAGTGCTAGCAATGGCTCCAATTGAACTTAAATTTTAAATTTGAAATCTGAATATCAAGCTTGAATATTATAGTTTTTTAGCATAAATTGCCTACCTATTAGGCGTATGTGCTTAAATAGGATGCACGCCCCTGGCATATTATGTGATATATAACCAAATATGTCCAAAGCTCTCTCAACATCTTTGAAAGGAAAATTCCTAGAAAAGTAGCATTCTTAAATAGTCAATGCGTTATCAAAATGCATTTTTTTTTAACATTTATCTGGTTTTACTTCGTCTCTCCCTTTCTCCTCAGGCCTCATCCTGGGCATAGGCCTCCTCCAATCTTCTTCATGCCTTTTACTCGACTGCTGTGTCCAGCTTTTGTTTTAATTCGACATTTTGATATTTATTTGGAGGGAGTTGACGTGTGCCAGACTGGTTGCTGACTACCTATAGGGACTATCTTATCTCATCCCTACCTTTCAGGCATATCTGGCTAGCATTCCGCGCTATCTAGGGGTTACAAGTCTCATCTGGCTATCCTACAATTTTTAAGTCAAAATCAATCTTATTTTAAATATCCAAATGAAACTTGTAGATTGAACAAACGCACCCAGTTACTGGCGGCATTTCCATTAAGTAGACAATAAACACCTGCGCGCTCGCTCCTCCCATTACTTGCACACAAATATCACATCACTCATGTGCGCCCTCACACAATCCCAAACATAACGTTTCAACTATATTATAGAGTTTACAAAGTATCCTCCTGTGTGCGTTTTAGTTTCCATTCATATTTGACAAAACGCTGTGGTTGCGTTACAGTGCATAGTTACATACTCGGGGTGCAGTGTCACAATTGCGCTTCTATTTACGTTCTGAATGAATCAGTCGTGAAACCCTGTCCACACCAGGCTAGTAAACGAGGGAATATAAATTTCACGCAAGTTTCAACATTTGTGTGTCTTAGAGTACACTAGCTTGCAAACAAGAACCACAGTACAAATCATCTTTTTTTTAGGTTTTCTGGGTGTTGTCATTCATGTAAAAAATTGTATGCTATCATTTTTTTTTAAGCACAAACAATTTTTATTTCCTTAACTTTTCATACAAATCAGGAATACTACGTTTCTCTCTCACTAAAACCTCTCTCTAATCGCCTTTATTCAATACCTAAATAATGCAACGTACCACTCGTCAGGCCCATTTTGAACACTTTTATGTCCATCAGGTGGTAATTTCACATGAGCAATGTTTGTACATGTACTGGACCAATCTGTCTTATGAATGCCAGAAATTGATTTTGAAAATTCTAAAAACAATACATTTTCGTGTTTTACGTTTTGTTCTTAACTAAGATTGTGTAGAATGTGAATTTTAAGATAATTTGTAGTTAAATGTCATCTTTGAATCAAATGGTAGACACACCAAACAAACACTGGGGAAACGTTTATGTATTCGGCCCGATTTGTCTATGGTTTGTTAATGGATGACCGGATAACCGTGTGAATCGCTATACTCTACTATACTTCCGATCCGGCACCGGATACAAAAACCGGGCAGAATGCGTTTAGTGTGCAAAAGTCACTCACTAAACGTCTCACATCGTCTGTATGTGCAGGGAGTGCAAGTGCGAACACGCTATTAATAATTGTCCCATACTGTCGGTCACTTCACACATCTCCTTGCAGTTTCCCATCTGGCACTAGAGGCGAGTGGACACTGTCCCCGGTGGTCCCTCCACCGCCGCGTTCGGCATTCCGATCACTTGATTTTGACCCACTTCTGTTGCCGCCCAATAAAACAACTAATTAAGTGTGTTAGTGGCTTTGAACATTTTTAACTGAAAGTTGTGCAAGTCGTCCACTTAAAACCGAGTTGTTTTTTTTTGTAAGAAAAAAACTTTTTAAAGTTTTTGTTTTATTTTAATTTAAGGTGTGTTTTGCTGTTATATACATTTTATAATCATTTAATTGATAAGTTTCAGTAACACTCGCATCACATTTCAAAAAAATGTAAAGAAATAAGCTGCACTTTTAATAAAATTTGATGAATTATATATTGATAATGTAAACAAACACCTGTTTTTGACCAGGCAAAAGTAGGTTGATGAATTGCATTTGCCTTCACAAATTTTTAGTTCAACTTTTTTCCGCATTGTCTCCGAAGAGCGCCCCATGTGGCGAGTGAAACCTATTTATTTGTACAATAAAAATTGAATTGGGAAATCACTTCTGATACCCTTGATGGGGATGGAATTCTAGTCCTCTAACATTTGAAGCAAGCGCTCTACCTACTCAATGGACTGAACGTATACATACATCATGTACAAAGCAGTAAATAAACCTTCTATTTATGCTTCTAAGCATTTCTAAAATAAATTCATCTTAATATTAAAGCCCTGTATTTTCAACCTTGGCTTTGAGACTTTATACTGAAAGAAAAAAACGCACTTATGTGAATAGTGTGGATAGTTTTTTTTATCACTTTATAGTCACACATGCTAACGTTAAAAATACTGGGCCTAAGAGAAGTGTGCTTAAAGAACTTGCTAACTACTGAGCTGACTCTCACTCTTGGAAAATGAATCACATTTTTTTTGTATATATTGATGTTTCATTAGAAATTTTATAATAGATCAATGATTGACTTGTTTGTTTGTGGTCTTGCAGGAATATTCTGGTGCTGCAGAGCGACAACGAGAGACAAGAGTCGTGGGAGGCCATCGGTGCTCGTCTCATCCGGCGCCTCTCTATGCGGCCCACGCCCGAGGAGCTGGTGGAGAGAAACATTCTCAAGAGTAAGCACTAAATCCCTGTTAAGAGTGGTGATATGATTTTTCTGTTTTCAAAGTCTGCTGTCTCCACATGCAACTGATCTCGAGAAATCAACAGCTTTTGGAAATTGGATACATATGTTTTACAAATTTATATGCCAACCCAATAGTTTTCCTTCTATCATTATGTCTTGATGTTCACCTGGATGTTTTTTTTTTTGGGATCAGAGCGTTTCCCATTTTTCAGGGGCGTGCATCCCATACAGGCACATACGCCTAATAGGTAGGCAATATATGGTAAAAAAACATTTAAGCTTGATATTCAGATTTAAAATTCAAAATTTAAGATCGATTGGAGCCATTGTTAGCACTTCAGTCGATTTCAAATGAGTTATTTTAAAGGAATGGAAGAAAATATTTATTCTGAAATGTATTTGCCTCTACCCAATGCACGCGCCTGCCATTTTTAGGGATGGGATGAACGGTTGCAACTTTCCAATTGGAGGGGACAGTTCCACATTCAAGAGACAGCATGAAGAACTTGTGTAGAAGTGGAGCTAGTTCATTTCAGAGCAGGAATACCGCCAGGGCCTCTAGATTTGCGAGTGTCTTTGTGCCTTTCAGTGCTGTTAGTACGTCTGAGCATTAGATCAGGCAGGCATCTCCATCTAGCAACCACAGTAGGGAATTGATACGGGTGATTTACCATTATCAGAAAGGGTAGAATTAAGTTAAGCAAGTTTTATCTGGAATAGTCATGGACATGTCATTATTGTCATGAACATGTCATCATGTTTTATCAGGAACATGTCATGATTTATCTGGAATTTTGAGCCATAAATTATTTTGAATATTTCACAAAACTGATGATGTTTCTACATTTGATTTGTGCAGCCCAAACTCCAGCCGAAGAGCTGAAGCAGCGCGAGGAGAAGAAGCGCTACCTGCTGAGGAAGCTCAGCTTCCGGCCCACGGTAGAGGAGCTCAAGGAGAAGAAGATCATCCGCTTCAACGACTACATAGAAGTCACGCAGGCACACGACTATGACAGGTAAACCAAACACTTCCCTGTTCCTGATTATTAGATTATTATTACAAACTGTCATTTCAATGTAACCTCCTTCAATGTAACCACCTTTTCATGAATCCCAAAAGCCCTTGCTCAAGGAGCGCATAGATAAGTAGGCATTTAATCTCTTTCTAATGAGCATTCAAGATCCATCTCGAATTCATCTTTGTGGTTATAATAATAATATTAGGATGATTTATTTGGTGAGCGCTGTTTCGTGTGAATCACCCTTCAAGAGCCCTCTGTGAGCTTGGTTGTCACTATAGAAAGTGTCAATTCTCAAGCAAGACCCAGTTGCTGTAAGGTTGAATGGACCTTTGGTGACCGGTTTTGGTAAAGCTGTATGATTTTTCCAACCCAGCGAAGAGTATATTTGAAAATATGAATGGTATATTTTTTTGTGCTTCACTGGGATTCATACCTGCGACCTTATATTTACTAGTCCAAAGCGCTATCTATTAGACTATGGACCGATCAAGGTTGTTTCATATTGTTGGAGCAACTACTTTGAAAGCTCTGGTTACAAATACGTAGGTACTTATTTTTCCTTCTGAGAAACGTTTTAACTATGGTATGATGCTGCTTATAAGAGTTGTTGCTGTGCTCTTGCTTGTGGATGCTGGAATTGTTGGAAGAAATGCCAAAGCTATCAGGTTCTTGAGATATTGTGTTAGCGGCTATGAAGGCACTTGAGCCTTTAGTTGACAAATACATTGTTCCTTTAATCTTGTGTGTAATATGCGGCAGTGTAGGGGTATAAATCTGTAATACCGTAGTGTGGTGTCAATTTAGCTCATCACTGTAAGCCATTAATGAAGACTACAAGCTCATTCACAATCTAAGCAGCGCTTTGTCATAACAACGGCCACATCTCTCCTTATGAAATTCATAGGATGTTGCACATGTTACAGGCGAGCTGATAAACCTTGGACGCGGCTGACTCCCAGAGATAAGGCAGCCATAAGGAAAGAACTCAACGAGTTTAAGAGCTCCGAGATGGCAGTGCACGAAGACAGTCGGCATCTCACAAGGTAACACAGCTCTCAATTAGATCAGAAATTAGAACTGGAAAAAGAGACATGAGACTGTTAAATGACCAGAAAAGGATATTCTTGAATATTCCAAAAAAAATGTATGGCATTTTTATTATTTGATTCATACAGAGCTATTGACTGCTGACCTTCCAGTACCAAAAAGCTGTACTGATGTCATCATGCAACACCCTGTGACTCTGAGTATAAAGATCTTAAATATGTGGAAAATAGACATTTGCAAGTGTAATGTAAGATTTAAAAATCTAACAATAGAATTCCTCCTGTCGTGCTGATGGCTGTGAGGGTGCTCTGTAATCCGAAAAACAGGGGCGTGCATCCCATACAGGCACATGCGCCTAATAGGTAGGCAATACATAGTGAAAACACATTTAAGGTTGATATTGAGATTTAAAATTCAAAGTAACAGTTTGATTGGAGCCATCATTAGCAGTCCAGTCAATTTCAAATGAGTTATCTTG
This sequence comes from Agapetus fuscipes, assembly GCA_951799405.1. Taxonomy (NCBI): domain Eukaryota; kingdom Metazoa; phylum Arthropoda; class Insecta; order Trichoptera; family Glossosomatidae; genus Agapetus; species Agapetus fuscipes. The sequence goes on from OX637350.1 coordinate 5,027,627, forward strand.
AATGAATGGCATAATATTTATTCTGAAAAGTATTTTCCTATACCCTATGCACGCGCCTGCCGAAAAACCTGTTGTGCACAAAAAACTCAGAGCCCTTCTTTGTACCATAGGTTTTTTTAAAATGCTAATTTATGTATTGTCTGTTTCAGATTCCACCGACCCTGACAGGTGCGTGGGCAGTGTTGGATTGCGTGTAGGGGCAAGAGCAGGAGAAAGGCAGGGAGAGCAGGAGAAGGCGGCATGTGGCGCCGTGTGCCCCGCTGCGGCTGCCACAAGAGCTGCCGGGGCGCCTGACGTCCCCCCCGCCCCCCCACCAGGAACACTCTCTCTCACCAGCAAGCACCACATCCCAGGCCATCCAAGACACATCATCTGCATCTCCACAAACACTCCACCAGGACGAAAGCTCTCATGAAAGGATGCGGTTTTGGAAGGTTCTTTATTCCGGAGGCGGCCTGAAGCTCGGGCCTCGATAGTCCAGTCTTCCTCTTCTTGGCGCAAGCTTTGCCAAGGTCACTTGTGTCAATCAGTAACATGAATGAATGGACTCAGAATATTTGAAATTTGGAGAATATATGTGATGTCACTTGGTCAGGCTAAAGACAGGACGGCGTGTGATAATTTCAATACAATATTATGTAGGTAGTTTGAAAAGACACTAAAGTGCACCGTCCTGCATTTAGCATTTCCACCAACTATATGGGCTGACAGTGCTGTGAACTAGAAAAAAATCCCTGATTATCAGGAATCATTTTTTTAAAATTCTATGAGTAACATCACATAGCCAAGGGATATTTTGAATGTTCGGAGTCCATTGTGCGGCGAATGATGTCCATCTGTGTAACACATGAATGCGTCGATTGTGTGACGTTGTGAAATATTTTTTCATACATTTGTACAGATTGTCTCTTGAATAGCTCGGGTATGTCTTTCTTTTCTTCGTATTGTAACCTACAGGGGAATGTTTGTGTGTTATGATATTGTGCATACTCTCACCTGGTCTTGCTGCAGAAGATCTTAGTTCAACTCTAATGTTATTATGTTGGGAATGTCTAATGAAACTAAACAGAGCTGTGACTTCATAACAAACATTTTATTTGTTATATTTAAATTTCGTAAGGTGATTATCTTGATTAATTGTTTACTTTCATAAGCTAATGTAATTTCTGTTTTCATTATTACATGATCTTTAGATATTATAAGCCAGCATCCATTGTAAAACAACCATCTTTTTTATTATCATTACTATCTCAAATTCAACATTACTGGAGTCAGCACATTCAAAATTTAATTCGGCTGGATGACGCCACAGATTGTCCTCCATAATAAATAAAAAAGTAGATTCTTGATATTAGGGTTTTTTATTATTATTTTACAGCATTGTGAAACATATGTATAGTGACATCTAATGAGAGATATGATAAAAATAATTCTATCAATTCCTTTTTAATTTACTTGCAAATTAATACTTTATTGAAGTAGAATTGTGCGTAACATGACATGACAGGGATGCTTAGATTGTAAACTTAAGTTTTTAGCAGTCAGGCCAAGTTTTCCCCCTGGTTTTAATGTGCGGACTCTATTATATTTTATTTCAAATGCTATCACATTGATTCACACATCATTTTACCTTACGCTCAAAGAAATGTTGCCATTACGTCATCGTTGACTTGTTAATTAAAATGATTTCTTTTATAATGATTAGCGATAAGCTTAAGTTAAACATTGTAGCATTCTCAAGTAGCTAATGAAGGCATCGTCTAAGGAAACAAGCTTTCTTATTATTTATTACATTACCTTACATTACATTCAAAATAACTTAATACTTAAAACACTTTATTATGTTATTTCTATAAATATTTTTTCATTACTAACTCAAATGTGGATCTAGTTGAAGAAATGTATTTACAAAGAAAATGGTAATATCTAATGATTGTATAATAATGAAGTGATATACATAAACATTAGAAATAATAAATATTGAATAGGTTTAATGATATAAATAAAATTGGAAATATTTTACTGTAGCTTTATGTAAGAGGATAAGTAGTTAGTTAGAGTGCATCACTATGCTGGTGGTTACCACGTCTGTATGTACATGGGGCTCCTTCACTATGAGTTGCTCCTTCTCACAATCTATGCAAACTTCTCATGTGCTATAAACTCATATCGTGTGCCAAACTTGCGAAGTCAATTTCATTTCCACTTTGCTTTTTCGAGTCACGGACATAATTTTCATTTGTTATGCCATCATTTAACGTCTCGGTAAAGCCTACTGCTGCATTAAAAAATAAAAAGCTTTGTGTGTGCATATTAAAGAGTAAAAATAAGACATTTGTCATGTCGTCTTGTGAATTCACTGCAAGGGCTTTGTATGTCTGGATGTGATCTGTTTGTGAGATTGGTATGAGGTGAATTGAACATGGTCTTAAGTTTTTTCTGATAAATTGGTTCTATCAAATGTCTTTTTTTCAGTTTTTTACTAGGAAATAACAGAATTGTGTCTTCAGTCAAGAAAATCTAACATCGATTCAATAGGTACTATTTTGTAAAACAAATCAATAAGTTTTCTCTAATATGATGCAAGAAAAGTTGGCAAATATTATTTTGAATGATTCCGTTTATTTTCTTGTCTTTCAAAGTTGGTTTGGAATGATTTGTGGATTTGCAGGTTTGGCAACGATATCGCCTATAGGTACTTTATCTATCCACAATTTTGTACTGAACAAATCAGGGAACTTGTAATTATAATAAGGTAATCAATATTCTTTATCTCTAAACATATATTATCTAATCATACAATTCTTTCAATGCTATTATTTATATATTTTAGAAAGTAAATTGTCTCAGAAAGTTGCATTTTGTAAATATCTTTTATAATTGTTTTCAACTTTCTGTTCTCTTGTTAAATTAATTGTATCTCTTACTTTTTGCCATAATAATATTATAATATCAGAATCTGACTTATTTCTTTCATTTCAACGCAGCAATAATATGTAGATTTTTGATGTTAGAGTAACCTTGTGCTATATCCATACAAATTTGCTTTATATTCTTCATCCTTAGATATTTTTATTGTTTTATTAATAATCTTAGTCAAGTGCAATTAAATTTGTTAAAATGTTTAAGTTATCTCTTGTAATTATATTATTTTCCATATTTCGATTATACACTAAGCTTTACTAAGTTTTTTTTATATGAAAATGATATCTCTTATTACAGAAAAAATACAACATTACAGTGGTACAAGGATCATAATGAATGTGGTTGACTACAGAAATACGTTGACGTCTTGTGCAGTTTCACTTTCTACAGTTTACCACAAAGTTAGCTGGGTTATTTTACTCTTTATTCTTATTTTATCTTTTGTTTAAAACGGTATAATATTTTTGGTATTTCATAAAAGGAAAAAAAAGTGATGCACATTAATTGTGTTTGTTGGTAGCTTCAAATCAGTTGTGTGCATAGGGTATAGGCAAATACATTTCAGAATAAACATTTTCTCCCATTCCTTTAAAATCACTCATTTGAAATTGACTGAAGTGCTATCAATGGCTCCAATTGAACTTTAATTTTGAATTTTCAATCTGAATATCAAGCTTCAATGTTTTTTTTTTAGATTTTGTAGGGTTTGTGTATTCACACAGTGAAAATTCATTTTATTTAAAATCAAATAATTTTTCATTAAACGTTGTTTTATTTTCACAATAATATTTTAAATCTCGAGTACTTTCGACCTTCAATATTCAGGTCATTATCAAGAGTCATTTTTTTTTTTACTATATATTGCCTACCTATTACGCGCATGTGCCTGCATGGGATGCACGCCCCTGCCTCGAATATCACAGCAGCGTCCTCGCTCAAATGTTACGTACACTCATTAAGATCCGTTGTTCACTATACATTTGGACATTACAATGAATGCTGTATTTGCTTACAAAATCATTACTCTGAATAATTTTAAAGTTCCCCGAGTTTCGTTGTGTAAACTTAGCTATTTTAGAAGAAAGAACAAAATGTATAATTAATAAATGTAGAAAAATCAATGGCTCTTTAATATGTTCAAAATTGTAATTGCCAAAATTGAAAATGAAGGTATGCATACTTTTAATTGTAAAAAAAATACAATTCAGAGTCTAAAAAAATAATGACTGCAATTGACTCGAGTATATTGACTAAGACTATTGACTATGAGTGAGTGTTTTCAGCAATACTTAAAATTAATCAAATAAAATGAAGAAAAACAAAAAATTAAACAGAAAAAACTATGAAAATTGTGCAGGTAATAGATTGTTTTTCAGTTTTTAGTCGCCGAAAGTATTGTTGAAATTGCACACTCGAATGTTTTGCAACTTTTCTTTATAAAGATGATGATGATGATGATGACTTATGTAGCGCTGTTTTGTGACTCGTGTTATTCCAATGGCGAAATTCAAGAACTGAAAAAATAAACATTTGCTTGCATGTATCGTCATTAAATGTAGAAAATAATTCAAAAGGTATTAGAAAAAGAAAATTTGGAGACGTTTTCACTTCATTGAAGAGTTTTTCTGGCACTTCATGGAAAATTGATTCTTGTTTTCAAAATTCATGTTGAAGAAATATAGAATTAGCCTGAATTTTGGGAAATATTTTAACCTCAAAATGTTCTTGATTTACAGAAACAAAATACTACAGAAGTCATGTATGGAAAGTAAAATGGAAAAGAGTTTGCATTCTCTAGATTGTATGAACTCACGTAAACAATTTTGAGTTGTATACAAAGGTGGCAGCGGATCTGGGGTTATTTTTAATAATTAATTGAATATATGGTAACAGAGAGAATGTAACTTTCTGTGTTACCATGTATTTGTTAAATTTAAAAAAAAACTGGATTACCGCTTTTGGTTCTATCAGGCTCATTGTTTCTTTAACTATTGTTGCTTTGAAAAAATAGAAGCTTAGTTGAGGAAAAGATGTTTTTCTAAATTGCAGTCTCTGTCTGGCGTTTTGGTAGATGTAAGGAAGTATAAAAAAAGATATATTGGAATATTTTTTATTTTAATTAGTCAGTATTAATGCAACATTCAAATGATATTAAAGAGATATTGTTTTAGATCTCACAATATTATTAGGATCATTGTAAATGAGACATAAGGAACATTTTGTTAATACGTTGAATGAATAAAAAGTAATAATAATTATAATAATAATAATAAAATTTAGTGTACTTTGTGCTAGAATATTTTTACATTAAGAATTACAATGTGATACATTACGTTGCGTGGTGGGAGGCGAGGACAAACCCCGGAAACTGACGCCATCTGTTGACAAACATTTCTTAATACTAGAAGTTTTTACAGCAACAATATCTTGTACCAAAGCTTTGTGTCATCCATTTTGAACATTTCATTTGTGACATAACAGGGAGATTCTATATTTCTGTCAAAAATATCAAAATCACAAATTAATGGGGCATAAAGTCATATGGCGGAAATCTAGGTTTGTTTTTTTCAAAAATTAAATAAATATACAAGGAAAAACAAAAATAAAACATTTTCCATGTTACCATAATATGTTCATCATATTTAAACAAAATATTGATTGCTGCTATCCGCTGTACAAAACTTAAAATGTGGGTTGTGAACAAAGCACACATTTTTTTTCCTTCAAAAATTAATAAAAAATATGGATAGGCACAGAATCTTTTTTATGCTTTTATTTGATGTTTAAAAAATCCTAGATAAGCCATTTTGGTTCAATATGACTTTTACATCACCATTAAAAAGTTGAAGCTATTTGCCACATTTTGGATCACACGGGATATTCTAAAAAGATGCTTGAAGGAGTGATTCATCCATTGACTGCTAGGCTCAATTTTTACATACTTAACTCTTTGAGAAAAGGTTGAATTCTGGGAGGAAAAATTAAGCAATGTATCCGTGAGACTGTTTGTCATACAGACGCCCGCGTCAGTCTCCGGCAACTTGTTAAATTCCAATAAACGCAGTGCGATTTAATAATAGTATAGTCCTGTTGCGAGAAGGCTCATTATTTTCATTCAAAGCCATTGTACATAATATACGTGCAGTTTTTAAACTTATAATATAATTATTAAACAAAATATGTGCTTTTATTAATTAATGTTTTCTTACGTATCGTAAAAGTAAAAAAAAAAAAAAACGAAGCAATCTGTTGGCACGTCGCAGAGATTGGTGCATATCAAGTGTTGTGAAGGATTTCATACTGCAGGCTGTCACAAAACCAACGGGGAAATGGTCACATACAAACCATAGCAAAATTAGTTTATCTTTTTTTAATAGATTTGTGAAGAGGAATACAATTTACCAATCAATTTCATAATAAACATTTCTTATTTTATTTGAATGCATTATTAATTAATGACATCTATTGAACCTGAGTCAAAGTTATGGTCAAGGCGCCTGATGAGAATTGAATATTTTATTTAAAATGCGCTAGTCCAGATTAGCGACTTGAGCTCTTGGCCATAGCGCTAACAATAATACATAACCCATTTAAATAAATAAAATCACTGCAGTACCTACATGAAAACTATTTGTACCTTTAGTATAAGAACATTGCCTATATTCCCCACCATCCTGTTAACAGAAAAGATGCATGAAAACTAAATAACTCACTAGGAGGGTTGTTGTATTTTTCATACATTTTTCTAGATACGCGATGGTGGTGAATTTATACAATCTTGTATACTAGGTTTACGGTATTCAGCCCATACTAGATCAAATGGAGAAACTTTGTAAAAATATTTACTGGGATTGTCTGAAAAAAGGAAAAAAAAATGTTTTTTTTTTTATTCTGGAGGAAGACATGAAACTAAGATTAATATTGTAGAATGAGGATTATAATAAAATTTGTTCTACAAAAATTGATGAAGACTTTCACAGATTAGGTGAAATTTAGCCATTTCCCCTTGTCTTAGAGAATTAATGGTTATTATGTAGATTTCTTGATTTTTGTATCCCTTACTATGTTTTCTCACCCAAAAAAGTGTCAAACAGGGTTTTTATTTAAAAATATTATAATGCTTTGAAATCCTTGTTTTGTAAATCAGTGTGCATACTCAACCAAATGAGAAAATTTTATTTTGCACTGTAAAGGTCTTTGAGTGTTGGGTGTTATTAAATAAAACTCTTGCATGCCCTTTTCTTACACGCAAATTTTATTGTTTTTTCAAAGCTATTGTTTTTGGGAACAAAAGAAGCAGCATTCTAAAATTCAAAATTAACAGTCCTGTTAGGTACAAAATCACTACAGAGGTCCCCTCCAGCATTTGCCAAGGGCAGATGCGATGAAGGTGGTGATCGGTGAGTCTTGATATTCTCTCAGGTTTTTAGTAGAATCTGTCTGGAAAGTGGACTCGTCGGCCAGATCTTGTGCCGTTGTTCGGTGTTTGCTGCTTGTTGCAGCAGTGTTTTCTGTGCCATTGTTCGGCGATTGGTTGTGCTGTAGTTCAGCGGTTGTTGTTAGTTGTGCTGGGCAGCTATGTTGGGCGACGTTCAAACCTCCAGGGCCTTGTTGCACTGGTTGGAATTGAGGAGTCGGCTGCAGCGGGTTGTTGCGGGTTGCTGTAGTTCAGCGGTTGCTGCTTGTTGCAGCAGTTGCTGTGCCATAGTTTGGCGGGTTGCTGCTTGTTGCAGCAGTTGCTGTGCCGTAGTTCGGCGGGTTGCTGCTTTTTGCATCATGGTGGTTGCTGTTATATCAGCAAGTGGCCAAATTTTGTTATGTCCACAGGCGGAATTGGCCTGGCGGAATTGTGTTTCCGCTCGGAGAATCCACAACGCGGCATTCTCCTTCCAGAAAGGAGCTAGCTTGACGCTAACCGCAATGCACGTGTGTGGTCGGATTTTCGCCGGTCGCCATTTTTTTTTTTTGACAAAATGGTTTTCAAACACTATTTTTGGTGAAAACTTGTTGACACTTGGTTGGAACACAATTTAATTGGAATAACACCCTTTTTAACTGTTTATTCAAGTCGGGGTCACCAATGTAAAGGTCTTTGAGTGTTGGGTGTTATTAAATAAAACTCTTGCATGCCCTTTTCTTACACGCAAATTTTATTGTTTTTTCAAAGCTATTGTTTTTGGGAACAAAAGAAGCAGCATTCTAAAATTCAAAATTAACAGTCCTGTTAGGTACAAAATCACTACAGCACTATGGATAAAATACACAACATTTATTGATAAATTGTGTTTTATTTCTATTTTATTGTATTAATTTATTTTTCAGCTCATAATGAAATATATTATAAAAGTCAGGACAGACATTGGAATTTAAAAATAACATTTTTGGTTCTGAAGTAGAAGATAAATTATTTTGAATTTCAAAAAATGAACAAGAATTGCTCGGTGTTGCCATATCCGTGGACATTTTCATTCTAAAAAAAGAAATGGAATAACAGTCAAAAGGTATTTTAGCCTACCCTTTTTTTCTTGTGGAATACAAATTATTTTGAATTTCAAAAAAAGAACAAGTATTGTTTAGTGTCGCCATATTTGTTGGACAATATTGTCATTCTAAAAAATGGAATAAAAGTTAATAAGTATTGTAGCCTACCCATTTTTTAATTGAAAAATATTTTTCGATTTCCAAAAAAAGAACAAGGATTGTTTAGTGTTGCCATATCTGTTGGAATTGTCATTAAAAAAAAAAATATTAAAAGTAGGTATTTTAGCCTACCAATTTTCTAAGTGAATAATATTATTTTGAATTTCAAAAAAAGAACAAGGATTGTTCAGTGTTGTCATATCTTTGTCATTCCAAAGAATTTAATGGATTAAAAGTTCAAATTTCTTACTCCTACCCTTTCTTTATACTATGCAGTTGTTGATTTTTTTACTTTACTGGAAAAATGGGGAATGCTTTGAATTTCATCAAAGTTCAAGGAAATTTCATACTAATATGGAATAGCGTAAAATTATACACGTACTCTTCATCCGTGAGGGGAACCTTGATCAATAGTTGATCTTGATTGAAAAACTATTGATTCGTAATAAATAAATGTAGCACACCGTAAAAATGATAAAAACTAGAAAGTAGACATTATTAACTGTTTTCTGTAGGTAAAAAATAAACCTAAATTATTGCCAACAGCTATAACTAAATAATAGGTTAGTAGGCAGGCACAAAAGTGTGAGAATCAATATTGATCTTGTACCAAAAAAACTACAAAAGCCATCAGAAACGGTCACATTGCATTGGGAAAACGTTGCGACTGTACCAAATAGCAAAGATCAAGCGCGGAGAATGGATTAGCGTAATGGATCGGAAATAAAGTCTGTAATCGTTTGAGTGATCCATTAGAGCGATACCCTTTGCGGGTCTAGATCTCAAGAAGGCATTTTTCAATTCGCTCCCATGTAAATGTCAATGCAATTTTGTTGTAAAATGTTTCAAGTTTTTGTGGGTCAGAACGTGATTGAGGCGGACACAAGAGATTAAGTTGACAGTGAATAGAAATAGGTACAAATATAACATGGTTGTACATTCAGTATGGTTGACAGCATTGATTGATTATACTGTACTGTGATATAAAACTGATATCAATAAGATGGAAATTACCTAAGTAAATGTAAGAATAAAAAGAGAAGGAATGCTTTTACGATTTTATCCCGAGCAATATGCAATATGGTTGCGCAACTAAGGTACACATATAGTGCAACTCCTTGCCGCGCTATCCCCGAAGGGTTTAGCATGTGGCGAGTGGAACCTATCTATTTTTACAGGTAAGGGGACCGGCCTTACGCCAACCACTTCAGTTGAAGTGGGGTTTCTCAGCTCCCGAGGAGGCTGGTACTCATTTCTTGTGCAGGCTGAGTAAACCTTGCCGGTATTTTATTTTGGGGCTTGAAATAAACACTGAAATGGGAAATCATTTTTGACACCCTCGGTGGGATTCCAAACCGAGCTCACGGGCTGGAATGCAAGCACTCTACCAACTGAGCTATCGACCGGATCGAACGGATAAAATAAAGATTTATTTGAAAAGAACAATTATTTTTATCAGAATGACAGAAAAATATATATACAGGTAGGTATATAACGGCTTAGAATTAATTTAGGTGACAGATACCTAAACGAGGGCGCTATAACGACTTTAAGCCCTTCTAACAGCTATATCCAATGCTTATTACTTTTTATTTGGTACTACATTTTATATTGTAGGTCCACATGCGGCATGTGTTAGCGCGAAATTATACATATCTGCTTGTGGGAATGCATTTAGTATAAATCTTAAATGATATATATCTTTGCAGCTTAGATTAGATTAGATTAGATTAGACAACAAAATACTTTTTGAATTATAGCAATTCAACTAACTTCACGTTGAACTCTCGAAAGAGAAGATGGCGGCGTTTGTTTCGATTTACCCCACGTTCATTTTAAGTCGTGTAGGTATGTACCTACATAAATATCACCTATAATCTAAGATTTATTAACATTTAAAGCTCATATCAAATGCATGCCCACAAACACGTGTAGTTCGCGCTTACAAATGCTGAATGCGTACTTGCAAATAAAATCCAAGCCTCAAATTAACATAGACCCTGCAACTTTTGCCGACCTTCCCTGACAGGGGTGATTGGCAAAGTGAACCATTTTTTACATGTCGTGTACGAATATTTAAGAAAAATATTAATTTGATACAAAACTTCATGAAATCTAAATTTTAGTTGAAATGCTTTGATCTTGTCCTCCCTGTAGTCCATCGTTTGACAGACTTGCGTGATAGGTACTAATCTCATGGAGACATGTTGGCCGGATATTGGTGAGTGGTGCTAGATGCCCCGCGTGTTCAAGCAGCCTCAGGGCAGTGGTAATGAATGATAGAATTTGCTAGTACGTTTTTAAAGGGAAAAGTAGAATATGTTGAAATAGATAAATAAATATCCACGGTATTCAAGTTTAAGTGGGTAGGGACGTTTCTCGGGGCATATGAATTAAAATAATTACAGCAAAAATTTCGAAATCTACGCAATTAATGTACTTTCAATAAAAAAATTATCAATCTATACCTAATCTAAATTTATTGCAAATACAAGGATATGTTTACATTTCAGATTCATATTAAGTGCATACTCACATGCCCACAAACAGACACGTGAAGTTCGCGCTTACAAATTCTGCATGTGACTTAAAAATTAAAATCCAAACCTCAAATGAACATAAACATTGAAACTTTTGAGGACCTTCCCTGAAACTGGGATAACATTGGCAAAGTGAACCATTTTTTACAGCCTCATACCAACCTTTGAGTTGAGGAATAACAATATTATATTTATTTGAAATACTCGTATGTATTAAAAAAGAACGCATTTTTTCAAAATGTACAACCCCATGCATTAATGCACATACGATATCGAGTTCACGGATATTATGTCGAAACTTGCAAGTCACGGATATCACGTCTCAAGTCCTGGATACCATGTTTCGAGTAACGGACCTATGTATCGAGTCACGGAAACTATGTTTCGAGTCGCGGATTCCATGTCTCGAGTGACGGACACACACTATAATATGTCAAATCACGGAAACTATGTTTCGAGTCACGGATTCCATGTCTCGAGTGACGGACACTATAATATGTCAAATCACGGAAACTATGTTTCGAGTCACGGATTCCATGTCTCGAGTGACGGACACACACTATAATATGTCAAATCACGGAAACTATGTTTCGAGTCACGGATTCCATGTCTCGAGTGACGGACACTATAATATGTCAAATCACGGATACTATGTTTCGTGTCACGGATACCATATCTCGAGCCACGGATACTATGCCTCAAGTCATGGATACCTTGTCTCTGTCCATACCATGTAAGTAAGTACATGGTATGGACACTTATGGTATGGATACTTACTTAGCCTTTGAATTACTAGACTTGGTATCTGTGCCCATCCAGTAACCAGTATTTGACACTTCTATAATCTATAATCTAAGCTGCAAGGATATGTTAACATTTAAAAGGCTCATATGAAATGCATGCCTACAGACAGACACATGTAGGTTCGCGCCTACAGATTCTGCATGTGTGCATTCAAATAAAGAAAACCTCACATGGACATAAACCTTGCAACTCCTGCCGCCGTTCCCTGAACCGGGGTGGCATTGGCAAAAGTGAACCGATTTTTACAGAACGGGTGGTCAGCCTCGTACCAACCTATCAGTCAAGGAACTTCATCGACTTATTTACAGCAAACATGTCAATGAGTACCTACGTAAGTAATATTGTGCATCCATTACTGAACCGGCCAATTTCTTACGAAATGTTTGTCATCTGTTAACCAATTTAGATTGTAAAATATCAACCAATTGCCAACTGCAAATTGCTCAAATATTGAAACTGCATTTACTTTATTTCGCAACATGACTGTTCACCTTGACGCCATTTAAGGTATCGATGGGAGATGAATCTGTTACCTCAACAGCCCATGCATTGTTTGTAAGGACTGTTACGAAATCCCGCTCACTACAACACTGTTGAAATAATTAAAATCTTCCGTTAACATATCACTAATTTAGTGTTTAGTAACCTCCGACCCTTGTATAAGGAAATGATCCTTGGCAAGCCCCCCACAACCTTCCTGCTTTAAACATCAACGGCAAACAGGAGATTTCAACTCAAATACTCGTATATAAATGAGTTTATTGGTAATGATAGTAATAATATGATGATTTATTAAGTGGGCACTGTTTTTGTGTGGATCACACCATTAAAGACTTTCTGTGAGCTGGAAAGTCAGGTGTTATCATTGTCTCAAGGGATGTCACAGAGAGACAGACTTTGTAAGAGCTGAACTAGACGAAAGTAAACAATTGAATAAGTTTATTTTGTAATAAGGTAATCAATTTGTAATCTTACTATTTACATAGTTATACAAAGCTGTTTAATGTTTATATATTTTGGCATAATCTTTTAAGTAAAACGATGCGATAGTTCAAGAATTATGCGGTATGCCAAATATGGCAGATTTAAATGTTGAACGATTGAACAATAATAGCCTTGATCCGTAGGTACAGATGTTTCAAAAAAATCTTCTCTCATTCGATGGTAAATCCGTCCAATAACAAAAAAAATATCTACTTATTAAATGGGTAGAACAATAATTAGGAATCCCAAAGCTACATTATAATTATTTTTAACGTTAGCATTTTTTTGATAGTTATACTTGCATTATATGCATTTTTCAGTATGGCGTCTACAAAGTGACTTACATTAATTAGTAAATAATAGCTTCTTTATTTTTATTGCCTTTATTTTTTTTAAAACCTTATCAAATCGTGGGGGAGCTGTTTTACCTAAAAGTCGAAAAGGTACACCTGTCTTGTGAGTGGGTAACTTGCAGTCATGCAATGCAACCAACTGCATTTTTGGGGGATCTTGGTTCGATGCCCACGGCAGGTGTGTACAATTTTAAACAGCAAAATTACAATGCGACTGTGTTGTTCATTTTCTTGCATTGTTTATTTTAAGTTTCTGTGCCGATCTCATGCAATAAATCCACATGCATACTGATACAATTGTAGAAATTTTGGATCTATTAGTTATTTCAAGATTTAATCTTTTACTTTTTAGTCTGACCTAAACTTAAAAATTGTTTATATTTTCCAATGCCACACCAACTTAAGAAAAAAAATTAAGCAAAAGCTGCGAGTTAATTTTATTTTTTACAAAATTGCTCTTGACTTTCTGGCCATTTTATAAAATTTCGCGATATTTCATTCCATTTCATTTCCATGCCATTTCAAAGCTTGAGTTCCTTACTTTCTATTTATTAGTTTTTTGACACATTTGTGCTTAAAAAAAATGTTTACCTACCATTAAATTATCAAAATAACGCTTACAATACTTTGCATTTGTCTATTTTTTTTACTAATTTGTACAATATTACGGCGTTTCTCCCTATTTTTTTTTTATTTGAGTACACTTCTAAGTACCAAGGGGAAATTTCTTTAAAGTTACACAGTTTTATTAAGTTCTCTTGCGAATTTTACTTTGTTTCAATCCTTGGAGAATTTCTTATTGTCGACTGCATTATGAGTAAATGCGTGGGGCACTGAAACTGTGTCGTACAATGCTGATGAAGGCTGATCACTATTATTTGTAAAGTAGTGATGGGTTGGAATTACTAATGTAAGCATGTCATTACAAGGAGTAAAACAAATATGGAACAAAACAGATACTATTTCATCACAGATTCTGAGACTATATTATTTACTCGTGCATGTGTACATTATACATATTGAGTTTAGATTGGTGGAATTGTGGAGGAATGGGACATACAGAGTGAATGTAAATGAAGGAAATGTATGAAACAGGTGATGGACACCAATCAATAAGAGGGAGACTTTAATATTATATCTCATACAAATAGGCTTTTAAAAGATTTTTACCAATAGATACCGAATTTTAAATGCTGGATATGGACACTGGAAATGGACAAATCGAGTGCCGAATAATACTGTAAGCAACCCAATAATGGGTGCTGGATCAAAGTGCAGAGAACCAGATGACAAAGACGGAGGCATGGATAATAAGTCGGGTACGTAGTATCGGTGTATTCGTGCTTTGAGATATGGTATCTGTGACTTGGGTTCCGTGAGTTGAGACATGGTATCCGTGCATTGGGACACGGTATTCGTGTTTTGAGACATAGTATCCGTGCCTTCAGTATCCATTTAAGTATATCTCTGTATATATCTTTGGGGCATGTTATCCGTGCTTTGGAGTAGGGTTTCCGTGCCTTTGAAATGCCATCGTTGTCTTGGAGTATGGCATCCGTGACTTGGGACATGTTATCCGTGCCTTGGGGTATGGCATCCGTGACTTGGGACATGTTATCCGTGCCTTGGGTTATGGCATCCGTGACTTGGGACATGTTATCCGTGCCTTGGGGTATGGCATCCGTGACTTGGGACATGTTATCCGTGTCTTGGGTTATGGCATCCGTGACTTGGGACATGTTATCCGTGCCTTGGAGTATGGCATCCGTGACTTGGGACATGTTATCCGTGCCTTGGAGTATGGCATCCGTGACTTGGGACATGTTATCCGTGCCTTGGGGTATGGCATCCGTGACTTGGGACGTTTTTTTATCCGTGCCTTGGGGTATGGCATCCGTGACTTGGGACATGTTATCCGTGCCTTGGGGTATGGCATCCGTGACTTGGGACATGTTATCCGTGCCTTGAGGTATGGCATCCGTGACTTGGGTTATGGTATCCGTGCCTTGGAACATGGTTTCTGTGCCTTGGGGTATAATATCGGTGACTTGGACATGGTAAAACAAATTTGTATTTCTTTATGATATCTGCATTCAAATAGGCACCTTTATTTTACCAACGACTGTAATAAATTGCTTAAGTAATTATGCAGATTTTTCTTGTGAGTGAACTAATTTCGCAAATTAAAAATAAACGAGCGCACCTACGACAAAGAGGAACTGAATTCGTGTTTCCGAAATTCGTTCACCTTGTTAGAGCGTTACATCACACCGAGCACGCTCTCTGTGTAACGTGATACAATTATTTTAAAAAGTTGGCCTGTTATTAATATCATGGAAATGCTTAACAATATCACATTCGTATTATGTTGGTTTTAGCTCCATGAATTGAAACAAAAAAACTAAGTTCATCTTAAACGTATAAAATTGAGGATTTCAAAATTGCAACTAATTTATGAATTACGTAGATACAAGTAGCTCATTCAGTTTTGATAATTACATAATACTTTTGCTCTTTTATTTATTGAAGTATTTTTTTAATCTTTCGTTAGCACCTTCGATTATAATTGATTAAAAAGTGTAGTGTTTTGAAGTAAATATAACAGTTATAGTTTTAAAGTAGCTGCTTGGGACAACAGATTAGAAGTTTTCTACATATGACTATATTTTCAAAAATATTACTGGTAGCCTTTCTTTATATATACAAACTACACACTAATTTAAACTTTCAACGATTATTTTGTTAAATAACTGTAAATTTATATACAAAAACGTAGTGAAGAAGGTTCAAATATAAGTACATCACTGGGATGGTCAAGAGGATAAGGCGTTGGCACTCAACTTTACGTTATTGACACTAACGCCAGTTCGAGCCCGGCCTTGTTCTATCAACAATAACTTCGACCCTGGTTCAACGGATGTCATTGCATGCACACAAGCTTCCGCTTTCGCGCAAAAACCACTCGCCAGGCAAAATAGTTTGATGCATTGCATTCCTCTTGTAGAGTTCCCCCCCCTGGCGAAATGAAAATATGGGGAGATCTTCCCTCTCAGAGAGATTGTTGAAGATTCCTGGTGAATGATGAACTCCTGGTTGATGAGGAAAGATCAGAGATCTTGGAACGCTGGTAGATGCTGGTACTGCTCGTACTGGAACTGGTAATGCTGGTGCTGGTAATCCCTCGCTGCCTCATCGGAGTGATCGTAGTTTTGGCCATTTGTGTGATCGTCTAGCTAAGGTTAGGACTCCTCGTCGTGTGGAAGATAATGAAACGGAACGTTGTGTGATTTTTTGTTTTACCGTTTCAAAATCTACTTTAGTGGCAAACCCAAATTCGTTATCGTTTGGTGTGGAACATACGCATTTTCTAACTAAATTGTAAATTCAAAATTATAATTAAAAAGCTTACGAGATTTAAGTTACGTGTAATGCAAAATGACTATATGATATTAAAACCGATTTTAAAACAAGTGACTTTCATTTTTAATGGGATTTTGTTTTCTGTGAAATTACTAGAACCCGCTCTGGTAAGGTCACGGCGTATAGAAAAAACACGGCAGTCAACGTATTCAAAGGCGTATACAAAATGAGGAACAAGGAAAAAGGGGGGACGCAGATCGCGAAAAGTTAATTGATGTGTTAATTTTGTTAGTCTTTTTATTTGACAGATTACATAAATTTACAAAATAACATTATAATATAATAGCTTTTGACAGCATATCTCATTACAAATTGACTTCAAAATTAGAATGTATCGGTTTCCAAGGCAGGACACTCGAGTGGATAACAAGCTATCTATATCAAAGACCTCAAGTTGTCAAAATAAATGAGGTGTACAGCCAAATATAAACTAGTAATTTCGGAATACCACAGGGCACAGTATTAGGCCCTTTATTATTTATATTATAATATAATAAGGAAAAATAATATCCTATGCCGATGATACAGTTATTATCATCGAAGATACAAATTGGAATAGTGTCACCAATAAAGCAAATGTTGACATTGACAATTTAAAGCACTGGTTCGACGTGAATTTGTTAACACTCAACAGCGAAAAAACTTACATTGTCCCGTTCTCTATTAATGAAAATAAATTAAATCTAAATTTAAACGTATTTATTCATCAACAAAATAAATGTAATAAAAAGAATTGTAATCTAACCTGCTCAATACTAAAGCAAACAGATACTACAAGATATTTAGGCGTTGACATAGATAGTAAATTAAAATGGAAAGAACATACTAGTAAACTGATAAAACGAATCAGAAAGTGCATATACATATTTATAAGACTTAGAAATATACTCGGAATAGATAACTTAAGAAGAGTCTACTACGCAATTGTGCAATCTATATTACAGTACGGCATTATAGGATGGGGAGGGTCATACTTAAACACATTAAACCCTGTAAAAATAATTCAAAAATTAATCATTAAGAAAATTTAAAAAAAAACATCGAATTACCCGACTGAATTAGTATTTAAAATATTTAAAGTTCCCTCAGTAGATATCATTTTTAAAAAAAACGCCATATTGCAAATATTAAAGGAAAAACAACAATTAAAATTAGAAACAAATCATTCAACAAGATACAAACATAACCTCAAAATGTCAAAATTTGACACAAAACATTATCAAAATAGCTTCATTTATGTTGGTGTAACAAACTTTAATAAATTACCGACTGAACTAAAAAATATAAAAGATTATCATGTATTTAAAAATAAACTTAAAAAACATTTCGAAAAATATTAGATTTGTATACCACTTGATATTATTGCCTGTGCCTTGTATTGTTTTTTTTGTCATTAGTAGACCTCTATAAATCATATGTATGTATGTTTTTATTTTATTATACTTTGGTACCTACTTGCCTATATTATCTATGTTTATATATTTGCTTTTGTTTATTATACAGTTTCTTCTTATTTTAATTTGATTTCTCCACATATCAGATCTCTTCACACTGAAAATACACATCATAAGTATTTGACTTAAGTGTATGAAGTAACTTAAATAAATTTCTAGTTTATAATTTAAATATATTAAATAACTGAAATAAATTTGTTATTACTATTGACTAAATTAATTGTGAATCCCTCACCACACACAAGAGCTTTGACTCTTCTTGGTGAGGTATAGCATATAAAACAATTGAATATTATGTAATAGAAATAAGTTTAAAAAAAAAAAATGTAATGTATGTACTTAAAATGTCTTATATTAAAAAAAAAAAAAACAAAAAAAAAAAAAAAAAAAAAAAGGAAAGGAAGTCTTGTCACCAGCTTCGACTAAGTGTTACCCCACTGGGTCGGATATTTCAGCATTCCCGTTACCAAAACTTAACGCGCGCCTACTCCATACTCTATTCCAAGCTGCTTTTGTTAGATAAGACAGCTTCTAATTTACCCCATCATTCTACCAAAATTCGCAATACCATGGCACCGTCTGATACTCAGCAAGTCCGGCCAAGTAGACCCGAGACAGATGCCAAAATAAAGAAAACCTGGCAAAACAATATTTGTGGAAATATCTACTCCATAACCTGTTCCTGGTACACCTCAATATCGGGAAAACCCGATATGGGTGGGAGACCCGAAGCACAGACTACGAAAGACCTTTCCACATCCCCATAAATAATGCCTTAACCAATCGAAATTCGAATGGTAGAAAAATAATTGTGCAAACCGCTTTACTCACGGACAGGAACACGCCACTGGTTTTAAGTTTGTATTAATTGTCGCGACATTAGTTATTTTTAGTGCAATCAGCCTAATTATTTTCTCCCGGCAGCATCTCAGGTCCATTCTCAGCTCCATCCCCACACAAACACCCACAAATCAAATATTAAACAGCAATTTTCAGGATTTTATCTAATGATTGTACACAGAAGAGACACGTCACCCACGGATTCAGAACGAAAACTGAGTTCAACCCAGCTATGTAGTTGTCAAAGGACAGCTCAAGGTTTTTTTATAAGGGTACCTTTTTTTGTCTCAAGTCTTTAAGTGTCATAGAAAGATATATAATACTTTGTATAGAATTACGGAGGTATAAACGAATATAGATGGAGTCAGATCTTTACACTCTTCACAAGTCTATTTAAAAAATAAAAAACAAAAAATGTATTTGAAATTTTTTTAATCATTGTTTTTATAGGTGTTTGTTTGTTTGGCATCAGTTTCAAGACTTTCAAAGTAAACTATAAATAATTGTTTCTTATTGATTTGACACATTTATGTGACACTTAAAAAACACCTGCTCGTAGCTGACACTATTTACCTGTGCGGACATTACCTGCATTGCAAATCTCGCGATAAATTAACACAATATTCTCTGTTGCACTCTCTACACCTGACCCACAAACCCACGGTCGTATACATAACAACTGAATTAGTCTACAGCTATAATCTGTGGACTACCTGCTGACTTAGCTTGTGTTTATTAAGACACATTAAATTCTCACTCCAAGTACAAAACTCTACGTTTAAACTGGACCGCAGTGGTTTACCAAAAATGTACTAAAAATAAAAATACAACTAGAGGCGCTGTTTAAGTATCCATGTATCTTTATTTTAAGGCATAGTTGAATAATGAGTTCAAACGTAATGTTTTATACTGCATTAATTTTTCACGTCGTTGCTTGCAGGTGAACGACACGCAACTCAAATTAAAACAATACATTTTTTCAATAAAAAGTAAGTAAGTTCTACTACCACTAAGTAAGGATATATATTTTTTATCTAAGAGTATTGTAGAAGATATCAGATGTCAATATATACAGCAATGTCACTGAATTAGTCCACATAAGTCTTCGATATTTTTTCTCTCCATCCACTCTAATCTAAGTTGCAAAATATATGTAAAATTAAAGATTCACATTAAATGCACTTTCACAAACAGACATGCACAAGTTCGCGCTTAAACATGTTGCATGTGGTCCTACGATATAAAACCCCGAATCTCACATACACCCTGCAACTCTTGCCGGCCTTCCCTGAAACAGGGGTGACATTGGCAAAGTGAATCATTTTTTACAGCATGGGTGGTCAGCCGCATATCAACCTATAAGTCAAGGAATGAACTCCTGAACGTAAATCTCTTTTAAAGTTCTCCAAGCTTCTCTATCTTAGCTCAAAAACTTCATCCCCACAGTCTGCTGAACATCATCCAGTTATCTCAGCTGCAGTCTTCTAACTTCCACTTGAACATCCCGGATTGCAACTGGACAATCCTCTTTGACTACTTTTCGTCGTCTTGTCATATGACATGACCTTCCAAGATCTGCTTCAGGAAGGCTATGCATTGTATGATATATGTGACGTCAGTTAGCTTTCAAACATTCATTTTGCGTGCTTTGTTACTCAAATCAATTTTACGCTTATTCCGTTTTGCGACTTTTTTCCAAGTCTTCAGTTTGTTGCCATTATTTCACATTTTACCTTTTCAAATCATCAACTTCCTCAGAAGTCTACATCTCACCATCCTTCAGATCTACCTGTTGCAATCTGTTTCAGCCCATTAGTAAAAAAAACATGTTTTATTTCCTCTGTTTTCTTTTTACTTGTTTTCAAGCTCGTAGATAGAAAACAATCATATTTTTTAGTGTGGCTTAGAATGTTTTTCAGCATGTTGAAATTGCCGTCAAATAAAACGTTTAAAATCTGCAACGAGTCAATTGACTTGCAGCAGGTGAACCATTAAATTGTTTGTTACGTTTTCCTTTATTTTGTCTTATTAATAATTTTTCATTTTCTTGTTCAACTTTCTCCGGATCGCGACGGCGCACTTTTTTTTTAAGTACTGTCATTATAAGAAAACAATAACAATTCTTGGTGAGTTAGTATATTTTTAGTTCTTCAGCAATTTGTATCCATTCATTGAATAACATAAAGCATAAACATAGAAAATGAAAACAATGACATTCGCTCTACGAGTCTTTAAGTGACAATGCTTCTTATCCGTTACCACAACATTCTCTCTGATTTTTCTTTGTTTCCTGTTGTATGAAAGAAAATCTCGTGTTTTTTTTATGTAGTTTCCTTTATTACTGTTGTATGGGAAAATATTAAACATCCGTACAGAGTAAAAAGCATGAGCAATACTTGTAAACGATGTGTATCACATTTTATAAGAAAGAAATATTATTCTCTGTTACTTTGTAAGAAATATGTTTTAATTATATCAACAGGAAATTCTATTACCAGTTAAGAGAAATAAATGAATGAAGAAAGAATAAGTAAAAAAAAGAAGAGATAAGATCAAGAAATAAAAAAAATCTGTAGAGAGCCTGACTATAAGTCCTAGTGGCAAGGCAATATGGTCAATCTATAATCTAAGTTGCAAGGATATATTCATTCAAAGCTCTCAGATGTATGCCCACAAACAAACACGTGTAGTTCGCGCTTACAAATGCTGATTGTGCACTTACAAATAAAATCCAAACCTCAAATGAACATAAGCCCTGCAACTCTTGCCGACATTCCCTGAAACAGGGGTGACATTCGCAAAGTGAACCATTTTTTACAGTATGGGTGGTCAGCCTCATACCAACCTATAAGTCAAGGAATACGAGTAATAAATAACATTTAAGTATAAAAAAAAAAAAAAAAAACAACAACAAAACCTTAAAAATAAATCTATACAAAAAAGTCAAAGTTACTTTAAATGCTAAAAATGGACAGACTGAATTTTGTACAAATTAATATCTGTACCAAACCCTTTTATACGTTGTCCTTCTTGCATTCCTTTACTCAAAGTTATATGAATGAGCTGAAAAATGATTTCAAAGTAATTTTGTTAAAAGATTTCAACGGGCGGACAGCATACAAAAATCAGGAGTCTCTTTAAAATAATTTTGCATCTTCATTTATTCATAAAAGTAATATGAGAAAGTAAATATATTTAAAAAAAACCTCAAAAATTTGTTTTTAAGAATCAAACATTAATTTCCCCGAAGTACTTTCGTTTTTCTCACGTCATTTTCAAGACACTGTTACAACATTGACAAGATAAAAAACCATAGAGAAATCAAAAGGTAGGATGAGTTATGATAAGGAGGTAGGTGTGTGTTTTTTTTTAAATAAACCTTTTCACAAAATATTTTTCTCCGTGTAAATGTTCAAAATACGCAAAAAGGAAAATAAGCCTAACATATATTTTTAATTATTTATTATTAAGGCAAAATAAAGAAAATCAGTTTCTAACAGTTTATTATTTCTTCAGGTAGCGTTGAGAAACAAAGAGGTTTTTTATTGTTAGAGAAAATAAATAGACGGAATGGTTTTAAAAAATATTCTTCCTTGCTGGACTTTTCATTTCCTTATAAGCAACAACAATGCTGTGAGCGATTTTTTCATATCATCTACAGCAGGCCTGTCCAACATACGGCCCGCGTAAGCCTAATCTGCTCGTAGTTATTGCGCAATAAGTTCTTCATCTATCTAAGACAGACTTTTTATAGACAAAATAAACTTCCAAAATTGCGTGCCTAGCCCCCCCCCCCGTCGATAGACTTTTTGCGGGCGAATTTTACCCACCAACGACATATTATATTAATGAACCCTCGACATATAGGTTGGTATGAGGTTGACCACCCAAACTGTAAAAAATGGTTCACTTTGCCAATTTCACCCCTGTTTCAGGGAAGGTCGGCAAGAGTTGCAGGGCTTATGTTCATTTGAGATTGAGTTTTTTGTATTGTAGGCATGTGTGAGCGCGAAATTATGCGAGTCTGCTTGTGGGAATACATTTAATATGAATCTCAAATGATACATATCTTTGCAGCTTAGATATAGATGACACCTAAAATATCTTTATTTTATTGCGGATTGCTTGTGTTATCCTGTTTCAGGGAAGGTCGGCAAGAGTTGCAGGGCTTATGTTCATTTGAGATTGAGTTTGTATTGTAGGCATGTGTGAGCGCGAAATTATGCGTGTCTGCTTGTGGGAATGACTTTAATTTGAAATGATAATCTTTGCAACTTAGATTTAGAACCCAAATTATTTGTTTTGTTGCCCATTTCACTTGACCACACAAAAAATGAACTTATGAAAATTACATGCCCTCCCCCCCCCCCCGTCGACGCTTTTTCTGGCCCGCAACGATTACCAAAGCACTAAATCTGGCCCGCCACGATTTTGAGTTGGACACCCCTGATCTACAGTGAGCCGAGTCGCACTAACTTTTACATTACACTATAAAGATTATTTTACTAGTGAGAGGTACTCATAAAACTAAATTACTCTTTTATCACTATTTTTATTTTAAAGGTTAAACAGTCGAGGATAGTAGAAAGCGTGTATTAAACACTAAAACCACTTTTAGAAAGAAAACCTATCACTTTCCAACTGTTCTACTTTTAACGAAATATTAATAAAAATATTAGGCAGATTTATTGAGCGACTGCTGTATTGTTTGTTTACACTTCAAGAGCTATCTAAGAGCTTGGTTGTTACTAGCCAGCGCTTATTTGTCAAGATAGACCCAATCGCTGTAAGGCTGGATATTTTTTTTATGTCTGGTCTTAGTTAAAATTATATGAGTAGGTACATATATCATCCTAGGGAAGAGAATATAATGGACTCAAAACAGTTTTTAATTGAAAACTGTTTTCTCGGCGAGCACACATCAGTTTTGTACGGGGCTGCCGTCCTTAGCAACCAATAGAAAAATATTTGTTTTTCCCTGGCATCTGACTGAGTGACGACCCAAGTCTATGTCAATTTACGAGCGGACCTGTTGACATTTTTGTATTCCATTTGGAATCGAATCCCCTGCCTTCCAATTGTGAGTCTAAAGCGTTAACGATTTGACAATGACTAGTCAAAAACTTGAAAAAAAAACTGTGTAGGTAATTTTTGTGATGGACAGATCAGTGCTTTCTTGGTACACTTGATGGGTTAACTGAATAGCAAAGATGGTTTAAAAATTAGACGTTAAAACGGTATAAAAGATGTACCAGTATCCCAAGTGTAAAACTTCACGTTCAAACTCAACCACAGCGTTTCCAAAAAAAGTTAAGGAAACTGAAACAGCGATTCTAGTGAACGTTTTACTTTCCATACACTTTTGGTTTGAAAGTAAAGTTTTATGCTTGGGGTACAGATCTTGGAAAAGTTCCCACGACACATTATGACTTTGAGAGTGCTATTCACAAAACATTTAATCCATAGCTCATGTACGGATCATCAAATTTTTGTATGGAAAATTCACTGTAGGCTGCGGATGAGCCATGGTTTTGTTGTTAAAGAATAACACCGTGAGAGTTTAACTTAACACGCATCATTTGTGTTTACTTGAAAATTATGGTCTCAGTAGTCGAATGTTGTAGAATCCGATGTTTTGTATTTTATAACGTTACTTACTGAATGATCTAAAATTGACAACAAAATTCGAGTCAACTTAAATTCGCTGAATGCTATTTTTGTGTGGTTGATAACTTTTAAATAAAGACCTCAGTTTTCGGCAATTTTTTTAATGTTTTCGGTATTTTGAGATATTTAGAAAAAAATAGTTTTTTACGTGCATGAAAATTATTTGATTATTTCTGGAGACTAGTCTTAACAAAAGCTTTTCTTCTCCCTGATGTAAAATTGATCGTTTTTGAAAGCCAAAAAATATGATTGGTTCAAAGATATATGTACGTAGTTCGAATACACAACAACATTTTTTTAATACCAGTTGTAAATACTCACTTAAATATGTAATTATCATACAGAACTACAGAAGACTGCTAGAATTCAAATTTAAGAAAAAAAATAGTAATATGAGATATAAAAAAATACAGCCCTCAAGAGTAAGAATTCAATTAATTTGCCTTTTTTTTTAAACATTATAATTATCTTAGGTTTGGGTTACTTGGGATTGGAAGATGTGGAAGTAATTTGAAGAAACGTGTACCCAACATTGAAGGATAGAAAGATTTCACAATTCGAGCACCATTTTTAAAGATTCGAATATTGAGGCATCATTTAACTCGTTTATTTTCTTTGCCGAGAAGTATCATGTCACCGATCTTTCGTATCACCACACAGATTACCATCATTGTGGATGTCATCCCATTACATACAGTTTATCTATGAGTGACAGCCAATGACTGGATGATTTTGTATTTGATTTAATGAATAGTTTACCCTCCTCAATGTCAAAGATGGAAAATATCATGACGAGCAATTTAGCTTGTTTTTTTTTATTGTAAAGTTCATTCATTTACTTATCCTCTTCAAATAACAACTATCTATCTAATCATTAATCATTTATTGAAATGAAATCATATGAATTAATGTAAGTATCTGTTTTTCTCGATTAAAATAATCATTGTTGTTAACAGTGCGTAATCGAAAGGTAGCAGGATTGGATCGAAAAATTAAAACAAAACCGTTCAATTCTTCAACTGTGTTCTTCAATGGGTTCAATTGGTTTAACTTCATTTGCCTTTACCAAAGGTTTAACTAGTCAAACATGCTTATTCACAAACCATTTGATTCACAGCTGACTAATAGATCGCAGTTTTTGTTGTATTGAAAATTCGCTTTAAGCGGTGGATGAGCCATGTCTTTGCTGCGTGTGAATAATACCGAAAATGTTTTATGAGAATTGGTGCTGTTTACAGCGATGACCTCCCTCCTAGAGTGCTTTTGAGGTGGTATTTATACAAAAACAGCACGCACGAAAAAAAGCATCTCGATATTTTTATTGTGTTTACTTTATCAGCTTATAAAAGAAAATTGATTAAGTAGAAAGATATTCAAAATGTTTGTAACGAGATGAATTTGTTTGTTTGGTAGAATGGAACATTAGATTTAAATTTGAATAAAAAAATGAAAACAAAAGAAGGCAGAAAGAGAGAAGAAGCTTCCCTGGCGGGAGAGCCACAAGCATGTGTAATTAAGAATAATTAATATTATTTTGTTGTGGTTATAAATAATTGTGAAAGGAATAAAAGTAAACATATTAAAGTGGTTGTTATATTATTAATTGTGTCGATCAGCAGGACAGAGGAAAAACCCTCACATGTTCAAGAGAACCATTGAACTGTTTTATTCTCTTGTATGCAGATCATTTTTAATATTCAAAATCTTCCATTTTGGAAATCAAATAGATTTATCAAACCTCCATTACATTGGTACAATGTCAAATTGTCAATAATCAATTTCTGTAAAATGAATTTACAAATAAACCCTTTTTAGCTATTACTGGATGAAAACATTTCAAAAAAAATTAACAGAACTTGTTAACAGAAAGATTTTCGGAATTATAAGATTTAAAAAATTGTATTTTTTTTAATTTTGTCATTGTTCAGGAATAAATTTTTAGTTTGATTTTATAAGAAATTAAAATTATTTCAATTGATTTTTAATTTTATCAAAGCTAGCCTTGAAATTTAAAAACAATGAACACTTAATTCAAGTGAGAAGATTTTGCCCTATACAAAAAAAATATCACTGCTTTTCATACAAAAATCACAAGGCTGCTTCATTTCCAAACTTGAGTCTCAATCTGATCTCTAGTGGGAATTCTAGCAAGAAACCTTTGTTTTTATAATTAACAAAACCATTATATAATCAGCGAATATTTACATCCATTCTTAAATCATACGTTGCGTAATGCTTTTCAGTGTGAACCTGATATTAAATAAATAACAAAAAATGTAACGCGTCGTGTTTTTAAAGTTTTGAAATAATTTACTAAAATCCACGGAAGCAGTTTTTCTTGTTAACGACTTTTTAAATTTGTTAACGGTGCGGTTGTGAGAAAAAAACGTTTTTACGTATACCGCGCTTCAAGAGCCTTTCACGAATTTCATTCTCTGCTACTATAATATATGATGTTTAATCTAAGTTGCAAAGATATGTTGACATTTAAGGCTCATATTTTATGCATGCCTACACTCAGGTACATGTAAGTTAGGGTTTACAAATGCTGAAAGTGCACATAAACATAAACTGTGTAACTCCTGCTGCATTTCTCCGAAACCAAAACAGTTTCGTTTGCGAGGTGTCATTGCCAAAAATGAACCATTTTTGTACAGCATGGAGGGTCAGCTCATACCAATCTATTAGTCAAGGAACTATGCTACCATTGGACAATTTTAGGATAAGCAAGACCCAGTTTTTGTAAGGCAGAATTAAAACGTTTAGAACTGACGTTGAGCCAGAGACACAGGTTTTCCTAGTTCAGGCACATGTAGGTATTATTTTTTTTACGTCAGTAATAAAGCTACAACTTTTGTAAATCTTCTGTAAATCTCTTTTTTTTATGAATTATTGATATGGGTTTGAAATAGTAACTCTCAGAACATTTAAAAAATTAAATAACCCTTTTAAAGCTTTTTTGGAGATTTCAGCTAGATACCTTTTGATCGGTAATCCGAGGCATTAATCTCTAAGCTACGACAAGTAAATACAATTTTTACACAAAAACACAATTTAAGTAACTCAGATTTCTTACACTTTTTGGCAAAAACGATCTATTAAATCTTTTTCTTAAAAGTATTAATTAAAATTTTCACTGAAAATATTTTCAATTAAGAATATTGCACTCCAGTAAAAAAAACTTCCATTTAAGAGTTCTTTACCTATTTACTTACCTTCAGGTACTACGTACCAGATTAAGTACAAACATATATGAGGAAATTGTGAGAAAAAGGTTTAAATACAAAAAAAATATCTCATGTTGACCTGCATGTAAATGATTATAGATTAGTTATAAATCATGTTTAAGATAAACTTAAGCATGCAAGCATACTTGCGTTGAATTTTTCACGTAGTATGTAGGTACATACTACGTGAAAATTTACTCAAACACAGTGTTTGAGTAAATTTTACCTACTTGGCGCATGTGCACGTATGCAATATGCATGTTAATTTATGTGTTAGTAGCATTTCAGGTAATATTTACTCTGTTGATTTGAACCTTGGTTTCTGTAGCTAGAATTTAAGAAAATATTTTTTACGGTAAATATGAGGAAACAATGGATTGATCAGATAAATGAGATTGCGAATGAATGGAATCTACAGAGTGGAAACAAGAGAAGAGCATGCATGAAAAGAGTGATGAAATTAGATGAGATGAAAGAAGTATGCAAGGACAGAGTCAAGTGGAGGCACTTGTGTGGAGGTACTGGCCACCCCTAGAGGAAAGGCGGCAGGATACAAGACAATGAGGAATATGTACGTATGAAAATTCACTTCATTAATACGCTAATGTGATCAGGGCTAGAAGTCTCATCACCACGGTAATTCTTACCTACCGAATATCGGTAATATTTGTATGAAGACTAATCAGCTGTTCACTTGCAGCCATATTGGATTGACAGGTCTTGATACAAATATTACCGATATTCGGTAGGTAAGAATTACCGTGGGGATAGACTTCCACCCCAGGGCTTTCAGACTCAACGGGCATCGATAGATCGTACCGTATTTATTTGAAGATTGACGCAATACAACATGGCCGCGTGTTAACAGCTGATGATTGTACCCTTACATTTTTTTAAATATAAAACAGACATCATACAACTGTTAACGCGCCGCCACGTTTTATTGCTTGCTATCTTCAAATACATACGGTATGATCTACAGACGCCCGGGGAGTGATAAAGAAAACCTTGACCCACTTTCTTTGTCAGGTCAAAAATACTGATGACGTAGTTTACTTATAGGTTGATATGTGGCTGATCACCCATACTTTAAAAATGGTTCACTTTTCCAATGTCACCCCTGTTTCAGGGAAAGTCGGCAAGTGTTGCAGGGCGCATGTTGTTTTGAGATTTGAGTTGATGTGTTTTTTTTATACTTTCACTAATAGAAATGTATCATTGATTTATGAAAAGTTATCGAGCAACAAATTTGTGTAAACAAATCGATTGGCTTGCCTTTAGGTACAAGAAAAGTAGGTTCTATTAAGAGCTTGAATAACGTGTGTATTGATACATCGTGTTATATTGTGGAGGATAACGTGAAGCCGAAGAAAGTATTCGAGTATGGAATGAGGCCAACGGATAACCAGAAGAGGTCATATAGTGAACTTCCGTTCTAACACGCTTCTGGTTTCCCATTTAAAAAAAACATAAACATCACTGCTGGATTTCCATATTACTTCAGCTTACAATCCATAATCGAAGTTGCAGAGATTTTTAATATTTTAGATAATGCACTATGCGTAGTACGGTCGATAGCTCAGTTGGTAGAATTCTTGCATTCCATGCATACCGAGAACTCGGGTTCGAAGCACACGGATGGTGTCAGAAATGATTTCCCGTTTCGGTGTTTATTTCAAGACTTCCCAATAGATGAGTACCAGCACCCTTGGCAGCTGGGTAACTACAACTTCAACTGAAGTGATTGGCGTTAGGCCGGCTCCCTTACCTGTAAAAATAAATAGGGTCCACTCGCCACATGCGAAACCCTTCGGGGATAACGCAGCAAGAAATTACACTATATGTACAGCTTAGTTGTCATTCCGACCTATTAACTAAGGGAATAAGACGCTAAAAATATTTTGGTAATCTGTACGCCTGCCTCAACAAAGAATTTTATCTTTTACTGACGCATGCATACAAATGCACTTCAATATTCTTGTTTCACGTCAAAAAAAAAAAAAGTATTGGCCTAGTAATTTTGTGGTTAAACGTTTAATAACAATATTTTAACAACATCAGACATCTTAACTAATAGCTTGGTATGAGGATGACCACCCATATTTTACGTATGCCAATGTCATCCCTGTTCCTGAGAAGTCGCCAAGAATTGCAGGGTTTATAATATCTTCTTAGGATTGAGTCTTATTTCGACATGCATTTAATACGAATCTTAAAATGTTAATATATCTCTGCTACTTAGATTAAATATTGGTTCACCGTTGCCAATGCCACCCCGGTTTCAGGTTAAGTCGGCTAGAGTTGCAGGGTTTATTTGCATTTGACGTTTGGAGCTTTTTTTTTGTAAATACACATGCAGCACATGTAAACCAGAACTTACAAGTGTTTAATAAAGTTTAAAACTTTCACTTTCATGGCCAGTGTTAATAATAAATAAAGATTCACCATGCAACAAGAAGTTTTCCGAAAATCACCAAGGTGTTTTGATAACTCGCCTTGAAGATGCTTTCTGCTCGTGAAAGCGAAACGTTGGCAGATGTAGGAGCTGCAAATAGAACATGGTCAAACCCGAAAGAACACAAATAACGATTTATTTATTATTGCAAGTGTTTGTTTGTGAACATGCATGAAATATGAATCTAAAATGTTAATATATCTTTTTAATTTAGATTACAGATCAATGCTTTGATGTAGAAAAACGGCTCTATATATGTTTAGTACGATTTTATAAAAAGGGCTCTAGTCTAGGCCAATTTTATAAAAAGGGCTCTATATATCGCACCTTGAAAACCATATGGTTGTAACTGCAAATTTTTCGTGAAATGACCTTTGAATGCAGTCTAACTGCAAAAAAAATTATCTTTTTAATGCTATATAACAGTATCTGCTACGACGTTTCAATTTTGATGTGAGACACATACGTCCCTATGGCTTTTTAAAGATCCATGAAATACTTTAAAAACCATAAAGCACTATCTGCAGTTATGGTCCTATGGTTTTAAAATAGTTTTGAAAATACAGAACAATATGACCATATCAGCAGTTACGGCTAAATGGTTCTTCCATACCTGGCAACATTGCATCTAGCAACACCAGATGCAATGTTGCTGTGATTTTGTCAGTTAGTTATGTGGTTTGTTTATAATGGTTTGACTAGCTAAAAACTAACAGTTTTGACCATGAACGCAAGAAGACTTGAGTTTTTAAAATCGTTACGAGAAAATATATCATCTACGAACGAAATATACAATCTGACCGGTCCGTTACTCAGTGGTAACACTGCGGACTCTGAATGGGAAGGTTGTGGGTTCGATTCCCGGCGGAGCACAAAAAATATACCATTTATATTTTCAAATTTGCTCTTCGCCGGGTTGAAAAATTCATAAAACCTTTACCAATGACCGGTCACCAAAGGTCCATCCAGCCTTACAGCAACTGGGTCTTGCTTGAGAATTGGCGCTTTGTAGCGACGACGATCAAGCTCGTAAAAAGGTCGATAGCTCAATTGGTAGGAATGCTTGCATTCCATGCCGAGAGCAAGGGTTGAAGTTGAAGGCAAGAAATATAGAGTTTGCAAGCTAAATTTCACAGCTACTCTCGGTATAAGTGACAAGATCATAGCAAATGTGCAACGCCGTACTGTAGATGGTTTCATTCCAAAGGATAAGCGAGGAACTCACAATAATCGCAAAAAGATAGACGAGGATCTGAAAGAAATAATAAGAGGTTACATTAACTCGATTCCACGTGTAGAGTCTCATTACCTGAGAAATCAAACCAGCCGAGAATTCATCAGGGGTGAAAGAACCCTTGCAGACATCCATCGAGACTACGTTACATTTTGTAAAGAAAAAGGTTCAGAGTTCGGAAATTACGTTACATTTCGAAATATATTTAACACACAGTTCAATATTAGTTTTTTCCAACCAAAAAAAGATCTCTGTTCACTCTGTGAAAGCTACAAAAATGCAACTGACAAAATCCACTTAACAGCGTCCTACAATGCCCACCGTCAACAAGTTAACCTCAGCTGAAAAGAGAAAGAAAATGACTCAAAATCCGCAAAAACTAATGACTGCATAACTGCTTGTTTTGATTTACAAGCAGTGCTACCCACGCCCTCAGGTGAAGTGTCCTTGTTTTATTACAAGAGGAGACTATCTACATTCAATTTCACCATATTTGACATGACTTGTAATGCTGGACACTGCTACCTCTGGTATGAGGGTATCGCTCATCGTGGTCCGAACGAAATAGCATCCTGCTTATTAAAGTTTTTCACAAACATGCTAGTGGGAAAGAAATCATCCTGTACTCCGACAACTGCAGCGGACAAAATAAAAACAAATTTATTGTTTGTCTGTATCTATATGCAGTACAAAAATTAGATAAACCCAAAATAACGCACAAATTTCTCATAACAGGACACTCACAGAACGAAGGTGATAATATGCACTCGTTAATAGAAAAGCAAAAAAAAGGGCACTAAAAGGAGGATCTATTTACGTCCCGGCGCAATGGGTTACAGTCGTCCAAACGGCTAAGAAAACTGGCGAACCGTATCAAATAAATGAAATCAGCACGTCAGACATCCTGGACTTCAAAAAACTGTGTGGGGAAATGGGTAAGAACTACAACACCGATGAACAAGGAAACCAAGTCCTTTGGAACGATATAAAAGTAATCAAAGTTGAAAAGACATTGAAAAATCAATTCCAAATAAAAACAAGCTATGAAGAAGTTGAGTATAGAAGCATCAACATAAGACGCAGACAGCGAGGAAATTTTTCAAGCATGGAACTAAGCAAAGCATATTCACGTCCACCAGGAATATCAAATCTAAAAAAAAAGGATTTGATCTCACTTTGTAACGCAAACGTCATTCAAGAACACTACCACAAGTTCTATCAAGACTTGAACGTGATGAACGGGGAAGAAATCACTGAAGCAAATGAATAATAATGATAAAATATTATCATAGTTGATGATAGTTAAGGTTCCAGGTTTTTTTATCGTAGTTCTAGGTACATTCAATGATATGACAACTATGTAAACTTGGCTTATACCGGTCGATAGCTCAGTTGGTAGAGTGCTTGCATTCCATGCCGTGAGCTCGGGTTCGAATCCCACCGAGCGCGAGGGTGTCAGAAATGATTTCCCGTTTCGGTGTGTATTTCAGACCCCAAAATAATAATGCCGGCAAGGTTTACTCAGCCTTCACAAGAAATGAGTACCAGCTCTCTCGGGAGCTGGGAAAACACCACTTCAATTGAAGTGGTTGGCGTAAGGCCGGCCCCCTTACCTGTAAAAATAAATAGGTTCAACTCGCCACATGCGACCCCTTCGGGGATAACGCGGCAAGAAGTTACACTATATGTGTAGCTTAGTTGCGTTTTTTTTTGCGTTTGCATTGCTTGAAATAAAAATATTAATTACTTTTCTGCTGTTTTATTTGGAGTCATAATACCATACCCGCCAACAATATATATTTTTTTTAAATCCAGATGGTCATATGTGCTAAAGTACCTACTTCCTAAAGTAAAACTTAAATACTTCGTAAGTCATACTAAAGTTCTTAAAATAAACATTATAATGTACAAATATCAAGTTTATAGCTACATTATAGCTTCATTTATATAATTATAAGAAATAATATTAAATTAAAACGCTCATAACTCAGAATGTTCATATTTGCACCTACGACCCTATGGTTTTCACGGTGCGATATGTTTAGGCCGATTTTATAAAATCTGCTCGAATCGGATTGTAAGCAGGAGTGCCATCGGCTTGAATCAAATGATTATTATTTATTTTTCAACTGCGTATATTTAAAAATTAATACACAACTAACATTAATAAAAAACTTTAATAAAAACCAAACTTAACTAAAAAAGCAATGAATCGTTAAAATATTGATTGATGGACTGCAGTTTTAAAAAGTGATAGATGTAAATGAGAGATTTTAAAAATAACACAACACTCTAATAGCTCTCGAGTGAGATATCAATCAGAAAGTACATAACTCGTAATTTATTAGTCTCGTCTGTGAGATTGACAAAAAAAAAACATCCACGACTTTTGATGGGCTGTCCGTTTCGAAATTAAAGAAATGAGAATCATTCTACGATAAGAAAAAAAAAAGATTTCACATGCAAAGCGATCATTATGAACTTTTAAAGCAGATTAGCTACCATCGAGTTAATTCAATGAAATTGATATCTACAAGTGTTTTTTATGCTACTGACAAGTAATGACGGCCATTGTAACACGAGTGCCATATTATCTTAATTTAAATTGCAAAGATATATTAAAATTTACAATTACATTTTTCTCAAGATTCACCACCCATCAGTGGCGAAGGGTGCCATACAAGCCGATTCCGATCGGCTTCCCTTTTAAAATGATGTAACAAAGTAGTTAAAAAATATAGGCACAAAGTAAAAAAATACATTTAAAACCAAAGAAACAATACGTATTTTTTCCCCATTGAAACCATGCAGTCTACTTTATTATCATTTTTGCCTCATTTTAAACGGGAAACCGATGGGAACCGGCTTGTATGGCACCCTTCGCCACTGCCACCCATAATGGTTCGCATTGTCAATGTCAGCCCTGTTTCAGGGAAGGTCGGCTAAAGTTGCGGGGTGTACGTTAATTTGAGATTTGGATTTTAATTTGCGAGAACACTTGCAGCATTTGTAAACGCAAACTTATACGTGTCTGATTGTGGGCATGTATTTAATATAAATATCAAATGATAATACGTCTTCGCAACATAGATTATAGATCGTGATCTTTTGTAAGAAAAACTGAAACACATATACCTACTTGAGTTTCAGCCTTATTCATGATCTTTCAAAGCGTTTGAGACCTTAAAAATGTTAGCTTTTCAATTAAATTATTTGAAAGCGTCTTTTCTGCACAATTATTTAAACAATTATACAATTATTTCATCATAAATAATAGAAAGAAAGTGAGTATAATTTTCACAAGAACTTGATAAAAGCGTTTGAAAGATAATACCAGTCCATGGAATAACGTGTGACATACGATCCTATCATTCACCATGACTTCCATCACATCACACCTCTTCAACATGTTTTGTCCACCAGTCGACTTTCCAGTTCCACTAGCAAATGAGACTAACCAGTACCCCAAGAATATGACTTCACTCCTAAACTCAACCATAGCGTTTTACCAAAAAATGCATGGAAACTAATGAGCTCATCAGAGGCACTGTTTCAGCTTTAATACATTTTTAGTTTAGTCTAAACGTTACGTTTTATACGCAGGGTACAGTCCATCCATTCCCACTGGCCTGTCAGAGAAAGTTAACTGTAGTTTGGGCTCGATACGGAATCGAAGCCGACACCGTCCAACTTGAAAATCTTTCTCAGTTGCCCGCCGGCTTTGCTCGGGAGAAGTTGTGGAACCTGTTTTTAAATCCGTCTCGAGTAGCTCACGTGTACTCTTTCGATCATTTTTATTTATTTATTTTGTCCACCGCAACACGTGGGTTGGTTTGAACTTCGATGCATCAGCGGGTTAACTTTTTAACCTTTTGGAATTTCTTTTTAAGTTATTGTGTCACGAAAACGTAATTAAAAAAATTGTTGATTAAAGTTTTAAAAGTGTTTTTTTTAGTGTTGTGTTTTTTGTGATCTTTGGCGCATACAATTTTTTGTTGTTGTTAAAATTGGTGTCATTATTCATGTATTTAATTATAAAAGTGCAGAATTAATTATTTGGTAAATTTGATTAAGTTTTGTGTTTATTTTATTAAGTGCTTTTTGGTGTTAAAACTCTTAGTGCTGAAGGTAAATAAAAAAATCACATATTTATACTTTATTATCCTTTTTTAATTATCTAGCGGTCACTTATTAATTTTTAAATATTTAGTAGGTATTTTTTTTTTTTAAATTTGAAGGTTTAATAAATAATTTTAATTTATTCCTATTTAAACGAAAATTATCACTCTGTGAAATAATAAAAAAAAAAAATTGTTAAAAATGTACAAAAAAAAAATTGTGTAGTTACCAAAACTGCAAAAATTCATGTTTATTTCAAAAAGATAATATGAAGGAATATCAAGTTATACTCTATTTATAACATTGGTTATTGTGACTATTTTCTTACAAAAATGACAAAATGTTTTCGTTTCACAGACCAAAATGGAACGGTTCTCTCATGGCTTCCAATACTCCCTTAATTGCAAAAATAATAATTAAGCGCTTATGCAAATAAATAATAAAAATACGACTAGCTCGCAAACCATATTTTCATTATTGTTGTAATATTTTCCACGCATTTGCAATAGGGCTGAGCGTCTAGGAAGCTATATAGAAACACTAGACGCGCAGAAAAGCCTCTTTTCGTGGGAACAGGAAAAATGTTAACTTGAGATTGTGGCAACACATTACACACAACACAACACAAAGTGAATTAAAGATTGCTCTGTTTCTAATCTCATGATTATTCAAGTAGACACATCTTAAACAATAAGTTATTTTGCAATTCGGAAGATGGGATTTTGCGCATAATTAGGTAACAAAAGATTAGGCCAGAGAATGAGAAATTTGTTTGAGAAAAAAAATGTAATTGCATACATACAGTGTCATGACAAATTGGTCAAAGATGACTCGTCCACAGTCGACAAGCACAGCTCGACCATGGACAAATCGGTTACACGACATTTTGGTCACACAGAATAATATTATGTACGTATTTTATAGACCGGTCCGTAGTCCAGTGGTAACACTTTGTACTCGTGAATGAAAGGTTGTGGGCTCGAATCCCGGCGGAGCACAAAAAATTTACCATCTATATTTTCAAATTTGCTCGTTGCTGGGTTGAAAAGTTCATAAACCTGTACCAATGACCGGTCATCAAAAGGTCCATCCAGCCTTACAACAATTGACTGTTGCTTTAGATTTGGCGCTTTGTAGCGACGACCAAGCTCGTAAAAAGGCCGGTCGACAGCTTAATTGATAGAATGCTTTCATTCCATGCCGAGTGCAAGGGTTCGATCCCAAGGTTTACTCAGCCTTTACAAGAAATGAGAACCAGCCCCCCGGGAGCTGGGAAACTCCCACTTCAACTGAAAGTGGTTGGTGTGAGGCTGGCCCTCTTACCCGTAAAAATAAATATTTTCCGAATCACCACATGCGACCCCTTCGGGGATTACGTAGGCAAAAAATTACACTATATGGGTAGCTTAGTTGCGTTTTTTACAGGTCCACAGACAGCTCCGTCACAGAAAATAACAATTTATTTTCAAAGGGTTTTTGGAGAGCAAGTTTACTGTGATGGAGTAGTATGTGGACCTATTTTGTATGTGATCGTAAAGTCGTTGACCAAAAAGTCGTGTAGCCTAACTGTCGAGTGATCGATTTGTCCATGGCCGAGCTGAGCTGTCTGTAGACGGGTTGTCTGTGACCGATTTGTCGTGGATCCCTTACATACAACTATTAGTATTTACGCAAGAAAATTATTCTGTCTATGACCGTTCGTAAAGGGTTAACACCAGTGACGGCTCCAGGTAAGGTGCATCGGTGCATTGCACCCCCAGTAATAATGCCACGATCCAATACTTACAAATTTTAGGGGGGTAATCAATGACGGCTAGTATAAAAATGCACTGCTCGATGAAAAATCGACGAGCCGTCACTGGTTAACACCATGGACTCTAAAGGTAGTGGGTTTAACTCCCAGTGGAGTGCGGAAATATCCCAAATTACTTTTCACCGGATTGAGAAGTAAAAAAATACTGCAAATAAAGGTTCACCATGCAACATTGGCGTTGACTAGCGACGATCAAGCTGGCAGAAAGCTCTTTCTTGAGATGGGATTCACACAAAAACAGAGCAAACCATAGTATTTTTGTTGTATGTAGATTAATAGAATAACCATTAATTTTATGGATATCTTACGCCATGAAAAAAATTAAAGTATGATCTTCATCTGTGCATTTTTGTAGTACATAGAATAAAATGTATTAATCATGAAATCGTCAACCAGATGACTGGAATCACCTCCATTATATGTGGAATGCCATTCTTATCATCACGCGATCATTTTCTTTCTAATTTCAAGTATTTTCTTCAATTGACATTATCTCTTCAATAATCAAGTAGATATTATTGTTATTAAATATTTATTTAATTTTCTATTCATACATCAAACAATACATTGAAAAAAAATATTTATTTGTTTTTTTTTTCCATTCACAGATCAAACAATATTTTTAACAGTAACTATGTCGCTATTTCACTAGAGGACTTTGGCTGCATTTAAAATTTTTTTTTTGTATAAATACATTTAATTTATTGAGCTATTTTGTCTTGGCAACAAACAGTCATTAAAATTTTCAACACAATTCATCAATTTAATTCAATGAATTGCCCAATGGCATCTGTTCAAGGTCATAGATTGCCCTGCAGGATTCGAATCGGCACTGTTTTATTTCAAACATACGTAGTCACCATACACCGCTTTGTCCACTATTCTTGCGTGCCTACCTCTATCAATTTTAATTTACTCTTTTCCATAAAATTTTCAATGCATTTCCTCTGTTAAAATATCATTTTTTCACAATCTCACCAATCCGATCATGCCATATTTTTCTCGACAATAATTTTTCTTTTCGATCTTTTTTTCTGTTACTTCTTTTCAAATGTCAATAATAATCATCAAATTATTGTTTTTATTTTCAGAAATCAAGATGGACTCAAAGTGACAGCCCGCCATTTTTTTTTTTTTTGAAAAGAGATGGTTGTGGCCCCAAATAAAATGGATCACAAAAACGGAAAGAGAAAAGGCTCGTGGGACTCCAAGGTCTGTGTACACACCTGCACTATTTCATACAAATAACTAATCTCATTAATTAGCGATTGATTTACGTCACACCGTGTGTGAAGATCTTTATAATATGCTTCGCTTTTATATGCTAAGATTCTTTTATAAACCGAAAACTCCCACACTAACTGGGACACGTTTTCTTTTTCGTTCGCATACTGAATTTATTATACTTCGGATTAACACTAAATTTTCACAATATTCTATGAATTTCAAGTAGATGCTTTTATAGATAGAATCACTTTTATTATAATTTCTATCATAATGTGTTTTTTTTTCTTAAAAGTAAAAAGTGTTCACTTTTATTGTATGTATTGTTTGGGCCGTTTAATAGCTCAGTTGGTAGAGTAGGGAGCTGGGAAACACTTACTTTAACTGAAGATGTTGGCGTAAAGCAAGCCCTCTGACCTGTAAAAGTAATTAGGTTCCACTCGCAACATGTGAAACATTTCGGGGAAATTACACTACATGAGTAGCTTAGTTGCGAAAGATATTTAACCCTTAATTAGTCGCATGGGGTCAAAGCAATTTCGGATGAAAAAATAAAGCATTAGCTGCTTCTTGAATTTTCTCACGCCCCCGGTATCTTCATGACCCGCGTCGAAGTTTGTATTCCAATAGCGACCAAGTCACAGGAGCCCAAGGAAGCGTCGCGGCGCTCTTGGGCGGTGACCCCATGCGAGCAATTACGTTACTTTTTTTTTAAAGAGGTGAGTTGTTTATTTTATGTACTTTTCTTGTCTTTTATTAATTTTATTTGTATTATTCCATGACCGGTGTATAAATTTATTGTATAAATATGGTTTCAACAGCTTGATAAAATGAGATTATTAAAAAATCACGTTTTCATAGAAGAGTTCAGCAAATTGTACGATAGTTGGTAGAAGAGGAATTGTCGGTTGAACTTGTTCAAAATCACCAGAAAGGACTAATTGAAGTCAGTGTTACTCCTCAAATTCTAAAAAAAAACAGCTTTTGGAAGTGCATGAATTGGAAAACCGCGTTCCACAATCAATTGCAAGACGTAAGCGTTGCGTTGGTTGCAACGACTGCCCGCGAAAAAATGTTTGAATAGTACCAACAAAATGCGCAAAGTTTGTGTGCAATTATCACTCTCAAATATACTGTCAACACTGAAATAAAAATGATTCGGAGAAATCCTAAAAATATTTTAAAATTGTAACTTTGATGTCAGTGTTACTACAAATTGTTCATTTTTGATAATTATTTTAATTTACCTTTTTTTTGTTTAATTATTTTAAATATAATAGAAATAATAGTGCACTTTCATAGTTAACATATTTTATTCACTTATATATTCAATAAATAATAATAAAATATTTCTACAATTTGGGGTCACCTGTGACCCCATGCGAGTAGTTATGTGATTTTCTTCATGCGAGTAATTAAGGATTCATAAAATAATCCCATTTATATTGAGACATAAAAATATGAAAATATCTGATGCTATTAAAAATTAAAAATATTTATTATATTAACAGCATATACTATCCTGCCTACATGTGCTGCGCACGATTGTAGCATTCTAGTTTAAAGTCCGGATCCGTCAGCACACTTTATTCCCGCTTTGATTTTCAATTAAAACTAAAAAAAAACATAACAAACAAAGAACTCAAAATTAAACGCATTTTTTTAGCTTGAATCTTCAGTATGTGAAAATGAGCCCGAAAAGTAAGGCAATGGAATATCGATTCTTACAGTCAATTCAAATGCGTAACGGTGTTTTGAATTATGATTAGAACTATAAGATAAACGCAGCATCTCTAGTCTAGAGCAATCAATACACACTCGTGTTGTGAGTCAGTTTTTTATTCGGTTTTTATATCCATATGTAGTTCAGTACACCAAGAATAAAAGTAGATTCAAACTTAACCAAAGAGTTTATCGAAAAATGTGTGGAAACTAAGACAGCGCTTGTACGGAGTGTTTTAGTTTTCATATGTTGTTGGTAAGATGTCATGTTTTAGTGAAAACGTTAAGGCGTTCAGTCATATAGTACTCCTGTCAGCCGCATTCTTATGGACAACTATCTCTCTTTGTCCTCTAACTGAAGGTCATCGGTAAGGTTCAATAATCAATTCGTTATAATATAAGTTAACAATAAATTAAGACTTAAGTATTATTATTGGGTTATTCATAAACGTAAACCACAGAGTATGGCAAAGCTTCCTTTTAACAACGCAACTGATGATTTTCGCATTAGATGTCTCTGAATAGCCCTGTTACACCTGCAATCAATTATGCAGTTTCTACAGCTGAAGGCATGTCAAACTTATATGATATTGCGGGCCATATGATTTTCCTGTTCAAAAAATACAAAAAACTACGATTGTTAGAATGGTTATATTGACCCAGCACAAATTTAAATTTCGTTTTTTTCGTCGGTGGATAAATGTCACACTTATAAAAGGACTACGGACATTCGGCAACAAATTGCAAAATATTTTTTTTGCCTCTGCCTTAGCAACCCGATCAAATGAAATCATATTTAAGTCCATTATGCATTATTTAGACTCAATGTAAAAAGATAAAACATACCTACGCAAATAAAAATTAAAATTAAACTTTGAAGTCTACGAGTACACTAATCATGATATGAAAATCATATTATATACGTTTGTATATTTTTTTGTACGCCAAGAAAAAGAACTGTTTTTCCAGTAATTGCGTTATGTAGTCTCTCCTCTATTGGCTTTTCCAATATTTCTCTCAAATCAATGACGCATTGAGGAAATGTATCATCAGGTCGATGACCTGGTGCTATCTCGCGATGAGTGCGCTGAACAAATTTAAAAAACTCAATTATGGAAATCTGACCCGTATTGTAGAGATTTTTACTCGTCTTTGTTAAAAATTTGCATACCTGGGGCGCGCTGTGGAATACAAAATGTATTGACGACAAAAGAAACTGGACATTTCTGTGATCTGTTCTCAAATGTATCGTCTTTTTCTTTTGTCTTCTTTGTGTGGAAAGATTCGGTGTAAGCATTTTTGAGTTATTAATTTTCTTTTAACGAAAAATTCTTAATCTGTTTCAATTTGTATTTTTATGTGACACGAAGGAAAGAAGTAAATGATTGTGGTATGAAAATAAATTGTATAGTAATATGCTATGCAAAAGTTTGACCGAAGTGTACAAGTAGAATAAAGTACGCACATTAAATTTTCCTATGGCTGGATAACGTCACAGGTTTTCATTCATACGGAAAAATAAATGGATTCTAGATAACGTTTTTCTTAGTTAACAGCATTGCGAAGTATACGAACTGTGCTTTCCGACGACAGATGTGATAAATATTGTGCGTAACATTTTACATAGAGGGTTTTCAACCTACCCACCTGTGGGTATGACTGTTTATTCTGCCTGTAAAAAGATATTTTATTTTGTAAGGATAAAATAGTTCCCGAATCGCCACATGCGACCCCTTCGAGGATAACGCAGGCAAGAAGTCAAACTATATGTGTAACTTAGTTGCGTTTGCATCACAGCTCTAGAACTGTAGTTGTCAGATTCAAAACTAAAGCTAATCTAATCTAATCTAAGTTGCAAAGATATGTTACATTGGAGATTCACATTACATGCATTCCTATAACCAGACATGTACAAGTTCGCGCTTGCACATGCCTCATGTGAGCCTACAACATAAAAACCAAATCTCAAATGGACATACACCCTGCAACTCTTGCCGTCCTTCCCTGAAACAGGGGTGATATTGGTAAAGTGAACCATTTTTACAGCATGGGTGGTCAGCCGCATACCAACCTATAAGTCAAGGAACATACACGACAAATTTCATTTTTTGTAAATCAATAAATAATAATATATATGGACATCAAAAACTAAAACATAAAACCAATTCCACAACATTATTTTATATTAATTCCGCCAACATTACAGATCAACCACCATTTCCAAAGCCCTAAGCTGATAGTTAACCCATTAGTGGCGTCACTTTTTTCACT
Organism: Agapetus fuscipes; assembly: GCA_951799405.1. Taxonomy (NCBI): domain Eukaryota; kingdom Metazoa; phylum Arthropoda; class Insecta; order Trichoptera; family Glossosomatidae; genus Agapetus; species Agapetus fuscipes. The sequence goes on from OX637350.1 coordinate 5,070,319, forward strand.
CGATTTAAATGCGTAGACTCCATTAACATTCCAAAGCTATTTTACCTAATATTATCTACTCCACTTTATCATTCTACCGTTAACCAAACAATGTTTCAATTAATCAATTTCGGGAACAAAAACTTCGTTAATTTGATCAATTAACGTCAACATCTTTCAATTGCTGCGCCATTTCATAATACGCCTAATTGGATTCGACTCGCTTTGTTAAAAATAAAAAAATAAACTTTTCAGCATTTGAAATTACGGAAATTTATAAATAATTGCACTGCCGTTCCAGATTTGGCTCGGCTGTTCGACAAATGAAAAAAAGCCAACGGAGTTTTGTACTAGAAAAAATATACTGTTGACTGTTTAGATCTAATTTTCACGTCATGGAGCAAATAAAGGTTGTGATTAAATTTCACAATTACCAATTAGCTGTGACAATCTATTAAAGAATGCTTTTGATGTAAATCTATTAAAAACCATGTATGTTTTTTTTTCATTCAGATATTTTTTTTATATATTGTTACGGATTTACTTGTGTTCTAATTCTGCGCAATTAAAAAAAAACGCTGTTATTCCAAACATGAAATCCATGGATCATCCGTGTCTCAAATTAATTAAATCTCCATACAAATTCGGATCGGTCCGTAGCTCAGTGGTAACACTGCGGACTCTGAATGGGAAGGTTGAGGGTTCGAATCCCGGCGGAGCACAAAAAATATGCCATTTATACTTTCTAATTTGCTCTTCGCTGGGTTGAAAAATTCATAAACCTTTACCAGTGACCGGTCACCAAAGGTCCATCCAGCCTTACAGCAACTGGGTCTTGCTTGAGTATTGGCGCTTTGTAGCGACGAACAAGCTCGTACACCTCTGCGGCACTACAACAAGTGTCATAGACCCCTAGAGTCTCTAGAATCTAGGGAGTCTCCCGCACAGGATTTCTTAAAAAAAATAAAAAATACCGGCGATCCGTAGGTCTCTCGTGGCAGGCATCAAGGATTTTAAGTTCCACTACAACGGTTCATCAAAATACAATATGTTCGTTATCTTTTTGGTTAAGTACTTTTAATTTGTAACATATTCTGTTGTTGTCTAAGAATAAAATATTTTTTATGAACTTTGTTAAAACGTTAAATACTGCATTTTTCACTTCATTAAAATTCAGGGTTTCTCATGAATTTACATAAATTCTAGGCATTTGCCAATATTGCCAATTAAAATTTATAACAGTTCACATATGTTCACAAATTAAGTAAAACAATCGGCCATAAAACGGTATGTATATAAGTACAATATTAAAATAGTACGCCAAGTATAAAACGTCACGTTGAAACTCGACAAAGCGTCTATAAAAAAGAATGTAAACTTAAATACCACCTCTAGCAAGCGTTTTAGTTTCCAAATCTTTTTGGTAAAAAGCTATGGTTGAGCTTGAACGTAAAGTTTTAGTATTGTTTAGAATTTATGACGGTTTATTTTTCCTTGTTAAATAAAGCGATCGATTGCCGTTTTTTATAGTCATGTCGAACAATACAAACATCTTGCAATATTTTTTGCATCGATCCAAAGGTCACAGTTTTGTATGAGGCACGGTATAAATGCATACAAAGGTTATCCGAAACATGGTAAGAATGGACGCATACAAAATCCAGGCAGTTTATGTAGATAAGGTTGGGTAACAAAAGAGGTTGCATCAAGACAGAAACACGTACTGTATTGTAGCATTATGTAGGTAGGTTTCATGTGGAATAAATATCAGCATTTTTTTTTATATATAGGCACTTTATATTGGGGGGCCCTTAGCTCTACCTTTTTATGTTTTTTTACGCGGGTTCAAGTTAATCAAAACTACGGTTATTTATTTCACACAATTTATTTATGACCGGTCCGTAGTTCAGTGGTAACATGTCGGACTCTGAATGGAAGGTTGTGGGTTCGAATCCCGGCGGATCACAAAAAAATACACCATTTATATTTTCAAATTTGCTCTTCGCTGTGTTAAAAAATCCAAAAATCTTTATCAATGACCAGTCACCAAAGGTCCATCCAGCCTTATAGCAACTGGGTCTTGCTTGAAAATTGGCGCTTTGTAGTGACGACGACCAAGCTCGTAAAAAGGTCGATAGCTCAATTGGTAGAATGCTTGCATTCCATGCCGAGAGCAAGGGTTCGATCTCAAGGCTTACTCAGCCTTCACAAGAAATGAGAACCAGCCCCACCCGGTAGCTGGGAAACCCCCACTTCAACTGAAAGTGGTTGGTGTGAGGTCGGCCCCCTTTCCTGTAAAAATAAATAGGGCCCGAATCGCCACATGCGACCCCTTCGGGGATAACGTAGGCAAGAAGTTACACTATATGTGTAGCTTAGTTGTGTTTTTTTTATATTGTGTACCAGAGGGGTCTTTCTCGTATTCTCTAGATTATTCTCCCACCAGAACGTTATGCACTTACACAATCACGGAGTATTTCCAGACTGTTCTACGTTACATGTATAGGTGCGCGTAGGCACACTGACTTCATAGTTCGTCACTCTACGAGTATGTATACGTGTACAGGCGCATGCACGCATTTCAAGTTCGTGACAATAATAAAGTCCACTTGTTTTTCTAGATATCCAGCTTGCACGGCAGCTATGCTGGCCGCAGAGGCCGCCCACGCTCCCGCCCAGGTCCTGGCTCCACCATGTCCTGTGACAGCGACATCCGCTTCACCAGACGCAAGCTCAGCTCTGGCTGTAAATGCGGATGCGCTCTGCTGGCTGCGTTCTTCGTCTTTCTCCTAGTCTCGGCTGTCTGCGTCTATCTTGGATGTAAGTACTGATCCTCATTTCTTCAGAAGCACTTTTCTGCCAAATTCCTTGCAATTTGGATATCAATCCATGTCGGAGTTTGATAGCGCTTACGAAAGAACTCTATAGATCACAGTGCACCTTATATTTGGGCATGATTCGCTTTTTCTTCGCCTTAAGGTCGTAAGGAATTCAGCAGAATAGCGATTCAGATTTTCTTTTGACCAAACCGCAGTCTAGTGATTTGTTTGATCTTTAAATATGCTCTTCCTTGGGTTGCAAAATTCAAGGCCGGTCAAAAAACGTCCCGCAAGCATAACAGTAACCTATTATTGCTTGGGAAAATGGCACTTCCTATAGCGACAACCAAGCTCGCAGAGAGTTTATAGGGTGTGCAGTAAGGGCGGCAAGATGGGTTTATCTATCCGTTGTCTAGTGGTGACGCTTTGGACTTGTAAACGGAAGGTCGTGTGTTCGAATCCCAGCGGAGGAAAAAAATATACAATTTACATTTTCAAATATGCTCTTGGGTTGAAAATTTCATATACCTTTACCAAATACTGTTCAAAGGTCCATCCAGCTTTACAGCAACTGGGAATTTCTTGAGAATCGGCGCTTTCTACAGCGACGACCAAGCTTGCACAGGGCACTTGAGGTGTGATTTACACAAAAACCGGGCTCACCAAAGAAATCGTCCTAATATTATTATCATTTTATCTTCATTTGAGACTATCATTTTTTATCGATACATACAACGAGAATTTAAATGTGTATGCTTGTGTATCTTTGCATTATACTTGATACTTTATATTTAGCATATCAACAATAAAAAAAAATCTAAAATTAAAAAGTTATTCTTTTACGTCAGAGAATATATTATGACGTCATCAGTATACTACTACTTCTGTAGACGATCCAGCGATAGACTTTTCTTTGTCTTTTTTTGTAGATAATTGGCAGACCCACTTACACACATATCAAGCGATAGATCCGACGACATTAAGTTTTTGTGTGTCAGCGCATTCGAAATGAACCGTTATTTGCTTAATATGCTAATTACGTTTATAATGTGATTCAATCAAGTATACACTTTAACGACATTACAAAGTCATCGAGTGCTCTTGTCAAGGCTGTGTGAGCCTTGCCGGTATTTTATTTTGTGATTTGAAATAAACACCGAGACGGAAAATAATTTCTGACGCCCTCTCGGCATGAAATGCAAGCACTCTACCAACTGAGCTATGGACCGGACTTGATCCTCGGTTTCATTATAGGCATATGTATTGTTCTACTGGGAAAGCGCTTTTATGATTTTTTTCATAAAAATTTAGAACAAGTAGGTACCTACTAAATGACTTCGTTTTGTCGTGAAAGGCCTTACAAGTTTGTACTAGGGATATAAATACGTAGTTCTGCTATATTTTACACAGCATGTGAGTCACTAGTAGATACGAATGTGCCATTAAATAAAGTGATACAATGTTATTACTTCTCGTCGTCGCAGTGCTTGTTTGGCTTATCTACCATTTGATTCAAATACTAGCTTGCAATGAAATTGTCTTCAGAATCGCATTTTACACAAGCTAGGTTGGTATGAGGCTGACCACCATCATGTAAAAATGGTTCACTTTGCCAATGTCACCTCTGTTTCAGGGAAGGTCGCCAAGAGTTGCAGTTATGTTCATTTGAGATTTGGTTTTTATATTGTAGGTCCACATGTGGCATGTGTTAGCGCGAACTTATACGTGTCGGCTTGTGAGAATACATAGATTTAGATATAGATTCGATTTTTTTTAAAACACGATAATGTGATAGTTGTTTTTAATATTTTTAAAATCAATTTCCAGTTTTCATGAGACACATTGGTCCAGTAGGTACACATACAATCATTGCTCACGTGAAATAATCTATGATGGACATAAGATAAGATAAACAAGCACTAATGGGGACGTTCTGTCTATGCCAATCTGAAACGCCATTAAAGTTTTCTCTAGATAAATCTAATTAATTTGGAATATACCGCTATAACAATGGGCATATTATATTGTATGACTTGTCCTTTTGCATTTGAAGCCGTTTGTGAAAAAAATACACACGGTTTTTTTGCAATTTTGCTTATGTTTAGAACATTACCTTAAGTATGTATAAAACTCAAGGCTTGAACGCAAACAGAGCATCCATAATCTATAATCTAAATTGTAAATATATATTACATTCAAAGATCATATCAAATGCATGTCCACAAACAAACACGTGTAAGTTCGCGCTTACAAATGCTGAATGTGTAGGTACTTGTTTTTTTTTTCTTCAAAAAAATAAATTTGTGAAGAGAAATGCAATTCACCAACAGCGAGAAACAGGTATTAATATCATCAATTTACAATTCATTTTGTTTATTTCAATGAATTATTTATTAATAATTACCCAATAACATCTGTTGAACCAGGGTCAAAGTTATGGTCGAATGACCCAGGCGGGGATCGAAGCAACGTTGTTATATTCCAAACACGCTAGAAAGATAAACTCACTTAGCCCCCTCTGCCATAACACCGAGTTACAAATTAAAATGCAAACCTCAAATGAAAATACACCCTGCTACTTTTACCGACCCTCCCTAGAACAGGGCTGGCATTGGCAAAGTGAACCATTTTTTACAGAATGGGTGGTCAGCCTCATACCAACGTATAAGTCAAGAAATAAGCATTGTTATAAAGTAATGTATGGTAACAAAAACAGTCCATCTAATGAGGTTTGTCATATTTTTTTAGTAAAATATTTCGTAATGTTTTATACATACGGGGCATTCTTAGATATTTTAGTCGTCGGTTGAGCCCACGTTTTGACATATTTGTATGAAGATCTGTCAATCCAAGATGGCCGCAAGTGAACAGCTGAAACTTCCAGCGCACGCACCATTAGTTTGTCAAAACGTGGGCTCAACCGACGACTAAAATGTCTAAGAATAGCCTCGTTAGAGTATAGATGCAAAAAAAAAAACAGAAGATTCAATGAGGGTCTATGAGACAACCAGATTTTTGGTTTATTTCAACCTAGTTCGAAAATACCATTGGCAAACGAAAAATTCCTAACCGAAAGTTAGATATCCTAAATGAACGCGTTTCTCAACGTTTACATACGTAAAATACTCGTAGTGAAGTGAAAGGCAAAAACCAATTTCTGAGAATTATTTTTAAAACTGTCAACAAGTTTTTACTTAGATTTTTTTAACGATTTGTTTAAAGTAGATACATGTATTCAGTTAACTATTGTTGATGTATCTCATTTAATTGATCATATTTTAGTTAACTATATGAACGACTTTTCAATTAACTTTCTTTATAAGATTAACAATTAGCAACAAAACAAAAATATTATTGCTAGACAAATCTTATTATCTTTTTTACAATGAATATTTTTTGCAGACGCTTTCTTATTGTCTAGATATGTTTTGCTTCTCGTAAGGTAGCAAGAATAAAACATAAAATACAGAGCAAAGCAATCCATCTTAGCTCCCGACGCTATTTTTTGTCGGTAAAAGTAATTGATGCGTTGGCATGAAGCTGACCACCCATGCTATAAAAATGGTACACATAAAAATGCCACCATTGTTACAAGGGAATGCGACAAGCTTCGAAGTCTGGAGGTTAATTTAAAAATAATTTCACTAAAGTTATTCATGAGACTGACCACCTATGCTGTAAAAATGAAACATGTATTGCAAAGTCATTTCTTTTCAGGAAAAGGCGGCAAGAGATGACTTTATATCCATTTATATCCAAACACCTCTGCAGCACTATAACAAGTGTCATAGACCCCTAGAGTCTCTGAAATCTAGGGAGTCTCCCGCACAGGATTTCTTAAAAAAAAAAGATTTTTGTTATTTACTTAGAGAGTAAGCTCAATAGTTACAAAATTCTCCTCAGTTCATCCTCAGTCGTCGTTCAGAGAGGGTGTCTCCTGAAGACGTTAGCTACGTCACTAACAAAACATCGAGAATAATGTTAGTTCTCTTATAACGGTTCGTGTAATATCCGATCATTTTTTTTTCACTTTGGAACGTAAGTCCTTACCTACCATTCAACCAATCACAAGTGCCTAGCAACCCGGCTAAGTGACGTCATGTTCCCCTCCCCCCCTCCAGTATGTCAACAAATATACGATAATTATATTGACAATTGCTTTGTCAATAAAATATGTGACTATAATATGAGAAACCTTGAAAGCACACTAATTTTCAAGTCACGAACTGTTCCTACCGCACAGAACGCAATTTATTTTTTGTCTTTGTTACAGATCTTGTGCGACGAGGAAGTCGAACATAATATAATGGACAAATCGAAAATTTAATACCTCACTTTTGCTTTCAATTTCATAGAGATATAATATATTGTAACACAATGCTTCAAAATTGCATTTGACAAAGCATTCCTAAACATACTACATATCATTTACAATTGCTATGTTACAAATTATAATCTGTAATCTTTGTACTCGTATTCCTAAACGGTAGCTTATTTACTATAACTTCCAATTTTCATACTCTCTAAGCTGTAAGTCCCGATTTTTCTAGCGATCGCATCGGTGCGGTAGGTAGAAAACGATATAACATGGCTATTGGCTACACGTAGACAACTGACCGGGCTGTCAATTTTTCAGCTGTTTGTCTGCACGTCCATGTTTTATTGCTTGCTATCTACCGATGATCACTAGATAAGCTAGTTTTTCTTCCCTACAAACAACGAACCTTTTGTGAACGTTTTTTTGCTTTGTTATCAGTCTTCCTCGCATTTTCTTGATTTCAATACATCCTTCGCTTTTCCGCACAATATTGAAATAGCTCTCCTAGGTACAGATCTGAAGGTGTCAGATAGGGTTTTCTTTTTGTTTACGTTCTCTTTTAGCTATTGGAGCATGCTTCTTTAGGGACTAGAAGATGCTTTCAATCTTGCTACTTTTGTAAGGCAAAACCTCTTATAATAATAAGTAGGTAATAATATTAGGATGATTTATTTGGTGAGCGCTGTTTTTGTGTGTATCACACCTCAAGAGCCCTCTGCGAGCTTGGTCGTCGCTGTAGAAAGCGCCAATTCTCAAACAAGACCCAGTTGTTGTAAGGTTGGATGGACCTTTCAGTGACCGGTCTTTGGTAAAGGTTTATGAATTTTTCAACCCAGCGAAGACCAGATTTGGAAATATAAATGTTGTTTTTTTGTGCTCTGCCGGGATTCAAATCCACAACCTTCCATTTTACGAGTCCGAAGTGTTGCAAATGGACCACGGACGGGTCCAAGAAATAAATTATAAGTGAAATAAATGGGATTTGTCATTGCTGAAATTAACGTCCGTAATTCCAAAATAAATTCAATTATTTCGGTCATTTTGTTCTTTGAAAAAAAACATAAATCCCATTGTATTACGTATCATAAAAATGGTAGAATTTCGGTCGAATTAAATTTATTTATTTATTCGAGAATTAATTTACATTCTCGTGATCTACAAGCATAAATAAAACGATTTAAAAGCATGCATTTTTTTATTTGCGCATGCTCAATGACCGTGGCACGCCATTAAAATGCAAATTCCAGTATGTAAGTGAATATTTTAATTCGGCCAAAATTACCTAAATTGCACAATATAAAATTTCGGCTAAATGACACTACTTTAATTAGTTCAATAAATGGCTTGTAATATGAAGCAAAATAAAGGCACTAGGTACAAAAGTTGTCATGGAACCGTTGAACTCTATTGGCGGAAGGCCTTCCCGTGAAGTAAAAGCAACGGCACGACAAAACAAGAACCTCTAGGTCAGCTATCGAATAGGTACCATGGAACGTATTACCGGTATTTGTGTTCCCAATCTAATTTAATTACATCCTATTTTTTTAAGTAGATTTGTGAAGAAGAATGCAATTCACCAACCTATTCTGCCTGGCCAGAAACAGGTATTAATATCATCAATTAATAATTCATTATTGTTTATTTTAATGAATTAATAATTACCCAATAACATCTGTTGAACCAGGGTCAAAGTTATGGTCAAATGACCCAGGCGGGGATCGAACCAACGTTATTCTAATCTAAATACGCTAGTAAGATCAGCCCACTTGCCCCCCTCGGCCATAACACCGACACTATTCAAAACCAATATCAATCCCCACTGCCTTTCAGTGTCTCAAAACAAAGCCAACGCAACACACAACACAACACTATGCAGCTAACAGCCCTGGTACAAAGGATCAGGGCATCAACCGCCACATCACAAACACTTATGCAGCACTACAAAAAGTGACATAAACAACTAAGAAAAACCGGGAAGCGTATATTAAGAAGTCGTGTAATTGACGCTATGGCCCAGCGGACAAGGCAGTCGCACTTGAAAAGGCGTTTTTGAAAAAAGGGCCGATTCAAATCCCGACCTCCCCGTTCGAAGATAGCTTTGCCCCTGAGTTAACAGATGGCAATTGTTATTTATTAATTAATCAATCATTCAAATAAGAAAACAATGAAGTATTAATTGATGATGTCAATATCTGTTCCTAATCTAAATCTAAATCTAAGCTGCATAGATATGTATCATTTGAGATTCATATTAAATGCATTCCCACAAGCAGACACGCATAATATCGCGCTCACACATGCCGCATGTGGACCTACAGTATAAAAAACCCAATCTCAAATGAACAAAAGCCCTGCAACTCTTGCCGACCTTCCCTGGAACAGGGGTGACATTGGCAAAGTGAACCATTTTTTACAGTATGGGTGGTCAGCCTAATACCAACCTATAAGTCAAGGAATCTAGCCTTTGAAAATATAATCTCTATGTAAAAATGACGTCTGCTTTGAAGGCCATTTCCCATTTCGTTGTGATGCATTAGGTAAAGGAAGATTCGACTCAAAACGCTTCATCCGGCTTTTGAAAAACCGGACCGTGTTTAAAAATGTAACTCGAGTTGAGGAGAAATTAAAATATTTGTTGAGAGAAGAAAACCGGTTTGTAAAAATGCAGTACAAACTTCACAGTCAAAAACCGGATGAAATTCTCGAAGAGAGGATATATATCTTTGATCTTCTCTCCTAATGATTTCTTTATTCCTACCAAGTATAAAAAATGTTAAAGTTTTACCTGTCATTAAACGATAAGGGTTTGGGGGTGGTTATGCGAGAGGAAAGAGTACAACAATACACAAAAATGCGATAGAAAACATCACCGTTACTCGACAAGTTCCTGTGGATGATGTCAAGGACAATATAAAACGTTGCGTCCCCTCGATTGCGTTTATGGAAAAAAAAAACGCATGGGAGATACAATAGCACCCGTAGTGAGCGATTTAATTTTAAAACATTTTTTCTATTAAAACGATCGAGATGAGTTCACGCAATGTTTTTACACTTGGGGATCTTGTGTAAACAGTAAAGTACGTTTGAACTTGTTGATAGCGTTTTAACATAAATAAACGGTAACTGAAACGCTCAATAGAGATGCTGTTTAGTTTGCTTACATTTTATGATACGTAAAGTTCGATACTTGGGGTACATCGTGGACACGGTCAAGGCGCTAGTGGAGTAACGGGATAGTGAATATGCAGAAACTCTGCCTGTCAGGAGACTTACGTAATTTTATATTTGTAATTAAATTGTGAAAGATTATCAAAATTAACTTTTTATTTAGGGAAACATCGCATCCAGTGGGAGTCATTTATTTATTTTCAGAACACTGTGTGAGTCAAAAAAATTAGGATATTACACTGATGAAACCTGTAAAAATTAATAGGTCCACACGCCACATGCAAACGCAAACGCAACTAAGCTACACATATAGTGTAACTTCTTGCCGCGTTATCCCCGAAGGGGTCGCATGTGGCGAGTCGAACCTATTTATTTTTACAGGTAAGGGGGTCGGCCTTACGCCAACCACTTCAGTTGAAGTGGAGGTTTCCCAGCTCCAACGCAGTAATATATTGCAATGTCAAAAAGCACATGCGTATAACTTCGCGCTAACACATGCCGCATTTGCACTTACAAAATAAAAAATTAACACAATCCCTGTAATTCTTGCCGTCCTGTCCTCAAACAGGGATGGCATTGGTAATGTTTTTTTACAGAATGGGAGGTCAACTTTATACCAAACTATTGGTCGAGAAACAAATTTATGTTATTTGATCAGCTAACATTATAAATTAAAAAAAAAAAAACGTCGCGTCCAATAAATACTACATGCTCCCAGATTTTATTAAAAGGACTAAATTGAATTTTACAAAAACAGTATGGTAGTCAGCCTAAAACCAATTTTGAATTCAGCCTACAAATCAAAAACGTCGATCATCGTAAGAGAAATAATTACTATTCAAAGGCAACAACTTAACATAATCATTTCTTCGGACGGAAGGAGTCCCCTCTTGGCACAGATACTCCTTGGACCGAGTTAGTGAGTTAGTAAGTCAGTCAGTTAGTCAGTGAATCAGCCGGAGACGATCTCGTCTGACACACTTCATCCAAATGACCACTAATTAGAATAACTATCAACAACATAGACCGGCGCTGCATGCTGCAGTAACCCTATTGCATCCAGTACTACTGAGATGACTTCCGTGTAATCTTGGTTAGAATTGATCATTTAAATATTGGAATGAGGTCTACATATGAATCGACACAGACAAAATTGTTGCGTCACACGGCCGGGTTGCTGGGGAAAATAAAAACAACTATTGAATGTGTATCGGAAAAATGGAACAGAGGAAAGTCCATACAAGAAAAAAAAATAATCATCAAGTTTTGCTCAGTCCATCGAACCCACCACCACGACATTAAGAGTGCGAAGCGTTAACCGTAAGACTGAGCGATCGCTACAAATTTTGTTAAGTTTTAAAAGGAACCAGATTATACATTTCGCATGAACTGTTTCTAGGGCGCTATTAAATGCATGCAAATAATCCATTTATTGACACATTTAAGTAGATAATAGGCTTTATACCAACCACTTCACTTGAAGTCGGGGTTTCCCATCTCCTCAGAGGGCTGGTTTTCATTTTGTATGCAGAATAAGTAAACCTTGCCAGTTTTTATATTTTGGTGGGGATCGAACCGTAGTCCTCTGGCATGCAACACAAGCATTCTACCAACTGATCTTTTTGTACCTGACGATGGAAACATTGTTTCCGAAACCGGTCGTACATTATTGAATTTTACTCGCCTCGTAACCTAATACAATTTGTTTTTTATTTTAATTGTTTTAAATAAATTAGGCTGATTTATTTGGTGAGCGCTGTTTTTGTGTGTATCACACATCAAGAGCCCTCTACAAGCTTGGTCGTCGCTGTAGAAAGCGCCAGTTCTCAAGCAAGACCCAAGACAGTTGATGTAAGGCTGGATGGACCTTTTGATGACCGGTCTCTGGTAAAGGTTTATGAATTTTTCAACCCAGCGAAGAGCAAATTTGAAAATATAAATGGTATATTTTTTGTGCTCCGTCGGGATTCGAACGCATAACCTTCCATTTACCACTGGACTACGGACCGGTCCACTATAGAGGGATTTTTTTTTTCTTTTTTCAAACGAAATATGTGTTTTTCTCAATTATGTAAGGTAAAGTCCTAGAATATTTCAAATTTTTCATGTTTAGTTCGGCAGACTTTGACAACAATGATATATTAATATAAGTCTTTAATTCTAGAAAAGTCCACAAGTCTTGGTTGTGATTATGGCCGTTGTCTTTAATTCTAGAAAAGTCCACAAGTCATCGTTGTGTTTATGGCCGTTTAAATTTTCACGTATTCTCTCAGCCGGATTTTAATGCACTACGTGTGCGGTGAACGTTCTTATGACGGCAATTATTCCCCATGTACCTGCAACGGAGGCTGGAGATTCTCTCTCGGAGAGACAAAGAAAGCGCCTGCTGGAATGCGCGTGCTCAAAGAATGTTCACAACTTTTAAATATGGTGATATTAAGCATTAACATATGTAGATATGTGGTATCAATGCAATGTAATGTAATGATGATGAGGATGCATCCATTCTTGAACTTCTGAATTCAAGTACGAGCCTTGAAGAAGTCAGTCACAAGTTTACTGACGAAACGTAGCAGCCTTCTAAGAAGTAAAAACCAGCCTTCGAAGAAGAAATACTGAACCATGGTCTGCAAGCCCAGAAGAATGGATGCTGCATCCTCATCATCATCTGAAGCCGGCCATGAAAGCCTAAAAACACTTACATATATTAAAATGTAAATTTAATATGTGGTATCACTGTAACTGCATCTATTATCCTGTTGCCATTCTTCTAGAGGTGACCACAGTCTCTGCAGAGCAGTCTTCATTATTTACTTTCCTTGCATACCTATTTCAACTCATTCTTAATACCACATCATCGTTCCTTGACTAATTGGACTTTAAAACTTGCTTCATTGTTTTGACAACTTCACCAAGTTTCAGGGAAATGCGATAGGAGTTACAAGACTTATGTTCATGTGAGGTTTGGTATATTTTGCATGTACTTATACAGCATGTGTGAGCACAAACTTACGTGTGTCTATATATATGTCTGTGCAATTCAGATTATATATTAAAGATCAAATATGTTTTAAATAAAGGAAATGGGTGGAATCGATATCTGTTAACGTGTAAGCTGCAACCGATAAACAGAAGATGGGATCAAACATTTATTAAGAATGAAAATTAGGTTTTTCGTTGTTTCTTTGCAGGAAAAATAAATTACAAGATTTATTTTACTTTTAAAAAATCTAAATCTCGAGTTGTAAAGACTGTTTTCACCTTGCAACTTGATACCGAACAAATGTTTAAGCCTATTTTATTTTAAAGAGTTGTTCCAAGACGTTTCTAGATGAATATTTCCTGTGACTTACCTACATAATTTGCTTTTAAAACAATCGAGCTCATTTTAACAGATCTGTCGAGATTGTACTAAAATATAAATCATCAGGAAGAGAGAATCACAAAAGAGAAAGTATAAAATATTAAAGAACAAGATATGGATCACAGATGTAAGATTAATCGTTGAATGTTAATACTTTTTTAACTATCTCAAAATACATTCATTCCATCAGCGACGTTAATAATTTTTGACCTTTTGATATTTTCAACGTATTTTACACACGGATGTTCGAAATCTGATTTCTTCTCGGCGAGCAAACGTCAAACTTCTATGTAACTTGAGTCTGAAGCAATAAAAAAAAAATATTATTTAGATTTATAATATTTTGACGTTTTGAAATGTGCACATTATAGTAGTCGAGGGGCTGACACTACTGATTGCATTTTAAAGCTACAAGGCTCAACGCAAGGTAAAGGCCAAAAACCCACGCGACAAAGTCCTCTTCAAACTTTTCGAAGAGAGTTTTTCTTCATCAAGAATATGATACAAAAAAATGACATATTTGAGTGTTCAATTTCTTGATGAAAAATACAAAACATTGAAAGAAAACCCAGAAAAAAAAATTTAAGTGGAAAAAAGATTTTTTTTATTATATGTATGTGTGAGAATAGACTCAAATTTTTTAAATAAAATTGTTTTTCAGCGAGCTCACATCACAGATATATGTGACTAGGTTCCTTGGCAACCAATAACTTAATATTTAGTTGAATTTTCCCAGCAACCCTTCCGTGCAACGTCACAATTTCATTATCTTTGGATTTTGTTAAAAGTTCATTTCCTTAACTTAAGAATCGCTGGGCTTATGTTCTTTTGAGATTTGGGTTTTTATGTTTTAAGTTCACATGCGGCATGTGTAAGCGCTAACTTATAAATGTCTGTCTGTGGCATACATTGTTATAAATATTTGCAAAATAGATTATAGATCTTTTGGTATCGATTAGCGACGTTCTCTTTATGTTTCTGCAGTAAAAAAAATCCAACAATGGCAAATTTTCATTGTAAAATTAAGAATACGAACACTATTATTTGTTATCGGATTGTTAAATTTACAATTACAACTTCTTAATCAAATGATTAAGTTGCTACTGGTGAACACGCCATCTTAGCCAGCTTATCATTTTAATTCACACGTTTTGAATTAACTTATCGTGGCAGTTAAAAGCCGCATTAACACATGTATCGGAGCCTAACGTCGTATTAAAAGTAGGCCAACCTGCAACTACGTAAACAAATACAGTCCTTACTATTCAGAGTCAATTGTAGATATTGTTGTGACTTTACCGGGTTCAATTTAATAGAAATTGCGGTTACTTCTTTTGCACAATTTATTCCAGATTCGGTTCACATACAGAGTCAACTTTACACCTACTTAATGCAACGGTCGCTTGACTACTCTTGCCGCAAAGAGCTTTGATCTTTATTTATAGTAAGATTAAAGATAATTCTCGAATCATTCAGAATTGGAATATGCGAGACTTTTCTAGACTTTTCGAAAAGAATAATCAGGTTAGAACGTTTTATTTAAGAACGTACTTTTAACTCGTCAACTTTTTTTTATCAATGCCTAGTTAGGAACACTCTCTGCTCTATGCAAAACTCTCCTTCTATACCAGCGCTAAAGAAGAGTCTAGAGCCCATTATAGCGTGTCTAGATTATTCATGTTGCTACAGGTGATAAGGTGGAGATTTGCAGCGGAGACAGAAGCGACGGTTATAGTTTTTTTATTTACCTCTATTTCTACTATTAATAATTAATCAAACTATCCCAGTCCTTCAAAAAAAAAAAATTCACAAGTGAACAGACTAGACTTAAGTAAAAATTATATATATCCAAGTAGACCTAACCTAAGGCCTGGTGTTTTCAACATTAGCTTATGTGACTTTTAACTGATAAAAAAACTACCCACAAAATTGGCACGAGTGTGTCATTTTCATTCAGTATAAAGTCGCTATGCTAAAGTTAAAAATACCTGGTCTAAGGAACTGATGGCTTAAGTAAAGGTCGACTGTGAATAGCGCCGATTCAGTTTTAGAGTCACTAGGCTGCTTTGCCTTGTATTTATTTATGCAGTCTATGCGAAATGTACGCAGATTAAGTATAGCTTTGGTGTTGTGAAAGTTGGTTTAAATGCTGCTTCACATCAACATACACTTTTAAGGCAATGTCTTCAAACGCCCCCATTGGAAAATGTCTTTACTTATCCAGATTTCCAATCACATTCATAGGTTGAGAGTTATAAAACCTTTTTATGCCCATTTTCACAAAACATTACAGAATTATCAGGTAAAAAAAAAAATTAAGCAGGTTATTTTATTATGCCATTTAATCAGCCGTTTGTTACTGCATCAATATACGAGTATAATATGTACTTAGGTACTTTTTCCGAAATATTTTTGGCATTTAAACATGAACCTTGACAAATCGAAGAGTTTTCCTAAGATTTCCTATTTTATTTATAAGGACGAGATGAACTATATCGATTAGTCACTGTACCTATGTCTCAGAGCTATGTGTGGGGGACATAGTAGAGGTTAGGCGGGGAACTTTGAAATCTGCATGCAGTACTGCTGTGAATAGACTCAGGGTTCCCTGCAGAAGCAGCATGGCCAATTATCTGCATAGTGCCTTTTGCATTGCCGGCCCTCTGCTTTTTAATGTTTTACCACACGAGCTGTGGAGAGTGCAAATGCTTTTAAATCAGGATTGAAGACATGTCTGTTCAGGAGGGGCTATGGCTCTGCAGTGCCCTTGCAGTGAACTCAAAAACGGCACTAAAAATATTGTCAAATTATTATTATTATTAGTATTGAGCTGAAGATTACTTTTTGTATGAGGCTGAATTTCTATACTGTAAAAATTGGTACACTTTAATAATGTGACTACTGTTCCAGAAGAGGGCAGCAAGAGTTGCGTGTTTACGATCGTTTTAGATTTGTTTTTTTTATTATTTTGGAAGTAAACGTGCGACATTTGTAAGCATGCTACCGTACACGCGTCTGCTTAAAAGCATCCAAATTTGAATATCAAATATTAATATTGTTTGAAACTTAGATAATAGTTTATAATCGACCGCAAATTGAACCCAATACTTTTTTATCGTATTTTCGAAATGACATCTACTCTGCATCATCCCTATGATTATTTTTTTTAATCTTTTGTTTGTGTTCTTGAGTTAGACATTGAAAATAAAGTAACATTCTACAAATACAAAAATAAAAATTCCAAAAGGAAGTATTTTTATGACTGCAAAGAAAGTTGATCACTTACTCTAATACCTTCAATTTCATACAACTAATACTTTTCGTATAAAAAGTACTACAACCCATAATGGATTTTTCCAATGCAAAAAATGTTTCTTTTTAAAAAAACTAGACGTTGCTTTCCCCGTTTTTCAGCAGACACGGTTGATGGAATAGCATCGGATTCCTTTGCCATTAGTACATCTCACTGACACCATTTCAAATGAATTGATTCGTCTCTTCTCGATTGGCAAAATATTCGCGAACAGCAAAATGCATTGTGTCGCATTTAAGAAGTCGGTGAATGTCTCAATCTAAAGTTTACAAAAAATGCAAGTAAATATGCAAATTTACGAAATATATTACCAAAGCACATAAAAGAAATGTTGTTAAAGCTTCATCAATAAAATTATTTATGATTTTATGTTTAACAACCAAAATATGAAAGGCTTTTGGTTGGCGATTTTGTTGTATCGATGTTACACCTCGATATTTCAAGAATACGAAGATAGCACCTAGAATATATAATTTTGGAGGATGGTAAACATAACGTCATGTCACGTCACGCCACGTCACGCCACGTCACGTCACATCACGTTTACTCACGTGACGTTACGTTAATTTACGAAGCTTGAAGAACAGTCACTTGATTTCACGATACGTTACTTCTTTCAGTCATTCATCGTTCATTATTTCTTGATGCTCAAACCCTCTCATTGCACTCCTGTACAACTTTATTATAAGATTTCAAATTGATCAAGTGAAACACTGTGGTAAGCCATTATAAAAGTTTATTTTAAAATAATGAAAAATATTTCAAAAAAATTGAAAATTAAAACTTTGTTTATTACCAATTGAGTAAATTTATTTCAATAACGTTTTCGGTATCTTTGCCATGTTCGGTTGAACTTATACTTAGATATTACTTTATTATTTGATATTTGAAAACTATGGTAGTTCACTTAAAAAGCGCTAAAATTATCACTGCAATATGTTGAAAGAAAATGAACATTTTGACGTAGATATTTAAATAGAATATTTAAAATAAATAGTGATTGCAAATATTGCAACAAGATACCTGGTTCCATTGCGATAGATCAGTTGTTGAGCAGGTGCGGCTGCGCAGAGAATGCAGCTTAGATAACCTTTATTCTGCGCAGCTTCCTTACAATAATCCTTTCACGACTTGCTACACCAATGCAACGAGGCTAAATCCAGCACTTATATAGCGCTTTACTACCACAGACAAAAAATCTTGTCGTAAAATCCATGACTGTCTCTAATGACGAGATAGGTATATCGTTTGCGTATTATTTTCCTCGGAAAAAAACCTTACATGACTTTTTCTGCCAAAATAACGAGGATCAAAGACAAGATATTTTATCGTAAAATCTATGACTACGTGTCAATAGAGACGAGATTCATCGTTTTACTGACGACGTATCTTGTTTGCGTTTTATGTTACTAGAAAAAAAAACTTTCATGATTTTCTCTACCAACACAACGAGGTTAATTCTCTTACTTATTACGTACCTATTTACTTATCAAAGACAAGATAAATAGGGGTTTTTATTGATTTCATTAAAATATAAAGAAAAACATTGCATAAAACAGTAAAAAGGTTTTATTTAAATCAGATGTTTGTGCGTATGTAGGGCGAGTGTCAGAATAAAAATAAGTGGAGGAGACTTTGCAGAGTTTCTGCCCCCCCTTGTGGTACAATGACAACAATAAAGGCATCAATTTCAAACAAATCGTTCTATGTATGAAAGCACTTCCTGGTGGCGTGGGAGCACTTTCATATGTTTCTAGATACGTGGTAGAGAAAGGGTTAAACTACAAACTGAACAACGCTCTTCGAGAGTAAGTGAAGTGGTATTTAGATTGTCAGATGGTAATAGTTAGAAGTTAACCTGCCCTTTACCACGAGTTTCCTAATATCATCTTTGTTTGCAGTTTATTGTTTATAGAATACTGTATCTCAATGCAAATGTTAAAAAGAAGCAACAGACGTACGCCACCTATAATAATAATCTAAATTGCAAGGATATATTCATTTTAAGCTCTCAAATGCATGCCCACAAACAAACACGTGTAGTTCGCGCTTACAAATGCTGAATGTGTACTTACAAAAAAAATCCAAATCTCAAATGAACATAGGCCCTACAACTTTTGCAGACCTTCCCTGACACAGGGGTGACATTGGCAAAGTGAACCATTTTTTAGAGTATGGGTGGTCAGCCTCATACCAACCTCATACCGACCTAGGTTTTGTAAATATTGATCCATGATCTTTATTCATTGACTTATAGGTTGGTATGAGGCTGACCACCCATACTGTAAAAAATGGTTCACTTTGCGAATGTCACCCCTGTGTCAGGGAAGGTCGGCAAGAGTTGCAGGGCTTATGTTCATTTGAGATTGGGCTTTTATATTGAAGGTCCACATGCGGCATGTGTTAGCGCGAACTTATACATGTCTGCTTGTGGGAATGCGTTTAATATTAATCTTACATGATTTATATCCTTGAAGGTGAGATTTAGATTAAGATTTTCGATTTTTACGTTTAAAAACCTTTTTTCATGACATTAATTACCTAGTCATTGTTTTTTTTTTCAAATCAGACTCAATATTCGACATTTATTTGCCAATAACCGCAGTAGAGCGAATTGCGTTCAATAAAACATCAATATGTCTAATTATTTTACAATCGATCTCTGCGGCTCAGGTGTTGGGAAAGCGATTTACGAAACATCGAATAGGTAACCGCTTTTTTATTGACGGCAAATTACCTGTATCTACCTATTACGTCTCATCAGAATTTATACGATGTAATAGCACTTTGTTACAGGTACACATTTACTGTGCAATTATTCAGCGCAATTTGAATTTTAGTAGACATGTAGTCCGGTCACTAGCTCAGTCGGTAGAGTGCTTGCATTCCATGCCGAGAGCTCGGGCTCGAATCGCACTGAGGGTGTCAGAAATGATTTCCGCTTTCGGTGTTTATTTCAAACCCATAACACATACCGATTAGGTTTACTCAGCTTTCAAAAATAGGGGTCAACTAGCAAGTCATCCTTATATTTATTTATTATCAGTAATCTAATCTAATCTAAGTTGCAAAGATATGTTACATTGGAGATTCACATTACATGCATTCTCACAACCAGACACGTACAAGTTCGCGCTTGCACATGCCTCATGTGAACCTACAACATAAAAACCAAATCTCAAATGGACATACACCCTGCAACTCTTGCCGTCCTTCCCTGAGACAGGGGTGAATTAATTAATGTAAACAAATATTAAATCACTATTAGACACAGATATCCAAAAAACAGTAAGCGATCTATTTTTGAAATGTCAAAGAATATTTTGTTTATGGTGTCATTTACCTACCCTTCTCTCGACAAAAAAAACTGATAATGACGTGAACAAGTCGAAAGTACTTGAGGTGAAATAAACTCCCAACTTGTGAACATGAAAAGTTTTGATAATTTCTTATAAAAAAATATTTTCACTGTGTGAATACACAAACTCTACAAAGTCCAAAAAAACTGTACGTACTCGTACTTCTTCCAAAAATAATCCAACTAAATAATATTTTTTCCGTTGTTTCCTTAATAATGTTTTTATAATAATAATACTGTAACACAAAATGTCTATTAATATTTCCCACTTTACTTGTTGTGTGATGAAATACTGACCAGTGCAAGCTGAAGCGAGATCATTTTTCAATCAGTCAAGCAACTCATAAATCGTGAAAATATGCAGCCAAAAATGGTGATGACAGCCGAGAAAAATAATATTGGCGAGTCGTATTGTTTTGTATTTTTGTGCTGTAAAGATTTTTGCTAAAATTGCGAAAGTCTCAGTCAAATGAAATATTATTTGGTATGCTTTAGAGCAGGCCTGGCCAACCCGCGGCCCGCGGCGCCTTTACGTGCGGCCCGCGGTCATGTGTGATGAAAAATAAAAATGAATTATATTAAAAATAAAAATAGGGCGTCTATAACAGACGTAAATCTGGAAAACCATTTAAGGTGTGTAACTTCAAATATTGAAATACCTAGATTTAGAAAAATTAAGTATAAGCGAAAAGAATCTCAAATCTTGCACTGAAAGGAGAAGTCCCTGATAATTGGTTGTATTTGTAATATTGTTTTGAAATGAAAAATTAAGAATTTTTTCCTCTATGAAGTTAAGGGTTAATTAATAATTTTCATTGTTAAAATATTTTTCTATTGTAGAATTTTTTTTATGTTGTTTACTACATAAATACATTTTTGTTGTTGGTTCAATGCGTGTTTTCTTTTCACATCTGGTTGTGGTTTCGTTTTTTTATATAATTTGTTTTTGTAAAATGTTTGTATGTGTGGCCCTTGGGGAAATTTTAGGCCATCAATGCGGCCCGGGGTGCAATTTGGGTTGGCCAGGCCTGCTTTAGAGCTTAGTTCATCTTAGATAAAATATTGTTTAATACGAGTTCTCTGCTATTCTCCCATATTATTGTTTCGAATGTATGAGTTTTTTTTTTAATTGGTTTGTGGAAAGATATGCAATCCCCCAACCTATTTTGCCTGGCCAGTTGTCTTCATGCGAAAGCAAAAGCTTGTGTGCATGCCACGGCATCTGTTGAAGCAGGGTCGAAGTTATGGTCAAGTGGGCTAGACGCAAGATTCGAACCAACGTTATCCGTTTCCAAATACGCTAGTCGAACATGCGCCTCTACCCCTCGGCTATAACACCGACTGTGCATGTTTACTTATGATTGCGTGTCTATGTGTTTTTATTTACTTGTGTGTGTAGGAGTATTGGGATGGTTGTACCTACTCGTGTTCACTCGAAGCTTCTGCCAGAGACCATTCTGGCATGATCTGGTATATGCTATGGTAGCCTTTAGTCATCTTATAAATACAGATAGCCGTGCTTTAGAGGGGATCACTACCAGATTGGTACCCTAGCCGTTAAACGAGAAGTACAAAAATTTAAACTGTGAACTATATCGGCCTTATTCATTAGATTTGTTGAACCCAAAACCGGAGTTAAACCAACTTATTAGTATGGGAATACCGACCTTAAACTGGTTTAAAAATTAAAACCTTTTTATGAACAAGGCGGTATGTAAGCAACCAGAATTCAGTTGTAGATTTTTAATTTGAAAACCGTTCTTAATGTCAATTTTCAATTTTAATGTCAGGTCAATTTTAGTCAAGCATTTAACTTAAAGAATCATAAGATAGTCCTTTTCACTCAGTATAAAGTTGCTAAGCTAAATTTGAAACATCGAGGCTTTGGTAGATTATTATTTGAAACTGACTTACGTAAAAGACGGTAATTATCGTAATCTTGACTCGCTCTAACAAGGGAAACTCTGGTAGACGTTGTGAGCTCGATTCACCGAGAGCCCTGAAGGCAATCGTGAATAATCTCTCCAGACTTTCTACTTTAAAGTGCGGCCCAGAGACAGGCAATTATGTGCCAGGTTAATCGATTGAAAGTGTTTGGAAGATGGATGCATTTTGTATATTTCAATATAAAAATAAAGTTGAAAAATTATCTCTACTTTCATAAGTTGATGTTCATGTTATCAATGAAATCAAATAAAACAGACTCACGTGTTTGAAAGATATGTAGTTTGTTTTGGTTTATCCTGCACCTAGACAACCCATTTCCGTGAAAATATCGTTTTTTTACGACAGAAGAATATTAGTAGGTAAAAATGTATCGTTTTTTAATGAATTTTCAAGTTTTTTAAGACTATTTTGTTAAAAAAATGTGTCTACAAGTATAGTACGCATTGCATTTACGTATAAATATTGATACTGAAAGCTCCCATCGAAATATATTAGCGAAACGTTTAAAAAATATCTGTGAATCTTCAACTATAACCTTTAAATGTCTAACCGTAAAAATTAGAGAATAAAGTGTAAATTTTTATGTAACACATAATTTTATTTTCTCAGTTAGTTTGAGTTTAATTGCTCAAGCTTTATCGGACTTTATCCGTCCATCTTCAAAGGCTAACTGAGTTAAAAATAAAAGGATAAAAATTCATGACAGGGAAGAGAAAATGGGTAAGTTTTTTCGGGCAGGTACTATTAGTAGGGGAGCAGGACTAGGTATTTGTTAAATTACTTTTCACTCCATAAATGCAGACACTTGAGAAAATTTACATAATATAATCTGTAAGGATAGGATATGTATAAGTAATTGTTGGTTTGCTTACTCACCCATTTTCTTTTGCATTGCAGCCATTTACCTCGCGAGTGAGCCACTGTCCGAGCGCGTCTTCAGGGGAACAATGCGGGCGCTTGGTACTCCGATTCCTGCATCAGACCCTCGGGACTACAAGGAGCGCCTCAACCTGGTGTTCAAGAGGAGCGAGCTGAGGGACGGCTTCCTCCTCACAGAGATCCTGGCGCTGGACAGGTAACAAATGACTATATTTATTAGAAGGTTCCACATGGACAGCTAGACGTACCAACGAGTCCATTCGGGAGCTACGTTTGGATGGCTTAACTCTGGCCAATATCTGGTCAGAAAATCACTTTTAATCCGAATATAAGGGCATGTTGCACCAAACTCTTATCAGACAAAAATAAAAATTAAGTGTGATTACTCCCATCAAATCAAACATTTGGTTACATATATCCGTGAATCAGCTGATGTACATCATCTTTCTTGTTCAAATTCCATCATATTATTACCCACTTCCGAGAAATATTTAGCCGAGGTCCTTACCAGAATTAATAAATCAAATTTGATGCGTCAATCAAATACTGATTGGAGGTTGGTGCAACAGGCCCTTAGTGTATGTATTTGAAGGATCTATTATAATGGAGGTCAGTTCTCACGTCCATAGTCATGCCTATCATCTAATTGTTGGACAAACAATGCGACAACATAAGTGTTGTTTAAATCCCCATGCACTAACAATCTTCGATCACAAGCAACAACAATTATTTGACAATTTATTTCATGCTTAGATATACGTCGAAGATGAGACACTTCACCTGATGATGTCGGATGCGACTTAAACGAAACGTTGACAAATCCATTTGTATTTTGTACAAAACTTTAAAAAAAATCCGTTTTTTTTTATTCTATTAAAAATACACGAGGACTGCAAAATGACAATTTTATCCATTTTTATTGTCAACTCTATCATTTTCTATATCTGTCTACAGCTTGTCGTGATTCCCAATTATATTTCTAAACACCTTATTGTTTCGTTTAAAACTAGAGTTAATATATTACACAAGTATAACGCTTAAAAATCGTGACGTTTCCATTATACATACATTTAATAGTTAAGCATAGCAGATTACTTAATTAGTTCACATATTTCTTAGATTTAAATACTTACTTTTGATTTACTTACCTGCATCTCAACTCCTATTAATTAACAATCACCTTCTTTAGTTATTATAATGACGCTCATTAAAAGATGACGTTCTTTTGTTTGATAAAATCATTGACACTCCCACGACACCGAAGGCCTTTACTTTCCAACAACCTCCCAAAAAAATCACTCATTAAACGTCTCATAAAACGATTTTATATTCTTAATCAACACTTTATTAATTTTTCCACCGATCGATTCTAAAAGTGAGAGACGCAAGGTTTCGAAATTGTTTGTAATAATAAATTTGTATTCACGTGAATAATTTAATAAAAAAAGATTGAATAGGTTTGAATGAATTGAATTAAAGTAATGGATACGTTACACTTGTGTAGGACTACGGTCCTAAGCAATCAATATTTTTTGTGTTTCCTTTAGAAACCTGGCCGTGTGACATCACAGTTTTGTCTGTGTCGTTCATGTGCGGGCATCATTGCGGGAAGGTTTTTTTTTTAATTTCTCGCTTAATCACAAAATTTCTAAATGTATGTTAAATATTTTCTTGTTGAGACGAGATTTTGGTATTGAACCCCCTATTTTTAAGAAGTCTACCACTATTCGAATGTATATATTTTACTCAATGAAATTTTGATCTCAAGTTTTACTCTTTCTATTTTTTCGGAGATGGCGAGGCCAGAAACTTTAAAAAGTACCCAACGCCTTGCACAATAAAATCATTCGCTTAATAAATTTGATTAAATCTAAATGTAATCAAATCAAAACCTTCAACCGAGTATCTGTAAATACATTCAAAAAGTTAACTCAGTACCCGAAGGATAAATTTAAATGTTAAAACTTTATCAAAGCGTTTTACCATTTTTTTTGGAAACTAAAATATCGCGTCTTATAAGTGCTTTAGTCATCATGACATCATTGTACAAGGTTGGTATGAGGCTGACCACCCATACTGTAAAAAATGGTTCACTTTGCCGACGTCCCCCCTGTTAAAGTGAAGGTCGGCAAGAGCTGCAGGGCTTATGTTCATTTGAGATTCGGGTTTTATGTTATATGTGCACATGCAACCATTGTACGCGCCTCTATATGTGTCCACACGTATGTGTCTGCATGTAATATGAATCTTAAATGTTACATATCGCACGCTTAATAATAAAGAGCAATAACTCGAAAATTGGGAAAATCGAGATTTTGTAATAAAACGCAAGAACAATGCGAGAAGAATAGGTAGAATGCGACAGTCGTTCAATTTGGACGAATATGACCGAGATAAAACATCGGCCGCCTTTTTCATCCCATACAAGTTGTACTGGTTGTCTGAACTTCAAACGTGACTTCCCAACATTCTTGTTTTTTGAGTTATTGCTCTTTATTATTTAAAACGTGCGATATATTTGGGACTAAGATTATAGATTATTATAGACACATCCTATATACCTGCACATGTTCATTTTTGATGAAACGCAATGTTTGTATACTGACGTAATTTTTGTATACTTGGAATACTGTCCTTGTGTTTTGTCATACCCGTAGTACCTACTAGCTATTTCATTTTCACTGCGGGCGGTGACTAGACGCAAACCTCAGTCACGTTTCGTATTATTTTGATTATACACATTTTCAAAATGGTTCTTTTGTACAAATAACACAGTAATTTGAGTGTGTAAGCGAAAATTGCATTGGCGCACGGCCGGTGCCACCTTTCTCTCGAAAGTCTGCAGCTGTCTGACTCACTGACTGCAAAGTGTAACCTATTTATCTATACAAGTAAGTGTAAATGTTTACGGAAATGAACAATACTATAAATATTTCGAAGTCTAGTGGTTAGAGCTTTGGATTTTTAATCGGAAGGTTTTTTCATAAGATTTTTAGCGGAGCACAAAAAATATCAGTTCCTTTTCAATACTCGTCGCTGGGCTGAAAAAAAGGGTTGCTAAGGACTGCAGTCCCATACAAGACTAACGTTTACTCGCCGAGAAAAAAGTTTTAAATTAAAAAATGTTGCGACCTCATTGCGCGCTTTCGGCCTTATTCATTAGATTGGTTGAACCTAAAACCAGAGATAAACCAGCTTATTAGTATGGGAAAACTGACTTTATACTGGTTTAAAAATTAAAACCTTTTTATGAATAAGGGGGTTTGAGTTCAGTTCAGTTTTATTTTGAATGACATGAATTGTCACAGCAAATTATCAACCAAGGTGGTACCACTTTAAAAACTACTCCTCATGAATTTCTGTCTTTAGACATTTAACAAAACTGCGTTGCATTTGAAAGCGTCTTTGTTAATTGTACTACGTACATACCTTTTATTAATGAGTCCATCTATAAAAATAAAGCTCATCTCCTTCTATTTTTTTATTACATCATTTAAATATTATTTAAAACTTGTACATTTTCTTTGTCTTACTTTCCGTTCTTGTTAAAATTGCAGCACACAAGAAACATTTACATTGGTACTTATGGGTACTTGCAATATTGGTAAAGTGTACTACATAAACTGTGTACTTTACAGGCATCATGGTGCTATTCATTGACAACAAATCAACGGCTCATCCACCACCTAAGAACCAATTTTACATACAGAAAAGGTTAATCCATGGATTGGCTATGGTTTGGGAATAGCATTGTAAGTGTTCAGTATAATAAACTTAACAATATCGTTCACCAAAAAATGTATGGAAACTTTAACGCTCAACATAAGCGCTGTCTAAGTTTGTATATATTTTTTTAGGTAAACGCTATGATTTGAGTTTGAACGTAAGCTCGGGGTATACGGGCTGAGATCTCTGTGGCGTTTAATGCCATTGGCCATGTCCATTAGAGCGAATAAATGGTTTTTCGTGTGTTACGTAAAGATTAATGTTGGCCGCTCTTTGTGCAGACAATACAGGCCACTTTCACCTAAGTACAAGTGCTAACTCGCACTCGGGTGAATAGAGATACGCAGGTGGAGTGGTACAGATCACCCAGCCTCTAAGGAGATGAAAAGTTCAAACTGGAGTTGGAGGTGGCGATATTCTTTCCATATTAACTATTACTATATCCTGCCGCCTTTCCTCAAGAGGTGGCCGGTACTTCCACAGAAGCATCTCCACTTTTTTCTGTCTTGCATATCTCTTTCATCTCTTCATTATTCATCACTTTATATTCCTAATTATTTATATTCCTATTTTCATCTACCACACTTGACTTATAGGTTTGTATGACTTATGAGGCTGACCACCCATACTGTAAAAAATGGTTCACTATGCCAATGTCACTCCTGTGTCAGGAAAGGTCGGCAAAAGTTGTGGGGCTTATGTTCATTTGAGGTTTGGATTTTATTTGTAAGTACACATTCAGCATTTGTAAGCGCAAACTACACGTGTTGGTTTGTGGGCATATCATCTGAGAGCTTTAAATGAATATATCCTTGCAACTTAGATTATAGATTATTTATTATAGACACTTGCATAATTACATGTACGAGTATAAAAGTATATTCTACAATATCAACCAAGAATCGTTATTTTTAGTCCAATAATGGTTGTAAGAACCCGTATTTGTAACAATCGGCGGAATGTATTGTATCGCCGGAAATAAGATGAGTTACATTCATTTCAGATTTCACACTTAGATTACTTTAGTGTTACTTTTGTGAATCGAAAGTCATCGTAAATTTTGATTTTCGCTCCACGCCGTATAGCTTTATTTGCGTTGGTTTGCTCATAAATCAAATTCGTTTTTTAATTCGCGATTTCACGGGTCAATTATTTTTTTTAAATTTTTCGGTATTATGTGGGTTGTAAAGAATAAATATTCTAAGAAATAACATAATCTTAATACAACTTTACATAAAAATCAACAGCTTCATTGGTAGAACGCTCGTTTTCAAAGCCATAGGGCCAGACAAATCCTGTCGCACCCGATTTTCCGTTTTGGCGATTTCTTCAAGCCCAAAGTCATGTATATTTTTTTAAATTTTCTTTAAAAAAAAATAGATTTATGAAGAGGAATGCAATTCACCAACCTATTCTGTTTTGTCAGAAACAGGTATTAATATCATCAATTAATAATTCATTATTGTTTATATTAATGAATTATTAATTAATAATTACCCAATAGCATCTGTTGAACCAGGGTCAAAGTTATGGTCAAGTGACCCAAGCGGGGATCGAACCAACGTTATTCTATTCCAAATACGCTAGAAAGATAGGCCACTTGGCCCCGCCGGCCATAACACCGACATAGTACCAAAAAGAAAGAAAAACACGACAACCTGCCCCTTTGAGAGCAGGGATATATCCTTTTTTCTTCTTTTTCCGTTGCCTCTGCGGTGAAGATTGGCAATCATCATAACAATTTACACCTTCGTTATTATGCAACTATTGAGAAACTTCACTTTAAACTCAGTGGTAGTCGTTTTCACTCGCCACATACGATCAATGAGGATGGCAACGCGGAAAAAAATTACTCTATAAGTGCAGTAGGTGTGTTGTTTTTTTTTTTTTTTTGAGAAAACAGATTTAGTAAAAATACGTCATTTTTGAGACTATAAAATATGCACCAATTAGAAAACTTTGTGATGTACAAAAGAGATATTATTTAATAGTAATTAACAAATCGTTTTCATTTAAATATGAGATTGAAGTTCAGCACAGCGTGACTGAAAAATTAATCTAACTAATCCATGTTTCATTCATTTTTAAATGCTCACTACAGGCACTTCATCAAATTTTGATAAGAATTAAAGAGAAAAGAAAATTGTTAACTTTATTTCTTGATTTTTTTTTCACTGATTGCATCTCATTTGGAAAGTGAACAAATCTTAAATTAAAACGATGATTAACATGTGCACTCGAATTAAATTAATTTTAAAATAATGCATCCTCGTAGGTATTCAGATGATAATTCTAATTTTATTAACTAAATTAATATAAATGATATTCAATTGGTTGAATTTCTATCACTTAATAAACATTAAAAATAGAAATTATCATTGGAAGCTCTTTAAATGAATGAAAAAAATACAATTACGCTCTTGAATATCATTGGCGTTTTCATTTCATTTAAATACTTACATTTAAAAGCTTTTTTTCAGTCATCGAAAATTGCAACTTAAATTATAGTAATGAGAATGACATTGTTTTTTCTTTGAATTGTGCCGAAAGCGATGAATAAATAATTTGCGAATTTTAACCATTAGATTCAGTTTATTGATTAGAATTAATTTAATTACATCTTTCTTTAATCTAAGTTGCAAAGATACATTAACATTTTATAAATATATGCTCATATGCAGACGTATGTTTGCGCTTACACATGCCACATGTGCATTTAATATTAATTAGTTAAAATAATCTCTTAAAAGTATTTCGAAAGCATTGAATATTTACTTCAATAATTTTAAATCACGTATTTACTTTAAGTACATTTTTACAACTTTACCTATGTAAGGATTACTTTTTTGGGGGCACATAAACATAACATCACATGACAGTACATCACATGGGAGAACATCACATGACAGTGGAGAACATCACATTGCAGCACACCACATGACATTACTTCACAATAATAATAGGTATCTACATCACATTCAAAGTCATGGGACGTTATGTCATTTGTGCTGTTTTGTGACTATGCAGTTCTACCCTGTCACTCAATTTTTTACATTGAACTGAAAAATAAACCCAAATACCTAACTAAATAAAACAAGGAATAACAGGTACCTACCTATATATATATATATTGGCTAATAAGACCTGATTCTTCAAGATTGTAATTGTAATTGTAACTCTGTCGCCATTCCGCTAGGGGTGGCCAGAGCCTCTGAAGAGTTGCCTCCATTTTTTCCTATCCTGACATACCTCTTTTAATTCCTTCATATCCATCACCTTTTTCATGCATTTTCTTCTTTTACGCTCACTTTGTATATCCCATTCTTTCACAATCTCCTCAAGATGGATTTCTTTAGAAGTATTTTGACAATTATATTAATTTTTAAAACTGAACAATTTTAAAACTTAATTTAAATCGGATATTTAACGAACCGTTTAGAGAGAACTTACATCATTCTCGACGTTTCGTCAGTGATGTAGCCGACGTCTTCAGGAGAACATCCTCTCTGTACGGCTACTGAGGATGAACTGAATTTGAAAAACACTTTGTCACAAATCACTGCCTACCTTCGAACGAAGGTAGTAATTATGTTTTGGTATGTTACATACCACTTTCATCTTGTTTGTATTCGACGTCACTAGATGGTACTATGTTGGTACTAAGATGAACGTGGTATATGTAACAGACCAAAACATATGTAATTACTACCTTCGTTCGAAGGTAGGCAGTGATTTGTGACAAAGTGTTTTTCAAATTCAGTTCATCCCCAGTCGCCGTACAGAGAGGATGTTCTCCTGAAGACGTTGGCTACGTCGCTGACGAAACGTCGAGAATGATGTAAGTTCTCTCTAAACGGTTCGTTAAATATCCGATTTAAATTAAGTTTTAAAATTGTTCAGTTTTAAAAATCAATATAAGTACCTAATTGTCAAAATGTCAAACGACCCTAATCCTAACATAAACCCAACTATTCTTTAGAAGTAAATGATTTATTGCAATTATTTCTGTCACTGTTTCAGGTTAGAGAACGAGGATATGAAGGTGCACTTCAATCTTCACTTTGATCCAAACTACAACGACGTGGAAGTCAAGGACGTTGAAACTGTTCTGATGAGGGAAATCAAGCTGCAGAACAGTTCCAGATACTTCTACAACTTGACGATAGATCCCAACAGCCTGGATGTTCAGGTAAAAAAATACGTCTTTTTATTATTTTTTATACCCATAATTCGTAAGCATTCATTTGATCGAAATAGGAAAGCACTATCTGTTTTTAAACCACAAAAGCTTTTTCAATATAGGTATTCTCGCTATTGTATGACAAATAGTTTACCGTTTCACCCATAGATGGTAGTAACAAAATAAAAAAACGTATATTATAGAAAATGAATTGGTTATTACTTATTAGTTATTAGTAGGTATATTGTAGTCGAAGTTATTTCATACAAATGGAATTATTTATCTTGTGTTAATAATTTTTACACTCAATGATAGTTTAAAACTGTATCTTACCAATACCTACACTCTACAGTGTTTTTCTTTTGAAAGGGTGGAAGTGAAAGCATTTTGTTTTTTTAAATGAAATGGGCAATTTTCAAAATTATATTCGACTACAATAAGTGAATATATTGAATAACTGAAATACCTTGTTTCAGGAAAGCGATGCCATCCTCACATCTCCAGTGACGCTATCTTCCACAAACGTTGTCACAGCTCCAGTCTCCACCACCACACCTCCTCCGCCAAGAAGATGTTCCACCATACAGCTGAAGATGTGCCAGAACCTTCCGTACAACATCACCTCATACCCCAATGTTCTGGGGCACAAATCGTTGCAAGACGTGGAAGAAGACATGATTGCCTTTAGAGAGCTCATCGATGCAGAATGCTACAGATTGGCTTATGACTTTGTGTGCCAATTGCTGCAGCCAGCTTGCATCAAGAAAGAAACTGAGGATCGACTATTCTTGCCATGTAGGAGCTATTGTAGAGAATTCTGGGCTGGATGCGGTGGAAGACTTCAGAATCGATTCAGAAAGCTGATGGATTGTGAGAGGTTTCCGGAGTATACTGGTCCCAACTCGTGCCGGACTAAAACAGGTATCTTTTTCTACATCATACATGCAATATCTTATTGATCCACCGTCTTGAGCAAAATTACAAACATCAGGTATGATGATTGTTTGTTGAAATTTCATTTTTTGTTTTTCTTTTGCAGATTGCGTGAAGAGTATGCAATCAAATGCATTTTCTCCGAGAATATGTGACGGAGTAGCAGACTGCGAAGATATGTCAGACGAAAAGTCCTGCACGTATTGTCCACCAGACCATATTCACTGTGGCATAGGACGAGGATGTCTACCACCAAATAAGCGATGTGATGGCATCAGAGATTGTCCAAATGGCAGTGATGAAAGAGCTTGCTGTAAGATAACTTCTACCCCTTTCAAGTACAAAAATTGAACCTTTGGTCTTCATCTAATGGACTTAATTCTTTTTCCAGTGATCATTGCACCAAATATTTCCCACTTAGTGGAGTATCCACCTATATCCACTCATCTATCAGAATATCACTCAGAAGGCTATGTTGTCTTCAACGAAGAAGGGACCCTTGGAAAGCTGTGCATTGGTGGTCAAAATGAGTCGAGCACAGCAATTGACACAGTTGCATCATCACTGTGCAATTCTCTATCATTCAAGTATGTTACCAAAATTTATGTATTTCCCAAATCTCAACACTGATTTCTTCTATCCTGATTTCAATTCGATGAATTGTTTTCCTAAAAATCTGTGCATGTGATCTTCCATTCATTTCTAAGTAGATGGATCGAAAATAAAATGATGATCATTTGTTTGAATTGCAGGGATGTTAAATATGTTCAGATAAAGACTGACGAGGAATTCAACACACATTATGTGGAAGTTGAAGACCCAACAGCAGCTGAGATCAGTTTCTTGAAAGCATCATGTCCAGAGAAAAAGGTCATGTTTGTAGGATGCTCAAATATAGGTTAGTATCTTATTTCACCCAGATAGTAATATTTAATGTTGATTTCGTCGTTTGTTATTTGGATTCATTAGATACTTAGTCAGACTCTATGAAATGTATTATATTTTTTGTAGATTGTGGCAAACAGTCTGCTCGCGAGGTCACAGGAATTGATGGACTCAGCAAGGTGGCAGTCTATGGAGACTGGCCATGGCACGCTGTTTTGTTCAAAGAGGACTCTCATGTTTGTGACGCGACTCTCGTTGCTCCAGAATGGCTCATCACCACAGCTTCTTGTTTCCAGGTATCCAACATGCGCCATATCAATTGCTGTAAAATGATCATTTGTATCTTGTATCCGCGTTTTAGGTTGGCAATGCTCTATGGTAGCGCACATGATAATTTTGACTTGCCAAAATTA
Organism: Agapetus fuscipes; assembly: GCA_951799405.1. Classification (NCBI taxonomy): domain Eukaryota; kingdom Metazoa; phylum Arthropoda; class Insecta; order Trichoptera; family Glossosomatidae; genus Agapetus; species Agapetus fuscipes. Next base: position 5,103,601 of record OX637350.1, read on the forward strand.
TGCAGTACATCTTTCATGCACTTTCATCACTCATTGCTTATATTGTTTCTTCTTTTTGATCACATTCATGTTATTATTTTTTTACTTGGATTAATTACTTCTACCAATACTTTCCTACCTCTCTTCAATGAACGTAGGTACATATCTCGGACTAGAGAATGTCCAACGTCTCTCTTTATAGTCACATTTTTTTCACACAGACATTCCATTGTTCACATTCCATTGTTCAATGCTGTTCTCTAAAAGTTGAATGATTAATCCGACATTTTGTTTATTAACTTTTGCCAATTTCAGGGTCAGCCCAAAGCAGAATGGCTAGCTCGTCTTGGTAGCATCCGAATATCCAGTTCTTCACCATGGCTTCAAGAACGCCGTATTGTTGGGATGATCAAGTCACCTGTTGAGGGCAGCACCATTGTCCTCATCAAACTGGAGACCCCAGTTCGCATGTCAGACTTCGTGAGACCAGTCTGTCTTCCCGACAGTCAGGCTGCGGGACAGCTGGCCTACTGCAACACTCTTGGATGGGCCAGGAATAGGGAACAGCTGCAAAGAGTGCACATAAGGAGTATCAGCATGGAGAAGTGTGAGAATGTCAGCATCACAACAGTCAATAGCATGTGCACCGAGGCACTAAACCAGCTTGAGGATTGTAATGTAAGTTAATGATCAATGACTCTTTTGCCTTGCTTCCAATAAGTTACAAAGTATTGCAGCAATTGACGGTAAGTATCAAACAAAATAAAACAAATAAATGGAGCATCAAAGCCCTTTGGGGTGAGTGCGAGTTATATGAGAACTGTCAATTTTTTTGTTTTGTTATTTTGTCTCTCTTTTTTTAAAGTATGACGCTGTTGTATTGTGTCTCATTTTTCATTTTCTACTAGTTTCACTTTCTACAATTGAAATCACTTGCATTCCATGACAAGTGCATTGCTATGGAAATAAACTGACTATTACAACGATAAATATTTATTTTCTTTTGATCGATAGCCCTAATGCTCATTAACTCCGTTGCTCACTTTTGATAAAGGTCAATTGTTTGACTAATGGCCAGAGTTTTGTAATTTCATTATCAAATAAATTCGTTGGCCAAAAAAAGAGCAGTGTTGAATAATGTTTCAATGTTATCTGTTACTTACCCAATTACTTCAAAGTGTCTGTATTTTACTTCTTACTTTTCAGGAGGAAGAGTTTGCTGGAAGTCCGTTGGTCTGCTTAGACCCCAACTTGGGTCGATGGTCTCTTTTGGGGGTCAGCAATTGGCGCATTGCGTGTTCAGCCCAAGGTCCTGTCAGACCCCGGATGTATGACAAGATAACCTCAAACGTGGAGTGGATACAAAAGATGATCAGTGCCATCGAGACGTGAACAAAAGGGAAGTAGACTATCCGAAGACACTGAGAAAAATTAGCAATATTCCACACTTATTGTATGATCCATCCATGAACCTCCGTCCAAATTGAATATTGCACACAACAAAATTAAAGATGATCTGTGGTTCATCTATGGAAGCGATGTCTTTGAATAACAATGAACCAGCAAGAAAAAAATGAGGTAATTCATCTTATAGTTTGAGATAACATAAATATTTAGGTATCATCCTTGTCCGGTCGATAGCTCAGTTGGTAGAGTGCTCGCATTCTACCCCGTGAGCTCGGGTTCGAATCCCACCGAAGAGGGTGTCAGAAATGATTTCCTATTTCGGTGTTTATTTCAAACCCCATAATAAAATTACCGGCAAGGTTTACTCAGCCTTCACAAGAAATGAGTACCAGCCCCCTCGGGAGCTGGGAAAACCCCCACTTCAACTGAAGTGGTTGGCGTAAGGCCGGCCCCCTTACCTGTAAAAATAAATAGGTTCAACTCGCCACATGCGACCCCTTCGGGGATAACGCGGCAAGAAGTTACACTATATGTGTAGCTTAGTTGCGTTTTTTTTTATCCTTCTGTATGTTTCAATCCATAAGGAGAACATCATGGTAGAGTAAAACTCCTTTTTGACGCACAAACCATTCTGCCCGGATTGTCTATGGATTGCAGAACAGACCTTGTGAAAGCTTTCACACATCTCCGTATGCTACTAGACTTTGACCTGGTAATCCATAGACAAACCATAAGCAATTGGTGCAGAATGCAATCTCGTGTGAAAAGGCTGTAAGAGGAGCAATACATAGTATGAAATTTTCTCGTGTCTCTGTGGGATTTTTCTCAGTGTTTGATGAGTTGTGTTAAAAAAGTGAATTAAAAAAATGGAGAAAAGGGTGTGCCAAAACGAACAAAAGTAAAAATAATGTAAGTAACTAAATTTTAAAAAAAATATGCAACCAAAGGTTTCAAATCTAGTGACCATTTAAAAAAAAATATTGACCCAAGAAGTCTTCCTATGATGAAGTGTTTTGAAATTTGAAAAAAACAATAATTGATATAGGATGCTTTAAGTTTAGAAATTTATCTCAAATAATGATAAAGTTAACCATTTTAAATATTATGTGTAAATTTAAAAAATAGGGTAGTAATCTCATAATGATTTAGGTTTTAGATTAACAATGAGGTTCAAACTTTTATTCTCAGCGGGCAAACGTCAGCCTAGTATGGGACTGCCGTCCTTAGCAACCAAGAACAAAGTAATGATTTGCCTTTTCCCTAGCAACTCAGCCGGGTGTCGACTTTTATTTTCGCGCCCTTTTTAATGTTCAGACCTCATTTTATTTATTGTAGACAGAACTGAGGTACATATATATTTTTTTTATTTAAAAAAACTCATCTAGAATCCCAGTATTTCCTGTTTGTAAAAATTAAAAAAAAAAATTGTAAAAAGTGTAACTTGCCTTGATAGAAGAAAAATATTTTTACTTAGAATATAAAATAATAGATTTAATAAAGTATTTTTTAATTAAGAATATTTCAATTTAAAATGTAAAAATAAAATGTATCATAATCCTTATAATTATAAGTATTGTGTATTTATAATGGCTGTTTTTATAAATAATATAAAAATTTTGAATGTTTCAAATGGTTTTATTTATTTTTAATACATTTCTTTACTTTACAGAGCAAAATTAGAGATGATAATATATAATAATAAAATTTAAATTCCTACATATTTAAATAGAAAAATATTCTCATTCATAATAACTTTAATTTAATAACATTTAATTGGAAGAATACACTGGAAATTTAAAGTATAAATTAATTATTCAAAATATTATAAAAAATATAAAAAGTAGATTTTATAAACATTTGGATACAACGAAATACTTGTATGGGAAAGTAATTTAGATTATTGAGTAAAAAATATTTTTTTTAATTATGAATATACAATTGATTAAATATTTAATTTTGAAAAATAGGTGAGCATCTAAAATTTTAAGTTTTCCTACATTTCAACAATCAAATAGTATTCAAAAAAATAACTAATTAAAATATTAAAAAAAAGTCTACTTATATATAAAATATTGATTGTTTTTATTCAATTAAGAAACTGTCTCAATTTTTCTTAAATGCCGCATCAAAATTTATTTCATTTACACCTCAAAATATTAACTTTCTCTTTTGCCTTTGCTGCACCTTCTAAAGTGTGAAGGAACCCAAGCTTGCTCAATTTAAGATTTCCCCTCTTTTAAAAAAAAAAAACTCATGAAATTACGAAACTTAGTTTGACTATGTGAGCTTTAATATTTCTTTATGAAAAAAAATATATTATGGAAAAAAAATCTTGATATTTAATCTGATTGTCATATATTCTCATACAAATTTTTACTAAATACATAGATTTACGAGTATATACATTAAAAGGATAGCATTTTCTAAAACTAGTACATTTAATTTAAAATTGATAATAAAAAACAAATTGTAGTAAGTCTGGCTTTAAATCAGCAATTTTTTTTTTTCAAAATTTTCCCTCGAGTACTAATTTACAAAATTTAATGGAAATGACCAATCTTAATTGTGTTAAAATAATTCGGTTTATTCGTTGTCTTGAATGGTTACCCCAATGAAAAATTCAAGTCAAAGATAAAGGATTAATTTTGTTATATAATAATAATAATTTATTCATAAAACTGTTTTACAGAAGATTAACATAGGGTGCAGTTTTTTAACTTAAGTAAAAAATGATATTTTACTTATTATGAGTAATATTGCTTTCACAAATGAAAAACAAAAATACATACATAAATTTACTTCTAAATTCATCCACAACTATTAAATTTCATAAAATATATGATAATAATAATATTACGATGATTTATTTGGTGAGCGCTGTTTTTGTGTGAATCACAAAAGACCGGTCGATAGCTCAGTTGGTAGAGTGCTTGCATTCCATGCCGTGAGCTCGGGTTCGAATCCCGCCGAGGCGAGGGTGTCAGAAATGATTTCCCGTTTCGGTGCTTGTTTCAAACCCCAAAATAAAAATGCCGGCAAGGTTTACTCAGCCTTCACAAGAAATGAGTACCAGTTCTCTCGGGAGCTGGGAAACCCCCACTTCATCTGAAGTGGTTGGCGTAAGGCCGGCCCCCTTACCTGTAAAAATAAATAGGTTCAACTCGCCACATGCGACCCCTTCGGGGATAACGCGGCAAGAAGTTACACTATATGTGTAGCTTAGTTGCGTTACACCTCAAGAGCTCTCTGCGAGTTTGCTGTAAGGTTGTTGCTGTTGGCCAGTTGCTGTAAGGCTGGATGGACCTTTGGGGACCGGTCTTTGATAAAAATATATAAAAAATTTAACCCAGAAAAGAGCAAATTGAAAAATATAAATTGTATATTTTTTGTGCTCCGCCATCCTCCTAATATTATCATATGTATGTTTATAGAAATTTAGAGTTGTGGACGAAAATGTGTATTGAATTCTTTTTAAATAGATTCTATCTGGTGTATAAATAAATAGAAATAACTATAATACATTTACTTAGAGGATAGGTAAAAAAATCGAAAGTTTATTATTGCAATCATACACATCACTTTTTATTATAGAGATTTTACTTAAATTTCTAATCTTTTTTTTCATATATAATTTTAGGTATCACATAAATAGATCTATTTATACTGGTGTTTATCAATTATATTTTATGAATATCAATCTAATTTTGCGATATTTACAAATAATATATTTTATACAGGTTTTTAAATAAAAATAATAACTACAAATATATTTTATTGGAATGACTAGATTCATAGTAAATAATAAACATGCAAGTATAAATTATCTAAGATTTTTTTAATAAAAATAAATAAAGTTTTAATTCATTTAAGTAAATAAAACAGGAAGATAAAGAAGATGTATTTTAAAATATAATAAATTATGTACATATTTACCTAAAAAATAAATTAAAGTAAACATCAACCATATAATCAACTTACAGTTATCTTAAATTAACGCTTTTAAAGTTTTCTTAAATTAATAGTTGCGAAAAACATTTTTTAAAAGAAATATTTAGTAGAATTGAGAAAAAATAGATTGATTTGATTTTTTAGATTATGAAAAAACTACGATAAGAAATTTCGAAATATATCATATGCATTAAGTACTATTTTGTGCAGTTATAAGAGATTCATTGTAATTAAGCATTTTTGATATTTTGGAAGCTATTTATTTTTACAAATAAGGAAGGTAATGGTAGTATTTTTTCACCAGAGAAAAAGGATTGTCATTTTTAGAAAAGGCAACATGTGAAGTAAGGGTATTAGTTTGGTGTATGAAGGTACGTATTATAAAATATACTTATATATAATACAAAGAGCAGCATAGTTAATATTTTTAAATATTCTATGGACAAATAACTATAAATTATCATCGTCATCCGGTTCGTGGTCTAGTTACTGCAGGCCCGAATCAAGGGCGGTTCGAGTGGTGCGACGGAACCAGGGCCCCCGCGCCTAAGGAGTCCTCAAAGTCTTGAATAAACGACACTGAAAAATGATCCTTTGGACTATTTTTAATCACTTCTGACTCAAAAAGCCACGTTTCGCACAGACAAAGACACCGTTAGTTAAGAAATATTTTTTTTTTACACAAAACCTTTAGGGGCCCCGAAATTTTAAAGCAGAATATCCAGTGGCAATAATGTATGAGACACTTTTAACCTATTTAATGCTTTTTTAATTCAAACATTTCATTAATATTTGATTAATGTGCATCTTTTGCGTTGTGAAAAAAGAGGGGGGTGGGTTTTTACCATAATTTTAGGGAGGAGCAGGTATGGGAGGGCCCGAGCTCTTTTCTGCACCAGGGCCTCCAGCGAGCTAGTCCGGGCCTGGTCTAGTGGTTAATGTAACGGACTCGTAATTAGAAGGTAGTAAGTGCATCCAGAGGTGCAATTTTGAAACCGCTGCTATCGGCAGTTTATCTATCACTAAGCGATTTTCACGAGGAAGGGATATCGATCAAAAACTGCCGCTCGGAATGTTATCAAAATTGACAAACAGCCTTATAGTAACTGAACTGGGTATTGCTTGACAATTGCCGTTTTTTTGGCAAAAACCAAGCTTTTAGGAGTAGGTACCTATGATTCCCACAAAAACAGCGCAAACTAAATGAATTAATTTGGTATTTTGAATATCATCACCATATTCGGCAAAATAATCAAGGACTATGTATATTTTAGTATCGGAATCTTTCATCAACTGTTGGCAGCATTGTCTATTAATTATTTAATAATGTAGATTGTTAAATTTCATGAAAGTGAGTCTTATTTGGAAAAAAGACACCAAAAGAGTTGAATATTTTTGACTACAAATTTCAAATTAAATTGATTTTTTCTTCAATTTTAAGCGTATCCATATATATTTTTAATTACTTTGACAACATTTATATCGTATTACGCCTACATTTTTTTTTATTACAGTCGTACAACATAAGATTCTGGGTTTTTTCGGATTTTGGTCCATCTATCCATGTTTTTTTTTCATATATAAATCTAATACAGGGCTTTATTCACCTAAGATCTACGGGGCTCTAGTTTCTGCGACATGTTGGTCAGGACCCGCTGATTGTCGATCGCTCTCAAGCAGCTTATGTATGCGCGAACCTCCGTGTCGTTTTTCTGCGATGGTGGCTCCAAAACTATGCAGAAAATAAACGGTATAAAAATTTGAAAAAATGTACATTTACACTATTGGTTTACACATAACACATAGTGGAAAACTTATACTTACTTACATAAGTAATAAGAAATAGTTCACTTTGCCAAAGATAAATTACATTTAGGATTCGTATTACATGCATTCCCACAAGCATACACGTATAAGTAGGTACGCTTTTGTACGTGTCTAGTTGCATGTGGAATTACAATATAAAAACCCAATATTAAATAAATATAAGCCCTGCAAATCTTGTCGGTGTTATGGCCGAGGGGGCCAAGTGGGCTGATCTTCTATTGTGCTTGGAATGGAATAACGTTGGTTCGATCCCCGCCTAGGTCATTCGACTATAACTTTGACCCTGATTCAACAGATGTAATTCGGTAATTATTAGTTAATAATTCATTAAAATAAACAATAAATTCATTGCAAAATAGGTTGGTGAATTGCATTCCTCTTCACAAATATATATTTGTTTTAAATCTTGCCATCCTTCGCTGAAACAGGGGTGACATTGGCAAAGTGAACCGTTTTTTTACAGTAGTAGAGGTCAGCTTCATACCAAAATACGGTAAAATATATCGACGGTCGTCGAGACTTCCACCCCTGGCTTAATGCAATTAAAAACGCTTACCAAGATGTCGACTTCGGCAGAATCGAATGGTGCGCATTGTTTGAGCCAGCATGTGCATTTTCTCAAAGTTCACGAGTCCGTTCAGTGAGTTCTTATTTCCCTCGTGAGTGAAGGTCATATCTTTCAACAGAAGTGGCATAAACGGCACAACAGGCGGCTGCAACTTTCCAACACTCAACCTGAAAAAAATTACAACACATTCAAAAACCTTATATCCCACTAAAACTTTTGATGATTAACTTGGTGAAGCAGTTTTTGTTTGAATCACACCTCAGCAGCCCTTTGCGCCCTTTTTTTTCACCATTGTCGGTGTTATAGCCGCGGGGATCAAGACAGGTTATTTGGAACCGGATAACGCTGGTTCGAATCCCGCGACGATAACTTCGACCCTGGTTCAACAGATGTCGTTGCATGCACACAAGCTTCTGCTTTCGCATGAAGACAACTGGCCAGGTAAAATAGGTTGGTGGATTGCATTCCTTTCCACAAATCTATTTAAAAAAAAAAAAAAAAAATTTAAAGCGCTAATCCTAAAGCAAGACTCAATTGCTGAAAAGCCAGATAAATCTTTGGTATATGGTCATCGGTACACAAATAAATTTTTGAATCCAGCGAAAAGCATCATTAGATTTTTTTGGTGAATCGAGCCTTTCGATTACGATTCCTAAACGTTAAACACTAGAATACAGACTGATCAAATGAGCTAAGGCCCATTATCTTCAAAATAATTTTTCATAAGATCTGAGGTTGACGTGCAAATGATGATGAAATATATGGAAGTCGGACAAGAACAAAATAAAATAAAAAGTATCGTTACCGGTAAGCTCTGTGGTTTCTGCTAGGGTCTATCAGTGACTCGAACTCAGTGTAAATTTTGCAAAACTTTGACGGTAATTTTTCCCAGGTCTGCGATAACCGGCTGACTGCCATGTTGCTCAATCCCATCACAATGGCGAAGAAGGCATTTAAATTTTGGTATTCCTTGCAACTGAAACATAACATAAGTGGAAATGAATAAAAATGCACCTTTATAACAACAACAACAAAAAGTTGTCATGTAAAAATTGCACCGAAAATTGAGTTCTGTAACATTTTAATTTCTTTGCCAAAACGCATTCAAGAAAATAAATATTTTGTACTGCAAGTATAAGCATGATCCAAGGTGGAAATTAATGCTGAAAAATCTTGTATAAAGCAAGATGACGATCGTTGATTGCCCGTGTGCCCCACGACCACAGTTCGCCGCACCAACACGGAAAGCAACAAAGAAATCAGCTGATATTTGTTATTACAGCGAGAACCAATAAGCGCAGGGAATTTTCTACAGTCAATAATCTTTCTCCTGTCGACCGCACTAGCGCTTTTTAAAGACGGACAGAATAGCAACTAATCGAAATGACTATTCGGATTGTCTGTTCTGCTTTTCCCACCTTGAAAAAAAATACTCCTTTGCCAGACTGAAACATCTTCCCTCAAAGAAAATGTTCAAATTACCCACGACTGATCTCCTATGGTCATATTAGCATACGTAATATCTATACGAATACAGTATCCCGAGTACGAGTTGCATGTTTAGCAAAACTTGAGTAAAGTAAAAGTTTACGGAAATATTTAAACTTCGGTTTCAGTACCCCGAGTACGAGTTGCATGTTTAAAGTTGGAACGTTGTTTAAAGTTGTGTGTTGGAAAGTATTTACATGTATGCTAAACATGCAACTCGTACTCGGGGTACCGTACTTAAGAAAACAAAACTTGTAAGAAACATATACTTACTAAGCAGCTAGCTTGATCATTTTCCTCAAGATCCCGACCCTTTTACTCAAAGAGGTAGCCATCAGGATTTCCGTGACCACCCAGTATTGTATCTCGTTGAATCTCCTCAGGAACACGTCCAGATTTGCTGTGATCTGATCAAAGTGATGTCGACCAAACGTGTGGTAGATGAGCTCGTGTTCGTGGACACACCAAAACAGGTCCCAGTCGAAGAGAGTCATGTAGTAAGCCAGATCCTTGGTGCTGAATGTTTCAATGTCCATGTCCAAGCCTTGGGTGGCTACTTCTTGTTCTGCTAAGCATGTCTGGAATATGGAAAAGATCACAGTTAAAATATTTTATAAAATGGTCAAAATAGTAAGGAGACAACAAAAATTCAGGTAGGTTTAGGTTTCTTTCAGGCGCTGTATTGCAAATTTAGCCTTGACCTCCTATATCATGTAACACATCTAGACTTTAGCTATTGGCTACTAGTTCATTATCATAATTCAGCAACTGCAACTCAATCCAGTGGGGGGCTGTACCGTTGTACGAGTTCGCAAATTCCTTTCCCCCATCGAAACAACTTCCAGTTTATCATGTGAAAAAGTTCTTGTTACATTATTTAATTTTTGTGGTACTGAAACAAACATTTGAAGAATGTTTGTTTCAGTACCACAAGAAAGAAGAATTTGAAGAATGTCTAGAAACTAGGTACATGGATGTCCCACTTTGTAGAACGTTTTCGATTGTCCTTGTTCGAGGATATCAGACATGATTTCTCTTTCAATGCTCCCTACAAACGAGAAAAATTTAATTTGAACAAATCTTTTATTGGTTTCATGAAATTAAATAAGTTATACACGTCAATGCTAACATTTTGCTGATACAAGAAGTAGGAAGTCCAAACTCGTTAAATCTATATTTTGATTTCTTACCAAAGCATCCAAGTGGTCCTTAGGAGCCACGAATATCCTTCCATTGACTGTGAGACCAGTTGGAATGCTGATGTCCTTATCGTTGATAGGGATCCTCTCCCCCGTGGACTTGACCTCCACCAGCACCAGCTCCTCGTTGGGCCGCATCTTCAGCTTGTCCGCAGCGCTGACCTTGATGGTCTCTGCTGTGGCGTTCACTGAGAACTTGAGGGTGCAGTATGTGTGGTCTGCGCAGTATACTCGAAAGATGACTGAAAAGGATGTACAACCCATCTTAAATGGTTTTTTCATAATTTTTCGAGGATATTTTTACAAGTTCTCGTTATAAGGTGACTTAAATTGTGTCAATATGAATAGCAGATACACGCACAATAGAAAATGTAAATCTGACGTAGGTTTAGACCTCGTACACATTGTTATAATGCAATTTCAGGCCATACCTACATAGGTTAATATTACACCATCATTAAGCCGATGCAAAAAATATAGACAAAAAAATTGTGATGTCACGAATTGCTTGGGCTGTCATCATCATATGAGGCTCTGTTGCTCTTTTTGAGACTTGTTCTCTTGCAACACCTGCCTCCATATTTTTTCGTCTTCCTTCGATTTGATCGTCTTTTTTCGATTCCAACAGTGTCTATATCCATCTATACCTATACAATTTTTGTGAAATATACTAACGGAAGTTTTTATAAAATTGAACCCGTAAATCATGACATTATTATGAAATGTTCTTCTCACTTTCATCATCTGGGTGTATGACATTCCTGTGGGTGTCCGAGGTCACCCCGCTAAACAGGCTGATGGGCTGACCGCATGGAGGAAGCTTCCACTTTTGACCTTCGTGCAGCCTCTTCTCTTCCTGTCGTCTCCTCAGCTGGGACATGACGTGGTGCATCAGACCAGCTTCCTCCTCCAGACTGCTCCAGTTTATGCAGTCGGCTTCCACCTCTCCAGCCAACTCCTGGAAAACGAGAAAAAAATGTGAAAAAGGAAGACCAGTATAGGCGTGAAATTGTAAAAAAAATGTAATTTGATAAAGAGAAAAAGCAAAAAGGTTAGAGTAGAATAAAAAAAGTATACATATTCAAATAAGTGAAATTGTTAATGTTAATGATATAGTTTTTATCGGGTTAGACCATGTTCTACTTGCAGTAATTTTGTCTGCCGACGTTTTATTCCCTCGAGCGGGGAACATTTTCAAGGCTCGAAGCGACGGGGCACCTTTATCCTCCGTATACTTTTGGCAACTGAGGATAAAGGTGTCCTGTCGTTTGGAGCCTTAAAAAGGTTTCCCTTTATCCTCCGTTTACTTTTGGCAACTGAGGATAAAGGTGCCCCGAACTTCTAGCCTTGAAAATGTTCCCCGCTCCAGGGAATTAATGTTATTAAAGGGATAAATAGGAAAAATAAGAATAAGAAAGGCATGGTTTGATAAGAAAAGGAAAATTATGAAAATATGGAATCACAAAAAACAATTCCACATAGTGAAAAAGAGAATAGAAAAAAACTAAGAAGAGAATGGTTGATTTTAATAGAGTTGTGAAGGAAACGGAAAAAGTTTGCAAACTTATTTTATTTGCATTTCATCAATACTCAATAATCAAAGTTGTTTTTAAATACGTCTGGGATTCAAACTCACTACAACTTGGCATACTTTGGGTTCCAAGCTTTAGACCATTTGGCCTTACGATCGTCAAGTAATTGAGTCACAATTATTCTCTTTAAAAACGATCCTTTTAAAGTAGGAATTAAATCGCAAAAAAAACAAATTTGCATTTTTCACTGCCCGTATATCATTCACATACATACATAGTTATAAAATAGTTCATAAAAGACCAGCTGTTGCAAAAGATCTGTCGGAAAAATGGAAATCTCTAGAAGAGAAAAAGCTCTTAGCTGTTTTATTGCCATCGGAAAATAAAACATAAAAGGGAAAAATGTAGTGAAAGGATTTCACTTGCCTCGATAAATTCCGCAGCAGAAAGGTCATCGGTGACAGCCTGCCTGTTGGTGCTGATCCATCTATACACAAACTGCACAACTCTTCTCTTGCAGGCAAGTATGAACTCTCCATCCTGGTTCGTAGATTCCATCCTATAAGTGTGTATCAGTCAAGGAAACAAATTTCAAGGAGTAAGATAATTTTTGAATACGGAACTTTCTTCTCGGCGAGCAAATGCCAGTATTGTTTCGAACTATCGTCCTTGGCAACCAATAACAGAATATTTGTTTGCCTTTTCCCTAGCAACTCGGTCTCGTGTTGACATAATATTGTCTGTGTCAATTTGCGTGCTGAACTCATTGACGTTTTCTCAAAAAATGTCGATACCTTAAAGGTAAACCTGAATCTAAAATCTAAATCTAAGCTGCAAAGATGTATATATCATTTAAGATTCATATTAAACGCATTCCCACAGGCAGACATGTATAAGTTCCCGCTAACACATGCCGCATGTGGACCTAGAATATAAAAACCCGATCTCAAATGAACATAGGCCCTGCAACTCTTGCCGACGTTCCCTGAAACAGGAGTGACATTTGCAAAAATAAAAAATGCATTTATCTGAGAATCCATTGTTAGCTTGATCAGTCAATTATTAAGGTATGACCACAAAGCTTTATTTGGAAAAACACCCAAATATCTCGCTGATTTAATCAAACCAGTCACCCTCGGCAAAAAAAGCCTAACACTGCGCTCGGCTGAGACTGGAGCCAAATCAAGGATTGAAGAACCTATAAGAAGAGTTAACACAATATTTGGAGAGCGTGCATTGCAGTTGCTGGTCCTCTGGCCTGGAACCACCTGCCACATCATGTGAGAGAGCTAGAGGACCATGGAAAGTTCCGGAATGCACTGAAGACAAGCAAATTTCTGGCATCGTTTGCACCAGCGCCCTTGGAGTGACTACATCACGAAACGGCGCTATAAAGAAATCATCAACTCATCATCATCATCATATGTATCGATATTCAGCTCCACGACCGGTTTTGCCAACAACCTTTGAAACCTCCATGAAATTAAACATTCAAATTTGTGAAAATAAAAACGTTGCTTGTTATGTAAAGTTGTCTTAGTTTGAAATGTAAAATCAACAAAGTTACAAGATCTTTGTTGATAAATAAACAGTCTCAGATTTTTATTTACACTGTTATTTAACTTTAATATAAACCAAGGATGCAAGACGTCTTAAGTACCTACCTATAATTGTGTAAAGTGGAGCCCTATGAAACGGTATTAAATATTCTCTCCATAAAGAGAATACGATTATTACAACTAAACACGGGAGCTTTCAATCTTCAGTCATGTAGATTTATTCAAATACATTGTCAGGTTTACGCTTCTACCGTAACCTCTGATGTACTTACCGTAAACTCTGATCTACTTACCGTAATGTGGTTTAAAGATTAATATTATTTGCATGCGCTTTTCGTACTAAAATTTAAGTTCATTAATTTTTCCAACGTTTAGGTAAAAGACATAGAAAGTTTTCCTTGAATAATTTTAAGAGTAGAAAATTAAATAAATAACTTCACAAGGTTTTTTTTTCCTTGTTTATTGCTTATTTAGAAATAAAAGCTACATATTAATCTTAAAATTAACTGGTAGTTTTTTTAGACTTAGTAAGAAAAAAACGTGTTTTGAAAAGGATATTATTTGGAGAGCTCCACAATGAGCTGGCTGGTCGGCATGAAGACGATATGGGTCAGAAGGAAGTCATCCAGGAATGGATCTTGGGACGCGGCGCGTTCCTCTCGGCCACCTCTTCCATCCAGACGAGAGTCCAGGCGAGTTTCCAAAAGATGTTCCAGCATTTTTTCTGCCGTTCCTGCCATGACTGTGTACCTGGAAGAAGCAAGAAATTTTTTTAACACACAAGTCAGAATTGCAGTCTTTATCCGGTTGGCCATAACGCCGACATTATTTTCATAAAAAAATTACATGCTTATAATAATTTAGTTATAAACCTCTCCTAACATATTTTTCTCTTCTTTTGTACGAGTTGTAATCTAAATATTTTCTGAAGCCCTCTCCATTCAACAGGGAAAACACAACTTTTATTTCTGAAAGTGTACCTCGGTGTTCGGCATACTTTCGAGGTTTTTTCATTCTCAGCATTCCATCCCAAAACTTTGTCCGATATTTACATACCACAAAATGTACTAACATACCTGAGTACATCAGTAAGTGATACGTTGGATGTATTTTAATAAACAGTAAAAATATTTTTTGATACATTTTAATAAATGGATATTTTAAGTGATGATGATATAGATGCTGCATCTTTATAATCATCATCTAAAGCCGGCCATGAAAGCCTAAAAACAGGATATTTTAGGGTTTATTGGTTTATTTAGGTTATTTTCGATAGACAAGATTACATATTAATATTCAAGCTATTTTTGGATACATTTGGATTAATATTCAAATGATTTTTGGATACATTTTGAAAGACTGGATATATTTGAAGACAGCAGCAGGCATTTTGGTGGTTGGAGCGCTACGGGTAGCGTAGAGAGAACTGGAGAAGAGTGGTTGCTTCCACAAGGGCCACAACCCTCAACAATGAGTAACAAGATTAAGAAGAAGGATATTTTTCCTTCGTTCCTTCCTAAGCCTTTCTAAGTCCAATCCTAGACGAAGGCCTCCTCCGATCTTCTCCAAGTCTGTCTATCGGCTTATATGTTCAGCCATCCTCTACCTGCATTTCCCTTGATGTCGTCCAGCCGCCTCAGTTGGGTCTCCCTACTTCCCGCTTGTACATCCTAGGCTGCAACTCGACAATCCTTTTCGACCACCTGTTATGGTCCTGTCTCGGATATATTTGGATACGGTGAATACATTTTAAATAGACTGAATACTTCTAGATACTTCATTCTTCTTTTATTGCCTCTACAGTGAAGATTGGCGATCATCATAGCAAGTTGTACTTCTGATTCTGCCGCACAAAAAAAGGATATTGTGCTTCTGTCGAACCAATGTTTCAGATTCTCTAACCAGGATATTCTCCTTCGACCTGAAGACCGTCATTTTGTTTTTTTTTCTGTATGATGAGATGAAGAAGACAATACATCTCATTTCTTATATGTGACCAAAATATGTGGATGAGCATCAGCTCCAGGCACCTGGATCTGTTGTCAAGTAACTCTTGAATATATTTTGGATATACTTATCTGAATACACTGGATACATTTGTATGTAGTTCCTGAATACATTTCGGGTACACTGGATAATGGTTTTCCACTTCCATTTAATTCGCAAAATATTCGTTAACAGAGTATTTTCGCCCGTTTTGGTAAATTAACACAGGTGTATTGAATTTCATATCATAAACACATACCTACATACATTCCTACTGGGACGAAATAATATCGAGTGTGAAACCAAAATGGATGGAATGTTTGAAATTTTCATCACCAATACGTATGTATTGCTTTGGTTCAATATTTCTACAGTTTGTTGAAAATATTTAATACACAAAGCGAAAAATGTTTATTGGATCTTTTCAAGGCATTAATTACTTTCTCATTTCATAAATTTAAATGATTTTTAAAATTACAGCAGTTATTTTTTTTCTCTACAAATAAGACGGTTTACCTTAAAACATCTATTGGAATATTTACCAATTAAAATTAACTTGAAAATTAATTACACTTTTCTGGTATTTCACCAACTATTACAGGATAACATACATAATTCTCGACGGTTTATTGGCGTCATAGTCAACGTCTACACGAGACACCTTTTCTACAAGACGATCAAGGACTACCTCGTGCAGTGATACAGTGAAAGGGTGCCTTTTGAAGACCCTGGCTACGAAACTTTAAGAATAATGGATTGTTTTCTACAACGATTTGTCAAATATCCGATATGTTTGTTTATTTTAATTTATCAAAGCTTGATCCTGAAAATATTTAAGCCTTTAAAATAACATGAAATATTTACTTGAAATGTGAGAAAGTCTGCTTGATAGCTGAGCTGATCTTCTCCAGAACCAGGACATCTTGTCCATGCTCTGTCAACCGGACGGTATTGGCTTCAACTCCCCGAAGAACCCTGTTGAAGTCTTCCTTGTCCACACGAAGGAAATGGCAGTTGCTCTCACGAAGAACAATGGTAGCAGCTCTGGAAGATGTAAACATTAATTAACATTCAGGATGCTGATGATGATTAAGGTAAATATGAGCGAAACGTCTATAAAATAAGATGCAAGACTACGTTAAACAGAATGAAAAATATAAAATGTCATTTTTTGGGTGTTCGAAATCAAAACACTTCTTTTAAATTTTCCTTGAGAGTTGATCATTCTGTTTTCTACAAATATTATAGGAATTCAAAATTATTTTCATTTTTATGCCAGTCTCATTCTGACTTTTGAATGAGAGACACAAAATTGTTGATGGTTGCTAAGGACGGCAGTCCCATTCGAGCCCGCCGAGAAAAAAGTTACAAATTCAAAAATGGTCCGATTCCTTTACTATAATTTTGTAGCATTGATTGACTTCTCATGATAGTACTTTTTGTGCAAAAATATAAAAAAAATTACACAAAAAAGCATTGTCATTATTTTTCCAAACTTTACAAATGATTATTTATTTATTTATTCAGTGGTCCAAATATTTTATATTACTTTTACACGTACTTACAATGAATATGCAAATACGTTAAATCACGCGCACGGTGAATACTAGTACTCAAAGTAAAAAAAAAATCGTAAATTCCTCTCGATTGCGTAAATCTAAAAATTGTATCAAAACTAATTCACAAACTAGGAGTGCCGTAGTATATTCCATACATTTTTGGGGAGAGTTAAAGTTAGTGTTTTTTATACTCGGGGCGTACAGTACACCTAAAATCAAAAGGATTATTTGCGCCCACTGTATTACAAGGGATGAAAGGATTATAATTATAAGGGTGGGATATAAATAACCGTCCACTGTGGATACATGAAATATTTTTAACCTTTTTTTTAATTACCATATTATTTTTTGTGAGCATTAGGCTCACCTGAATTAAGTATGAAAAAGGTCAAACATAGATACATATGAGTCGCATAAAACCAAAGGTGGTAATCTGGGAGTTTTCGAATATTTTCCTTGACTTGTAGCTTGGTATGAGGTTAACAACCCATATGGTAAAAATTGATTCAATTGCCCAATAACACCCCTGTTTAAGGGAAGAGTTGCATGGCGTATGTGTGTTCATTCTAAATTTGAAAGTACACATGCAGCATGTTTAAGCACCAAATTACGCTTATGGGAATGCATCTAATATGAATCTTAAATTAAAAAATCTTTGCAACTTAGATTATAGATTGCAGGAGAGATTTACACGATGTTGTATACTCGAGGTTCTAATTATACATATTTGAAGTAACGAAACTAAGCTACACGTATTATGCAACTTCTTGCCGCGTTATCCCCGAAGGAATTTCGGAAGGTGGCGAGTGGAGCCTATTTATTTCTACAGAGAAGAGGACCGGCCTTATGCAAATCACTTCAATTGAAGTGGGGATTCCCAACACCTGAGGTAGTTGGTACTCATTTCTTAAGAAGGCTGAGTCAGCCTTGGTGGTATTTTATTTTGGATTTTGTAATAAAATCCGAAACGGGAAATCATTTCCAACTCTCTCGGTGAGATTCGAACCCGATGGAATGCAAGCGCTCTACCAACTGAGCTATCGACCGGACACATAGATCACAGATCAAAATATATGTTGGTGAAAAGGATTAAATATAAATTAATTCCATTGATCGACAAACAGCAAAAAAAAAAAGTTTTTCATGAAAAAAAAAACATTTTTTCTGAAGTACTTATCCTTTTACAAATTTACAAAGTTCACGTGTCAACAACTCAGCTTAAGAAAAAAGAACGAAACTGGGGGTCACCATAAAAGGCGGGAAAAGTTTTATTTTTATTTTCTTTGTGATGAAAAAAAAGGTTTCATCCAAATAACTCACCTTCCATAGCAACAAAATGAAAAGAGTTTTTTTTTTTATTTTCGGAAAAAATACAATATTTCCCAAAACACGAAAACTTAATAAAGGAGATTTCAATAAATTCCCGTTTTCTTTTTGTATTTCCTTTTTTCAATAAAGAAAAGCAATCGCAAATATAAAAATTTGCATAATAATGATTCCTCGAAAAAAAAGAATAAGAAAGGTGTTTTCTTTCTGTAGATTTTATAATTTTTGCAATCTTTTTTTTCGTGCGGAAGTTCAAAAAATATAGCATGAAATAAAAAATAAAGATTCCTGGAATAAAGTTGGTCAGGTGAAAAGATCATTTCAAATCTTTCTAAAGTTTATTTCCATACAAATTGTATGGAGCACATTTGATTATCCGATCAGCTGTTCACACGCAGGCATGTTGGATCGTTTGTTAGAAAAGGTAACACACTTCCAAGAATGAAGGAAAAATGGACTGCTCACAAATGTCCAAAATAATATACAATTTGGATAATGAGTGGTCAGCCTCATACCAATCTATTAGTCAAAAACACAAAGAATAAATTACATTAAACTATGTAAAAGAATCAATTACTAAGTAAAATAGTCAAATTAAAATTTACAAAATATCAATAAAAAATAGTATTGAAAATTTACAAGCCTAAGCCTTAGCCGCCAACATTACAGATCAACCGCCATTTTTTTCGGTCCTTACACACTTCTTCAATTTTATCCAGAGTCATTACTTTTTCCATGCAAACTCTCCTTTTATTATGACTCTGGATATCCCATCCATCTATTTTCTATTTCAGGGATTTATTCCTTGACTTATAGGTTGATATGAGGCTGACCACCCATACTGTAAAAAAATGGTTCACTTCGCTAATGTCACCCCTGTGTCAGGGAAGGTCGGCAAAAGTTCATGAGGTTTGGATTTTATTTGTAAGTACACATTCAGTATTTGTAAGCGCGAACTACACGTGTTTGTTTGAGGGCATGCATTTGAGAACTTTAAATGAATATATCCTTGCAACCTAGATTATAGATTACAGAATCCATCTATACCTTTATCGGTCTTAATCTATCACGACATCCATCAATTCCTGCAAAATATACTTTCTTCGTCAGTCTTTAATAACATAATTATAAGCGGTTTTAATTAGTACCAATTATGTAACCTTTGTTTTACAGGTCTACGACCTAACGTAGAGGTGACGGGCTCTACGCCATCAAGTTAATTTCGATTAGGGATATTTATCGGTATATGTGGTCTGAACACATGTTTGAACAATTTTCAACACACATCAATAATAAATCTAAGCAACCTCACTTCGTAGAAGGACCGAAAATTATACAAAGGTATAATATGTAATATACCTACTATCACACTTCAACTAAACACGACGTTTAAAATTAATTATGTGCATTTATAATGTGATAATAATATATTTTGATTGAAGTTACCTTAAGCTCTAACTTATAGAAAAAACAATACTCGTCGCATTATTGTTATTTTCACACCAAATATATTACCGTTATATTTATTTTTATATCAGTCTTTACAAAAAAATGTCGACAAAAGGTGGAGGCCAAGACCCACACCGGGTTGGAGAGCCAATGATGATGATGATGATAGAAGGCCAAACATTTTTTTTTCTCAATTTTGTCAACTACGAAGCATATCATGAATAAGTAACTAAACTTGGACCGGTCCGTAGTCCGTAGTGGCAACACTTCGGACTCGTAAATGGAAGGTTGTGGATTCGGATCCCGGCGGAGCACAAAAATATACCATTAATATTTCGAATGTGCTCTTCGCTGGGTTGAAGAATTCATAAGCCTTTACCAATGACCGGTCACCAAGGGTCCATCCAGCCTTACAGCAACTGGGTCTTGCTTGAGTATTGGCGCTTTGTAGCGACGACCAAGCTCGTACACCTCTGCGGCATTACAACAAGTGTCATAGACCCCTAGAGTCTTCAGAATCTAGGGAGTCTCCCGCACAGGATTTTCTTAAAAAAAAAAAAAAAAAAAAAAAAAAAAAAAAAAAAAAAAAAAAAAAAAAAAAAAAAAAAAAAAAAAAAAAAAAAAAAAAAAATACACAAGAAATTGAAATAAAAGTTATTGTTGACTATTAAAAACTATTAAATTTTAGAAGTACTCCAAAAAGAGTTATTCGTATTCCAAATGACTAGACTTTGAAAATTGGGGAAAAGATTGCGTAAAAGGTCTGTTAACTGTGTTTTTATCGACACAGTGTGTTGCCCCGCGGTATATTTCAGAATTTTGTGTGATGGACAGTGGAAGGGAATGTTCTTTGATTTGATTAAAATTTAATTCATTAAGTAGTTTCAGTTTTTCCATATTTACTCAAAAACTATTGACATTATAACAAAAATGTTAAGTATGAAACCTTAACAATGTATAGTTCTGTAATTAAAAAGCAAAAACAAAATTCCAAAATACAGCACACACGAAAAAAAAAACTAAAAATGTAAAAAAATTGAGTTTTTTTAAATATTTTTTTGTGGTGGCAATTCTTAAGTTATATATTTTGTTCAAGCTTTAAAATTAACACAAAAATTTAATTAACTTTCTTGATTTTTTTCATTACTGTAACTATTTTGCTAAGACCATAAAGTGTAAGAAACAAAAACGGCAGATTTAGCTTTATAACACGCCTTAAGATCTGCAATTAGAACTGCTGTGAATAAATTGATTGCTCCAAAACAATATAATGAAGCAAAGTACTTAGATCGCGCCTTTTTATTGCTGGCCCTGTGCTGTGGAATGCCCTACCCCATGAGCTTCGAGCCATAGAGAGTGCAAGTGCGTTTAGGTCGGGATTGAAGGGATTTATCACAAAACAGCACTATACGTATTGTATTTATTATTATTTTTAGTAGGATCTAGAGAAGAAAATTTTGATTCTAGTCTGTTCTCTGGCACTAGTATATAAGGCGATTTTTGGTTGGGGTAGATTGAGAGATTGACTAGTCCAAAGTGAATCTAAGATCTACGAGTACCTATGTGAAAATATTTTTTTTGTCAAAATAAAAAAATTTAAAGATTGATCACTTTTTTTAATTACCGAAAAACCTGAAAACAAAACAATGTTTCATTTTTCACAAGCAACAAAAATTTGAAAATTTTGCATCAATTTTCTACAATAAACTGATTGAAAAATATTTGTGTACTCTAAAAATGAAATTGAATTTTACCTCGGATTGTAATGGCTGAATTGCGGGTTAAAAAGTGATATATCGCATTTTTTCTGTGGATTGAATATTTATGAAAGTAATAAAAATTTAATACGGCCTTTCAAAAATTGAATTATTCTCATCCATACAATTTCCCCGAAATTTGTTATATCGTGAAAAAAACCTTGAAGGGTGAAAAGCCAGTCACTCAAAAGGGCTCGACAACCTAATTTTTGTAAAAATAGATACTCGATTCCCGAGTATACAACGTAACGTAAATACTCAACCGTCGCATGTACAGAAAAAATATATAAGTTAAAACACTCACTAGAGTCGCTGCTTTATATTCCATACATTTTTCGGAACACTCGATGTTTGATCTTTTACGGCATGTTTTAAACTCTGGCTATTAATCCTTTTTGGAGACGAAATTACATCCCATACACATGTATGAGAATCTAAAATATATTTTAAAGAGTTTTAAAAATAACAATCGTTATTCGGTATAAATAGATAAGAAGATTATAAATAAATTGATATATACTTTGAAATAAACTTTTTAAAAGGAATAAGGTTTATTTTTCTTTGTAAATAAATAAGGAGTCTATCTAAAGAATTTTTAACTATCTTTTTAAGTGTGATTTGATGATTACATTTTATTTTAAAAGGACATTATTACTAAATATTTTGTGTGAACGCAGTTTCAGTTCTTATGAGAAATCCTATAAGAGAAGTTAAACACGTTCTTATCCCTATTTTTAAGTTTTTGTGGTCCTAGAATTTTTAGAATTAAAAGACAGATTCGATTTCGAGGATCAATTTTGCGTGTTCTAGTTCTCCTCACGCACCTTTCACAACAATCCCATCACTCTAACACGTTCTCAACCCACATTTGTTTTTTTGTTTTTTGTTTTTTACCTACTAAACAACTAACTAATTATAACTTTGTTTTTTCCACTTTTATTGATTTTTGAGTAAACGTTACAAATATTTTCGGAATCCCTTCCATCTTCGGGTAACTAACCATTACTAAAATTAAACTAAAAACTAAGACAGTGGAGTGGAATCTATTGGTGGTAGTGGTAAGGGAGGGGGTAGCAAGGTAGATGTGTGGGAGGGAGATGGTGATTTTTGGGGCGGAGCCAAAATTGTTAGGAGAGGGGATATGATGACGGGAAGTTGAGTATAAAGCATATTAAGAAACACAAATACAAAAGTTCTAATATGCTTAATATTTATATATATACTATATGAAAAGGACGCACTAACGCCAATCGTGTGGGTAGTTCAGTTTAAAGTCACATAAGCTAACATTGAAAATACCGGGCGTTATTTAGATATAATCAAATAACTAACCTTGGAGCGTCGTTGACCAGCGCCAGTTTTCCGAAGTCATCTCCTTCATGGAGAGTTGTGACTGTTCCTTTGCCATGTATGACCACATCCACTGATCCACGTACGATGATGTACCAAGAGCGACCTTCGTCTCCTTGATGAAACACTGCCAAAATATGAAAACAGTTATTACTCTGAAATATGTATATATATCGACACGTCTTAGTGCTTGCAACGCTTTATTGTTATGTTTATGGTACGAATTCATAATTTACTTACACACAGTGCTAGGTTGGGGATGCGCTTCGAAGACCACAGCCGCGCAAAGTTCCCGCTTCACAGATGTGGACAAGTGCGCGAGAGCAGGAACACGTAGTAGCTCATCGTAGACAGATTCCAGTTCATCGGGTGTGCGCTCATGGCTCCTAAAAGATAACAGGTAGTAAGATAACAGGTATTAAGATAACAGGGCGTGAGATAACAGATAGTAAGATAACAGATCGTGAAATAACAGGGCGTGAGATAACAGATAGTAAGATAACAGATCGTGAAATAAAAGTTAGTGAGATAACAGGTAGTAAGATAACAGGTCGTAAGATAAAAGGTCGTAAGATAACAGGTTGTTAGATTACAGGTCGTAAGATAACAGGTAACAAGTATCTTTCAGACTATTTTTATACAATCTAAAAGTAGCGTAGCACTGTTGCAATAACTTTGGTCTCTGAACAACTCGCCTGTTTTTCATTTGTCTAAAAAATATATAGAATCTAAAACAGCGCCAGTGTTGAGCGTTCTAGTTTCCATATTTGTTAGGTAAAACGCTATGGTTGAGTTGAAATGTATAGTTGTATACTTGGGGTACTGTTTGCTTTATGTAACAATATGTCAAGGAGAACAAACATGAAAAGAGATTGTTCCTTCTAAAATGTATGTACAAACAAAGCCTTATATAGAAAATCCAAACTTTTAACCAAATTTGTACGATTTAATTTTATTTACTCAATTGTTTGATTTTAACTGCTTTATCAATATTTGATTCGGTGTTCAGTCCTTGAAGGCATTTTATAAGTCATTTCAGATTTGATATTTCTCTATAATAACGATGCATTTATAACACGTACAAGAGTGATTCTAATTATCATCTATCTATCATAAACGTAAGTTTTGCAACTGTGATTACAAGGACACATTATTTTCTAACAAATTGATAAGAGATTTTCCATTTCTTTTTAATAACTTATAAATATTAATGAGCCAATTAACAAAATGTTTTCTTTTGTTCTTCGGATTTTTTTTTTTCGATTTGAACAGAAAAACTAGGAAAATAACTCTTGAAGTAATACGCCTTAGTCTTTATTTTTTTCTGTTACCGTTAATTTCATACTTAGTGCAGAGGTGACCCTTCGTTACCGTTAGAGAAAAAAATTGCATCCGTACGGTTTCCTAAAGAACATTTTTAAGATGGTATCATTTCCCTTTGCAGCAAGGCCCCCAAACACTCTCTCAGCTGTCTTATAGCGGTCAAAGCCTCCTCATCAGAAGCAGTACAGGAAGCATTTGTGACAGTATCCTTACGGTTTCCTCAGGATCATCCTTAAGGTGGCATCGGGTCCCCTTTGCAGCAGGGCCCCCAGAGACTCCCTCAGCTGTCCCTCGGCTGCAGCAGCCTCCTCGCTGGAAGGAGCAGGAGGCGGGGGAGCCTCTTCGTCAGCGCGGAAGCGGTACAGGAAGCATTTGTCCTTGAAAGGCTGCTCCTTTGACACTGAAGAAGAGCAAAGAATCAAGTCAGGACAATGACAATGACAAATCAGATTTGTCATTGTCATTGTCCTGAGGATGCCTTTTTAGGCGAAAACTGTTTGACATATTTAAAATAAAATAATAAAAAAGTGAACTAAAACAGTATATTTATTTGATTAATTATACAATGGACTTTCATTGTGTAAACCACCGAACCCTGAAAAATAAAGAATCAAGTTTTTGATAATAAAAAAGTGGACCGGAATCATAAAACTCGTAACTGTAATAAAGTGCAACGGAGTATGAGTGTCTAGTTTATTCTTATATCTATTGTGACTAGAAACAACTGAACGTAATGATTGGTAGTGTGTATGTGTGGGTATGACTACAAAAATATGTCTTATAAAATGACTATAAGGCAGATGCTAGTATGAGTTTGTGAAAAGCACTAGCACATAAGACCCATTTCAGACACACCACATTCTGCCCGGTTTCTTTTATGGATATACGGACTAGCATAGCATATATAAACCGGGCAGAATGTGTGTAGTGTGTAGTGACTGTAAAAGTTGGTGGTGTAAATGGACGTATGGCTATATTGGTACCGACATTGATGTATGAAAGTGAGGCGTGGACAGTTAATGAATGTGAGCTGAGTAAAGTATGTACGGTTGAAATGGCTTACCTGAGAGCAATGGCTGGAAGGACACTGAGTGATAGAGTAAGTAATGATTGGGTGATGAACGAGTTTGGTATCTAATCTAATCTAATCTAAGCTGCAAAGATATATTTCATTTAAGATTTATATTAAATGCATTCCCACAAGCAGACATGTATAATTTCGCGCTAACACATGCCGCATGTGGACCTACAATATAAAAACCCAATCTCAAATGAACATAAGCCCTGCAACTTTTGCCGCCCTTCCCTGAAACAGGGGTGCCATTGGCAAAGGAGAATATGAGAATTAAAGTACAAAAAAGTACGATGAGATGGTTCGGACATCTCGAAAGAATGGATGATGAACGACTAACGAAGAAAGTGTACAAAGGAAATGTCAGAGGAAAGCGTGAAAGGGGAAGGCCGAGGAAAGAATGGTTAGACCAAATAGGTGAGATTGCGAAAGAATGGAACCTGCAGAGTGAGAATAAGAGAAGAGTAGTTATGAAGAAGGTGGTGAATATTGAGGAAATGAAAGTGATTTGTAAGGACAGAAAAAAGTGGAGGCGCATCTGCGGAGGTACCGGCCACCCCTAGTGGAACGGCGGCAGGATACAGTTCAGTACAGCTATTATTCTGGCAAACGCTTAAAATTTGTAGAGCATGTGAGAGTAGATTTTAGAGCGTTACTGATAAGGCCTATTTTGTTAAAGAAGGTACTTCTTTACTGCTTTCATTTAAGGAAATAGGGGCATGCCTTTATTTAAATAAAAGCTTCGAGGCATTAAACTGAAAGAAAAGGATAAACTTATGAAAACGTTTCATTATTTTTTTATTTATTTTAAAGCCTCATAAAGTATCGTTTACATAAAAAGCCTATTTAGATCTATTGTGGTAGTATAAAATAAACACTGTTTTTTACTTTGTGTATTAAAGATTTTAATAAAAAAAAATTAAATACCCAAAATTAAACCAAAAGTAAAAATTCATGCAATTGTAATTGATTCAAAATTATTTGATATCACCGTCAGCTTTCATATTCCCACTTAAATAAATAATCATTTGAAAGTGAGTATGAATTCAATCCTCCATTCAAATATTTATCTCAAAAAGTAACAAAAAATTCGATCGCCATTTCTTCAGCGAAAAACGAAATTCCAGCTATTTCTTTCTCGATTCCAAAAATATAACGATTAAATAATGAAAAATTTAGATTTCCCTCTTTTAAATGATTTCACGCTCGAATGATTTTCAGGAAAAAAAACAGATACACAAAATATATGTACTACGTTTAAACTCAACCCCAGCGTTTAAAAAAATATTTATGGAAACTAAAATATTCACTGGAAGCGCTGTTTTAATACATATACATTTTTAAAAAACGCTATGCTTAAGTTTAAATAAAAAGTTGTATACTTGGCAAATGAATGAAAAATTGAAGGGAATTTCAGCATATATAAGACTCATTTGAAATTCGTAATAATGAGAAGAAATGATTTGCCTTCTGTCATTTTATTCGCAAGGTGAAACGTCCATTTTATTGCGCCATTTATTTAAAAGAAGGTCACTCGTAAAAAGTAGAAGTTTCAGCACCGAAGAGATTATATTATGGGCGTCCTTTTGAGGCGTAATGAAAGGAAGTGACGTCAAAATTCAAAGTAATTATAGCGGAGAGTGGCATTCATTAAATGCTAGCGGCGTCTCATTACGTTTAATTGTTTTACCGTACCCCAAATTGCGTTTAAACTACACTAAACCGTTTTGAGAAAAAATTACGAAAAATAAAAAGCTTACAGGAGGTGTTTTTTTAGATTCTATATAAACGTTGTGGTCGAGTTAAAACGTTAAATTTTTTACATTGCGTATTGTACTAGAAAACGTATAAAATTACATTAATTAAAATCCGAAACATGGCAGATCTTGAAAAAGTTTTGTGGCCCGAAATTTTGTATTAATTCATCAAAGGAATGCCGAGTACAGAAGGATCAGATTATATGTACTTTTATCTACTTTCAAGAATAAACATGCCTAAGTTTCTGACATCAAAGTTTTGGACCTAAAAGTCGGTACTCAGGTATTTACTAAATATAATATATACAGATATCATGGATTGAAATATACTTTCAAAAAATGTAAAACATCAACTGAAGTGGTTGGTGTAGGGCCGGCCCCCTTACCTGTAAAAATAAAAAAGTATCCATTCGTCACATGCTACCATGCTACCTTTTCGGGGAAAGTGCGGTGAAAAGTTTCACTATATGTGTAGGTTAGTAGCGTCGTTACACAAGATAGACCGGTATTTTCAACGTTAGCAAATCGCTTCCCCAGTTCTTGTTTACCGTATACGCCAATCTTGTCAAATATGACTTTTTCATGCAGTTGTCTTATGAATCAAATTCTACACAATCTGAGCTAAGAAAACCCGTAAAACTCGATAATGTGAGAGTTCTTTTAAATATTTTTTAAATAAATTTCTTGTTTTTATAAGGCACATTGCTCCAGTACACATGCAAACAATGCTCATGTAAAATTTTCTCAATGGCGTATACGGTAAACAAAAACTAAGGTAGCGATATGTCACTGAAAACTGATAAAAAAAACAGCTCACACGATTGGCAAAAGTGCGTCAACTGAAGTGGTTGGTGTAAGGCCGGCTCCCTTACCTGAAAAAATAAAAAGGTCCCGAATCGCCACAAGCGATCCCTTCGGGGACAACGCAGGCAAGAAGTTACACTATATGAGTAGCTTAGTTGCGTTGCGCGTCCGTTTCGCTCAGTATATTATAGTCGCTGTGCTTACGTTGAAAATACCGGGCCCAAAAGATGGATACAAACTGATGCAAGCCAATATTTTTACGAATGAAGGTAGGTTAATTTGTAGCACAATTTTTTTGTTATTCACAGATCACCATCGAAGTAAGTAAGAAAATATTTCCAAGTAAAACATAAAATATAAATTGTAAAGTGGACTGCGCATGACTTCATAGCATAAAATAAGGTTATGTTTAGTAACCGTAGTACGAGTTTTTTCACAATACTCGAAGTATTGAGTATTCGAGAAAAATGTATGTGAACTTGAAAAGCACCTCTGGCAAAGTTTTGAAACTTTTTTTGCCAGAGGTGCTTTTCAAGTTCACATAAAAAACTTGTACTACGGGTACAGGTCAAATTCAATTTTCATAACAAAAATAATTACCCGGTATTATCAATGAAGCTAATTTGTTTAAGTAATTTTTATTTTTCAATATGATTATTGATGTTACTTGTCATCTTGATAATTAATTGATAACATCAAAAGCGCACGTGCAAATAAATCAAATCGTGATAAGAAAAAATGCTTTTTAATTTTACATTATTTATGAAATAAAAAGTTCAACTATCTCAATGCCTGTAAATTGTATGTGTTATAGAAAAATGAGAACCTTTCTTCCTTTTTCTATACCTTTCTGTTAGGTCTTTCAAGTTTCTAGGATTCATTAAGGTAGCTCCTTCACTTGTATCATTAAATTGTGTGAAATTAAATTAACGGTAAGGTCACGTCGCTCGCCTTAATGATTCTTGTATTCAAGTTAAATTACACCAAAGTGTACTATGAATATAAAACGAATATTTTATAGTTAAAATAGTTCGAGAAAATAACGGTATTTTTTTCACATCTTAAAACAAATCCCGTTGTTTGTTAATAGTTATTTATGCCACTGCCAAGTAATGATAGTCTTTTTAACACGAGTGCTAGTTTGTGCCATGAGGCGCAGCCGAATGGCACAATAGAAAGCACGAGTGTTACAAAGACTAATTACGTGCAGTGGCATACAATACTTTTTCTACGACCATGAGAGAATTAACAAAATAGTGAATAATAGTTATTATAATGTACTCGTCCATTTGAAGTAATTAAAACCTTACCTTTGTCAAAACGTGTGATTTATCATTCCCTTCGATTATCTAATCTAACCTAAGTTGTAAAAATAAATTATATTTAGGTTTCATATTGAATTCATGCCCACAAGCCGACACATATGTATAAGGTCGCGCTTTTACATCCTGCATATAAGCTTAAACATTCAAACCCAAAACTCAAATAAACATATGCCCTGCAGCTGTATTGGCAGGTGAACCAAATTTGTACAGCATAGGTGATCAACCTCATACTCACCTATTAACCAAGTAACTTTTTGAGTTTGTTTATTTTTTGCGGTGAATTTTTTTGTATTGTTTTCCTTTCAAGCCTTTTATTTTCCATTGAAAAAAGGAAAGCTTTATTTGGAGCAATCCGATAAATAAATTCGATAAATTTTAGCACTATTAACAATTTTTATTTGACTCTACACATAAAATATACTTATTTATTTTCATCTGAACAGGGCTGAAAGTCTCATCACCACGGTAATTCCTACCTACCGAATATCACTAATATTGTATGAAGCCTAATCAGCTGATCGCTTGCGGCCATCTTGGATTGACAGGTCTTCATACCCCCATACAAGGTTGACATTTGAAATTAAAAAATGGTTCCAATTCTGACAATGCGCATGCGCACATGTTCATTTTAACACGGTTACCGGTTACATAATGTAACATTATGCAACGGGTGTAGAAATGTATGGCATTGTGATTGCGTTAGCCGTTTTGTAATTAGTAAATTACCAAATGGGAGTAGAAAAAAATATGTTTCTTATACTTTATGGCCTTAGTAAAGCTGAGTGACATTAATAAAAAAAATCACGCGTGTTTATTGTTTTTGTATCTAAAATGTTAAGTTATTTTTATATATAACTTAATAACTGACTTTTAAAAAACTTTTTTCACATTTTATTCTTCTAATTTTGTTGTTTTGTATTTTGGACATATTTTTTTCTGTATAATTATTGAATGATACAATGTCTAGAAAATTGTGATAATGTGAACAGTCTTCGAGATAATATGAGAAAACTGGAACTTAGAAATTAATTTAATTTTTGAAAACGTCAAATACAAAATCAAATACAAATAATATAAGTACTTAACATCTCGAGACTTCACAAACTTTATCACAGACACTAACACAGACAAGCAAAACACACAATGACATATTCGTAACAAGGAAAATGTATGAAAGATGCAACGGCACCTATAATCTATCTATAATCTAAGTTGCAAGGATATATTCATTCAAAGCTCTCAGATGTATGCCCACAAACAAACACGTGTAGTTCGCGCTTACAAATGCTGATTGTGTACTTACAAATAAAATCCAAACCTCAAATGAATATAAGCCTTGCAACTCTTGCCGACATTCCCTGAAACAGGGAATTCACCCATTGTGATTTATCCCGATCAAGGGGAATTGAGTTTTGTGAAAGGTTGTCAGCTACCAAAATATAAAAGAAAAATGTTTTTCCTTAATTTAAGCGTTGCTTAAATTTTTTAAGGTACATAAAACCGGTCCTCCTAAACCTAATTACTTAAATGGTATTAAACAGTTTTACACTCGTTTTATACTCACCGGCTGTTGCAAACTGTCCATAATGACTTAAAACCAGTTAAACACTTAAACTTGTCCGGCTTAATGGCTCTAAGAGATCAGGATGAGTTTGAACCCAAACCGTACTTAGCCAGGACAGTGAAAATATTTCAGGTTTAGGCTGAAACTTATTCTGGTAATTAGCAAACAAAATATCTCTATTTCAGCCCCAATCTCGTGCGATCACAAAAGCCTTCATATTTTGAAAACTGTAAATTTTCTACTTAGGTGTACAGTAATAATAATATAAAGGGTGATTTTTTTGAGGTTAGGATTTTCATGCATTAGTATTTGACAGATCACGCGGGATTTCAGACATGGTGTCAAAGAGAAAGATGCTCAGTATGCTTTGACATTTCATCATGAATAGACTTACTAACGAGCAACGCTTGCAAATCATTGAATTTTATTACCAAAATCAGTGTTCGGTTCGAAATGTGTTTCGCGCTTTACGTCCGATTTATGGTCTACATAATCGACCAAGTGAGCAAACAATTAATGCGATTGTGACCAAGTTTCGCACTCAGTTTACTTTATTGGACATTACACCAACCACACGAATGCGTACAGTGCGTACAGAAGAGAATATTGTGTCTGTTTCTGAGAGTGTTGCTGAAGACCGTGAAATGTCGATTCGTCGCCGTTCGCAGCAATTGGGTTTGTGTTATTCGACCACATGGAAGATTTTACGCAAAGATCTTGGTGTAAAACCGTATAAAATACAGCTCGTGCAAGAACTGAAGCCGAACGATCTGCCACAACGTCGAATTTTCAGTGAATGGGCCCTAGAAAAGTTGGCAGAAAATCCGCTTTTTTATCGCCAAATTTTGTTCACCGATGAGGCTCATTTCTGGTTGAATGGCTACGTAAATAAGCAAAATTGCCGCATTTGGGGTGAAGAGCAACCAGAAGCCGTTCAAGAACTGCCCATGCATCCCGAAAAATGCACTGTTTGGTGTGGTTTGTACGCTGGTGGAATCATTGGACCGTATTTTTTCAAAGATGCTGTTGGACGCAACGTTACGGTGAATGGCGATCGCTATCGTTCGATGCTAACAAACTTTTTGTTGCCAAAAATGGAAGAACTGAACTTGGTTGACATGTGGTTTCAACAAGATGGCGCTACATGCCACACAGCTCGCGATTCTATGGCCATTTTGAGGGAAAACTTCGGAGAACAATTCATCTCAAGAAATGGACCGGTAAGTTGGCCACCAAGATCATGCGATTTGACGCCTTTAGACTATTTTTTGTGGGGCTACGTCAAGTCTAAAGTCTACAGAAATAAGCCAGCAACTATTCCAGCTTTGGAAGACAACATTTCCGAAGAAATTCGGGCTATTCCGGCCGAAATGCTCGAAAAAGTTGCCCAAAATTGGACTTCCCGAATGGACCACCTAAGACGCAGCCGCGGTCAACATTTAAATGAAATTATCTTCAAAAAGTAAATGTCATGGACCAATCTAACGTTTCAAATAAAGAACCGATGAGATTTTGCAAATTTTATGCGTTTTTTTTTTAAAAAAAGTTCTCAAGCTCTTAAAAAATCACCCTTTACATATAATCTAAGTTGCAAAGATATATGAACATTGAATATTTACATTAAATGCATGCTCACAGACATGCATGCTCACAGACATGCATGCTCACAGACATGCATGCTCACAGACATTTGCGTTAACAAATGCTACATGTATACTTACAAATTAAAATCCAAACCTCTAATGAACATAAACCCTGTAACTTTTGCCGACATTTCCTGAATCAGGGGGGATATTGACAAAGTAAACATTTTTTTCATTATGGGTTGTCAGCCTCATATCAACCTATAAGTCAAAGAATACAAGTAATAAGTAACATTTAAGTATATAAACAAGTAGAACGTTACAAAGAAATTTACACGCAAAAAACTGGATGTAAGATATTTCTTAAAGAGTGTATATCGACGGTTAAAAGAAAGCAAGGCATAAGCGACAAAAACTAAATTGTTCTGGAGAGCAGTTTAAAGTTTGAAATTGCAGAAAAAAGGCACAACTTTTTTATTTTTTATCATATCGTTAAAATCAAAACAGCTCTAAAATAAAAAAGGCATTCGTTGGCATTCCTATTAATGTGGTTTTACGATTTTTTATGTCACAAACGCCTTTAGGACAAAAAAAGGCCAAAATCTTGTCGGTTACACCAAAACTATACTTCGAAAATACAGTCGTTTGCTTGGGCATAAACAACAACAAAAAATCATCGTAGAGCTATGCGAGTTCATTAGAAAGAGCGAAAATTTTAAGTAGGATAGCTTCATAACGCATTTTTGACCAAAACGTCGCTTATGCCCTACTACCCTTTAACCATCGATATTATTTTTAAGAGTCGCCTGAAGAAAAACTATTTCGGAAAAGCTGAAAACTTGCGATATCCCTGTAAGTAGCTTATTATTTTAAATAGCAACACTTTTATATGACACAATGGCCGTTTATGCGAACCGCTGCCTTCCTTTATCGCCAATTTAAGTTTACCACACTCTACTCTGATACAATGGTTCACAAACATCTAGCGCGTAAGGTACACCAATAAAACTTAAAAATACAACGCAATGCAAGTAAGCAACACATGCAGTGTAACTTTTTTCCGCGTTCTGCCTGAAGGGGTCGTGTGTGGTGAGTGGAACCTATTTATTTTTACAGGTAAGGAGGCTGTCTTTACTCCAATCAGTTGAGTTGAAGTGGGGGTTTCCCAGCTTCCGAGTGAGCTGGTACTCATTGCTGAGTAAACCTTGACGGTATTTTATTTTGGGTTTGAAATAAACACTGAAACGGGAAATAATTTCTGACACCTTAGGTGGGATGCGAACCTAATTTTCGACATGAAATGCAAGCACTTTACCAACTGTGTTATCGACCGGACTTTAATACTACCCCTTTGTAATTTACAAGGCATGTTAACTGAGTAGTGTTGTATTATGTGTTGTGCTGCTTTTCCATAATGCTTGTGACTTTTACATACATTATCATTTCAGAAATGGATACATACACGGCAAGAAAGACAGAAAAATTAATAAATTAAATTTTTCCATGGCACACAAAATTACTGACCTCGTTGCCTTCCTTGACTTATACTCGTAGATACGTTAATAATAAATAGGATGATTTATTTGGTGAGCGCTGTTTTGTGTGTATCACTCCTCAAGAGCCCTGTGCGAGCTTGGTCATCGCTGTAGAAAGCGCCAATTCTCAAGCAAGACCCAGTTGTTGTAAGGTTGGATGGACCTTTCAGTGACCGGTCTTTGGTAAAGGTTTATAAATTTTTCAACCCAGCGAAGTGCACATTTGGAAATATAAATGTTATATTTTTGTTCTCCGCCGGGATTCGAATCCACAACCTTCCATTTACGAGTCCGAAGTGTTGTCAATGGACTATGGACCGGTCCAAGAATGATTCCTTGACTTATAGGTTGGAATGATTCTTACCACCCATACTGTAAAAGAAAGGTTCACTTTGCCCACGTCACCTCTGTTTTAGGAAAGGTCGGCTAAAGCCGCAGGGCTTATTTTCAATTGAGGTTCGGAATTTGATTTGAAAGTACACATGCAGCATTTGTAAGCGCAAACTAACCCTTGTATGTTTGTGGGCATGCAATTGATATGAATTTTAAATATTTATACATCGCTTTGCAACTTAGATTATATATATAGTTGCAACGCTTTAGGGAGCACTGTTCTGGAGCATCCTTGTAATATGTATGCCCTAGAGACTGTATGTAGAGAGCCCAGCCGTACTGAAGACTCTCTGATCCCTCAAGTCCCTTAAAAACTGTTCGGTACATATTAGGTACACGGTGGATTTGAAGGATAATACATGCAAGCTCTTCGGGGAATTGTATGGTAAAGCACTTCGGTATCTATAACAGTAAAGTGTACAAGCTATGAGTATGTATATAAGACAAGTGACCGAAGGCAGTACTATACATTTGAACGGTTCTATTTATTTATTTATTTATTCACAATCATACACCAACAGGTACAACATAAAAATAGCACATTAGGCAAATTAACAAAAGAAGAAATCATGTTGCACCCCATTACCGGTGTAAGCGTAATACAATGTGATAAAAAAAGCACACAAAAATATCAAGATAATTTCACTTACATACTAAGGATAAAAACATTTTTGTACATCTATGGAAAGGATTATTGAACTCAGTAATCTATAATAGCTAGAGGCATTGAAAAAAGCATCCATCCATATTTTCCTTTTCGCATTTTGAGTTTGAAAAAAAAGCACTTTAGTACGTGTATTATTTTGAAAAATTGTACTTCCGTGCAATTTTTATATTGAAAAGTCATTTTTAAAGTAAATCAACTCCAAAAGTGAACAGTTTAATTAAAATTTATTTTTTCCAGGTAATAAAAACAATTTAAAATTTTGAAAAATGTATACCACAAGCAACTATCTTGGACCGGTCCGCAGTCCAGTGGCAACACTTCGGACTCGTAAATGGAAGGTTGTGGATTCGAATCCCGGCGGAGCACAAAAATATACCATTTATATTTCCAAATGTGCTCTTCGCTGGGTTAAAAAAATCATAAACCTTTACCAAAGACCGATCACTGAAAGGCCCATCCAACCTTACAACAACTGGGTCTTGCTTGAGGATTGGCGCTTTCTACAGCGACGACCAAGCTCGCAGAGGGCTCTTGAGGTGTGATACACACAAAAACAGCGCTCAGCAAATAAATCATCCTAATATTTATTTTATTTAAGTATGCTTCACATATAGAGTAACTTCTTGCCGTATTCTGCCATAAGGTGTCACATGTAGCAAGTGGAACCAATTTATTTTTACAGATAAGATGGCCGGCTTTACGCCAACTACTTCAGTTGAAATAGGGGTAACCTTTCCGATATTTCGTTTTGAGCTAGCGGCTGCTTAATTCCCTGGAAAATAATTGTATCAAAATAAAAAAGACATACAAAAGTTCATAATTTTTGTTATAAAGAGTTTAGCGAATTAACTTTACGTTGTCGGGTCTATACACGAGTCTGGTAATTTATTCTCCCTCTCAAAGTCACCCTCAATGGCGTAACGTTGTAAAAAGATAAAGGTATCAAAAATGATCACAGGGAGACTTCAAAGCATGCGTCGCTTTGATCGTATAATGAATGGGTCTCATGCCCACGCACGCATAGGGTAATTCATCCGAATAAAGCGTGCGCTGTGGGTCCTTCTGACACATACATACAGAATGGGTATGTGGAATGTTTAAGCATATGCCATGATAAATAATTTAAGATATGTGAGAGCATGTTGTGATTTGGCATTATGCATTCTCACTTCTCTATAATCTCTTTATCGCCACCTTAAAGGTAAAACTGAAGAAGTGCTGATTCACTGATTTAAGTAATAGTGGATTAAACATTTTATTGGGTGCAACTTCTCATAGTAAGTGAACTAATTATAAGAAAGTGCTTATGACAAACTTCTAAACAACAGGATTGCCGCACTTTCTTATGCGTTTTCTCTCGTAGAAAGAAAAAAAAAAGAGACGTAGTCTGGTTTCCCTTACCGTGCGAGATGACGCCCTCCTCCAGCAGTGCCTGCCACATGCCCGCGGCCTGCGCGCGCCCGTGCACGCTGGGCGACACGGCCATCAGCCAGTCCACCATCTCCGTGCCCGGTGCGCACTTCCTCACCAGCTTCCCGGAGACCTTCCTGTCGCGCAGGCAGCTGCCCGGCTCGGCCACCAGCATGGTGCGCAGCGCCCAGCCGATGCGAGACATGGCGGGACTCGGGGACTGTGGACATTCAAGGAAGTCAGGACATCAAATACATCTGGATACAGGACCACTGCGCTCTGCCCTCACTGCAACACGGTCATAGTGCCCAAAAGAGCAAACACATCAACTTTTGCAGACAAGAGCTTTGCGGTGGTCGGGCCAGTTGCCTGGAACAATTTGCCCGTCAATGTTCGTACGAACCAAACCTACCACCACCATCTTCAGAAAAGAACTGAGGACGTTGTTTTATTTTCTAGAAGCCGTGGCGCCTTTGATATGAAATATTTCTTAACTACATCTTTGAAGAAAAATCTTAGGAAGACTAACAAGAGGTCGCTCAAGAGCTTCATACATTCAGGATTCCAAGCGGCTCATAGGGGGCTAGTCCTATTAATATCTCAAGATCACCATCATCATCAAGAGGATGGCAATCAACAACCAACAGAGACAGATGTCTTGCACAACAAGGTACTGCCTTTGTAAAATTATGAGACAAAGTACATCTAATCAAACATTTCTCTATAGTTGGCCTTTCGTCACAAAAAAAGAATATATTGTTTTGTTCACTGCTAACGTAATGTGGATCCCTCTGACACACACATGCGGAACGGGTTTATTCGAGCATATTTTAATGATCAGAGAAATAGAAAAAATCAGCTTATAGTCCGGTCTACTTTCTAAGCTATAGAGTTCAGTTACTAAACTGCTTTAGTACATGGAAGTGATGAGAAAATGATTTCCCGCATTTCCAATAACATATTTATCTCATATTTGAACAAAAGTCGTAGATAACTCGTTTTGATTCTAAATGACTCAATTATTTGTTATGGACTAAAATTTACGTCGATAAATATCTAAAACACTTCCTTTCAACGCATTTTTGTAAACATGTTTTACATTCTCCAATACGTCTATGAGCTAATGATAATTAAGCTGTTTCATGCTTTTCTGTGTTGAAACCTCTGTCGTTACAAGCATTTGTTTAGCTGAATAGGAGGTCTACGACCCATAACGTTCCGTTGATTCATATCAGTCGTTCGTGGTCCCATTGTGAGCTGTTTAGCTACAACAAACAGAATAAACCCAACACAGAAAGTCAAACAAACTTTTGTGAGCGTTTACAATTAATTATTAAGCTTGTATGTCTATAAACTGTACTCCGAATATAAAACTTTTCAAACTCAGACAAGGTGTTTCAACAAAAATGTATACAAAGTAAAAAGCTCACTCGAAGTGTTGTTTGATTTTTGATACGGTTTTTGGTAAACGGAATTAAGTTTTTACGTAAAAGATCACGAGTGGATTGGAACGCAATGTATACGAAATCTAAATTTACCATTAGGAGTTTGTGGGAATTGATGAGGCAGCACTTAGTTTCTTGTAGTTTGGTGATGGAGAAATATTGACTAGGGGGTGGGAAGTAAGAAATGATGTATAATATGAAACCTTCCTTTGTTTTACCACCAGAATCATGACATTTATTTATGACTCGATTCACTTAGGTAAATTTACACGTGACGCAGACGAATGTACGTTATTGACGTGATTCGATATGTGATGTAAATCAATGGGGATGATTTCATAGATAAGATGATTTCCAACAGATCGATTTATTCTAATCTAATCTAATCTAATCTAACTTGCAAAGATATGTTACATTGGAGATTCACATTACATTCGTTCCCACAACCAGACACGTACAAGTTCGCGCTTGCACATGCCTCATGTGAACCTACAACATAAAAGCCAAATCTCAAATGGACATACACCCTGCAACTCTTGCCGTCCTTCCCTGAAACAGGTGTGATATTGGCAAAGTGAACCATTTTTACAGCATGGGTGGTCAGCCGCATACCAACCTATAAGTCAAGGAAGGTTGGTTATTGAAATAAAAAATAAAAAGTTAGAAATTGGACCGGTCCGTAGTCCGTAGTGGCAACACTTCGGACTCGTAAATGGAGGGTTTTGGATTCGGATCCCGGCGGAGCACAAAAATATACCATTTATATTTCGAATGTGCTCTTCGCTGGTTTGAAAAATTCATAAACCTTTACCAATGACCGGTCACCAAAGGTCCATCCAGCCTTACAGCAACTGGGTCTTGCTTGAGTATTGGCGCTTTGTAGCGACGACCAAGCTCGTACACCTCTGCGGCACTACAACAAGTGTCATAGACCCGTAGAGTCTTTAGAATCTAGGGAGTCTCCCGCACAGGATTTCTTAAAAAAAAAAAAATCTTCTTCCTTTTGTGTCGTGTCAGGTCTCCTGACGTTGACTATCACAATAGAAAAAAGCCTTTTAGTCCTGCAGAGATCATCTGCTAAGCTTATCCGTTAAGGATTATCTTAACTGGTTTCCAACATTGTGTATGCATTTATAGTTTCTTCCAGTAGATTATGTCAGCATCCACAGAAAAATTTGTGATACATGCACACAAAACACATGCAACAATGGATACTTCATTATTATCAAGCACCATTATCAGGCCTGGATTAAGGGCGGTTCGAGCGGTGCGGCTGAACCAGGGCCCCCGCGTTTTATAAAAACATTTAAAAAAAAGATTCTTAAATAACTTTATTTTTTTTACTCTCGTTGTCTATACTCGTTTTTATGGTAAGCGAGGATGCAGGGGTGGAACTTACTACCCTTACGTATAAAAATAAATAGAAATCGCTACATGTGACCTCTTCTGGGAGAACGCGGCAAGATGTTACACTATATGTGTAGCTTAGAAACGTTCGTATCACCGTGATGATTTGTACTTTGAGTTCGGTGACAAGGAAAACAAATCTGGTACTTTTGTCAAACAACTGACTTTGGTTCTTTAGTGGGACGATATCAACTGTTGATCTCATTGATCTGCTTTAAATAGTAAATAAGTTAAGTAACCCTCTGTCGTGTAGGAATGAAAAATTAAAACTCTCCCACCATGTGGGATATCAACCTCGCACTCGTGAAGACACGCCCCCAACCAATCACAGAGAAAGTCACTGAGCAAGAGAAAGTACTTAAATAGAATCTCGATCGCATTACCAGCAGTCTGTGCCGGTAATTCAAGCAAGTGCGTTGTGTTTTCACGCTCGATTTCGTAAATTTAAAGTTTGCGGGTACATGGTATTTTTTTTTCAAGACGTTTCTTTAAATGTTGAAAATGATATAAAATTAAAAAGTGTAAACAATAAATCAAATTAAATAAAAAAATATGAAAAAAACGTATGTAGCCTCGCTTTACAATTTAATAAATTTTACTGAACGTAATCAGAACAAAATTTGAGTACCTAAGTCGTGGGTCAACAAAGGCGGCAATTTAGGTTTTGTTTTTGAACATCAAATAAAATGTACAGAAACAAACGAAATACTTTTACTAAGTGTGTTTAAAATACTTTAAATGGATTACTTGAAGTAAAAATAATGTGACATGTGAAAGCCAAGATAAGAGCAGCAGCCGGGAGCTTGCGCTAACACGTGTAAAGTACTATTTATTAATACTCGCGTAAAGTATATAGTGTGTTCCAGGGGCGGTTTCAGAATAATGTAAGTCATTTTAAATTTATAAAATGTTTTATGACATTAAATTGATTGTATTTTATTATGTGTTAAGATTTTTGTTGTATTTTTTTTATATTATGAACGTTTTGTAAAGGAATCCTGTGCGGGAGGCTCCCCACTTCTTAAAAGGCTTGGGGGTATTGTCACCCTGGAAGCGTATCGCAAAGGTGTTGCTTGAATTGTTGCTTATGTCGTGGGGCACTGCAAGGAAGTAGCGATTGGTATTGGTTTTGAATGAAACCGGATCAAATTGAGAAGGAAACATAGGCACTGGTAGATCATTCCATAAATGTGCAGTTTGGCAAAGGAATGAGTCATAAAAAACCAAGTTCTCATAGTTTTGAGGTGTGTCTGTGTTTTATGAAAAGTTGTGAAGAAGGCTTTATATAGGCAAGCCCGAATTAAAACAAAGAAAAAACTACGAGTAGTGTAAGTAAACCATGTTCTTAGCATTCAATTTTATGTATATTTTCTCAACGAGTGAAGAAATGGACTTTTTTTCTATGACTCACTCCAAAAACCACATTTAAAATTTAAGCGTTACTTTTTGTACTAACCAAGTTTCCAGTGTAAAGCATCTTATATATTAATCATGTTTGTATTTACCACCGTGTGGGAATACAAAAGATGTATAGCTTTGTATGCGCGTACCTATATGTTCAAGCTGACGGTGATCAGCTGGGAGCGAAGTATCCATTAGCGTTTCTTCATCCAATTACTAGAAGATTCTAAAGTACTAAATGTAATTAAACTCCTGCATCAGTTTAAACACAATAGCTTTCTACTCGTCTCGTATCGTGTCTCTACTAGGTTACGTATTTTTTTCTGTAACATACATATTAAAATGTACGTACATATTATGTACGTACATTTTAATGTATCGTTAGCAAATTACGAATACTTGAAAATTTGGTGAAATTAACTCAAATTTTTAGGGGCTATCTTATTGAATAGAAGTTTTAGCCTTACACGGCCGGCTTAAGATTATCTGGAGAGAAGTTTTCCGGGATCTGTTGCCATGGTCTGTGAACTGTTAACTCATGACAATTTCTTTCGTGCTGAAGAAGTCCATCGTAGACATCATGGAGAAATTGACTGGGTCAATGGCCGGCCGTACTGCAGCAAGGAGCGCAACCCGATCAGAGTGTCGCAATGGACAGTGCCATAATATGTGAGGCACGTCCTGGGAGCTGGCGCCGCAAGAGCACTCTGCTGATAAGATGGATGGGATACCCAGCTGGTGTAGTTTGGCTTTAAAGTTTGTGGCTGAGTGTATGAAAAAATATCTGTACCTCTGTGATGGGGTCTGCTGGATTGGGTCTATCAGGGCTGGGGGGGCGGCGGGGAGGGGAGCCCCGCTGAGGAGAACCCGCCCTTCCAAGAGCTCCAACACCTAAGACCAAAAAAAACAATCTAGATTAGTAAGTGGTTAATGAAATGATAACGGTGTATGTTTTAGCACAAATTAATTATTTTCCGCTTCACAATTATCATCATAAGCTAGACAGCTCTGGATAAGCCTTGGCTGAATCCAGGATTCTCCTCCACTCTCGCCTGTGAATCGCCTTTGCTCTCCAGCTACGTATGTCTGCCATGGCTGTTTCAGTATTCCTGTGCCGCGAAAATAAAACATTCCGTAAAACTCACCTCGATTGCGTAAATAAAAAATGAATCAAATAAACAACGGCACTCCTAGAGACCGATTTAGTTTTCATATTTTTTTCGATTTACGCAATCTAAGTGAATGTAATGCTTTATGCTATGGGCACTGGTCTGTACTATTTAAACACATTCAAGTTTCAAATTTGCAACTCCTTATACGTTTTTCAAAAGAATTTTTTCCTCATTTAACTTCAAAGAGACACATTTTTAAGGGTGTGGTGGTTTACACAGTGAAAGTCCATTGTATATTAATTAAATAAACAAAGTTTTAATTCAGAAGAATTGTCATTGTCCTGATGATGCCTTGTAGGCGACAGTGCTAGACAAAAATAAAAAAATATAAAAGTAAATTAAAACAAAGTTTTAATTTACTTTAATATCAAAGACACCTTTACATGGCTATAGTTAATTTAATTCGTTACGTTCGTAGCGGGGTTTTCAAACTCGCTATTCTGGAAGTTACAAATCTGTACGTTCCAGACAATTATTGCTGCTAAGCTACATATTTAATGTAACTTATTGCCGCGTTTTCCCTGCATTTGGCGAGTGCAACTTATTTATTTTTACAGGTAAAGAGGCCGGTCTTACGCCAACCACTATAGTTGAAGGGGGGCTTCCCAGCTCCCGGGGGCCTGGTACTCATTTATTGTGAGTAAACCTTGCCGTTATTTTATTTTATGTTTGAAATAAACACCGAAACCTGAAATCATTTCTGACACCCTTTGGTCGGATTCTAACCCGATCTCTCGGCATGGTATGCAAGCAGTCTACAAACTGAGCTATCGACCGGACAAATGCTGTGATTTAGCATAATTATATGAATTAGGCACGGCATGTTTTACAATAATTTCTGAAAGTAGCTATTATTGCGAACTATAAGTTTGTGTGCAGGTACATGTACCTAGGCACGTAGCTTGCTGGTGTGCATCATAATAATAATAATAATACAATATTTTTAT
Source organism: Agapetus fuscipes (assembly GCA_951799405.1). Lineage (NCBI taxonomy): Eukaryota > Metazoa > Arthropoda > Insecta > Trichoptera > Glossosomatidae > Agapetus > Agapetus fuscipes. Next base: position 5,146,340 of record OX637350.1, read on the forward strand.
AGCGCCTTTTCATGACTCTTGGTCATCCCAAAGGCGTTTGCTCATATGAGCGCGCGAACAGGTGGGTCTTCAACCCCTTTCTAAACGTGCTCTCCAGATCCATTTCGCGCAGGTCATCTGGGAGGCCGTTCCATATCGTTGGAGCAGCCCTGGAATAGTGTCGAAAAACTAGTATAATGATGAAACGGATGATAGTAGACTGCTCTGGTATAATCCATTTTAGAAGTAGGTATTAGTACGTGAGAATAAGCACGCTGGGTGGTGTGTGTGTGTGTGGAACAATCCTTTATAGAAGAATCTAGAATACACGAGAAACGTCCATATGAACTGTATAAATATGAGCCGCAATGGTGCGGAGGTTCAGGTCTGTTTAAACATTGAGCCGCAAAGTCGAGCCGCAGAGTCGAAAGAAGTACTGTGTAACCGATATTGCACAAAATAAAAGAAAATTAAAAAGTTAAATAAATAAATCGGATTATGTAGATTTTCGGCAGTTACTTCGTGAAAGTTCATTTAAATAAAATAAAACTCACTGTGAATTTAAACAAAAAAATACTTTATTTTATATTTTGTATTGTTTGTGTATTAACACTGTGAAAATTCATAATGTTTAGTTTACAATTTTTTTTTTGAAGGAATTCAAAGAAAACACTGTTTATTTTCACTCAAATATATTTAAAAAGAATCAAATCTTTAAAATAAATTACAAACGCGTTTTCGACCTAGTAGGTCGGATACCTGATGATGACCTACTAGGTCGAAAACGCGTTTGTAATTTATTTTAAAGATTTTAATCTTTTTACATATATTTGAGTGAAAATAAACAGTGTTTTCTTTGAATTCCTTCAAAAAAAAATTGTAAACTAAACTTTATTTTATTTTTAAATAAATCGCAGTTTGATTAATAAAACCAAAGTAAAATCGGAACAATATTTTATCAAAAGGATAATGAATCATGTTAATTTTAGTAGTTACTTTATTTCACTGAATACACTTTAAGTAAGTATTTACCTAATGCGTATTTTCCAGGTAAAGAGATCTAGCATGTTGCGTATTTGCTTTGGCACAACGCCAGGGTGAATCCTTTTGTGGAAATCCGTTGTTTACCGAAATGCCTAATGCAAGCTTATTGAATATTTACAGAGGAACATTATGCGCGGGATTATTATTTCATCAAATGGTAAATCTTTCATTTAACCCGAATCATACGGCTCCCAGAATAATAATGTATGTATACTACTATGTGTGTCGTTTTATATCGTTCCGATGTGTCTATATATTTATGTCTGTTTTTTAAAGAGGAATTTGTGAAAATCTAAATCTAAATCTAAGCTGCAAAGATATGTATCATTTGAGATTCATATTAAATACATTCCCACAAGCAGACACACATAATTTCGCACTTACACATGCCGCATGTGGACCTACAAAATAAAAAAAACCCAATCTCAAATGAACATAAGCCCTGCAACTCTTGCCGACCTTCCCTGAAGCAGGGGTGACATTGGCAAAGTGAACCATTTTTTACAGTATGGGTGGTCAGCCGCATACCAACCTATCAGTCAAGGAATCGATTCATATAAATTGAGCTTACTTGCTCATTTTGAAAAACTATCAATTAATCTTAACATTCTTTCTCTGGGCTACGAATAAAAATCTGTTAGAAGTTTTGTGTTTATTTTATAAGACGAATATGTTTGCCAAAGGTTTATTTCATATATAATGTTAAGATAACAAAATGTTTGACAAGAGCATCAAAAGAAACATTAAATGGTTTACATGAAAAAATTCCAGGAAGAAACTAAATAACTTAAGCACGTGAAATAAACGTAGATGAAACATCCACAAGATCCTCTTTTCAACGACAAAGAAATGTAATTTTATACGTCTATTTTATTTCATGTTGGCAATATATAAAAATATTGTACGAAATCCTCATCTTTGCTAATATATTTTTCTTTGAATCCTTTATGTCAGAGGTTCCTAAAGTGTTGCATATGGACCACTAGGGGGCCATGAATCGGCTGGTCCATCCTGCTGGAATAGTCTACCTCTGAAGTTGGGAACAGAGACCAGTGTTGGTAGTTTCAGGAAGTTGCTTAAGACGCATTTGTTTAACAAAAGCTTCAACATATAAAAGCGCCCTTGGGGTCGCTAGTGCGAAACGGCGCTGTATACAAATTGTCCAATTATTATTATTATGAAAATATGTAGTTGGGGGTTTACGAGACACGAATCTCATTTGGTTAGTAAAATTACAAAAACCGTAAGAGGCGCTGTTTAATTATCTAAAAAATACTATTTTTCCTTAATATTGTTATCATCAGGTAACATTTTTGCAGTAGCTACGGGTCTTAAAAGAGGTCTGTTTTTTTTTAATTGAGAGTTTTTTTCTCGTTGAGCAAACGTCAGTCTTGCATGGGACTACCGTTAAAAAAAACGCAACTAAGCTAAACATATAGCGTAACTTCTTGATTGATTGATGATGGATGATTTCTTTCCTGTGGCGCCATTTAATGGTCCAGGACCATCTTAAGGGCGCCATGGCTTCTGGAAAAAAGCAGTGTCTTCAGTCCCTTTCTGAAGGTGGTGGTATGTGGGCTGATTCGCGCGAACACCGACAGGCAAATTGTTTGAGGAAAAGGTTCTTATCGCGTTATCCTTGAGGGAGTCGCATGTGGTGAGTTGAACCTCATTTTTGTACAGGTAAGGGGCCCGGCGAACGAAACGTCGAAAATAATGTAAGTTCTCCCATAACGGTTCGTCTAATATACGAGAATTTTAATTACCTAACCGTATAGTTATTCTAATTGTAAATGTGTATGCCTTTTTCTTTGACGACACAATATTGAATGAGCTAATTCACGTGCGTACCATTACGAACCAAAGAGGAATTCTTTTATTCTTGAATTAAAAAAAATTAAAAAATACACGGCACGTGGAGTCCCAAATATCTTTGAAATTATTGCAATAATTGAATTTTTGGACGATTAAACACCCTTACTATTGGTCTAATTTAGTGGATCGATGATGTGATGGCAATCATGGATCTCTCTGCAATCGGTTCTTTAAAATCTGCTCAGTGCAGGAAACGATGATGAAGGATCGTGAGAGGGGAAAATGAATCACAAAAAGGGAGTTATGGTCCTTAGTTTTGATATAAATAACTGAAGAAGAAAAAATGATTTAAATGAATTGTATAAAAAATATTGTATGAAGATACTTGTTCCTTGACTGATAGACTGGTATGAGGCTACCATCTTTACGCAACGCAAACGCAACTAAGCTACACATATAGTGTAACTTCTTGCCGCGTTATCTCCAAAAGAGTCGCGTGTGACGAGTTGAACGTATTTATTTTTACAGGTAAGGGGGCCGGCCTTACGCCAACCCCTTCAGTTGAAGTGGTTGGCGTAAGAGTTGCCCGAGAGGGCTGGTACTCATTTCTTATAAAGGCTGAGTAAACCTTGCCGTTATTTTATTTTACGGTTTGAAATAAACACCGAAACAGGAAATCATTTCGAAGACACCCTCAGCGGGATTCAAACCCCAAGCTCACGGCATGGAATGCAAGCACTCTACCAACTGAGCTCTCTACCATCTTTACAAATACAAAATAAAGTATCTTTGCAAATCATATTATTATAGATAGATAGATACAAAGGCAAATGGTATTTTGCGGGTCTATGGAAGACAAAAAAGGAGGGGGTTCACGACGTACACTTTGGGAACCTCTCCATAATATCGTCAAAAGCCCACTCACAGAAATAGTACCTACACTATATATTTTTTTCATTTTATTCCTTATTTTCAGTGTTTTTTCTCAGAAAATGTTGAACGTTTCCCTCGACGGAATTTTCAAATGAAACATGACTTAAAAATACATTTGGACAAATTTCGTCTTGATGTGACAACTTGTTCCACAAAACGACATTTAGGTTTTATTTTTCCGGAATAAATTATCTATGGAACCATTCTTCATTTTTACCTATATTATTTTTTCTTTTGAGATAAGTCTTCTCACAAAATTGGTTTTAATTTACCAAGTGTACAATTATTTTATCCATCTAGCATACTCCTCGTCCCACTTAGACAAAATATTGTTTACATGCATGTTGTTCTAAGCTTTTTCTTTAAAAAAATCCTGCGCTGGAGATTCCTAAGATATTAGGAAAACTAGAGTTCGCTTAAAAATGCTGCATGTGTACTTACATATTAAAATTCATTCCTCAAATGAACAGAAGCCCTGCAACTTTGGCCGACCTTCCCTGAAGAAGGGGTTACATTGGAAGTCAAGGAATGCGACAGTGCTTACCATAGACTCATATAAGGGGCTGCGAAGTCCTACCACATCACTTCAAGCTGTGCATTGGCTGAAAATCCCTGAAAGGATCACCTTTAAAGTCGGTTTTTGCACCTTTAAAGCACTGGGTGGGAGTGCTCCGGGGTACCTGATGGAGCTGGTGTCTCTAGCAACTACAACCTCGCGCGGACAAACACTGAGGTCAGCTGCATCAGGAAGCAGCTGCCTGGACATCCCTGCAAGAAGGCTCCGCACTGTTTTTGGAGACAGGGCATTCAAGGCAGCCGCTCCAATGGCTTGGAATGCTATTCCCGCCTCACTGAGGGAATTGGATTTGGAGAGACCATTTAAAAGAAGTCTCAAGACTCACTTCTTCGTCCAATCATATGGACAAGCGCCTTTGTCGTGACACACTGTCATAAAAGGCGCTGTACAAATTTTGTCTTATTTTTATTATTTACCAAATATGTCATCCTGAAATTTATTTATTTTATGCCATACATAATGTCATGCTACGAGAGCTATGGAAAAGCACTTATACTGATGGACATCAAAGAGTTATAATCAAATCATTCGAGTACCAGGTAAGGGTGGAGGTTTCAGAAATAGCGACAAAGTAAACACGTTATAAATGTATTTATTCGTGACGAAAATCCATAATCAAATGAATTTATTTAGCCTTATGTCTACCTGACATGAATTCAAGTTGATACAAAAACATATATTAAACGTTTCCTTACATTTGTTATTTAAACCCTGGAATTTTTTTGTGTTAGAAACATATTTTTAGGAAGAATTTTGTACATTTTTATTATTTAATAGTTGATACTGTTCCTTGACTTATACATAGGTTGTGGAAAATGGTTCACAAGCAATAGTTGCAGGGTTTATGCTCATTTGAGATTTGGGTTTGTATTTTGTAAGTTCAAATTCTGAATGTGTAAGCGCAAACCTACACGTGTTTTTTTGTGGGTATGCATTAAATTTGAATATGAAATTCTTTAATATCTTTGCAACGTACAAAATAGTTTTTGATAGGTAGCAATATCCTTTCCCAATATCCAAATACCTTAACTTATAGGTTGGTAAAAAGCTGACCACTCATAATGTAAAAAAATGGTTCACTTTGACAATCTCACCCTTGTTTCAGGGAAGGTCAGCAACAGTTGCAGGGCTTAGGTTTTAATATTGTATAATAAGTCCACATGCGGCATGTGTAAGCAACAAGTTATACGTGTCTTCTTGTGGGATTGTATCTTAAATGTAATTTGGAACTTAGATTAAAGATAGGGATATAAAAATTAAATCACTTGACTGTTTCAAAATAACATGAGTTCATTTTACGCAAAAAAATCATTCCCGTTTTGATTTACTTAACGTGTTAAAAAAAAATAAAAATAAAAATACATGCGTTAAGTTTTTACATACCATCTACAATTTTCAAACAAAATTTTCAACACTTGAAATGTGAACACTAACACCAGATGTATAGTTTAGTTAAACACTAATGGCTAAATTTCCACACAGCACACTAGATGCCTGAATTAATTAATTATCGAGTGAACCAGTAGCGGCTCACTTACACGGGCGTGCAATCGAAAATAATTTACTAGTAGTTTGGGTACTCCCATGCCAGAGCATATTCCGCTTGTTGTGTTAACGGTTCATCAAACTGTTATGCTCACTTCACAAAGTGACGTCTAAAGGATTAATTGATTATCCCAGGGACCCTGAATATCTCTCGATTCTATGAGCTTAAGACTATAACCGAATTGTTCTAACGTATTTAGTAGATAAGCTATTTTTCTATTGCTTCTTATTAGACTGGTCCGTAGCTCAGTGACCGGTCTGTAGTTGAGTGGTAACACTTCGGACTCTGAATGGGAAGGTTGTGGATCCGATTCCCATCAGAGCACAAAAAATATACCATTTATATTTTCAAATTTGCTCTTCGCTGGGTTGAAAAATTCATAAAACCTTTACCAATGACCGGTCACTAAAGGTCCATCCAGCCTTACAGCAACTGGGTCTTGGTTGAGAATTGGCGCTTGGTAGCGACGACGATCAAGCTCGTAGGAAGGTCGATAGCTCAATTGGTAGAATGCATGCATTCCTTGCCGAGAGCAAGGGTTCGATCTCAAAGGTTTACTCAGCCTTCACAAGAAATGAGAAACAGCCCCCCCAGGAGCAGGGAAACCCCCACTTCAACTGAAAGTGGTTGGTGTGAGGCCGGCCCTCTTACCTGTAAAAATAAATAGGTCCCGAAGTGTCACATGCGACCCCTTCGGGGAAACGCAGGCAAAAAGTTACACTATATGTGTAACTGTACATATTTTAGCTGAAAAAACAGTTCAATCGGCTTCAATCTGTGCTTAAATCAGCAGCGAGACTCGTATTCGGGATGTCCAAATTTAATCACATTACTCCATTGTTAAACAAATTGCATTGACTTCGTTTTCCAGAGAGGGTGGTCTACCGTGTGTGTCTGATGGTTTACAAAGCTGTAAATAGTGCAGCTCTTTCATACTTGTCTGACATTTTCTCACCCGTTGAGATAAGTTTGAGGCGATGCTCAGCTCTGCGGAGGATTAGTTGATTTGGTCCAGCCGCACCGTTGAGAACGCACTCATTTTGAGGACCGTGCTTACCAGTTTTCGGGCCCAATAGATTGTAACACACTACCAACTAATGTGAGGAAGGCAAAATCTGTTGGTGTCTTTGAAGGTTCACTAAGGACACATCTTTAAAAAAAAACCGTGATCTGAGAGGGCCCTTGAATTTTAACAAACACAAAAACTTCACTCTTGAATTATGTGTACCATCTTAATAAATTGTTCTTGCATGTATAAGTTAAAGCGTGTGTCGCTTCAACAAAAGCTCAGCTGAAATAAAATGGCAAACTGACTTGAATTGGAACTGAAAACTACAAATGACTGGATTCTCTGGAGTGAAAAAGAGATGCATGTTTGAACATGCAAGAATCGTCTCTGCCGCAATATAAATAAAGGCGGCGGTTGTGTACTAGATCAGAGTCTCTTTGACCATTGTGACGCGAAGACCTGTAAGCAGAGAGTAAAGAGTGAACAGTACATTGTAACCGATATTGTGAAAAATAAATCGTGGAAAATAAATTAAACCGTAATTTAATTAAAAGGAACCCCAACTCAAATCATAACAATACAATTATTTCATTAGCCACCGCGACAGTATTCTATAGAACAGGAGCTCCCATACTTTTTCTTTAGGAGATCGACCTAGCAAAAATTTATGAATAAGAGATCGACATTTTAACTGTTTAGCCCACCAATTCTCATCATTCATAATGTATAAATAGCTGTGGTTATGCACACAAGTTTATACAGCGGTATTTTTACTTCCTGTGTAAATTTAAGAAATATATCATTGATATTATTTAACATAGTCATGGACAAGTGTGTTCGAGATGCTAGACTTGATGATTGTGGATTAATGATAGGAGAGAGCAAAGTAAGCGTTCTACTGTATGCGGATGATGCAGTCCTTGTATCTGATTCAGCAGTGGTATTGCAAATGATGCTCTCTAGATTGAACGAAGCTTTGAAAGGTAATAATTTGAAGTTGAATGCAAGAAAGACGAAAGTTTTGATTTTTGAAAGAGATGATGAAAATATGAATTATGAATTTAAAATTAATGGAATGAATGTTGATGTTGTAAATGAGTTTGTATATTTGGGAAGTAAGTTTGAAAAAGATGGAAGAATGGCCGGTGAATTTGAAAGAAGAATAATGAAAGGCAGGTGTGTACTGGGTGCGACCGCTTGCATCGCCAGGAACTAAAATCTCTCAAAAAATGTTAGATTGGCGGTGCACGGTGGTATACTAGTGCCAACCTTGATGTATGGAAGTGAAGCCTGGACGGTGAGTGAAAGGGAAATTAGTAAAGTCCATACAGTAGAAATGGACTATCTAAGAAGTATGATTGGGAAAAAACGAAGTGACAGGGTGAGGAATGATTTTGTAAGAGAAGAATGTGGTGTAAGGGAAAGTGTGAAAGTGAAGATTAAAAGAAGTATGTTAAGATGGTTCGGGCATTTGGAGAGAATGAGTGATGAAAGATTGACGAAGAAAGTATATGTTGCTAGAATAGATGGATGTCGTGGTAGAGGAAGACCGAGAAAAGTATGGAAGGATCAAATCTCTGAAATAGCGAATGACTGGGATATCCAGAGTCATAATAAAAGGAGGACTTGTATGAAAAAGGTTATGACTCTGGATGAAATGAAAGAAGTATGCAAGGACAGGAAGAAGTGGCGGCTAATCTGCAATGTTGATTTCTAATGTTGGTGTATTCATTTGCTACATTTTTTGCATAGGAAATTTTTGACTTTTTTTGTATAGATTTCTTTGTAAGGTTTTGTTCTTTTTTATATTTAAATGTAATTTATTATTCATTCATATTCCTTGACTTATAGGTTGGTATGAGGCTGACCACCCATACTGTAAAAAATGGTTCACTTTGCCAATGTCACCCCTGTTTCAGGGAAGGTCGGCAAAAGTTGTGGGGCTTATGTTCATTTGAGGTTTGGATTTTATTTGTAAGTACACATTCAGCATTTGTAAGCGCGAACTACACTTGTTGGTTTGTGGGCATACATCTGAGAGCTTTAAATGAATATATCCTTGCAACTTAGATTATAGATTATTATAGATATCTACTCCTCCAGTACATTCTTTCAACGGAAGCATTGTTGAAAAAGTCTTCTTTGACGGTCATATCTGGAAACACCATGCGTATGAAAATGCACAGTTGCGCCACGTCTGTCGATTCATCGAATTGTAGAGAAAAGTAGTTGCAGTCTCTGAGATGATTCATGGTTTGATTTTCCAAGTTCATGCTGATGGTTTTTTTTTTTTTTTTTTTTAAGAAACCCTGTGCGGGAGACTCCCTAGATTCGAAAGACTCTAGGGGTCTATGACACTTGTTGTAGTGCCGCAGAGGTGTACGAGCTTGGTCGTCGCTACAAAGCGCCAATACTCAAGCAAGACCCAGTTGCTGTACGGCTGGATGGACCTTTGGTGACCGGTCATTGGTAAAGGTTTATGAATTTTTCAACCCAGTGAAGAGCACATTCGAAATATAAATGGTATATTTTTGTGCTCCGCCGGGATCCGAATCCACAACCTTCCATTTACGAGTCCGAAGTGTTACCACTACGGACTACGGACCGGTCCAAGATGCCAACGACACGCGGTGTACCTGAGCGGTTACCCATCCAAGCACTGACCACGCCCAATGTTGCTTAACTTCGGTGATCTATGGGAACCGGTGCTTTCAACATGGCTAACGTCGTTGACGAGAACACGTTGACGAGAGAGGTTTCAACACGTCTAGTCACGGTTTGCCGGGAAAGTTGAATGTCTTTCAATCAGTCAATCACGGAAAATTTTAGCTTTCCTCGGCGATCGACCTTAAAACCTCCCGCGATCGACCGGTTGATCGCGATCGATCGTATGGGCACCTCTGCTATAGAACCTATCATTTAAGATACTGTTCTCGTCTGTACAGCCTTCATGTGATGTTCACTGACGTACTTACTTCATAGCTGAGCGATTTGAGCCACGCTAAGCAAGGAAGATTTTTCAACTTAGCTTCAGCAATTTCTCAAGCAACAAATCACCATAATGTTCCATAATTTCCACAAAGGTTGTAAAGCACCCCTGAAATTGAAACGGGATTTTATCTTGTCAGCGAAAACAATTTCTTTACTATTGGCTCATTATACACGTTATTGCATTTTTTAAACTGATATATTTAATAGATTTCACTGAAAAAAACTTTAACTTTATGAAAAGTTATTTGTTTTTTACAAAGATGGAATTTCAAAAATCTTAAGTTTTTTATTTATTTTGTACAAACTCTGTTTTTTTTCTTTAAGAATATAAACAGAAAAGAATAGAAACAGGTAAATAGAAAACTGTAAAAAGAGTCCTTGACTTATAGGTTGGTATGAGGCTGACCCCCCATACTATAAAAAATGGTTCACTTTGCCAATGTCACCTCTGTTTCAGGGAATGTCGGCAAGAGTTGCAGGGCTTATGTTCAGTTGAGATTGGGTTTTTATATTGTAGGTCCACATGCGGCATGTGTGAGCGCGAAATTATGCGTGTCTGCTTGTGGGAATGGATTTTTAATATGAATCTCAAATGATACATATATTTGCAACTTAGATTAAGATTTATAGTCGGTACTATGGCCACGGCGGTCAAGACGCTTGTTCAGCTAGCGTATTTGGTTCAGATAACGTTGGTTCGAGCCACGGCTGGCCCCTTTGACCATAACATTGGCCCTGGTTCAGACGTCGTTGCATGCACACAAGCTTTTGCTTTCGCATGAAGACAACTGGACAGGCAAAATAGGTTGGTGAATTGCATTCCTCTTCACAAATTTATTTAAAAAAAAAAAAAATAGATTTAGATTTAGTTAGGGGAACCTGTATCCCTTATATCCCTGGGATAAAGGGGAATGGTCACCAGGTTTGCCTAAAAGGTAGGGATCAAATAAAATAGTCCCGTAAACCATCAAGAAGTCACCTAACCGTCTGGAAGACTTTAGACTTATTGCCAGATTGCTCCAACTAATCATTGAAATGTTAAATAAAAGATCTGCGTACAAGAGCCGAATCAAAGCCATGGAGAAGATAAGAGAAGGTCTATATACAAGAGTGAACTGGATAGGCTTAGGAAGATGAAAAAAAAATACACAAAAGCGGAATATATTTTTTACTTCATTTTTTCTCTATTTCTACTTAATTGAATAGAGCCTAAAATTCAAATGAAACACGTTATTTTATTTTACACCGGATTATTAATTTTATTTTATTTTATATATACGAACGTTTTCGATCTCTCGATCATCTTCAGGTACAATACGGTGTGTTTTGCTGTATTGGAAGGATTAATTGGGAGCACCGCTAAGGGAGCTTTGTGCAGCCTTCAGAGAGCCTACCTCCAGGAAAAAACCTCGAGTGGCCCGTGTGGAAATCCATGAACAGATTGAGGACCAATGTTGGAAGAGCCCGGGCCAACATGCTGACCTGGGGATTTCTGGGACGGGAGGACTCTACACTATGTGAGTGTGGAGCTTAGCAAACAATGGAGCACCTGCGGTGTTGTCCCTCCTGTCCGACAAGCTGCTCCATGGATGATCTCTTTGCGGGAAACCAAAGAGCTGTAGACATTTCTCGTTACTGGGCCAATACGGTGTGAAGCTGACACGAAGAAGAAGAAGGTACAATACAAATTCCAAAACCATATTTTTTTTTGTTAAAATTACAATACAACAGATGTATTAATTTGTTTCAGTTAACGATAATTTCCCTCAATAAATGGCATTTGCGTCGATACTCTAACATACGCTGACCCGACTAAAAGGTAAGCTTTATATGAATAATAAATGCACGCTAAAAAGCTCTCAACAGGAAACGTGAAATCCCGAGTAAACCAGTACTGTTTTCTTGTCGACGGTTTGTCCTTGAGAGGTTTTGTTTTTCATCGTCTTAAATAAATGAGCAGGTGGACCAGGAGATGGATTGGAGGGTTCGAAGGTGGAGAACCTAAGAATGATCACTGAACGGGGTGGGATCAAAGCCTTGTCTCGAGATTACACGAAACCTACCCTCTTGTAAAGACGTATCGACAGCGTGTAGCTTGAAAAAAGAATTGTGGAATTGAGTTCGTACATTGAAAAAAAATCGTTTGTTTCCAGTTGGATAACGTCACAGGTTATTGCCTTAAGTAAATGAAAAAAATGTATTCCAGATTATCGTGATTTGGATTTTAATTCCCGAAATATACATACTGCGACATACATATGATAGGCGTGACATACGTATGATAGGTGTGACATACGTATGATAGGCATGATGAGTACAGATCGCTGCGTTTGTATCATATTGCATTGAGCTATCACAGGTGTTCGTTCTACTGGGAGTGTCTTTATTTTTTGTGTTTTTAATAATAATAATAATAATAAAATCGTTATTCCAGCCCGGTCACGCGGAGAGTGCCATACGTGACCAGCCATATAAAAAATTAACAAAAATATTGATCGAAAAAAACATATAAGAAAATAGAAAATAGAAACATATGACAGCGTGGAGATGAAGAATGCGTTGTGGCTGAAAAACCTATGCTAACGGCTTAACAAAGCATCCGCATTTTTTAAAAAGCAACGCAACTAAGCTACACATATAGTGTAACTTCTTGTTGCGTTATCTCCGAAGGGTTTTGCATGTGGCGAGTAGAACCTATTCATTTTTACAGGTAAGGGGCCGGCCTTACGCCAACCTCTTTAGTTAAAGTGGGGGTTTCCCAGCTCTCGAATGGGCTGGTACTCATTTATGGTGAAGGCTGAGTTAAGCCTTGCCGGTCTTTTATTTTGAGTTTTGAAATAATCACTGAAACGGGAAATCATTTTAATCACGGTCAAGTTTGTAGTTTTTTTGTAGTATTGCCAATACTACACAAAAATAAAAAATGTATTGTTTTTTGCCAATTCAAATACGGGGACTCCATTGTTACATCATTTTATTGTTGTAGATTCACAAGTGTGTTGCAAAAAAATTTCAGTTTTACAGTATGCATATCTGTAAGAAATTCTATACACTTAATAATGCTTGAAAAATAGACTTTATTAAATCCTGGATGTATCCAGCTGTGGAGGGAAGAAGGCAAACGAACAAGAAGAAAAATAAGAGCTAGCTGTCTTGTGTCACAAGTGTTGTTGACTGAAATGATAAATATTCAAGCTTGTGTTTTAACTAAGTTTGCAACTAAAAACAGCGTGTCGTGCAATATCTCAGAGAAATATCAAAACATTTCATCGTCTAGTTCACAGACGCCCAAAATATTTTGTCTCGAGGAACGAGGATAGTATACAAGAGAACATGACAATGGAAGTACAAAAAAGCATGATGAGATAGTTTGGACATCTTGAAAGAATGGATCATGAACGACTTACGAAGAAAGTGCACAGAGGAAATGTCAGAGGAAAGCGTGGAAGGAAAGACCGAAGAAGGAATGGATAGACCAAATAGGTGAGATTGCGAAAGAATGGAACCTGCAGAGTGAGAATAAGAGAAGAGTATGTATGAAAAAGGTGATGAATATTGAGGAAATGAAGGTGGTTTGTAAGGATAGAAAAAAGTGGAGGCGCATCTGCGAAGGTACCGGCCACCCCTAGTGGAACGGCGGCAGGATACAGTACAATACAGGGGCTTACATTGAGTGTTATTGTAACTACCTAAATGAGTTCTACTTTCGTAGATCTTACCACCCCCCTAGCATGTCGAAATGCACCCCTTGGGGTTCGTACTTCATATAGATCACTTTGGAACCTCTGGTATAGTCGGACTCGAAATGTATTTTAATTGCCAGACTGTCTCAAAACTTTGTCTGTTATTCATGAAAATAAAAAATATCAAAGTCACAATAAGCATAAAGCAAACCTATTATTATTTATCTCTTTGCTCTTGACTTTTTTGTGCATTAGCTTGAAAGATGATAATTGGAGGGGGCAAGGTGTAAATTTTGCCCCTCAGGGGGTATGTATAAAAAATACAAAAAAGAACAAATAGAGAAACTGTAACTTATTCTCTAATGCGAGATATAAAATACACAGATCTAATGCCTATGGTATTTTCTCTCTCAAACAAAAGCCAACCTTCAATAGGTGGCTTTCAATTTTGGACGACTATCCCGTACCAAAGAAGCGAAAATCACAGGACCGCACTCACCTCAAATTGTGCTCTGTTGGTCCAAGATGATGCTCGTTTCTCAGGATCCTGTGGTGATGAGCTCTGTTCACAAACTGCCACACTTGCAAGTTATATGTAAAACAATTCCACTCACTCACAGATTTTAACGGTAAATTTCAAATCGGTCGAGAGACATATAAAAACGTGTCTACTTGCGAACACGACGGAAATGGAAGTCCATCAATCCATTCCTAGTTTCACGTCGCTCAGTCAAAAAGTTGATATTGCCATCTTGCGATTTATTTGCACATTTATTTCAGTTTATGACAGACCAAAATGACAATTCGCTTCTTAGACTAATTAATTAAAAATAAAACAGATGACGCTCAATTGTGCGTCACCAATAATTGTCAAAGCATTTTATAATTTAAAGTTTTATCTTTAAAATTTTGATTTCTATTTATGCACAATTAAAATTATAAATTAAGTTATTCGAGGTAAAATAAAAATTAAAATTAAGAAGCTTGTATTTGTTTATTTTATTTCAAATTAAAGTTAATTATGAAAACAACAATGAATGTAAATGGTTGTATATAAAAGATAGAGGAAAACATATAATTAAGGTTTTAGAGCCAGACCGCTCTAAGTGTCTTTAATTAAATATTGGATAAGCAACAAAGAAAATCTTTAAAACATTTTATATGTTCCAGAAAAAACATACCATAAAAAGTTAAAATATCTAGTTTAACAATGGCATGATCAGCCATTTCTACAAGATACTTAATTTTTTATTTTTGTACATTAATTCTTTTAAAATTTATAGGACATTGATAATTTTAATAAAGCACTGTTTTATTTTCACAATTAAATTAGTTTTATTTTGATTAATAACAACTAACGTTTTCAATCATGTCGGCCATCTTCAGGTGAAAATATTTTTTTTTACTGTTATTTTATTGTTTTCCTATCGGTTTGACTCTTAAATAATGCTGTTTATTTATGTGGAAAATAATTTGAGTGAGTGTTCTTTTGTTCTCATTTTGTAAAGCAAACATTTGATACTTTTTCATAGATTGTAGAGGTATTTACTTTGCAATCTTTTATCTCAATAAAAAGGATTAAAACTATTTTGTTTTTCTAATCTAAAAATGTTTTTTCAAATCAGTTTTGAAAACACACGTTTGTAGTATTATACTCGTATTAATAAAGCTCCTTATGATGCAAAGCAGTATGTTTGCGAAACCGACTTTGAGTATTATTATACTACCTATAACCAAAAGTCTATCTATTTGATACCGTCTATTAGGCCATTACTCATAATTCTTTGATACGCCACTATCTGATAATAAAGCCTCTATATATCTCCCCTGTCAAATACTTGAAAAAACTAAGCTCAACGCGCTGATTGGCCGGCGTTCAGCAACGCACCAGCCCAGCAAAACCGTAGATTATAAGTGTTTCATACATTATTTTGTCCAATTAATCTGAATTGTCTTTGCAAAGTATGGCAAGTTTTGCGAGCCTGTCTAAATAAATAAAAATATATCAAAACGAAATCCATGTCAGGTCACCTTCAAAAAAATTGCTTTACAGGAATATTTCAAAAGCTTAGAAAGTTTTAATTTATTTTACGGTATATCCATGTGATTTAATTAATATTTAAATAGAAAAGGAAACTCTTATTAAATCAAAAAGTTTGGGGTCCCTTCAAAAGTCGTGCTATGCTTGAAGTAGGGGCGGATCGTTAAACCAGATTATTTCCTCTTGAATTAGGTATTAACATAATAAATTTCCAACTATTCTCTATTGAAGGCTTAGTAATTATGAAGGCTTAGTAATTATAATCGAAAGGCCTTTTTGTTTGATTTTAAAGGGTTTACCGATAAAATACCAGAGAGGCTTAAAATAATTTTAAACCAATTATCATTTTCATATAAAAAATCATTTTAATTTGCGTTTTTTTTTTTTTTTTAAGAAAGCCTATGCGGGAGACTCCCTAGATTCGAGAGACTCTAAGGGTCTATGACACTTGTTATAGTGCCGCAGAGGTGTTGGTGATGTGGCAGTTGTCCATGTCCGGTTGCAGGGCCGTAAGCGGCGCAGTGCTGTGGTGTGTGTGGCGTTGCTTTGTTTTAAGACACTGAGAGGAAATGGCGATTGATATTGGATTTGAAAAGGGCAAGGTTAAATTGGGATGGAAACACAGATACCGGTAACTCATTCCATAAGCGGGCAGTTTGGCAGAGGAATGAGTTGTAAAAACACCAAGTTCTCATAGTTTTGATATCGATTGCAAATGGTTGAATGTGAGCCGTTCTACGAGTTGCCCTTGTTGTAATAATTAGATTTAAAATCAATGATTACGGCTTTGTTTCATATTCAAAAATAAAAAACAATGAAAAATACGGATATAAGTGGAATAAAACAAAGTTTTTAATTTCTTTTATTTTTTAATGTTTTATTGAAAAATAATCAATTTTTTAAAATGAATTTCCACAGTGTTTCACAAAAATCTTTTCAAAATTTATTAACTAAAGGTTCCGAGAACATTAAGTTTATCTCCGATATTCCATTAGTAGTGGTCGTTTTTTGACAGAACCTTTGCGTGCATAAGGCTCTTGAGGTGGAATGCACATAAAAAAACCGCTCGCCAAAAATCATTGTAATATTTATATAGCTTATCGAACAGAAGCGCATCGTAAACAAAGCTCTAAACTCTAAAGAAGTTTAGAGGACACCATTGGTTTTGAGCTTCATTTTTACTCATTGCACCTTGTTAACTTTTAATTTGTAAACAAAATCAATACAGCCTTCAATAGTTCAACAACAGATTTGAATGATTCACATACTTCATTGCTTTCAGTATTTACAACATCTTTTAATCCACAGTTGATCGGATGTTTAATACGATGAAGTGGTGCAAAGTTTTTTTATGATTAGAAAGCTTACATTAAACGGGGGATGAGCCTTAGATTTTCAATTATTGAATAGTACGGGTAGTTTTGTACATCAAAACTTTATTACATTAAGTTATTTTATGAACGCTGTGTTGTTCGGGCGTTTTAAATCAGTCTATTTGAATTTTAATTTCAGTTAAAATTGCGAAATTCTCTAACCAAAATAAATCTATTCGTGCATTTTAACGCGTTAATATGAAACACGATGACGTGTATGTTAACATATTGAAAATATTCAACATTAAAATAATTAAATTTACACCGATTAAATTAAATTTATGTTCGAATTGTGTAAAATGAATTTACGTGGAAATTCATGCAGAATGAATTTATAAAGTATTTACTGAACATTAATTATTAATTTACACATTTGACATTCAATTTAATTTATTAATTTAAGTTTCTAGACCTGGGGTGTTCAACATAATATTGTGGAGGGCCAGATTTAGTATTCTTGTAATCGTGGCGGGGCATAAATAGCGTCGACGGGTAAGTAGGCATACAATTTCCAAAAGTTCATTTTGTGTGATGATGATGATGATGATGATGGATGATTTCTTTCCTGTGGCGCCATTTAATAATCCAGGACCATCTCAAGGGCGCCATGGCTTCTGCAGTAAAGTAGTGTCTTCAGTTCCTTTCTGAAGGTGGTGGTAGGCTGGTTCGCGCGAACAATGTGGTTCAATGAAATGGGCAACAAAACAAATAATCGGTCGTTAGTAGATAAAATTTGCCCGCAAAAACTCTGTGGGGGGGAGGGGGGTGTAGACATGCAATTTCAAATCAAAATAAGATGTCATTGTTTTCTTAACAACTTTCTTTTCAATGAAAATTATCGCGTCCGAGCCACACGTTGCCGACCACTCTCGTAGTCGATAGATTGATGATTAAACTAAGTAAATAATGATTGATGACTTTTGAAATGATTGAAGTTATTGCGCAATATCTATTGATGCGGGTTCTGTGTTGGAAAGGGCTGTAATCTAGATTCTAGACAGATCTAATGTTAAAAAAAATATGAAAAAAAAAATGCACAGAAAACTGAAATTTTTCGACCTGAAGTTCTGGCCGAATGTCAAAATGACAAAAAAAACGGGAAAGTCGAAGGATATCGTGTTTAAAAAACCCATAAAAGTAGCCAACAGAAGCATTCATTCCCAATTCACAGCTACAGCATCTAAGATAAGAAAAACACTTTGATCTTCGACATAAATTACATTAATATAAATATATATAATAAATACATCTTCTTCTTTTACAAAACGTGATACGTTGCTAATCCTTGACTAAAAGGGTTGGTATGAGGCTGCTGATGAAGATGCTGTACAAACTTGTTTCACTTTTGCGAATGCCCCCCCGGTTTTTTAAATTTTCATGTGAGGTTTAGTTTATTTTGTATGTGCACATGCAGCATATTCAGCGCGGACTGTCATGTACTTGCATGTGGGCGTGCATCAAATATTAGCGTCAAATGTCGATATATTCTTGCAACTTAGATTATAGAGTATAGCTCAAACTGATGTTGATGATAAATAAACAAGAAAAAAATGTCGGAAATGGTTTCTCTGAAGCAAAAAGAAAACTACCTGGCGGGATTGTAACACTCATCACCCGAGTAACAAACGTTTATATTGTTATTTCTTGAAACGTTTATCTACGTACGTGTGAACATTATTTTTATTTCCTCCCCGTAGACTGTGTGCCCAGTATTCAAATATACGTTTAAACTCAACCTTAGCGTTTAATAAAAAATGGACAAAAAATAAAACAGCGCTCCTATGTAGTGTTTTGTTTTTGATAAATTTTTGGTAAAACGCTACGTAAGTTTTATTGTTGAAGTAGTGTTATCAATTTCCTGACAAGCAGTTAGTTATGTCCATCGGATACAAGAGGGGATCCTGTTTATGTGGGTGGAATACCAGAAAAGTTTTCTCGTTTTTTGTAAGAAAATGTTGTAATATTTTCCTACAACAATTCTGAAAACTAATTGTGTTTTTTGCCGTTGAAGCTTTACTCGCGAATCAATAATGTAACTTGCAGAGATATAATTGACATTTAAGGCTCATCTTTAATGCATGCCCACAAGCACGCAAACGCAAGTTCGCGTTTACACATGCTGCGCGTGTACTTACAAAATAAACCAAATCTCAAACCGAGGTGGCATTGGCAAAAGTGAGCCAAGTTTTTACAGCATGGGGAGCCAGCTTCATATATATATGTTGATAGGTTTTCGGGTAATCCGAAACGTCGGCTAGATAATAGCAAATTAACGGATTACCCGAAAATCTATCAACATGTATAATATCCGTGAAAACCTACAATTAAACATTTATATATATATATACTAGCAGACCAAACCGCGCTCTCGCACGGTTGGCTGCTAGGCCCTACGGGCAGTTTGAAGTCCGGCTTCGCCAGCACATTTTACCCCTGCTCTGATTTTTAAAAGATCCATGAGAACTGACCAACAACAACAACAAAAAGTGGACAGTTTTACGGTAGAATCCCAGGCCTGATCGTGCTATTTTCTATTGTTGTGCAGGTGCTGAAGTCTTTATCCTGCTTTTTATTTCTGCTCTTTATTTTTCTGGTGATGGTTTATAATGATGCTCGACACGATCATTATCAATTAAGTGTATAACTTGTCTTTTCTGCTCTTTTTCGTTTTGCTGGTAATAGTATCTTAAGCGTACCTGTGTTGCTTGCAATTGTCTTATAGTGGCATGAAACATGACTGCGTTTGCCATAAGGCATTGTTTTGTTGGTACTGGTGCTTTTGTTTTTATATAGTTCCAGCTGCTCTTATTGTCATGAAATGCCTTCAAACTGCTCGTCCTGCTCTGAATTATCTTTTGACATCTTTAAACTGCTTGTGATACTTTTCACGATATTTTAGTGTCTGATACTGCTTGGTACCTGAAGATACCTTAAAATGCCTAAACTCACAATCTACAAAAAATCTAAGTATGGGAAAACGTTCGACCCATCGACAGAACTCTAAGAAAAAAATGACTTTTGAAAATTAAAAAAAAAAAAACTTTTTAACTTTTTTCATTTTTATATATAAAACACTTTGTATGAAATTTTACTTTTTAAATATTTGTTGAAAGAAATTTGCCGTAGAAAAAAAATTTCTTCCAACATTTATGGGGTTTACTAAAATGCATTTTAAATTCGAGTATGAGGCCTAGATATTCAAAATGGCCGCCTGCAGAGCAATATATTTTTTTAGTTTGTATGACGGGTATGCAAAATATACACTTGGTGTGATTGTCTGATTACATATCTTTACATTTTGAAAAATTAGAATTGTAAATGTATCATCAAAATAGTTTATTTTTTTACTTATAAATTTGACTTTTTGGTGAAAATCAGGTTTTTCAAAATTTTGTTTGAAAAAATTTGTCATTGAAAAAAGTTTTCTTTCAAAAAATGTTAGCATTAGCCAAACAAACTCAATCATTGAGAATGAACTTCCAGAATTTTAAAATGAATGCCAGAAGAGTGTTAAATATTGAAGAAACAAAAAAAAATGTATGGCAGCTACTCTTAATCCTTCATGTATTTTGTTGTATTTTTTAAAATATGTAAGTCTGTTTATGGATAGGTGACGTGCTTAATTTTAATGTTCCAACTTTATGCATGCGCCCGTTGTGCCACCTGAAAGTTATTGTTGTTTATTTTTTTCTATGTAGGTATTTACAAATTTTGTTTGAAGAATTTACTTTTTGCGAAAAAGTTTCTTCCAAAAGTTGTTAAAATTACTAAGAGACAAAACTGTTTCGAATATCAAGCCTGTAAATTTAAAATGGCCGCCAGCGGCAAGATTTCAATTTTCAGTCTGTATGGCAGGTATGCGAATTATGCACGTGACGTCATCCGAACCCTAACAGTTGTTTAGCCACTAACACTTTATGGGGGTGTGCAAAATTTCATCATCGTGCTGCGAACGGTCTGGGCGCCTATAATGGTACAAATATACAAACAAACAGACAAACAAACAAACGGACAAACAAACAAACAAACACCAAAAATTCTGGAACACAGCGTTAGTTCAGTTTGTCAATAGAAACACTTTGTAGAAAAACATTTTTGCAAATTCGAAAAAAACAGACGCAAATACCCCTTCCTTTTTTATATATAAGACTAGCAGACCAAACCGCGCTCTCGCACGGTTGGCTGCTAGGCCCTCCGGGCTGGTTAGTCTAGCTTCGCCATAATTTTTTTCCCTTATGTTCTTTATTTAATTGAATGCTTCGTTTTTTTTTCATGTTTTTCTATTAGTTATTTTCAAAATTAGTTTTTAATTTTTTTAATTTCCCGTTTCTATTGTTGTAATTTTTTGGTAAGGATGAATTTCATGTTATTTTATTTTAAAATTTTTGATTTCATGTTGTTTTGTATTTTCTGTTTTTTTATGTCTCTAAGTTTTCAATAATTTTTGTTTAATTTTAAAATTCATGTTTTTTTCATGTTTTGGTTTCATGTTTTTCGGTAATTCAAGTTTTGGTTTCATGTTTGTAGGTATTTTTTTTTTTATTTGTTTTTTTTTAAATATTTGATTACGTATTTCTTTATTTTTGTTGATGTTGTAAGTTTTTTTTAATGTTAGATTTCATGTTATTTTATTTCATATTTGTTTATTTATTTTTGATTTTGCTTTTTTTATTTTAATTTTAAAATTCATTTTTTTTTTCGTTTTTTTTCAAGCTTTTTTTTTTAATTTTTGATTTCATGTTTTTCTACTAATTATTTTGTTTTTTTTTATATTTGATTTCGTGTTTTTTTTTTTTTTTTTGTTAGTTTTTTTTAATGTTAGATTTCATGTTATTTTATTTAATTTTTGTATTAAATTTTAATTTTGCGTTTTTTTCTGTGTTAAAAGTTTTTTTCTGTAACCCGAAATACTTTTTGATTTTTGTTTTTTTTTTTTTAAGTTGTGTACATTTTTTATTTTTGACCATTTTTGATTTTTTATTAAAAGGATTCTTTTACATTTTTTTTTTGGCATATAAATCCACTCTTTAAATTTTCCACGATTACATAGCCGGTAATGTTATGTGATTGGCTGTTGGAGTATATAACATGTCAGTATATAGGTACATATTACATAAGAGATTTTGTAATTGGTCGATAGAAAATAACTTTTTAATTTTCCACCATTTTGTCGCGAAACCAACATTTCATTGGCTGTACAGTACATAAGGCATGTTGATATACAACAATAATGGATTTCATTGGTCAAAAGTATCCGCCTATTTACCTCACACAATGTATATAAAACAATAGCTCCAAGAAAGAAAATGACTTTGTGAAGAATTAGGTATTTTAATGTTTTGTTAGAAAAATATTGCCATTGAAAAAAAAAATCTTTCGAAAGTTGTTGACATAATCAAAACAAACTCAAAAATGTAAAAGTTAACCTCTAAAATTCAAAATGGACACCAGCAGACCTCTTAGTATTAGAGAAACCAAAAAAAATGTATGGCAGCTACTCTTAATCCTTCATGTATTTTGTTGTACTTTTGAAAATACTTAAGTCTCTTTATGTTTAAGTGGCATGCTCAATTTCATTGTTCCAACTTAATGCATGCGCCCGTTGTGCCAACTGAAAGATATTGTTTTGTATTTTTTTCTATGTAGGTATTTACAAACTTTGTTTGAAGAATTTACTTTTTGCGAAAAAGTTTCTTCCAAAAGTTGTTAAAATTACTAAGAGACATGACTGTTTCGAACATCAAGCCTGTAAATTCAAAATGGCCGCCAGCGGCAAGATTTCAATTTTCAGTCTGTATCGCAGGTATACGAAATATGCACGTGACGTCATCCGGACCCTGACAGTTGTTTAAGTTTGAGCATTTTATGGGGGTATGCAAAATAACAGCATCGTGCTGCGAACGGTCTGGGCGCCTATAGTGGTACAAATATACAAACAAACGGACAAACAAACGGACAAACAAACAAACACCAAAAATTCTGGATATGAGGTTAAGTCCAGTCCGTCAATAGAAACACTTGTTGGAAAAACATTTTTGCAAATTCGAAAAAAACAGACGCAAATACCCTCTCCTTTTTTATATATAAGATGAATATATAGGTTTATATATGGGTATCAAATAAAAAAAACCACCAAATCTTTAAATACATAATAAATGCTTTGAACTTAAAATTTTACGACTGTGGAATTTATGGACATAGGTTAAAATGAAGTAGAACAATGAATAACAACAGCAAAAATGGAGTTCTTTAGAAATAAGTAAGAAAAGGGTTGAAAATAAATTCCACTTACCATTTTTAATTTTACAATTTGCTAGCAGGTCCGACATCAAATCCTTGTTTTTCTGAAACAAATAAAGAAAATATTTAATATGAAGAAACGGAGAAGCGTAGACTTTTCTTCAGACAAATATTTTGTACATACAGCAGTACACCTACAATTTTTTTAGGGAATATTATTTCTTGGCTTTAGTTAATAATTCCCTTGCAGTTAATAAAACTGCAAGGGAAGATTAATAAAGAACCACAGAAAAGAGGTTTTTTTGGGGGTTTTTAAGAAAGTTTTGACCTAAAGCAAACAAAATTAAAAGCGCCCTTGAGATCAGAATCTTATAAAACATGTTGCATGTATGCTTTTAAGCATAAAGTATATTTAAATATCTCTTCATACATACTTTTTTAACCATTAACATAGAACAAAGTAATAAAAAAAATGAATAAAATATCATTTTTATAATTGCCTGATAAATTGTATACTGTTTCAACAAATTATGTATTATATTATATTTTAAGGATCACGTTTATCCGTATGTACTAAAACATACCATAACATAAAACATATTTTTTCAGTGGTACAGAAATAATTCCGAAAACTGAAATATTCCGTGAAAGTGAAAAAACATTTGAGTTCAAACACTAACGGCCGCATTTTCAAATATATTTTCCCTCCCTTTCCCGAGGTCGCGGTCTGAATCCATAACAAGCCATCCACTTCTCAGGCTTTGGAGGTTGCCTTGTAATATAAAGAGATACATTCCCGTCACGCGGGAAAACTTTTAGGCGTGGACTAGTGCTTGAATATCGACTAATGCCCCATCACGCCTGGCTGACAACTGCAAAAAATACTATATTCCCAGCCCTCAACATTAAAATTCAGTAAGCTTTTTAACTTATGATGGAAGGTTGTAGGTTCGAATCCCAGCGGAGCACAAAAAAAAACCCATTTTTATTTTCAAAAACCCTCAGTCCGGTTGATAGCTCAGTTGGTTGCATTCCATGCCTAGAGCTCGGGTTCGAATCCCACCGAGGTTATCAGAAATGATTTCCCGTTTTGGAGTATATTTCAACCCCAAAATAAAATACTGGCAAGGATTACTCAGCCTTCGCAAGAAATGAGTACCAACCATCTCGAGAGCTGGGAAACCCCCACTTCAACTGAAATGGTTGGCGTTAGGCCGGCTCAGATAATTATTAACAATGTTTTGTATTTTCGTGTTAGTTATATTTTGCATCTGAAGATGGGATGATCTGCGGTCCCGAAACTGGCCGTGTTTAATAAATAAAACTCACTGTGAACATCAACAAATAATTTTTATATTTTGTATTGTTTGTGTATTAACATTGTGAAAATTCATATTGTTTAATATTCATAGTGAAAATAAACAGTGTTTTGTTTGAGTTCATCCAAAAATTATAAAATTAAATAATTTTTATTTAAATATGTGAAACGTTCCTGCTTCGAATATTTTTTAGTAAACGCTATTCTTGAGTTTAAAGTTACAGTTCTATACGTACTCGGGGTACAGATTGAGTAACTCTTGCGTCTCCGGTGTCATGAGGCCAAGTTGTCTCTTGCCGTGACTTTCTACGAGGAAAATTGTCAAGAAGCGAAAACTTTAAGGAATAATTAAACAATTTGCCCAAAACGCTCCGTGAAGCTCCGTAACGCGAGACAAAGGATTTTTTTTCACTACGTGCAACAAAAAAGCTGGAGAGAAAATCTTGAAGGACGTCCGTGAAGGCAATATATATTTTTGTAATTAAATACCCATCTAAGGGATGAAGCAGGGATGTGAAATATATATATTTTTTTTTGGATGAGGATACGGGTAAATGAATTATTTTTTGCTGGTTACGAATATGATATAATTTCGGATTTTTGGTATTTTGTTTTCGGTGTTTATATCAAATCCAAAATAAGAATATCAGCAAGGTTTACTCAGCATCCACGAAACGAATACCAGCCATCTCGAGAGATGGGAAACTTGCACTTCAACTGAAGGGAAAAGCACTTATAAATGCAAGAACAGAATTAGAATCAACAAAAATAGAAACAAAAACGTAATTTTTTTTAAATCTCTTTATAGGAATCATAAACAATGAAGTCTGGTAGATAGCTCAGTTGAAAAAGTGCTTGCACTTCATGTCGAGAGCTCAGGCTAGAATCCCACCAAGGGCAAGGGTGTCATAAATAATTTCTCGTTTCGGTATTTATTTCAAACCCAAAATAAAATACCGACAAGGGTTACTCAGCCTCACAAGAAATGAGTACCAGTTCCTTCGGTAGCCGGGAAACCCTCACTTCACCTGCCTCCCTTACATGTAAAAATAAATAGGTTCCACCACCCCTTCGGTAAGAATGCGGCAAGAAGTTACGCTGTATGCGAAGCTTAGTCACGTCAACAATGCATGCAAAAACAAAACCCTTTCACAACATGTGTCATTGAAACTCCGCCTCTATAAAAACAAATCGAAACTTCATATTGAATTCGGTTACGGTTACTAGTTTTTATTTCGGATATCCGCTAGTTTCGGTTACAGAGCTCGATTACATCTCTAGGATGAAGAGAGAAAAAATATATATGCCAAACATATCACCTCCGTAAATAAATACGTATGTGTGGGTGTGTTCTAGGGAGCTTAAAAGGCTATAAAAAGAACGAATGAAAATATCTGTGGCTTCTTTTAAGGTAAACCGATACTGGTAATGATTCTAGCGATTCTTTAAATAGAGATCGTTAGAATGGAATAATAGCGACTGACTGTAATAAGGGTATGATATTCTTTTGATTATAGATAAAAGAAAGCTTGTTTGTGGTATTTTTGATTATGTTTATTATTTATGAATATTTTTTTCAGCGTCTACCAGGGCTGTAAGTCTCATCACCACGGTAATTCTTACCTACCGAATATCGGTAATATTTGTATAGAGACACTTGTGGCCATCTTGGATTGACAGGTCTTCATACAAATTTAACCGATATCCGGTAGGTAAGAATTATCGTGGTGATGAAACTTTCACCCCAGGTCGCCCTCCCAAAAGATGGAAGAACAGCTGGTATTCTGCATCACAGGAGGGAGGTCCGCAATAAACACAAGAGGAAGAAAAAGAAGAATATTTTTTTGATATTTTGTGAAGATATCGAAAATACGCAACTCGCAAAACGCAACTAAACTACACGCATAGTGCAACTTCTTGCCGCGTTCTCCCCTAAGGAAGATGCTCAATAGGTTTTTTAATAAATAAATCAATAAATATGTTGTTAATTGATGCAGGAGGAGCAGACAGCCATACAAGACTCGCACATATAGTAGCTTATAATATTCTAATAGGTCAACGTCCAGCTGGAAGATCTCCAAAAGGACTGAGTTCATCCTCAGTCGTTGTGCAGAGAGCGTGTGTCCTGAAGACGTTAGCTACGTCGCTAAAGAATCTTGGAGAATAAACGAAATAGGCGAACACGCAAGAGAAGAAGGACATACTTTTAATATAGACAATTTAGAGTTAATACATATATTAAAATATTAGGGATTAACAAACACAAAAATAAAATAAAGCTATTTTTTGTTTAACGTAGTTTATTTTCACAATAATATTTAATATCTCGAGTACTTTCGACCTTCAATATTCAGGCCATTATCAAGAGTGATGTATAAAAAATTTAAAATTATTAAGAACAAACCATAGATCAAAATTATATAAATTCAAATATATAGGTAGGTATTAAATTTTTTATACATCACTCTTGATAATGGCCTGAATATTGAAGGTCGAAAGTACTCGAGATATTAAATATTATTGTGAAAATAAACTACGTTAAACAAAAAATAGCTTTATTTTAAAAAAATGAATTTTCACTGTGTGAATACACAAACCCTACAAAAACAAAAATAAAAGTTCTACAGGTATGTTTAATATTCAACTTCCCGCCATCACATCTCCTCTCCTAGCAATATTAGCTCCGCCCCAAAAATCACCATCTCCCTCCCACACATCTACCTTGCTACCCCCTCCCTTACCACTACCACCAATAGATCACGCTCCACTGTCTTCATTTTAAAGTTTAATTTTAGTAATTGTTAGTTACCCGACGATGGAAGTGATTCCGAAAATATTCTTCCGATTCCGAAAACTCAAAAAATCAATAAATGTAAGTTCTCTTATAACGGTTCGTCCAGTATCCGAGTATTCTTTTTTAACTGTGTAGTTATTATTATTGTTAATATGTCAAACGACCGTAAATCCAACTTACATAAACCTAACGACCTTCTAAAAGTTTAAAATACAGCTGGGAAACTTTATCTCAGGAGCCATGAGCTAATATGAAGTTTTTGTAAATGTGTGAGGTGAATCACAGATTGAAAGATCTAAATCAAGAAAAAGAAAAGAAAAATATCATAAAAACATTTCTTTATCCTATAATAACATATTTCTTCTTATATTAAATTATTATTTAAGAAATTTGCCGTCGGCACTACACAAATTCCATTTGACGCCAAACTTTCTCAAATAAAATTGCCAATAAGGCAAGTTTGTCCCGTGTTTAGGGCTTGATCAAATTGAATTAGCTTTATTCGCGTGGGCAGAGATGTCGCTACTCTGGCACTGCTCGCCTCGCGTCGTCATAAAAGGCCTTAGAAAAATAAATTTGATAAAACTAATTCAAATGGCGAAGAAAATGAAAGAAATTGAAAAGAGACAAAACTTTGATTTTATTACCAAATCCACTGATTAACGCTTCGCACTTAATCTCAAAACAGAACATAAAGTTAGTAGGCATTTAATTTTTAAAAAAATTATAGACTCGTAAAAAGAAGTTCCTTAGTTCGATTCCTAGCAGAGAACCAAAACACGATCATTTTACTTGTAAAATACTCTGTTCACTGAGTTGAAAAAATTATATTATTTTATCAAAGACCGGCCATCAAAGGCCCATCGAGCCTCTAACGGCAACTGGGTCTGTCTTGAGAATTGGCGTTTTCTATGGTAATAACCTCTAACTCGCGGAGGGGTTTTCTACTGTATTGACTATTAAAATATTACCGTAGGGCCTAGGTCTTTCTCCAGTAGTGGTATAACTAACCCTGACAAAGAATAATACAATGCAAACCAAACTATAAAGATAATATTACGAATATACAGGATATTGGTAGTTGTATTTGCTTTGTCTGTGTTGTTTTAATAATAAGTCTATGAAGTATCTAGAAGTGAGAAGAAACTTAAGTAGGTACTTAATAATAATTTGTATTTGTTCGAGATTAATGAAGTGTTGAATCGAATATTCTGGTGAAATACAGCAAGGTGGTATGTAACAATTCTCTATGTTTCGAGAACGTTTTTAATAATCTGTATAAATTAGGGCCAGAATCACCTGAAGACTCAGAAAACAATCAACCGTCGTTCTATCGTACTGTATAAATGTAACTCTGAGTCAAAAGTGAAAAAATTAATTGTGAAAAATAAATACACCGTAGTTTTGATTAAACAGAACCCGCTTAAAAACAAAACAATAACAATATTTTTATATAAAATCCATACCCACATATTTTATCAATTCTTGAAATATATTTATTGTGAAAACATTACAAAAAAGAAATGTTGAATTCGTATCATTGTTCAATCAAATGAGATTATAAAAATAAATCATGCTTTTTTGGGGCACAATATTGAATAAAAATACAATATATCTTTTTCGTAAACAAAAATCAATTTACAAAAGCATCTGATTGATGGCATTGCCACGATTTGATTTAATAGTAACTACCGTTTCAATCATTTCCCCCCTTTATTTCTCAAGTATTTTTTTTGTGTGTTTTATCCCAAAAGTGTTACAGATAACACAAAAGTCCACAAAACGTGATTTCTGCCAACAAACAATATTTACTCGATAAGTCCCAGGCAATCCCCTTTTATATATCTGAATCATTATTTTGGCTTTTATTTGATTTAGAAGCTATATGTAGGAGCAGATATATATATTTTTTTTTTTCATTTTTTTTTTCAAAGAAAGAAAATCCCGTATAACAAAGAAGAGATTTAATTTTTTTATATGTTTTATAAAGTAAAGTAAACAATATGTACTTACATTATATTGAATTTATGTTTCTCTTCAATTATTTTCATCTTATAACAATCAACACAGCAACTAAGCAATGTAAAATATTTGTTTACCTCAGCTGGCAACCGTCACACTAAATCAATGGTATAGGGTCCTTAGCAACCTTAACTCTATAATCTAAGTAGCAAAAATATATTACATTTAAAATTCATATTAAATGCATTCCCATAAGCAAACACATATAAATTCGCGCTTACTTCCAACATAAAAATCCAATCTCAAAAGAACACAAGCCCTGCAACTCTTCCATGAAACAGAGGTGGCATTGGCAAAGTGCACAATTTTTTACAGTAAGGGTGGTCAGCCTCATACCAACCTATAAGTCAAATAGTAATATAAAAACCTTAAGTCAATAATACCAATTATAACTTGTATGGTATTATTTAAACATGGAACTGAAGGTATTCACAGTAAAAAAAAAAAAACTGATTAATTTTTTTAATTAAAAGTCTTTGACAAAAAAATGTATTCGACATCAAATATTAATTTGTATTTTTAAAACAACATTACGAAATTGCTGAAACCTTTTAACAAAATGAATTAATCGGAATTAAGATTTCTTCCATCATTCATAAGGTACTCTTATTACCTACATCAAAAAGTTAAAAGGACATTTAAAAAAAAATACAGAAAAAAAAATCTAAAACCTCTTTTATACGATTTTCAGAGCCATGTTATTACTGGTTGCTAAAAATAAATCTAAGAATAGATCAAAAAGAGTGATTAAAATTTAATTTAGGACACGAAAATTTGGTCGCAAAAATAAATAAAAAAGTAAATGAAACCCCACAGGCCCTACCCAGGTTGATTGGTATCTACTGGCTCAAATTATAAAACAAATAATGACAAAAAAAATAAAATGAATGATGAGTTTTAGAATCTCTTTACCTGAATATTCAGTTGCAATTTATAATTAAATGTTTTCATTTATATTTTTGCACATTAATAATATTAAAGATTTTCAACAACAACAAAAAGAGATTCCAAACAAAAAAAATGTATTTTTTCTTTAACCCATCGAAATACGTTCTATATTATAAATATTGATGTAATGAGGCCCGCACATGAGTTGACAAAGATAATATATTGTCGTCACGCAGTCGGGTTGCTAGGGAAAAGGTATATTTTGTTATTGGTTCCTTAGGACGCCAGTTCCACACAAGACTGACGTTTGCTCGCTGAGAACTTTCATTTTTTTAAATATAAATTCTTGTTTCTTCAAGTCTACTATACTTTACTTTTACAGGGTAAAAAATACTAACGCATAAAAAATTACAATAAATAGTAATTTGGAACGAGAAGTCAAAAAGCAGTGGTACCATTGTAGAAGAAGAAAATAAATAGTTATTGTTGTACAATCATATTTTTACTTTAATTCCCCAAAGACTTTGAAATAAATGAGATTTTGCAATTTATTTATGGTATATTAATTACACAAAGCTAAAGGAAACTCTTTAATCAACTATTGTTTAGTGCTTCCATTGTAAGTTACCATAACGAGACTAATAATAGCTAAATCTTTGTACTTCTGGATAATGGAAATAGACATTAGGAAAATGGCCATCGAAAAACATTACAGGCTTAATCTAAAAATAATTCATTTCAAAGAAGTAATGTTAATTTAGAACTAAAAACATTTATTTATTCTATACTCTGCAATCTAAGTTGCCAAGATATATTTACATTTAAAATAAATATTCAACGCATGCCCCCATGGAAATACGAGTGAGTTCACATTTACAAATGCTGCATATGTAATTACAAATAAATATTTTAGCCTCTCATGACCATAAGTCCTGCAACTTTTGCCGACCTTTTCAGAAACAGAAAAACATTCGTTCAGTGAACATTTTTTTACGGTATGGGAGGTCAGCCTCAAACCTCATGCACATGCACACAAGATACTCAGAACATGAAACAACTAAATTACCCTTTTACCGTCATTTTTTTTTTCAAATTACTTCTTAAAGCATTTAATTACAATGAAGGAGGTGTGAGGAAAAATTATTCCCATTTCGGTTTTTATTTCAACAAAATAATCAAAATCAAATCAAAAATCAAAATACTACTAACGTTTACTCAGCCTCCACAAGAAATGATAACCTTCTCCCTCCGGAGAACAAAAATCCAATGAAGGGATCGGCGTAAAGCCCGCCTCTTCACCTGTGAGAATAAAAAGGTTTCAACGAATCAAGAAGCCGTACTTAATGTGCAGCTTAGTTTTGTTTCTGTTGCAAATAATAAGTTTCAATGATGGATAATTCAAAATTAAACACATTTTTTATTTAAGGTTAAATCTATTTTTATATTTGAAAAGCTTTTAATAATTAAGATATTTTTTTGAATTACAGTAATTAAAATAGACGCTGAAATTATCTCGAATAAAGTTGATGAAATTGTTTCATGAAAGAAAACACGTTAAAGATTTTAAACAGGTAAAAAAAGGTAAACAAATATTATGAAATGTTCAAAAATATTTCTAAACTTTGTAAATGTTTCAAGTGAAAAGCCGTATTCACATCTGTAACGCAACGCAACTAAGCTACACATTTAGTGAACTTCTTGCCGCGTTATCCCCGAAGGGATCGCATGTGGCGAGTTGAACCTATTTATTTTTACAGGTCAGGGGGCCGGCCTTACGCCAACCACTTCAGTTGAAGTGGGGGTTTCCCAGCTCCCGAGGGGGCTGGTACTCATTTCTTGTGAAGGCTGAGTAAACATTGCTGGTATTTTATTTTGGGGTTTGAAATAAACACCGAAACGGGAAATCATTTCTCACACCCTCGGTGGGATTCGAACCCGAATCTCTACTAACTGAGCTATCGACCGGACGTCTATACATTTTTATTAATAAAATTGTTTCAAAATACATACATACAACTGTAAATAAAATGTTAGTTACAGCAAAAGTAAGTAAATGAAATAGGGATTCAAACAGTTTTCTAAAGCGTGCGTGTTTACAGAATGAAAATTAATTCTTAAAATAAAAAAGGTTTCACTTTCGAAATTTTCTTTTCATTCTTTTAGTTTTTCCTCGAAATTTTCATGACTGGTATAAGATTGATCCACATACTGTTAAAACTTAGTTAATTTTTGCCAGAACCACTCTGGTTTTAGTGAAAGGTAACAGGAGTTGTAAGGTTTATATTCATGTGAGGTTTGGTTTATATTGTAAACACATAAACACGTGTTAGCGCGAACTTACACTTGTCTGTCTGTGGGCGTGCATTAAATGTCAGTATATCTTTCCAACTTAGATTAAAGATTTGTTTTATATTGGAGTATATGTGCTTTTTAACAAGCCATATTTTTTATAAGATAACAAAAAAATGTAGGGACTTACTTTTACAGCTTTATTATGCATTATTTACAGTACAATATCAAATTTTCAAAATAAGTTTACAAAGAAGACTGCAAATCAAGCTTTATAGTTTTGAAATCACGTTGAGTCTGATATTCACAGCGTATACCTTTCATAAAATTTTCAAGCCAATCTCAAAGTGCACGCTAAAATTTCCTGTCTTTATTTTTCAGTTCAGAAAAACCGTCCATTGCAGCAGTCATTGCAAATTGTAGCCCCCAGCAAACGGGGGTGTTTTAGTTTTCCACTTTTTTGTTTATTTTTAGCACAGCAGATGTACTTTTAGTGCCACACAGTGCGAATAATGGACATTCCTACATCCAGAGCGGAGAAGAACGTCATTTTGAAATTTTCCAGTAGGTTGATTGTGAGAGAGAGCACTTTAGTACGAGACAACTGCTTTGTCAAATGCATTCAAATTTATGGGTCGGTTGCACTAGCATCGAAGTAGTGTCCAACCGCTACTGACCTATAAAAATTGTGTTAGTCTATCTGTTACTTGGACTAGTTTTGTTAGTTTTTGTTGATACATCCATGGAATTAAATTGGGACTTCCACTGACATCCATAACATCATTGAAAACATTTCAGTTTGCAAATGTCCCCCCTGTTTCAGCGCAGTTCACCAAGAATCGAAGAGTTGCAGAGTGGGGTGTGCTTTTTTTGGTTTTGTTGACAAACCAATGGGATTTCCATGTAGTTCATATATATCGTCGCGTCGTCGCTATGGCCACGGCGGTCAAGACGCTTGTTCAGCTAGCGTATTTCGTTCAGATAACGTTGGTTCGAGCCACGGCAGGCCCCTTTGACCATAACATGACCCTGGTGCAGATGTCGTTGCATGCACACAAGCTTCTGCTTTCGAATGAAGACAAATGGCCTGGCAAAATAGGTTGGTGACTTGCATTCCTCTTCACATTTTTTTTTTTTTTTTTTTAACATTGTATTGCATTCCTTGACGTATGGGTTGGTAATTGGTATGAGACTTATCCATACTGTAAAAAATGGTTCACTCTGCCAATCTCACCCCTGTTTCAGGGAAGGTCTGCAAAAGTTGTATGATTTATGTTCATTTGAGGTTTGGATTTAATTTGTACACGTAAGGCATTTGTAAGTGTGAACTTACTCGTGTCTGTTTATGCAACTAATATGTTTTACATATTACAACTAATAATTTTAAATGTTGATACGTCTCTTTGCAACTTAGATTATAGATTTGCCTCTTCAGTGAAGATCATCATAACAGTTTGTATATTTAATACTGCAGCACAGAAGAGGTATATTTTGCATCCGCCTAATCACTCTCTCAAGTTCTTTTAGCAGATTTTTTTCCTTTGACCTGAAACCCACCATACCTTAAATTTTCCTTATATTATGAGAAACAGGAGTAAATGTTTCTTACTTTTCACTATTTGTCCGAAAAAGGCAATTTTTATCTTGGGCTTGAAAACGATATCAAGAGTTTGACTCTGTTACTCATATGGAAAAAAAAACCTCAGCATTTTTTATTCAATCCACAGGATATTTTTAACATACGACGCGACGGTACGCACACATCTCTAATTTATTCTGAATTCATAGGATAAGGGTCCACCTTTTCACGCCATTGAGGTACAAATAGCGTCAACTTTCAAAGCCATGACCTGTGGTGTAATTTTTCAAGGTGCATGTGGCTGTCATGATATTGTTACGAATGTATGAGTTTATGTCTGTGTATGCTAACTTAATCTTGTATATCTATGAATTTTACTTACATACACTTTTTTCTATTTTTTTTTCTAATGGCTGTAGGTACTTGCTCGAAGCTTCTGCTCGAAACGATTCTGGCATGGTCTGGTGTATGCTAGAATAGTCTTTAGTAACGCAACGCAAACGCAACTAAGCTACACATATAGTGTAACTTCTTGCCGCGTTATCCCCGAAGGTAGCATGTGGCGAGTTGAACCTATTTATTTTACAGGTAAGGGAGCCGGCCTTACGCCAACCACTTCAGTGAAGTGGGGGGTTTCCCAGCTCCCGAGAGGGCTGGTACTCATTTTTTGTGAAGGCTGAGTAAACCTTGCCGGTATTTTTTTTTTGGGGTTTGAAATAAACACCGAAACGGGAAATCATTTCTGACACCCTCGGTGGGATTCGAACCCGAGCTTTCGGCGTGGAATGCAAGCACTCTACCACCTGAGCTATCGACCGGACACTATTTAGTCACCTATAAATACCGATTTCAGTGCTTTGAAGAGGATCAGTACCCGATTAGTACCCGAGCCGTTAACCGAGAAGCACAAAACTTTAAGCTGTGAACCGAAAGTGAGGAATACGTTTAATCGAAGTTATATTTAACGGATCCCAAGTAAATCCTAACAATATAAGATGTAACCATGCCTAGGGATGCAAGCGTCAGCCTGACAGTGTCATATTGAACGAGATTGCATAATAAAGTGAGTTATCGCGCGCACTGCAAACGCTCGCAGTGCATTTGCGAATTTTCGCATAAATATTAAAATATTAATTGCGTTCCAGTTTGTCATACAAACTTAATTAAATGCATACAAAAAGCAATTTATCTGATTATTATTTCTACCCGCAACATAATGAGATTTT
Organism: Agapetus fuscipes; assembly: GCA_951799405.1. NCBI lineage: Eukaryota > Metazoa > Arthropoda > Insecta > Trichoptera > Glossosomatidae > Agapetus > Agapetus fuscipes. The sequence continues at coordinate 5,181,687 of OX637350.1, forward strand.
TGTACAAAAAATTTAATTTACATTTTTAACGACAAACAATTTATCATTTCAACCTTTGTATGAGAAAATATTTTTACATTGAAATACATTTTTTTAAGAAGATAAAAAATGCACGACTTTTACATACGTAAAAGTATTTCGGTAAAATAAAATTAAAGTAAATATACAATCCTATTTAAGTTCCTTAACTTATAAGTTGGTATGTGGCTGACCACCCATGCTGTAAAAAATGGTTCTCTTTGACAATGTCACCGCTGTTTCAGGGAAGATCGGCAAGAGTTGCAGGGTGTATGTTCATTTTTAGATTAGGTTTTTATATGTGGCATATGTTAGCGCGAACTTATACGTGTCTGCTTGTGAGAATGCAAATAATGTGAACCCTCAATATTACATATCTTTGCAACTTAGATTAGTTTAGATTTAAATTGTGTTGCCCTGTATCGAAGTCTCAAACTGACGTTATCTTTATTAGTTCAATGCCGCTCAATGATTACTTAGAAGAAAAAAAATCTCAGATATTTTTGTTTACTAAAAGCATCTGTTACAAAAGCACTTTTTACAATGTTCGGAAAACGTAGGAAGAAAACGTTGGCACAAGCAACAATGTAAGCAAAAGCGGTAAAAAATATTACATTAACCGTTTTATTGTCTTTTTCCGGAAGCCCGAGGGGCATCCAAAATTAAATTGTCTACTCTGGAGCTGAAACTTAAACTTTTTCTATCAAAACTTGAAATGATTTTAAACGCATTTCTTATTATGGTGATTTTGCGGGTTTCGATAAAATATAATGTTTTGTGTGCAAGTTTAAATTGGCTTTTTTCAACCTCAAACTTTTGTTCAAAGTTTTGTAATCTGTTTTTTCAACTTTGAGTTTATCATGAATCCGTTTATCTTTCCTGATTGGGAGATCTGTAATGACCCCTAAAAAACGTAAAAAAAATATCTGCTGACAAACAATAATCAAGTACAATTAACCATCAACAATCATTGACTATAGTCTTATTGTGGATTTGTAACAATGTCGTATGAAAAATATTTTTCAGGTATTTTTATTGCATTACAGTTCGGCGATAATGTACATATCGACGGTTAAAAGGAATAAGCGACGTTTTGGTCAAAGATGAGTTATGAATGCTATCCTTCTTAAAAATTTCTGCTCTTTCTAATGCGCTAACTCCCATAGCTCTACGATGATTTTTGTTGTTGTGTATGCCCAAACAAACAACTACGTTTTCGATGTATGGTTTTGGTGTAACCGACAAGGTTTTGTAATTTTTTGTCCTAAAGGCGTCTGTGAAATAAAAAAAAATCGTCAAACATCGTAAAACCACATTAATAGGAATTCCAATAAATGTTTTTATTTTTTTTAATTTGTAGAGCTGTTTTGATTTTAGCTATATGATAAAAAAAATAAGAAAGTTAAGCCATTTTTCTGCAATGTCAAACTTTAAACTGCTCTCCTCAACAATTTAGTTTATGTCGCTTATGCCCTGTTGCCTTTTAACCGTCGATGTGTATTATGTTAATTTATCTGGAAAGACTTATGTATGAAAAATTAAAAAAAATACGCAATTTATAAACACTCAACCTTTAAATAAATCTAATTTGATTTGCAGTCTAATTGATTTACTCATCTCGTGGCATTCAATTTTTTTCGATATTTTTTTGTCTGTCCTTTTGAAACATCAGCTTCATTTCATTCTCTGAGTGAAATCTGTAGCAGACTCATCTTATTTTCGTTATCATCGTCATAAGAGAATTCCACAAAGCCATGCGAAAGGCGAGGATTTCTTTGAAATAACAAAATAAAGCTGGAGAACTCCAGCGGGGTAGAAAGGTATTGTCAGACCCCACAACACACCCCAGCCCCCTACAACCCTTAACCCGTATTTTATCCAGAAAGAATAAGTGCAGCTTATCTTACTCTTTCAATTATTGTATTTATATTTATAATATGAGAAATAACAAAAAAGAAATAGAAACAACCAAAAAAAAACTTTTTTTTGGTTTCAAATATTTACTACGAAACTCATTTCACCAAGTACAAGGTTTACTAAGGAGAAGAAAATAAATGTTTTTGATACAAATAAATTATTTCTAAATATCCTTTTTTAATAGTGCTCGTCGTGATTTTATTTCAGCGTATATATTTTAATTCAATTATTGTCTATAGGGAGAAACGGCAAAAGTTGCAAGTTTTTATGTTCATGTGGGGTTTGTTAAATTTTCTATGTAAGAGTAATCTTACATATTATGACTCAAATTATAAATTAAGCGGAGAAGAACAAAAAAAAATTAAAAAGAAAAGCAAAAAAAATGAGTTCAAAATTAGAAGCAAAATTAAATATCATCATAACGCAACTAACATAATTTCTTTAAAAGTACCTGTATTAATATTTTTAACATTTTTCAAGTTCCTTAATTCTCTTAAAGTTCATAAAATTATCCACCATATAAATTTTTCGTAGACACCATATTGTTTCGATATTCAAAGATTTTTCCAACTAAATATATTTTTTAAGATAACAATATTTTTAAAATAACAATATTAGGAAGAGGTATTATTTATTTTGTTCACAGAAAATATCCGTTAGTATATTATACTCGTAAATAACCTCGTCACGTTTCTCTTTTTCGTAAAAGGACTCAGTTAACAAAGTAAAAATGATATCCATCAAAGTTGCAAAGCGTCTTTCAACAGTTCAGTATAAAATTCAGTAGCATCTGATATAAACTTTTAGCTGAAAGCTCATTCACGTAAGCACTCCTAAAAGCTACGTAAACTCACGAACACAACTTCGGGTGAATGGGTTTCGGAATCTCAATCTTAAAATTCATGTAAACTTTAAATTCACGTAATGTAGTGAGATGGAAGGGTTTCGCATGTCATGCACAAGTTGAGCAGGGTCGTATAATGCGCGTCCATCAAAGTGTCGTATATCTTCATTAAAATATTAGAAATAACGTCACTAAAAGCACTTTTAAATAATATGCTTTTTGTCAACAATAAAATTATTTTATGTTTAGTGCACTATAGAAGATTGTTTTCACAATCCCTTTTCGTAGTTTTTTGGTCGTTCTAGCTTCAAAAACATCACTTCTATTTCTGAGATATCAAGAAATCTTATGAAACATTTTATATTTTCTTTCAATGTTCTCAATTCATGCGTATTAAGCTATTTTTATTTTGCTACAATTTTTTGATTCCTGTTTTTCTACACGTTTTTTCCATTTTTCTTTTTTACAATAATATATATAGCATACGGTGTTATTCACACACAGATATTTATAAATCCATTGCTCAACTACCGCCTAACGTAATTTTTACTTACTGAAAAACCATGATCCATGGATCAAATGTTATATGAATAACACTGATAGTCTTTTTCACAATAAAAGCAGTGAAAAACTTAAATGAAAATCAACAATACATCTTATTTAATTCCTCCAACCGTTCGACCATTGTTCTCAATATTTGTTCTGATTCAACTCTAATCTAAGTCTAAATCTAAGCTGTAAAGATTTACATCATTTAACATTCATATTAAACGCATTCCCACAAGCAGACATTTACAAGTTCGCGATAACACATTCCGCATGGTCAAAAATCAAATAAATTCTTAATCCTAGCTAGATAATATTCTTTAGAGATGCATTTTGTTATACGCCACTTCGAGCGCAGCGCTTTACACGACCCTGTTTGACTTGTAGGGAGACATAAAAACGCGGGACTGCAACTCTGAAGGGTGGATCTTACTTGCATCCTCTTTAAAGTGGAACTCGTCCAAGTGTGATGAAGCAGCGAGGAGTTGGATGTACTGGATCCTGGTGCATTTAAGCGCTTCCACATTTCCCAACACAGAGGCGTATTTGCATTTTAAATGGGGATTTCGCATTGAACGAGACATATTTGCGAGCAACTGACTTAACCCTTAACTTAACGGAGTGAAGGAATATTTTTCTATTTTATTGTAGGTACAAATTTGTGCTCAAAATAAACCGTAAAATCAAGGGGAAAAAAATAGTATTTTCACTTCCCTGGAAATATTTTGTACAATTACTAAAATCCCTATGTACCTACACTGCTGCGTAAACTATGCATTACCAAGTGAAAAATAAATTACTTGTTCTTAAAACTTATTTTAAGATTTTTGTAGGTGAAATAAACCAAATAATTAACATTTTCGTTACGATTATGTCTCACATTTAAAATCTAACATAAAAATCTATCTCCGAAAATGTATAACATTTTCACATTCGTTTAATTTTCAAATTTTCTCATCGCTGAGCTCTTACATCTTTTAAAAACATTTACAAGAGACTTGTCTTAAAAATTCTATCCAGATATACACGCACTTCATCTTGGTTAAGAATTGACACATTCTATGGCGATAACCAAGCTAGCAAAGGGTTTTTGAAGTGTGTTTCAAACATGTTTCAAACGATAAAAACTCTCTTTACTCTTATTTATGATATAGCAAACAAGTAATCGATATACAGTCATACATTTTGTGATGAAGAGGGCCTTTGATGTGTGACACATAAAAATGGCACTCTTATATCATGTCTAATCTCATCAAATCTAAGTTGCAAAGATATGTAACATCGGGGATTCACATTATATACATTCTTACAAGCAGACAAGTTCGCGCTTGCACATGCCGCATGTGAACCTACAACATAAAAACCCAAATCTCAAATGAACATATACCCTGCAACTCTTGACGTTCCTCCCTGAAACAGGGGTGACATTGGCAAGGTGAACCATTTTCTACAGCATGAGTGGTCAGCCGCATACCATCTAATCTAATCTAATCTAATCTAATCTAATCTAATCTAAGCTGCAAGGATATATATCATTTAAGATTTATATTAAATGCATTCCCACAAACAGACACGTATAATTTCGCGCTAACACATGCCGCATGTGGACCTACAATATAAAAACCCAATCTCAAATGAACATAAGCCCCGCAACTCTTGCCGTTCTTCTCTGAAACAGGGGGGACATTGGCAAAGTGAACCATTTTTACAGTATGGGTGGTCAGCCGCATACCAACCTATAAGTCAAGGAACATACATCACAAATTACATTTTTTAAATCAATAAATAATAATATAAACATGGACATTAAAAAAACTAAATCATAAAACCAATTTCACTTTAATAAACCCTAGCCGCCAACATTACAGATCAACCGCCATTTCTTTCTATCCTTACATACTTCTTTCATCTCATGTAAAAAAAAAGAAAATTCTCCTTAAACATGCGCATACATACGAGTAGTCACCACTGCAAATTTAAGGGTTGACGTTTTAAAATGTAAATATTCGACTTCTTCCGTGTGATTAAAGACGCAGTACAAGCCTGTAGGGAATTATTTACGGTATTTACTTCAAAGATATCCTTCTTAAATATTATTCCAGATTTACGTGGAAAATGTTAATGCTCAAGGACTTTCGTTCGCAATGATTTTAAGCGACTATAATCATGAATATGCTCATTTCGCTTCAAAGACATATTTATTTTCAGTTTTTATATGAAAAATTCGCATAAAAATAATTTAATAATTTTTGATAATGTACAAATTTGTGGATTTTTAAAATACTTCATGCGTATTTTGTCATCCGAGAAAATATTAATGTATTATTGAGTATCTATTATTCCATTAGATGATGACATCTATAATGATGATGAGATTTCCTATATAAATGCATATTTTCAATCAGTTAATAGTCAAGTGGTTAACGATTTGGACTTTACCATTACTTACCGAAAAGTACCTACTTAGTAGGTTGGTTTCCGAGTCAAGCCTAACAAAAAATTGCTTTTACCAAAGACCGATCGAATGACACCCATCCAGCTCTACCGAAACTGGGCTTTGCTTGAGAATTATCGCTTTCTAAAGCTTGCAGAGAGTTCTTCCTTGAGGTGTGATTCACACAAAAACTTCGCTCACCAAATCAACAAGCCTGAAATTTATTTACTGTGTAATTATATTTTATACCGATAGAGTGTACTTTCCGATGTGTTTTCAGTCAAAAAAAGTTACATTATTGTAAATATTTACAAGGATAATTTATTTAGAAGGTACACATAACTAAAGGGCGCCGTTTTTGTGTGTGTTACACCTTAAGCGCCCTCTCAAATCACGGATAAGATTTTTTGTAAGATACGCCTTAACTGCTCCTTTAAAGACACCAACAGTTTCTGTCTTCCTCGCATTAGGTGGTAGTCTGTTCCACTCTATTGGTCCCGCAAACCGGAAAGCACGGTCCGCAAAATAAGTGCGTGTCTGAAGTGACGGGTGGGCTATGTCAGCCACCCCACATCCCGCAGATCCGAGTGTTTGGCGTCTCAAATCAATCTCAACGGGTGGGAACATGTCAGACAAGTATGAAGGAGCCGCACTATCGACAGCTTTGTAAACCATCAGACAAACACGGTAGACCACCCTCTCCGGAAAGCGAAGCCAATGTAGTTTTTTTAGGGAGTAATGTGATTAAATTTGAGCGTCCCGAATATAAGTCTTGCTGCCAAGTTCTGTACCCTTAGTACGAGTTGCAAAACTTGAGTAATGTAAAGTTTACGGCAATTATTAAAGAGTGATTTCCCCCAAAATCTGCCGTTTTTGTTTGTTTGTACTTGATTTTCTTCATCACTGTAACTCTTTTGCTAAGACCATAAAGTTTAAGTAACAAAATCGGCAGATTTTGGGAGAAATCACTCTTTAATATTTTCCGTAAACTTTACTTCTCTCAAGTTTTGCAACTCGTACTAAGGGTACAGTACAAATTGAAGCCGGCTGAACTATTTTTCCGGATTTAATATGTTAGTTACTACAGTATGATTAATTCGTAGGGTAAATAAAGATCGGTATTCTGGCTTAGAATAAAATTCCCTATTTTCCTACGCAAAAGTTCTTTTGAAAAGTTACCAAACAATGAGACATTTGGACAAACGAGAAATTAGCATATTCCCATTCGTCACTTGGCGCCCCTAAAAGGGACTGGAAAAGGGGTTTTACCATTGAGTAATAACATAGAGGAGCAGAAATTAGCTTACTGCATTGATACATATACTATAGACCACATTTGTCTCAGTCCTGTCAAACTTGCAATGGTGTAGTCATACGAGACAGTTTTTACGTGTGAAATTGTATATTTTCTTGCATTCTTCATTTTGTGTGTTCGACATCTAATTATAACACATGCCATAATGTCTTAAAATAATGCATTTTTCCTTAGAAATTCGTCAATTTTATCGATCACAAGGTTTATAACGCGCGCGTGCCATGCAGCCTCCAGGGCAGCCATTATATTAGCAATGCTGCCAACTTTCTTGAAACATTTTTACATTCGCCCGAGTTTTTTGTACAAATGGAAATGCAACTGTGAAATTCTTTGTTCTCTTTCTAACTAATGACCATTTTCGTAAGTAAGTTAAAACAGATATATAATGTATATTTTCGTTGGACCGGTCCGTAGCTCAGTGGTAACACTGCGGACTCTGAATGAGAAGGTTGAGGGTTCGAATCCCGGCGGAGCACAAAAAATATACCATTTATACTTTCAAATTTTCTCTTCGCTGGGTTGAAAAATTCATACACCTTTACCATTGACCGGTCACCAAAGGTCCATCCAGCCTTACAGCAACTGGGTCTTGCTTGAGTATTGGCGCTTTGTAGCGACGACCAAACTCGTACACCTCTGCGGCACTACAACAAGTGTCATAGACCCCTAGAGTCTCTAGAATCTAGGGAGTCTCCCGCACAGGATTTCTTAAAAAAAAAATTTTTCAAGTCCACAGATATCAAGTCAATGGGTTTTGCGTTATACATAGAGTCTCAGTGCGTTTTTGTTGGAACGCCATTTCAGTATGTGCGTACGTTTTTATGTGCGAATAGAAAACCTATTGGTAATAAAATACCCCCCTCCCCGCTACCTACTCTGCTCCAACCCCAAACCTGGGAAATTGGCTTTTTCGGAAAGATTTCGGGCTTTCATTGCGAGCAAAACTTCCGAGAAACGAAACTTCCAATGATGGATATTCACTTTTGGCATGAAGAGATTTTTTAATACTTAAAAATGTGTTTGCAGGAAATATCGTAGCGCAGGTCTTCAGGGACGTAGTTTTTTTGCATATAAATAGAAATTTTCACAGCTCAATACGAAATATGCAATAGCATGAAAAACAAGTATTAAGCCAAATTTTAAGCCTTGTTATTTCAACTCACTGAAAGGACAATGCAGAGCCATCATTTCATCTCAACAGATCAGCTTTTAAAATTTACTTCAAACATATTTGGTACTGTCCACAGATTTCATATTATGCGGTAGAATTTTCCAAAAAATTATCTTTACATGCTTCTTTTGTTTTCACATTTTTCAGAAGTTTTAATGACCTTATCAAAATGATAAGTATCTGCTCATTTTTTTCTATTTTTTTCTATTTTTCTACAATTGCACTTTGAGATTTATCATCAAAGATATGTTTTACAATCATTGATGTATGAGACTTAAGCTAAAGAATCCAATTCTACAGAATTTTCCAATCAAAATTTATTTACAAGAGATTTTCTGTCAATAAAGGAGAATCTACACAATGTTTTATATCTTTATGCTCGATAGATTCTCAAGATCACAGATTTATTGTTTTTCAATCTTCGATAGAAAATATGTGTGCCAGCATCTCGCGGTTTGTTTGAGTGAGACGAAAACGTCTGAGGTACAAAATACAAAAGGAAAATGAGGCAGTATCGATTGCCAGCACAAGCCGGATGTTCAACTCTTCAACCGTTAGAGCCACATTAAATGTATATCTACAAAAAGATAAAATAGCTTCCTGAAAAAATATTACGAAAATCGAGACACCTGGAACCAAATTTATGTTATTCGAGCTGAATTTTCTCTCGTAAAAATAAAATTTGAAATAAGTTTCTTTTGCGTGTTCTGTGATAAGAGAATTGTACAAAGATGTATGGGTATTTCAATGCAGAGGGTGTATTAGATTTCTGGATTCTATAAAGGGTATATTTCGGGATATCAAAATGCAAAAGATTTTGAATTATTCACACAAAAGATCGAGTATAAACGCGGCTCTCCTGGGATTAAATCGTTTAAGCGAAAATGGAAATTCAAGTTGACATATTTTTTGTAAAAAAACAGTTGCAGGTTGACATACAAATGAAGATTGATACTTTAAATGACCAGTAAAGTTTTCATGAATGATTTTTGAAAGATTGAAATGTGAAATTTGTGAAATATGTATTCCAATCACTTTTAAAAAAATCTGCGTTATAGTTGAGACATATTTAACCTCGAGTGTGTTTCTTTTAAAAAATTGCTAGATCGGGCCAGAAAGGTAGCTTGAAAATATTACTGATTCATACTAAAAGATGTACCTAATTGTCTTGTATCTAATTATTCATTTTTTTGTTATATAAACGAATATGTGATACTTCATGATAAAAAATATTTTGCAGACAGAAAGTAGAAAACACCCAACAAATTACCGTGGAGAAGATTGGAAGATTCCTTCGTCTAGTACTGAATTGACACAAACTAATAAAAAGAAGAAAACGTTCTTGAAAAAGGTTTTTCTTTCAGGAAGCAAAAATAAATGTAGGTACGTAAAAGCAACATTGCTTAATTGATAATACAAATAAATCATAAGAGGTATTTTAACGCAAAAAAAAACTTTCAAAAAGCAATTTGATATAAAGACAGATTAACATCAAGGATTTGTTTATTTCATTTCCTGAAACAATGGGAATTTGCCTGAAAATCAAATAAGGATCGAATGTCCATGATGTTGTGCCAACACCCTTTCTGTATTTATTTTTTATTTTCAGATTAATTAAAAAAGTTGAAAGGATTAAAACACCTGAGTGGATGTCAATTCAATTTCAGTGTTTTATTTTTTAACACCGCATGCGATAAAAGCCTTAAAAGAACAAAAATCTTTTAAGCTCGCATACCGAATTCTACACAAGTAATTATATTAGTACACACTCTAAAACGTTAAATTATTTGCTCGAATACCTGTTAGAGAGGGACGGTAATTGTTTTTACCCGTTCTGTGAAATTACTTTAAAAATTTATTTCGTAGAGATTCCGTTAATGGGGAAAATTATCGCATTTCAAATGCTCTTTTATTCAGTTAGTTTTTCATTCCGCTCAAAGAACATTCATGCTCTTTTCCGTTGAACTAGATTTTTTAGAATATAAAAGCAGCATTTAAAATAGTTTTTTTTTCTCTTTTTTCATGCTCTTACTTGTGCAAAGATGTAGTTTCACTTGTTCGCATCAATTGATTTACCATAAAGTACGGACCAGAAGAAGCAGTTCTAAGTCTGCTACAAAAAAATAGATTTTTATACCAACTGCCAAGATTTTCTTCTACATACAACAATATCGTATTGTGAAAGAGCATAGTTCTTTTTTCAGGTATGTCTTTAACTTATAGGTTGGTATGAGGCTGAACACACATACTGTTAAAAATTATTCACTTTGTCAAATGTCTCCCTTGTTTCAGAGGTCGTCAAAAGGTGCAGGGTGTATGTTTGTTTGGATTTTAATTTGTAAGTACACATTCAGGATTTAGAAGCGCGAACTTACGCGTGTTCGTTTGTGAGCAAGCTTTTAAAATGCATCTTAAATGTTAACATATCTTTGCAACTAAGATAATAGATAATTGAATGACAGAAAAATAAGTAAGGTATGTTCAGTGGAAATGACAAAAAAACTCTAAGAGATAGAGTTACGATTTTATGGATGAAAGGCAAATGCAAGTTTAAAGAGGATGTGAAAGTAAAGGTGCAAAAGAATGTGATGAGATGGTTAGGACATGTAGAAAGAATGGATGATGAAAGACTTACAAAGTGTATATACAGAGGAGATGTGGAAGGGAAAACAGGAAAGGGAAGACCGAGAAAAGTATGGCTGGATCGGGGAAATTGTGAAAGAATGAGATTTACAAAGAGAAGGAAATGTATGAAAAAGGTGATGGATATGAATGAATCGAAAGAGGTATGCAAGGATAGAAAAAAATAGAGGAAAATTTGCAGAGGCTCTGGCCACCCCAAGCGGAATATCGACAGAGTTACAGTTAGAGTATGTACATATTTTTTGTTCGTACTGGAAAATTCGTTTTATTCATGATGTTAGTTTTATGTCCAGGAATCTTAGTGCTTGCTCAGAATCTTAAGTGCTGCATTAGCGAACACTCAGTAACAGTGCAAAGTTCTACCTTATGCACGGACAATACTCAGAGAAATGGAGTGGAGGATTGTACCTACTCTATCCTGCACTTAGTAAGCCAGAGGGTTAGTGACAGTACAATTTAAGTGACTCGCGTTGAACAAGAACAGTATTGTAGTTAAGTCCACTTGCTAGTGATGCGCTTTGAAATACCATTTAGATTTTTTTTTATATCTTGTTATTTTCTGTTTTTGCTTTTGACTTTTATATCAATTTTAGAAAGGTTATAATTTTTTTTTTGTATGTGTGGCTAATCAATTCTCCTATAATCTATAATCTAAGTTGCAAGGATATATTCATTTAAAGCTCTCAGATGTATGCCCACAAACCAACAAGTGTAGTTCGCGCTTACAAATGCTGAATGTGTACTTACAAATAAAATCCAAACCTCAAATGAACATAAGCCCCACAACTTTTGCCGACCTTCCCTGAAACAGGGGTGACATTGGCAAAGTGAACTATTTTTTACAGTATGGGTGGTCAGCCTCATACCAACCTATAAGTCAAGTAATAAGCCCTAGTAAGCTTATTTAAATTATCCTGCAGGGTCCGACCAATAAGGATCCTGTATTCAAAACAATATTGGCGACACTCAAAATTAGATACATACACCCCACCTCACGAGAGATGGAAGATCACAGTAAAGCCTTTACCACATTCATCTTCAGAAAGCTCCTGCATTTTTATTCAGTGAATTTCTTTGAAATGATCATAATCAATGGGACAACAACCCGGGGTGTGTCTTGGCCTCCTTGATCAACCTCAGCCACCGCTGCCTGTCCAACACCTTCCTCCTAAAGTTCCCACACCTACCGCTCAGCAGTCAGTTACCGCCGCTTTGTTTTTATTTGCAAAATATCAACTATCAAAAATAATACAGTAAAAATGTGTTCAATCCGTCTTAATATATTTCATTAACACTCTACCATTCACGCATTGTTTTTTTTTTAATTCAGAAGGATGTAGGTACATATTATATACGTAACAACTTTCATTTTCAATTGCTTGTGTAACAACACTAATCTAATCGTATCTAATCTATGTTGCAAAGATATGTTACATTGGCGATTCACATTACATGCATTCTCACAACCAAACACGTACAAGTTCGCGTTTGCACATGCCTCATGTGAACCTACAACATAAAAACCAAATCTCAAATGGACATACACCCTGCAACTCTTGCCGTCCTTCCCTGAAACAGGGGTGACATTGGCAAAGTGAATCATTTTTACAACATAGGTGGTCAGCCGCATAACAACCTATAAGTCAAGTAACAACTGAAAACCCTTTTTATAATCTCAAATAAATATGAATACAATCAGTTTTTCTTTGCATGTGACACTGTTTAATATCACAATTTTTGTGTAAAAAATACATTTATATTAGTTGGTTAATATGTGTAAGTTAATGTTGGTGTAAGGACCGAAAACGAGTGTATTTTGTTTACATGAAAATATTTAAAAAAAAAAAACAGTTTCTTTGAAAAAGAATTTGTTCTACTATCATGCTATTATCAGTATCAACTTTTTAACCGTTGCTATCAACTTTGAAACTTCCCAACAAGTTAGACATGTGGGTACTTTACATGTACTCGCGGTACATAGTTTCACTGTAAGTTCTGCAATGGCACATATCCCTCCTCCCCGGGGTATTAATTAAGTTTTGTCGAGGCTGACTAACTGCTTTCCTCAGTAGCAACTAATCCGCCATACGAAACTGCCTTGTACTTCCACATACTCTAGCTCTGCTCGCAGTCGTCCCCACAGTGCTTGGTTGGCTTATCTACCATTTGACTCAAAGATGAACGCAACTAAGCTAAACATATAGTGTGACTTCTTTAAAAAAAATTAAATTAGGCTGATTTATTTGGTGAGCGCTGTTTTTGTGTGTATCACACCTCAAGAGCCCTCTGCGAGCTTGGTCGTCGCTGTAGAAACGTCAATTTTCAAGCAAACCCCAATTGTTGTAAGGCTGGATGGACCTTTTGATGACCGGTCTTTGGTAAAGGTTTATGAATTTTTCAACCCAGCGAAGAGCAAATTTGAAAATATAAATGGTATATTTTTTGTGCTCCGCCGGGATTCGAACCCACGACCTTCCAGTGACGAGTCCGAAGTGTTACCACCTGGACTACGGACCGGTCACTTCTTGCCTTGCCAACTTCTTGCCTCCGTTATCCCCGAAGGGGTCGCATGTGGCGATTCGGCACCTATTTATTGTACGGGTAAGGGGGCCGGCCTCACACCAACCACTCTCAGTTGAAGTGGGGGTTTCCCAGCTCCCGGGGGGGCTGGTTCTCATTTCTTGTGAAGGCTGAGTAAACCTTGAGATCGAACCCTTGCTCTTGGCATGGAATGCAAGCACTACCAATTGAGCTATCGACCTTTTTTTAATATAGAATTGTGACGAGGAATGCATTTTTTTTTATTGAATCTCGTTGATTTAATCAAACCAGTCACCCTCGGTAAAAAAAAAGCCTAACACTGCGCTCGGCTGAAACCGGAGCCAAATCAAAGATTGAGGAACCGATAAGGAGAGTTCACACAATGTTTGGAGAGCGTGCATTTGTAGTTGCTGGTCCTCTGTCCTCGAACCACCTGCCACATCATGTGAGAGAGCTAGAGGACCTCGGAAAGTTCCGGAATGCACTGAAGAGTGAAGACAAGCTAATTCTGGCATCATTTGCACAAGTGCCCTTGGAGTGACTACATCACGAAACGGCGCTTTAAAGAAATCATCAACTCATCATCATCATTACCAACCTATTCTGCCTGGCCAGAAAAAGGTATAAATATCATCAATTAATAATTCATTATTGCATATTTTAATTAATTATTAATTAATAACTACCCGATGACATCTGCTAAACCAGGAACAAAGTTATGGTCAAATGTTCCAAGCTGCGATCGAACCAGCGTTGTTCTATTCCAAATACGCTAGAAAAATCAGCCACTTGATCCCTCGGCCATAAAACCTTTCAATGAAATTCTCATAAGAATCACATTCTACGCAATCTGAGCTAAGAAAGAAACGTCAAACACGATAGTGTGAGAGTTGTTTTAAATATTTTTTAAATAAATTTCCAGTTTTCATAAGACGCATTTGTCCAGTACACATACAAACATTGTTCATGTGATATTACGTTTGATGGACATAAGACAAACAAGCGCTAAAGGAACGCACTGTTAACTCTACGTTCCGGAAAGTAAATGTAATTTAGCTATTATGATTACATGTAGGATGAATACAAGTAGCAGGAGTACTTGTTACTGAAGCATGTTAAGTAAAATAACTACTTGTAGCGTAATTAGCATGACTTCGTGTACCGTAGCTATGTTTTACAAAAACATTATTTGTATTATAAAAGCGTGTAGCATTACTACAAGGAGCATAATTAAAAGTAGCATAACTTCATGTAAAATTAAGACACTTGGGATGATTAAATGTTACATTAATTTATGTACGATAACTACGTTTATCAAAACTATGTATTACTTATTTCTGTACCTTAGAGCATAAACAACGGTAGTCACATTTAGTAAAATGTGCAGGAGACGAGTTTTAGTGAAAATGTGCACTTTTATAAAACCATCATAACTTCTAAACTAGACGAGATATTTTTGATCTGTAAAAACTGTTTATCTTCTTTTATTGATATTTATTTAATGTGAAGTAATGTGAACCACGTATTTGGAACTTCCGTGGTTTATGCGCGCATTTATATGTGCATCCCATATTTATTACACTTGATATCTCAGTAACTATGATTCCGAGGACTCCAATATTTTTACCACTTATAGAACAGCTAATTGTTATAATTACTGCATCATTAACTCAAAAACGCAAAAAAGTGGACTACCGTTGTTTA
This sequence comes from Agapetus fuscipes, assembly GCA_951799405.1. Lineage (NCBI taxonomy): Eukaryota > Metazoa > Arthropoda > Insecta > Trichoptera > Glossosomatidae > Agapetus > Agapetus fuscipes. The sequence goes on from OX637350.1 coordinate 5,196,820, forward strand.
TGCTCTAAGGCAGTGATTCCCAAACTATGGTACGCGTACCACCAGTGGTACGCGGCGCTTCTTAAGGTGGTACGCAAGCAACCATGGCCATATGAAATACATAGTAATAATTAGATAAAACGTTTTTTTCAATTTCGCGCTTAAAATTAAGTACAACTGAGCCAAATATTTCCTCTCTTGTCTCAAATATACAGCACCATTTTTCGCACTAAGTCCTGACGGGGCTATTCTTAGACATTTTAGTCGTCGGTTGAGCCCGCGCTTTGACAAACTAATGATGCCTGGGCTGGGGTTTTCATCACGACGGTCATTCTTACCTACCGAATTTAGGTAATATTTGTATGAAAACTAATCAGCTGTTAACTTGCGGCCATCTTGGATTGACAGGTCTTCTTACAAATTCATCATTAGTTTGTCAAAGCGTGGGCTCAACGGACGACTAAAATGTCTAAGAATAGCACCGCAAGAGTATTGTGTTTGTTTTCTATAATTAATAAATAAACATAATGTTGCCATAAACAGTTGTTGCAGTTTATATTACTTTACCATTTTGAAAGATTTTTTAACTGTTGCACTTCAGTGGTACGCCACTGATTTATAATTTCGTGAGTGGTACGCGAAATTAAAAGTTTGGGAACCACTGCTCTAAGGTACAGATTTGTATTATACTAGTGTGAAGCATTACTATATGGAGAATAATTAAAGGTAACATAACCCCATGAACCAAAGCTACGTTTAGCTAAAACATTTTTTGGGTATTTCCTATTTTAACCAAAAAAAATGTTATCAGTGAGAATATAAAAAACTGTTACCTTAGATGAAACTTACCTTACATCAAATGATAGTGTCTCATTCAAACTACGAGAACAAATTAAATTTGAATAAAAATACATATTACAAAATATTTTATTAAAAAAAACTTCCCCAAAATGTCACTGTCCATGGATGTTATATTCTTACTTAGTAACAGAAATACGAAATATCTAAGGAAGATCATGCCTTTACACCTAAAAAATGCTTCTAATTAATTTAATATTATAAAATATGATTTATTTTTCATGCAACAGATAACCATTAACTACTTTTTTTTTTTAAAGTTGTCTTAACTTGCAAATCAATAATTTTGTCACTATCCATGGATGAATGTCACACAGACCAATCCAATGAAAAAACTAATCAAGTTTTTGAACGCTCCTGTGTCATAGACAAGTAGAAGTCAGCCATTTTGAAATCAATCGTCAAAATAGAGATCAACAAGGAAGAGTTTGTGTTACTAAATAATTTCGTGTTAAGTTCATAATTACGTCAACCTTAAGTGTATTTCCGTGGATAATAGTTCCAAGTATGTATATTACTTATTTACATGTTTTTTTCCATTAATTTATAGTTTTAGTCGTCAAAATCTTTGTTAATCAAGTAATTTTACTGAATATAAATTTGAGGTGAGGTTATGTGCGGTTGTTTGAATTTTGTCACTTCCGTGGATGTCACTTCCATGGTTCCGTGGGTAATATTGTTACCATGGAAGTATGTAAAAAAAAAAATTAAATACGAGCCTTGGAGCCCGACAAATAAGTAAAGTATATAGTCTTAATAGTCATCCATATAATCTGTGAGTTTCAACTTAATACATTTTATGATGTACACATTTTTTTTTTTATTCTTAAAATAGGAAATACCCATTTGTACTTCAAAGTAGCGTAACGAATAAAAATGCGTAGCATGATTTATTAAGCTTAACTTCGTGCATCTTAACTTCATTTGATGTAACGTAGCTTAAACATTATTTGTATTACAACAATGAAGCATTATCTAAAGTAACATGACTTCTTACACCGTAATTCCGTTTTAAAAATAATCATTTTTTGTAGTATACTCATAATAGCGAGTAGCATTACTACATGAGCATAAATAAAAGTAGCATAACTTTTTATAGATTATCGACAAGAAGCATAGTAAATAACGAGAAAAAGCGTTATTTAATGTGCTATAAATTTATGTTTTATTACCATGAGTATCATAACTATGAGTAATGAAACTTCGTATTTCATAGAGCATAATTAAAAGTAGCATAACTTCTTGTAGAATAACTATAGGTATCATAATCAAAAGTATCATTTCTTCTTGTAGAGTATCGACACGTAGCACACCTAATGGAAAGTAGCATAGCTTCATGTACGTATATTGTTACTGCGTAGATGGTAGCGCAACTTCATGCAGTTTGATTATACGGAGGATTGACATATATTTAGTACAATTCAAACTAGCATAACTTCACGTTTCGTAACTGAGTGCAGTGTACGTAATGGTTGCATTACTTATGATATAAACAAAAGTAGCATGACTTCCGCCCGGTCCATAGAGCAGTTGTTAGAACGCTTGCTTTCAAGAAATAAGAAAGCATGGTGCAATTAAGGTTACAGATGAAATTTATAACATTTTTGTAGATTATAATATAGCACCGGTAAGGTTTAAACAACCATCAGACTTCAGAGTAAATGGAACTTCTACTTCATGTTAGATGACTGGCCTTTAACTACCTTTCCGGTGAAAAAAAAAATATTTATTTCACTAAATGTCGTGGCGTTTAGGGATATTTTAAATAAAATATTCATTGGTATGAAAGCAAGTGGTTTGCATGTTTGTTACCTCCCAGATGGGTCTGAAGTCATGATGCTGTACCCTGAGGAGTTCGCAGGCTGATCTGGTGGTGACGGTGGCTGCACGAGGCTGTCCTGGTGCTGGTTCTCCGAATGTGGCGCCGACTCCCAAGGTCAGAGGGGCGTCAGGAGTCTGGGGAAGAAGAAAACACGTTTTTTTATTTGGATCACTTAATTTGGGAGCGCTTTTCTCTTCTGCAATCACACTTCAAGAGCCTTCTTGAGTTTTTCATCGTCGCTACAAAGCTCCAAACTGGAAACCAATTTGTTGTAAGGCTGTATGCACCTTTTGTGTTCTTTGGTTAAGGCAGTTTTTTATTTAATGCATTTTTGAAAATATTAACATGTTTTGTGCTACGCCGGGAATCGATCTCACGACTCTTCGATAACGAGTATGAAGCGTTAACCGCTCAAAGTAAGCAGTCTATTGCTTCTCCCGAAGACCAATAAAAATAGGTTGAAGGTCACAAACAAGGAATAAATTTTACCAATGTAAAGAAAAAATATGCAATATAAGCGATGCCAAACAAACAAACAAATATAAGTGTTATTTATTTGGTGAGCGCTGTTTTTGCGTTAATCACACCTGCAAAGCTCATTGCTACACAAACCATTAAATTCTCAAGTAAGACCCACAGGTAACCACCTTTCACACGAGAACCATTCTGCACGGATTGTCTATGGATTACCGGATCAAAAGCCTAGTCGAGTTTTTGGATGTATGCAGGCTTTCACACAGTTTATCCGGTAATGCATAAACAAACCGTAGACAAATTCGGCTAGAATGATTCTCGTATGAAAAGGCTGTAAGGCTGGATGTAACTTGAGTGACCGGTCATTGGTAAAAAAAAGTATTTCTCAACAAGTACATTTGAAATTTAATTCCAGTTTGTGCTCCACCGGGCATTGAACATTTCTGTACAAAGCTGCGTTTTTCGCTATAACCCAATCCTAGGATTGAAACAAAAACGAAAAAAGAGAGAGAGACAGGTAATACAGTTTAAACTTCATGAGATAGAAATTCCGATCGGAAGAGGAAAAAAAAGATTTATGAGATGATAGTTAAGTCAAAGAAACGCGGATCTGTCGACTAGCATGAAGAATAAAGTATAATTTCAGAAACCTTTAATCCAATCGATAAAACTTTAAATTCCTTTCAAACGTTCGCCAGTCGACCGTTAAGATATCGACGTTCGTTTGCGAGTTCCTTTTTGAGGCTGTTTTTCTAGCTAAGCTGTATAAAAATATGTGGAGGAAAGATATCTTGGTGGAAAAGTATCGATGAAGTGTTTAAAATACCAAAAGGAAGATTGTGAAAACCAAAAGAACAAAGTTTTGAGAGTTTGGTACAAAAAAGTTTTGACTTTTTTTAAGGGGAAAAGAAAAGCACATTGGGATGAATATTTTTTTTTAAATTCTCTTCGGTCATAATAAAATCGATAAAATTTATTAGACGCAAATTCTGGAAATATTGCAACTCTTGCCGACCTTCCATGAAACAGGGGTGACATTGGCAGAGTGAACCATCTTTTTACAGTACGGGTGGTCAGGCTCATACTAACCTATAAGTCAAGGAACATGACAGGCCTTCATATCAATATATCTTTGCAACTTAGATGATAGATTTTTTTATAATTAATGCTGATTAAAAAAAAAAGATTATTAAATTTGAATACAGATTATAATTGTCTATTCATGAATTTAAAAAAAAACTTTTTCATTTTTAAATAATATTCAACGGAATAATTAATTCACAGTTAAATCAAAATTGAATAATTTAATCAAAATTTGCATTGTAATTAAATTTCAACAATAGATTATCCATTAATGATGCATTGTTAACGCAGAAAATTATTATTAACGTGGAATTAAATTTCTTTCGAAAACAATTTCATAAATCATCCAATTCAGAGTTCAAAATCCCACTTAAGTACGTTATTAATTCAACATTGTTTCAAAAACATAATCCAGCAAAACAAGTTGAAAAGCAAGGCTTGCATTTAATTTAACAATTCGAGGTTTGTTAAACAAAAATGTGACATTTGAAATTTATAATTAATTCATTCATTTCTCGTACCTATTCCATTTTGTCCCTTTTAAAGTAATCATTTTCAGATATAAATACACAAGTCTTTTTTTCCAATCTTTGTTCAAGCATTTCCGATTTACGTGTTTTAGTCTAATGGTCTTTATTCATCTCTCAAACCGTGCCAGAATACCATCAATATACTTTCATTTTTTTTTTCTCTCATTTCGGGGACGAAAAAAGTCGAAGGGGTGTAAATTTGGTAGCTACGTTATATACATAACTAGGGGCGTTGCCCCTGGCTGCTACGCAGCCCAACCCCTTAACATTTGGTGAATGTGTATATTGCGCATAGTTTCCTCGCGTTAAAATTCGGAAAACATGTAAAATAAAAACATGCAGCCTTTGTTAAAGAAAATCGACCACCCATAGTTTAAAAAATGGTTCACTTTGCAGATTTCAGCTGTGTTTCAGGGAAGATTGGCAAGAGTTGCAGGGCTTATATTAATTTGAGTTTGGGTTTTTATGTTGTAAGTCAACATGCATTATGTGTAAGCGCGAACTTATAAATGTCTGCTTGTGGGAATGCATTTAATATGAATCTCGATTGGTATGTATCTTTGCAACTTAGATTATAGAACTTAACAAAATAATTTCCTTGACTTATAGGTTAGTATGTGGCTGACCACCCATACTGTAAGAATGGTTTACCATGAAAATTTTATCTCTGTTTGAGGAAAAGTCGGCAAGAGTTGCAGGGCTTATGTTCATTTGAGATTAGTTTTTTTATTTTGTAAGTCCACATGGGGCATTTGTAAGCGCGAACTTATACCTGTCTGCTTGTGGGAATGCATTTAATATGAATCTCAAATGGTATGTATCTTTGCAACTTAGATTATAGAACTTAACAAAATAATTTCCTTGACTTATGGGTTAGTATGTGGCTGACCACCCAAACTGTAAGAATGGTTTACCATGAAAATTTTATCTCGGTTTGAGGAAAAGTCGGTAAGAGTTGCAGGGCTTATGTTCATTTGAGATTAGTTTTTTTATTTTGCAAGTCCACATTGGGCATTTGTAAGCGTGAACTTGTACCTGTCTGCTTGTGGGAATGCATTTAATATGAATCTCAAATGTTATGTATCTTTGCAACTTAGATTATAGAACTAAACAAAATAATTTCCTTGACTAAAAGGTTAGTATGTGGCTGACCACCCATACTGTGAGCAATGGTTCACAATGCAAATTTTATCTCTGTTTGAGGAAAAGTCGGCAAGAGTTGCAGGGCTTATGTTCATTTGAGATTAGTTTTTTTTATTTTGCAAGTCCACATTGGGCATTTGTAAGCGTGAACTTGTACCTGTCTGCGTGTGGGAATGCATTTAATATGAATCTTAAATGGTATGTATCTTTGCAACTTAGATTATAATAATAATAATTGGACAATTTGTATACAGCGCCGTTTAGTGGCACTAGCCACCCCAAGGGCGCTTTTATGTGTTGAAGCTTCTGTTAAACAAATGTGTCTTAAGCAACTTCCTGAAACTGCCAACACTGGTCTCTGTTCTCAACTCCAGAGGTAGACTATTCCAGCAGGATGGACCAGCCGAACTAAAAGCCCTGTCTCCGAAACCAGTTCTGTACCGTCGAAGAGGCAGTTGAAGCCTGTTTACGGCGTCACTCTGTGCAGAACAAAGAGTGCATCGTTTTCCACCTATCTGGTCGACTCTGCACAATTCACACAAGTACGATGGGGCAACTCCTCTGAGGGCATTAAAAACAGAAACACATATTTTGTACTCAATCCTCTCTGGGACTCGCAGCCAATGAAGGCGCCGCAACAGAGGAGAGACATGGTCAGTTTTTCGTCCTCCTAAAAGTAATTTGGCTGCAGCATTAAAGACGGACTGCAGTCTAGACTGCTGAAACCTTGGAAGACCCCAGAACAGACCATTGCAATAATCCAGTCTCGACACAACAAAGGACGCAATGAGAATCTTAGCAGCTTCGGATGTCAAACAGTTTCTGACCCATCTCAACTGCCTCAGGTGAAAAAAACAGGAGCTCACAGTCGAGCTTATTTGCGTACTCATGGAGAGAGTGTTGTCAAGATGGACCCCAAGAAACTTAATTGAGCTAGATGGATATACATCCAGGCCCATTACTTTAATTGGTGAAGAGCCAAGCAAGTGTTTCCTACCAGGAGACGACATCCAGATGAATTCTGTCTTGTCTGGATTCATTCTAAGGCGACACTTTGCCATCCACTCAGCCACCACTTCAATGCACCGGACCATCTCAAGACTACAGGCATCTGTCATAGATGGCTGACAGAAACGACAAAGTAGAATATCATCAGCATAAGAATAGTAGCTGGTGCCGTTCATCAGTACAGTGCTCTCAAGATCATTTGTGTACAGGGTAAAAAGTAAAGGCCCGAGCACAGATCCTTGAGGCACACCACAGTCCATGGGCATACCTGATGACTCACCATCAACATCCACAGTCTGACATCTGCCTTTCAGATATGAAGATAGCAATTTAGATACTCCTCCTCGGACTCCGTACAACCTATCAAGCTTAGTGATGAGTATACTGTGATCAACAGTGTCGAAGGCAGCGCTCATGTCAAGTACTGCCACCATGGCAAGAGCACCGTCCCCAACCGCAGCTATCACATCATTCACAATGCGCAGTAAGGCAGTCTCAGTGGAATGAGCTTTTCTATATGCTGACTGAAACTTAGACAGATATCCGCCTCGCTCCATGTGCTGAGTGAGTTGCCAAACAACGGCCTTCTCAATAATTTTCGATATAAAAGGAACGGACGACACAGGTCTATAATTTTCCACAGAATCAGCTGGAAGGCTTGATTTTTTGAGAATTGGTGTAACAATTGATTTTTTAAGTTCCGTGGGAAAATTATGTAAAGAAATACACAAAATAATTTTCTTGACTTATAGGTTGGTATGAGGCTGGCCACCCATACTTTAAAAAATGGTTTACTTTGCAAATTCACCTTTGTTTCAGGGAAGGTTGGCAAGAGTTGCAGGACTTATGTTCATTTGGAATGGGCTGTTATTTTGTAAGTACACATGCAGCATATGTAAGCGGGAACTTATACATATCTGCTTGTGGGAATGCATTTAATATAAATCTTAAATGATATATATCTTTGCAGCTTAGATTAGATTAGATTAGAACTTATACATGTCTGCTTGTAAGAATGCATGTAATATGAATCTCAAATGTTATATATCTTTGCAACTTAGATTACAGATTTAAATCCATTTTTATTTTGTTTTTTGTTTTTTTTTTTATTTGCATGAAATAAAAGAGAATATAAAAAAAACTTTCACGTTTTGCCGCTAGATGTCAATATAGTTCCATACATTTTCAATATGAACAAACAGATTTTTTTAAATAAGTTTTCATACATTTTTAAACACAAACGCGAAAGCTCGCAGCATTGCAGCATATATACAAAAATTAATTTGCCATACATCATGAATGTGTTTCATCTGCTGTGATGGCATTGATTTTGAAAATCGAAACTCGACGACGAAAGACGACGACGAAGGACAACATAATAAAGGATTGCCATATTCTTCTTGGCGAGAAAATCACGAACAAGCAATAACGTGTGTGCTGGCGCAGTATCCATGGCTGGTTCCGAAATTTTTCGCCCATGATGAGCTTCTTGGACCGGTCCGTAGTCCAGTGGCAACACTTCGGACTCGTAAATGGAAGGTTGTGGATTCGAATCCCGGCGGAGCACAAAAATACACCATTTATATTTTCAAATGTGCTCTTCGCTGGGTTGTAAAATTCATAAACCTTTATCCAAGACCGGTCACAAACGTCCATCCAACCTTACAACAACTGGGTCTTGCTTGAGAATTGGCGCTTTCTACAGCGAGGACCAAGCTCGCGGAGGGCTCTTAAGGTGTGATACACACAAAAACAGCGCTCACCAAATAAATCATCCTAATATTATTATTCTTCAGCGTATAGGTGAAATGATAGAGAAATGATAGAGAGAAATGATTCAGTTTTTGAATTTGTTTGCTTTCATTATATATTAAATCTCTTTACACCTGAAAATGTATACATTTAAGTTCATGATAACTAAACTATATATAGAATACCTTTAATTACTTTATTATTACTTTTTGATTAAATTCAATTGTGAATCCCTCACCACACACAAGAGCTTTGCCTCTTTTTGGTGAGGTTCAGCTCATAGAACAATTAACTTATTATGTTATAGAAATAAGTTTAAAAAAAAAAAAAAAAAATGTACCTACTTAAAAGTGTTATATTAATAATAATAATAAAATAATAAAACTGTGACACATTTTCATCGAAGCCCATCGTAGACAGGGCGAAACGTCCGGAAGCTCCAGCTCCCACAAACCACGGCAACAGATCCCGAAAAACATCTCTCCAGCATCGTATTAGGTACTTCACAAAAACGACGCATAACTTCAAGGTTATATTCCTTTTTGACCCTACGACATATGTACTACACAAAAATAAAAAAACAAAAAAATAAATAATAAATCTGCAAGAATTTTAAAAGTCAAATTTTAAAACACACCTCGTCAAACAAGACACAAAAACAAAAAAAATACAATTTTCAAAATGTTTTTCAAAACTCGAGACGTCGCATCTTTAGAACGCAGACGAGATTGGATTTACAGTTTATTTTGGATGCAAAGCCCTCTTGGTTATCAGTCGATCGTCGTGCGTCGCAAAATGAATATTATCGATTTGCAATTCGAGCAATTACCCGAAAGATATGGCATTTATACGAGTCTACCAAAATGTAATCGAAGAGCTCGAGATCGACGAGGTATATCCAAGAAACCAATTTATATTTGAGCTAATAGACCAGCTTGGAAAAACGCTATTTCTACTACCCTGCTGAAGACACACTTCAAACTCAGATCTAAGTAACATCTGATTTGTTTTTTTATCGAATCGGTAAACTTCGGGATTTTTCTTTGTTGGATAATCTTGAAAAAAAAAATTCACGTGTTGTTGGTTTTGAGTAACCTATTAATTTTTGGATATAAAGTAGCCTGACTCATTTCAATCATCTATTGCTATCAATAATCATGAAATAGCAATTTTATCAAATCACGAAAGAGCCAATTACACCCTGTTTCAGGAAGGTCGGCAAGAGTTACAGGGCTTATGTTCATTTGAGATTTAGGTTTAATGTTTGTAAGTTCATATGCGGCATGTGTCTTCTTGATACATACATACAGGATAGCATTTTGACACATATGTACATACAGAGCGGGTATGAGAAGAGTTTGAGTATGCTTGTGTCTGCTTTTGAGTATGCACTTAATATGAATCCTAAATTCTTTATATCTTTGTAGCTTAGATTATAGATTTCTCACTTCCTGTTAAGATTTTGATAGTGTAAATGTGAGTCAAGAAGAAAATGACAAAACACCTAATTTTATTTTATTATTGTCATTTCTGACACCCTTGGTGGCGATCGAGCCTTGGTCCTCTGGCATGAAACGCAAGCTTTGTACCAACTGAACTATCGACCGGACATAATACGTAGGTACGTGTTAACATTGAACGAAGAAATTCACGGATAAACTTTGTGGCTGGCTTTATCCTGACTTCCCGTTTCCAACCATCGCCTTTATCTTTTGGGCATTGAGTCTAGTATTTCTGAATCTCCTGTTTGTTATCCGATGGGCAGTCTACGTGAGGGATTGACGGTCATTAATCTCAGCTGCTATATTTGTCTTAGTGACAGGGGTAGAACGGCACAGTGACAAAACGACCATGACATAACGACACATATCAGAACGACACATTAGATAATGACGGATGGATGAAATAAAAGACGAAGAAGTTGATTGTTCATATTTTTTGACGTGCCATCTTTTTAACGTATTTTTCCCTTATAACTACATCTACAACTCTTAAATATATCACAAATCATTAAGCTACGTGTAAAACAGTGCAGAGCATGATAAATCTTGTGTGAAACTAATAATAACATGTTTTTGTGCAGTTAAATATTTTGAGAGGTAGACAATCATTGTCACACAAAAAGTCAATAGTTCACAAAGAAAAAGTTCTACCGATTTTGACTATCGTTTGAAACACAGAGGGCGTACAAGTGATTATAATTTATAACTGCACTATTTTTGTTTGATTACCTTGGTTTTGGACCGATTTCTCGAGATATAAACATCGATGGAAGGTGGAAGGCGCAGGAAGGCGGTGACCACCACCCCGATCACAGTGTCGTCACCAGTGGACCTGGTGGAGGAGCTGCGGCTCATCAAGGTAGAGTTGAGAGAATTGCGGCCTCTGAAAGGCGTAATCGAGGCCCTTAACAAGGACATTGCTGAACTGAAAAAAGCAGTAACGTACCAAGATGAGAGGGTGGACGACTTGGCCCAAAAGGTTGGGGAGTATGGGGGCCGAATTGTGGAGATAGGTAACAAAGTGGAAGGCTTCGAGTGCAGACTTATAGCACTCGAACTCAACCAGGAAATAAATGAACAGGAAAAGAGAAAAAATAACCTTGAGATTTCAGGAGTGCCTGAAAGCCCAAAGAAGGAGCCACAAGAAGTGGCGCTGGCCATAGCGGTGGCTCTTGGAGTCTCCCTGACTCCTGCTGACATCACCTTCGCCTCCCGAGCTGCGCACACGTCTCGCGAGGCTGCCAAGCGGCCCCGAGCCATAATTTTGCAGCTCAAGGAGCAGTCCAAGAAGGACGCGCTCTTGGCAGCGGTGAGGCGCGCAAAGGGTATCACTGCGGACAAGGTGGGATACGCCGGCAAAACGGCAGTGTATTTGAATGACCATCTGACAAGTACCAGCAAGTCTCTGCTGCGCGCCGCAAAGGCAAAGTGCCTGAGTGCGGGATTTCAGTTTGTCTGGTCAAGAGACTGTCGTTTATTCGTCAGGAAGAACCCCACTTCACCGCCAATCCGGATATCAAGAGAAGAGGACTTAAAGAAAATATTATAATCACTGCACTGACGTTTGGGCTTTTAATTTCAAATGAGAATATCACCATCATTTATGCACAATGGTCGAATGTTCTTGCAATCTTGTTCCGCTTTTTAAATGTTTGCTTGTTGGTCCTTTCGTCAATTAATGCTTGCACTTTTGCAATGGTTTTGTTCCTTATGTTTATTTGTTCTAATCTTCACTTAGTTTTGCGATTTTGCAGCTCAATGAGTGGAGGGCAAGGAAGTCTTGCAAAGGCGTGTAAATCAATAATAATTAATAATGTCAACATGCTAATTTTTAAGGCCAACCAACCTCAGCGTAAATCAACAAAAAGTGACCATCGACTAAGCCGCATTTATTTATTAATATCTAGGTATCTTAATCACAAAATAAATAAAAAAATAATAAAGTTTAATATCATTCAAGAGGATTATGATATTATCCATTATTCCACTACCATTATTCTATTAAATCTAAAAATAAAAAAAAATATAAAAGATAAGTCTCTCAAGCCAATTGTATTTATTTTAGTAATTTATAGATTACGTTTATGTACTTTAACATCTTCACTTTTTTTTTTTTTTTAAGCACCTTTATTTACTTTTGTTTCCCTTATATATTTACTGGATGTTCCCTTCGTCATTTGTTTTGTATTTTCGAATGATTATAATTGTTGCACTAACGCTTTACTGTCTTATGCTACTGTTACATTTTTATCTACTGTCTTTTTTGCACTACCATTTTTGCACTAGTTTATGGTTTTACACGGTTATTTTATTGTTTTACACTATTTCATTGTTTTACACTACTATTTTATTTACACTACTATTTTATTGTTTTTCACTACTGTTTTATTGTGTTACACTTCTATTTTATGGTTTCACACTATTATATTGTTTTACGCCACAACTTTATTGTTTTATACTACTGTTTTATTGTTCTACACTACTATTTTATTGTTTTACACTATTTTTACTTTTATATCTAATGTTTTACACTCCCTGTTTATTCACTTTTACATTTGTTTTTCTTCAAGTATGCTATGTCTTGTAATTTTGATGGGTCTCACTCACACTTCGTATATTATAACACTTTATTCGGTAATACGTGCTCGGTGCACTAACCTAATTATCTATATATTTCTTACTCAAATTAATTCACAATTACCAAGTTTTAACCACACAATTTTATATAATTATAATTACGAATTATCTATAATTTCACATATCGATGTATTCAGTATACTATCAGAATGTTAATGGCTTGAGATCTAAAACTCACACGCTGCTAACCAACATATTAAGCGATGATTACGACATAATATTACTGACGGAAACATTCCTTACGGACGGCATCTACGATGCTGAACTTATTCCCTCTAATTACAATGTTTATAGAAGGGATAGGGACTATGATCGAACTCTTCAATCGAAAGGTGGGGGAGTGTTAATATGTGTCAATAAAAACATTAAGTCTCGAGCACGTCCAGAGTGGCATTCGCTGTCGGAGGATCTCTGGGTAACCATTTCCACCGGTAATGCGAATCCCGACTTACACATCGGTTGTGTTTACATTCCACCAGGGCCGACACACAACCTAAGCCTGCGTCAGCATATAGATAAAGCTTGTGAAATCTTTACTGAAAATGTTATTGACACATTCTTCATCGCTGGAGACTTTAACCTGAGCACAAATATATTCCCTCTTCCTGAGGGTAATACTCCTGATGACGAGTTTACACCTTATAGTGACCCATCTACCTTCATTGTACAAGATTTTATGGCATTTTCTGACCTTAGACAGTTTAACGGGCTTCCAAATGTTAATGGCAGAATTTTAGACCTAGTTTTATGCAACAAGAATGTGACGGTTGACACCCCTTTGTCTCCACTCGTGCCCGAGGATCGTCATCACAAGTCTCTATGTATGCGGGTGACGCATCATAGTGGCATTCTAAGCTCCTTACGTACGAGTACCCCGAGAATGGTGTACGTATACAAAAAGGCCGACTATACAATAATTAACAATTCTTTGTCTATGGTCGATTGGGACTCAATTCTGGATTCGGATGATATTGATGAGATGGTGGATAATTTCTACCGTGTGGTAAATGAAATTATTGATGAATATGTCCCGAAATCTCGATTATGTAGCACCAATACGCAGTACCCTCCTTGGTATTCCAACGCTTTGAAGAAAATCTTAAAAGAAAAACAATTGTTCCATACTAAGTTTAGGCGTTACGGAAATCCGTTGGACTACTCCACATTTTCATTACTAAGAAGTAGATTCAAACAACAGGAAAAGATATGCAAGCGTAAATATTTGAACCACATGGAGACGTCTATTAGAAATGACCCCAAAAAACTATTTTCCTTTATTAAATCAAAAAAAGGCGAAAGCTGTATTCCAAATGAAATGAAGTATGAAAATGAAATAAAAAATGATGCTGCTGGGATATCTGACTTGTTCCTTAAATACTTTTCCTCCGTTTTCGTGGAAGATGATGGTTTATCGGTTGCACGTCAATCTGGTGATTCATTTAATGATTGCTCCACTATCTCGTCCATAGTCATCAATGAGGATAGGTTATGTGAAAGCATTCGCTCATTAGACGTGAGGAAAGGTTGTGGTCCGGATGGTTTGCCGGTTATTTTCATAAAAAACTGTTGTGATAAATTAATTAAGCCATTAGCAATAATATTTAAAAAATCACTTAGTCTGGGTGTTTTTCCACGTAAATGGAAATATGCGCACATAGTACCAATTTACAAATCTGGAAATAAAGACAATGTTGAAAACTATCGCCCTGTATCTAAGTTATCTATATTTGGGAAGTTACTCGAAAAAATAGCATATGATCAGATTTTCTCCGCGGTGAAAAATGCAATTGATGTAAATCAACATGGGTTTTTACCAGGTAGGTCCACCGCATCAAATCTGGTACTGTTTACGGAAAAAATTCTAAAGATTATGGACGCAGGATCTCAGGCTGATGTGATCTACACTGATTACTCCAAATGTTTTGATAAGATTAGCCACAAGATCCTAATTGCCAAGCTGGAGTGGCAAGGAATACACGGTGACCTACTCCGGTGGCTCAAATCATACCTGTATGATAGAACAATATCTGTAACGATTGGGGGAATCACCTCCAAACGTGAACGGGTCGTCTCGGGTGTGCCGCAGGGTAGCCATCTGGGTCCTCTTTTATTCTTAATTTTTATTAACGATATAAGACATTGCTTCCTCAATTCAAGCGTCTTACTTTATGCAGACGATATGAAGATTTTTTCAGAGGTGGCATCCGTGAGAGATTGTGTATCTATCCAATGAGATTTGAAACGCTTTGGTGACTATTGTATCGCAAATAAACTTTCTTTAAATATTTCTAAATGTTGCATCGTGAGGTTCACTAGGAAAAAGAACCCATTAGTCTTTGAATACGAGATTCAATCGGAGTTCGTGGAACCTGCCGATCAAGTACGTGATCTGGGGCTTGTATTAGACAATAAATTGAGATTCAATTACCACATAGATAGCATCATTAAAAGATCATACAAACTGCTTGGGTTTGTTTTGAGATCTTGTAAGCCATTCCGAAACACTGCAGTGGCATTATGTCTTTATAAAGTTTACGTAAGACCAATACTTGAATATGCTTGCCAAGTTTGGAACCCGCAATATATCATCTATGTCAATAGATTAGAGGCCATCCAAAAACGCCTCATCAGGACACTCTTGTACCGAGACGGTCTCCATCGAGAGCTTGCCGATTATCATACGGCGCTGCAACACTATGGTTTGTTTTCGCTCCAAGCGAGACGGAGTATTCTGGACCTAATGTTCCTATTCAAACTCATCCGGGGTAACGTGTCTTGCTCCGAACTCCTGTCTGAAGTGGGAATCCGAGTGCCTAGGATGACGTCAAGAAACACCAAAATCCAGCTCTATATTCCGTCTCACAAAACAAATTCATACGGAAACTCATTCCTCTTGAGAGCTTCGCGGTTGTTCAATGAAAAGTTTAGTGAACTGGATATTTTTTACCAATCGACCAATACTTTGAAAAAGTTAACGACGGCCATACTTTGCCCTTAATTCTTGATTAATGATGTAAAATAATAATAATAATAATAATAATTGTAATTGTAATAATAATAGAAACGTGTTCATGAAATATAATGAATTTTGACTAGAATTTCAGTGTGTAGGTATTAGTGAGTGGGAAAAATTAAAATTATAATTGAAAATATTGGCATGTTCAAGTGAATGTAAGGCTGATTTGATATATGTAATTCTGTTTTTATCTTTTATTGTTTGGTGTCATTACGGTTATCATGATTATTTTAATAGGTTTTTATATTTTATATTTTGTGTTTGAAAAAAAAAAGGGAAAAATATCTTACTATCATTAGTATTTATATTTATATTCTTTTTTTTTTTTATTTTAATACTTATATTTAATGTCAACATTGTATGAAAAAATATCTTATTGTCATTAGTATTTATATTTATATTCTTTTTTTATATTCTTTTTATTTTTAATTTTTAATACTTATATTTAATGTCAACATTGTAATTGGGAAGGTACAACATCAATTGTATATATTTTTATTATTGTTTTATATATTTTAATGTATTTTCCTGTTTTGTTGAATAAACTATTTAAAAAAAAAAAAAAAAAAAAAAAAAATGACACATAACATAACGACAGAATTACATATGACATAACAACACACGACAGAACGACACATGACATAACGACATAATGACATAACGACACATGACAGAACGACGCATGATAGAGCATCACATGACAGTACGACATATGACAGAATGACACACGACAGAACGGCACATGACAGAACGACACACGACAGAACGACACAATGACAAAACAACACTGTGACAAAACAAAGAAAATGACAAAACATCACATACGTAAACCAAAACATACTATAAACGTCACATGAAACGGTTTTGTCTTGTGATGTTTTGTCATTATTGTGATATTCTCTCATGTGTCGTTATGCCATGTGTCGTTTTGCCATGTGACGTTATGTCACGTGTCGTTATGTCATGTGTCGTTCTGTCATGTGTCGTTATGTCACTGAGTCGTTCTATCATGGGCACATTTGTCTTTCTTTCGGCTCGGATTACAGAACCCCAAGTACTGAACTGCGTTGAAACTCAACAAGAGCGTTCATCTAAAAATGTATGAAATCAAAAGCACTGCCTCTGGTGAGGGTATTAGTTTCAATGCGTTTCTGGTATAACGCTGTGGTTTAGTTTTATTGTAATGTTGTGTACTTGGGGACAATCCATACAGAAGTTGAATGGGCACGTTTGAGAGGAGATTACTGATTTCGGTGTCAGTTTCAGGTAAAAGCGTTTAATATTCCATAGTTGCTTCACGAAGAATCAACGACAAGAGTTTTATCAGCATTAGGAACTGTTATCTAAGTTGCAGGATATTGGCATTTTAGGTTGAATCTTTATACATATACAAAGGTAAGTACAACTATACGAATACATATTTTGTATGTGCATTGAAATGAGAAAATTTGAACTATTATTATTTGTATATATGTGAAACGATAATAATGAAATCTCACGCAAAATAAACAAACGAAACCAACGCAACTAAGGTACGCCTATAGTGTATCTTTTAGGCTTCGTTATCTACGAGGGGGTCGCATGTAGCGATTCGACCAATTTATTTTTACGGGTAAGGGGGCCGGCCCTACGCCAACCCCAACCCCTTATGAAATCCCATCGCCCCCTTATGAAGCCCCACCTCCCCCTTCTGAAGCACCACCGCCCCCTTCGGAAGCACCACCACCCCCTTCTGAAGCACCACCATCCCCTTCTAAAACACCACCGCCCCCTTCTGAAGCACCACCGGCCCCTCCGGAAGCACCACCGCCCCCTTCTGAATCACCCCCGCCCCCAACTCATTTATTTTTACGGGTAAGGGGGCCGGCCCTACGCCAACCCCAACCCCTTATGAAATCCCATCGCCCCCTTATGAAGCCCCACCTCCCCCTTCTGAAGCACCACCGCCCCCTTCGGAAGCACCACCACCCCCTTCTGAAGCACCACCATCCCCTTCTAAAACACCACCGCCCCCTTCTGAAGCACCACCGGCCCCTCCGGAAGCACCACCGCCCCCTTCTGAATCACCCCCGCCCCCAACTCAAACACCGCCTCCCCCTTCGGAAAGACCACCGCCCCCTTCTGGAGCACCACCGCCCCCTTCTAAAACACCACCTCCCCCTTTGGAAGGACCACCGCCCCCTTCTGAAGCACCACCGCCCCCTTTTAAAACACCACCTCCCCCTTCGAAAAGACCATCGCCCCCTTCTGAAGCACCACCGCCCCCTTCGGAAGCACCACCACCCCCTTATGAAGAACCACCGCCCCCTTCTAAAACACCACCGCCCCCTTCTGAAGCACCACCACCCCCTTCTGAAGTATCACCGCCCCCTTCTAAAGCACCACCACCCCCTTCGGAAGCACCACCGCCCCCTTCTGAAGCACCACCGCCACCTTCTAAAACACCATCTCCCCCTTCTGAAGCATCACCGCCCCTTCTGGAGTAGGCGCCGCCTAGTGAGCGCCCACTCAGCCTCAAGTGAAATTATTTTCACAGATTCATTCCCTCAGGTGCGTGAACCTCTCCAAGATATCCTCAGGGAAAATTCCACTCTTAGAGTGAGACTTGAAAGTAAGGCAGATAAATATATATCGTGTTTACAAGCATCGGAACGTAATTTCAGCAATAATATGTTTTTATCTAGATTTCTAAGAATATTTTCATTGTTCTAAATTAAGCTCTCATCCCACAAATAAAGCAATTTAATTTTTTAAGTGAAAAAACTTTGAAAGAATTTTCAATTAATAAAGAATTCATGTGGTTCACTTTTAACAGGCATATACAAACTGTAAAATTGGTTGTAAAAAAGTTTAAAGTGAATCTTGTTCAAAGTGAACCTAGTGATATTTATAATATACTCGTACCTACATGTTTAATCCATTGAAATAACAATCTGAAATTCTTTGATGTATTTTCTTCATAAAACTTCAAATAAAGAATACAGTATTATTCAAAAACTTTTGTCTCAGTATTACACGTCATAAAACAATATTTGAAAATATAAAAATATTTAAAAACTAAATCACGCACTAGAGTTGCTATTGTATCCTTCATACATTTTTCTATTTACGCAGTGACGGGGAGTTTACATGATCTTTCATACTCGTCGAACTTGTCATTTTAAAATCTCAATATTTGAAATTGAAAACGAGTTTTGTAAAGTAAAAATAAACATTTATCTAAAGCGATACATCAAAGCCTTGAAATCGCTTATATGCATACAAAGCTTCATAGATATTTTTTAGAAAATGTGTTCTAAAAATAAGATTTTCTTTAAGAGAAAATAATAAATGATATTCTGCGGGCTCGCTGTACAGCGTGAACATTACACCTCACATTTTTCAAGCAAAAAAAATGGCGGCTTTAAAAACTAACAAGTGAGATAGAAAAATGAAACATGCTAGAAAATAAGGTTTTGCATGTAAAGGGGAGCATTTGTAATAAAAATTTGAAACCTGAAGCGAAAAACACGAACACGTACTGAAAAACCATAATCAGTTTCATGCTTTGAAGCACTTTTTGAAATAAAATGTTCATGTTTATTATAATTTCAGGTTAAAAATAACGTCATGCCAGAAAACATTAGATTTGGTGTAAATTCATTACAAAAACTATTTTATGGTTTGAACAAAAGTGTTCTATCATATAACCACTCTGTAATCTAATGGTTAACGCTACGGATTTGTAATCGGGAAGGCGTGTGTTTCCCGGCAGAGTAGAAAACAGTATCATTTAATTTTCAAAATTTACTCTATGCTGGGTTGAAAATTCATATACCTTTAACAAACACCGATCACAAAAGGTCCATCCCGCCTTACAGCCACTGAATCCTGTTTATGTAATAAAAAATAATTTAGGGTGATTCATGCGGTGGCCGTTGTTTTTGTGTGAAGCCTCAAGAGCCCTCTGTGAACTTGGTCGTCGCAATAGATAACGACAATTCTCAAGCAATACCAAGTCCCTGAAAGGCTGGATGGACCTTTGCTGATTGATTTTTGAAAGAGACCGATGATTTTTTTAACGAAGCGAAAGGCATTTATGCTCCGCCAGGGATTGAACCTACTACCTTCCAAAACTGTTTCGATTAGCTTGCTGTTCTTACAATGTTTTCCCATCACAAAGATTCACATTTTATCCAGCAGGTTAGGAGATGATTGGGTGATGAACGAGTGTGGTATAAAAGAGAATATGAGAATGAAAGTACAAAAAAGTACGATGAGATGGTTCGGACATCTCGAAAGAATGGATGATGAACGACTAACGAAGAAAGTGTACAAAGGAAATGTCAGAGGAAAGCGTGGAAGGGCAAGGCCGAGGAAAGAATGGTTGGACCAAATAGGTGAGATTGCGAAAGAATGGAATCTGCAGAGTGAGAATAAGAGAAGTGTATGTATGAAAAAGGTGGTGAATACTGAGGAAATGAAAGTGGTTTGTAAGGACAGAAAAAAGTGGAGGTGCATCTGCGGAGGTACCGGCCACCCCTAGTGGAACGGCGGCAGGATACAGTACAGTACAGGTTAGAGAAATTACGATTTGTTTGTTACCATAAACTCACAGCGTTCTCCGTATAAAAGCTTGTTACTAGAAACAATCACGCGATATCTCCCTGTAAGCTTTTTCCTCCATACGAGAAAATATACTCTCTACATGATTTTGCACAACAAAAGGCAATCTCTTCAGTACCTCAAGTGTAAACTTTACAAAAAGTGTATGAAAACTAAAACACTCAGTAGAGGTGCTGTTTTAGTTTCAATATATTTTTTATAAACGCTGTGTTTGGGTTTTATACTTGGGGATACACTGAGTACGTTCTCGTATTTTCTAAGCGTTCGTAAAACAACGCATGTGATAACGTTCTTTTGTTTAATTTACATGAGCAGGCATTCTCAGTAATCTATTTATTTTATTTCGCATAATGTATGAAAATCCTTACAAGCTTTTTCATTACATAATGAACAAGTTTAAAGTCATTGTAAAACGTCAAATTATTTTTACTTTTGATTGTTAGTACTATTCAATAATTTTCTTCATTATAAAAATAAAATGACGTCCGTTGGTAAACGCTCGACATTGACTGAACTGTTTTTTTTATCAGCTAAATGATATTTTTAATCTAGGTAACATTAATGGATAAAAAATGGTAAAATAACACGAATCATTATAAAATAGGTTAAAAAAAACATTGTTTATGTATGGAATGTGATATAAAACATTCACATGAATTGTCAGCAAAACACCATCATTATGAAAAGGGCTACATCTTGGGCAGCACAACGTCTGTCGGGTCAACGTGTGTTAACAAGGAATAACGGAAAACTTGCATCAGCGTAAGACTAGTTACCTTACCTCTGAAAATAAATAGTTTTCACACACCCCATACTCTTTCTTGGACAACGCTGTTAGAAGTTTCACTATGCAAACGTATCTACACCGTAGTTGTTTTTACTTTATAGCAGTCCGAAGGACTGTTATAAAGTATTGTATTCGTCCGAAAAAAAAAAAATGAGGTTTCAACGGAAATGAGTTGTCTTGCACCAGGGTGTCTATTCCCATTTGACCCATAGACAATAATCTTCTAGAATTTACGAAAATATGTCAAAAAAGCCATAAACGGTATTCCACAAGGTCTCACCTCGATTCTTGTCATTAGAGAAGAATCATGAGCCATTTTGCCGGTGAGTTGCATCTCGAGCGCTCAAAATGTATGAAGATCTATGTTACGGAGGTTATGTTGCGAAGATTTTGAGAAGTATTTATTTTAAAAAGGTGAAATGTTATTCCTCCGTAAAATAACATATCATAATATTAAGAAGTACTTCAGTATCATATTTTTAATTTAGAATTCGTGGTTTTAAGGTGAAAAACTTGGTCGATGAAAACATTATAAGTACTTTTATTGCAATTCCAATGCAACGTTATTTTATACGATAATAATCTCAGAAAATTATAACACTGTCCAAAATATGTAAATAATAATATTATTTTAAATTCCCAGCTGACTTTTGCGAGAGCGAATAAAAATATATGATTTAGAATGAGACAGCATGATCAAAAACAACGTTGCCAAATCGTTTTGATAGAATCGTATTAGACAGAAACACTTGCATTGCAGAATACGAGGCGGCCATTTTTTGTGAATCTTGATTTCTGGGACTCGAGATTTTTGTGAGAAATGGGAATAGCAGCCCAGGACATGCAAAAAAACCTAATTTGTCGAACCTGTCCGTCCGTCCGTCCGTCCGTCCGTCCGTCCGTCCGTCCGTCCGTCCGTCCGTCCGTCCGTATGAGTGTATGTCCCAGCCGAAACTACTGATCACAGAGACACCAATTTTTGGATTTAGAGAATTGACAACCACAGATTTTGATGGGCCGACCGGCATGGCGCCACCCTGAAAATTCAAGATGGCTGCCATACAAAAAAAACATAAAATTGCACTTTTCTCAAAAACGGCTCTAACGATTTTCTTTAAAATTTCAGTGTAGTCGTTGCTTAAGTTTTTTTTAAGAAAATTAGGTATGGCAACACTCTTGCCAATCTGCGTCTATGGGTTGCCATATGAAAGAAAAAAACGATTGTGATTATCCCGGAAATGGCTGAGTTGACAAAAAAAAATGTTCTACAATATTACGCGCAATATTAATTTCTACAAAAATTTAAAGGATACTTTAAAAATGTTTTTACTTAAAGTACCGTTTACACGATCTCAAAATTTTCATCGAAAATATTAAAAAGACCCATAAAAACGCAATTTTGTAAAACTTTTTTTAGGTTCACAAGAAAGAAAAACTTATAAACTTCTTTGCACTATAATTTGTTTTTCACTATTTTGAGAATTCAAGATGGCTTCCAAAGAGGAGAAAACTTCAAATGCGATTTTCTCAAAAACGGCTCGAACGATTTTTTTTAAATTTTCAGTAAAGTAGTTGCTTGATACATTCTTACCAAATTTAGTTATGGCAACATTTTTTCTTATCTACGTCTATGAGTTGCCATATGAAAAAAATAAACAATTGTGATTTTCTCAAAAGTAAAAGCGTCAACAAAAAAGATATATTCCACAATATTATACGTGATATCAAATTCTAGATAAAAACTAAATAAAAAAATTGAAAATAAAAACATAAAGTGCCGTTTACATGATATCAAAAATTGAAATTAAAAGGCTACAAAAACCCATCAGAACGCAAAAAACTTTTATATTTTAAAACTGAAATAGAAAGAACTCACTTATGACTATAATTCATAATGAAAAATTTTTCAAATTTTAGAAAATTCAAGATGGCTTCCGAACAGCTGAAAGTTTCAAATGAGATTTTCTCAAAAACGGCTCCTACGATTTTCTTTATTTTTTTTGCATAATCGTCATTATAATACTGCTATGTAACAACAATAACCATTGCCTCATAATTTTCTTTGTTTTGTGGGTTGCCATACAAGTGAAAAAAATCATTTTAAATTTCTCGGCAGAGAAAGGGTAAACTAAAAAATAATGCTCTACAATTGAAAAGCTTTTATATATACCTACATACATGAATCATTACTTTTTTCAAAAAAATATTATAAAGTATAGCCACCATACAAAGTGACAAATTTTCATACAAAAAAATATTGTAATATTTTTGGTAGCAAAACGTCTAATACCCATAAATAAACCTACATAACAATTCGCTCAATCAATTGCTATAAAACAACTATAAGCATTGCCATTTAATACTCTTTGTTTTGGGGGTTGCCATACAAGAGAAAACAATATTTTAAATTTTCCCGGCAGAGAACGGGTTAACTAAAAAATAATGTTTTACAATTGAAAAGCTCTTATATATACCTACATACATTTATCATTACTTTTTTCAAATAAATATTATAAGGTGTAGCCACCATACAAAGTGACAAATTTTAATACAAAAATAATTGTAATATTCTTGGTACTAAAACGCCTAATATAAAATACTAGGCTACGAGTCTTAAAATAGTAAGTTGTACCCATATGATAATCAATCATAACTTTCCAAAATATCAATGAAAAGTATAGGTACCCACCAAACAAAGTTTTAGTTTTGATACAAACGGGATCAATGAAAATACTGCAAAAAGACGATTGCTTAAAAAGATTAGCTTCATTACTTACACACAACTAAATGTTTTGTTATGTAAATTGGCTATGACCTAAACATGACCGTATTTTGTGCTATAAAGTCCTGTGCAGTCCACTGTACAATTTATTTACTTTATAGCAGTCCGAAGGACTGTTATAAAGTATTGTATTCGTCCGAAAAAAAAAAAATGAGGTTTCAACGGAAATGAGTTGTCCTGCACCAGGACATGCAAAAAAACCTAATTTGTCGAACCTGTCCGTCCGTCCGTCCGTCCGTCCGTATGAGTGTATGTCCCAGCCGAAACTACTGATCACAGAGACACCAATTTTTGGATTTAGAGAATTGACCACCACAGATTTTGATGAGCCGACCGGCATGTCGCCACCTTGAAAATTCAAGATGGCTGCGATACAAAAAAAACATAAAATTGCACTTTTCTCAAAAACGGCTCTAACGATTTTCTTTAAAATTTCAGTGTGGTCGTTGCTTAAGTTTTTTCTAAGAAAATTAGGTATGGCAATACTCTTGGCAACCTGCGTCTATGGGTTGCCATATGAAAGAAAAAAACGATTGTGATTATCTCGGAAATGGCTGGGTTGACAAAAAAAAAATGTTCTACAATATTACGCGCAATATTAATTTCTACAAAAATGTAAAAAATACTTCAAAAAATTTTTAACTTAAAGTACCGTTTACACGATCTCAAAATTTTCATCGAAAATATTAAAAAGACCCATAAAAACGTAATTTTGTTACACTTTTTTTAGCTTCACAAGAAAGATAAATTTATAAACTTCTTTGCACTATAATTTGTTTTTCAGTATTTTGAGAATTCAAGATGGCTTCCAAAGAGGAGAAAACTTCAAATGCGATTTTCTCAAAAATGGCTCGAACGATTTTTTTTTAATTTTCAGTAAAGTTGTTGCTTGATACATTCTTACCAAATTTAGTTATGGCAACATTTTTGCTAATCTGCGTCTATGAGTTGCCATATGAAAAAAATAAACAATTGTGATTTTCTCAGAAGTGAAAGCGTTGACAAAAAATATATGTTCTACAATTTTATACGTAACATCAAATTCTATATAAAAATTTAATAAAATTTTTGAAAATAAAAACATAAAGTGCCGTTTACATGATATCAAAAATTGAAATTAAAAGGCTACAAAAACCCATCAGAATGCAAAAATCTTTTATGTTTCTTAACTTTATCAGAAAAAACTTTTGTATCACTATAATTCATAGTGAAACATTTTTCAAATTTTAGAAAATTCAAGATGGCTTCCGAACAGCTGAAAGTTTCAAATGAGATTTTCTCAAAAACGGCTCCTACGATTTTCTTTATTTTTTTTGCATAATCGTCATTATAATACTGCTATGTAACAATAATAACCATTGCCTCATAATTTTCTTTGTTTTGGGGGTTGCCATACAAGAGAAAAAAATAATTTAAAATTTCTCGGCAGAGAAAGGGTTAACTAAAAAATAATGTTCTACAAATGAAATGCTTTTATATATACCTACATACATGAATCATTACTTTTTTCAAAAAAATATTATATAGTATAGCCACCATACAAAGTGACAAATTTTCATACAAAAAAATATTGTAATATTTTTGATAGCAAAACGTCTAATACCCATAAATAAACCTACAAAACAATTCGCTCAATCAATTGCTATGTAACAAAAATAAGCATTGCCTCTTAATACTCTTTGTTTTTGGGGTTGCCATACAAGAGAAAACAATATTTTAAATTTTCCCGGCAGAGAACGGGCTAACGAAAAAATAATGTTCTATAATTGAAAAGCTCTTATATATACCTACATACATTCATCATTACTTTTTTCAAATAAATATTATAAGGTGTAGCCACCATACAAGGTGACAAATTTTAATACAAA
Organism: Agapetus fuscipes; assembly: GCA_951799405.1. Lineage (NCBI taxonomy): Eukaryota > Metazoa > Arthropoda > Insecta > Trichoptera > Glossosomatidae > Agapetus > Agapetus fuscipes. The sequence continues at coordinate 5,222,666 of OX637350.1, forward strand.
AATAATTGTAAAATTCTTGGTACTAAAACGCCTAATATAAAATACTAGGCTACGAGTCTTAAAATCTAGTAAGTTGTACCCATATAATAATCAATCATAACTTTCCAAAATATCAATGAAAAGTATAGGTACCCACCAAACAAAGTGTTAGTTTTGATACAAACGGGATCAATGATAATACTGCAAAAAGACGATTGCTGAAAAAGATTAGCTTCATTACTTACACACAACTAAATGTTTTGTTATGAAAATTGGCTATGACCTAAACATGACCGTATTTTGTGCTATAAAGTCCTGTGCAGTCCACTGTACAATTTATTTTTTGTGTCTCGCATTTTTGGTTTCACGTCGAAATGAACTTTGCGTGTTTTTTTTTTTTGGCAATCATTTGGAAAGCGTGCTATGTCTCTGTGTCAGACTAAAGCAGCTTTTCTTGAAGATTTCGCAAAATATCCAAAGAGAGACTAACCCGGCCCGACGAGATCCAGCCATGAGCTCCTGTACAATGCCAAATCCTCGCAGGTAAATTACTATTTGGCAGGCAAAAAACGTGTCCCGCTTTGTTTGGCGCTTTTTAAAATTCGCCAAATTGCATACAAAGGATTTTCCACTTTGAAATGTTATGTTGTTTATCTCTGTGAGAAATGTGTGAAAAAAAAATTAAACATGATTTTTTTTTTAAAGATTTTTGTGAAACACTGTCGTAAGCTATTGTTAAAAGGTATACTTATATTTTTAAACAAAAATAAAATTTCTTTTATTTCACTTTTCTTAATATTTTTTGAATCGTTACTGACGTTTTCGGAAAACCTCCATCTTATAAAAGAAATAATCGGTAAGAAATAATCTCGTATAATGATAGTTTTGATACGAATAGCAGTTTCGAAGCCAATTTGAAATAAGCAGTAGAATTGAATTTTTATTCTTGCGTAAAATACAATGAAATGAAGCCATAATCATGAACTAATTTTTTGTAGCTAATGCCATGAAACTCTTAAAAATGATTAAATAATTGTAGTGCAGTCGATTCGAGTCCTAATGATATTTATCCAAATGATTACGAAACGATCTGTAGGATTGAATAGCTTTGTGATATGGTTTGAGGTTTCGTAATCAGTAAATTACCAAATGGTAGTTTAAAAAAAAAACATAAATAACATCGACTTTTTTATCCTTCCTAAATTTTACGGAACAGAAACAAGATGTATCTTTATTCTTTTAAAACACTGTAAACTTTCACTTAATTTATTCATATACAAACGTTTCCGATCACTCACGATCATCATCAGGTACAACAAAAATCAATAAAATATATAACACTGTCGCGTCATCAGTCCTAGGTACCCTTTTTGTGTTCTATCGGGGCTATTCTTAGACATTTTAGTCGTCGGTTGAGCTCACGCTTTGACAAACTAATGGTGCCTGAGCTGGAAGTTTCATCAACACAGTCATTCTTACCTACCGAATTTTGTAATATTTGTAGTCCGGTCGATAGCTCAGTTGGTAGAGTGCTTGCATTCCATGCCGTGAGCTCGGGTTCGAATCCCGCCGAGGCGAGGGTGTCAGAAATGATTTCCCGTTTCGGTGTTTATTTCAAACCCCAAAATAAAAATACCGGCAAGGTTTACTCAGCCTTCACAAGAAATGAGTACCAGCCCTCTCGGGAGCTGGGAAACCCCCACTTCTTCTGAAGTGATTGGCGTAAGGTCGGCCCCCTTACCTGTAAAAAAAATAGGTCCAACTCGCCACATGCGACCCCCTCGGGGATAACGCAGAAAGAAGTTACACTATATGTGTAGATTAGTTGCGTTTTTTTTTTTTGCGTTGCGTATGAAGACAAATCAGCTGTTCACTTGCGGCCATCTTGGATTGACAGGTCTTCATACAAATGCATCATTAGTTTGTCAAAGCGTGGGCTCAATCGACGACTAAAATGTCTAAGAATAGCCCCGTATAAGATCTACTTAGGATAAAATATAAATTTTCAGGGTTAATACGTAAAGTTTTGAAGTGGCCAAAAGAGTCCTAATCCGACGCATTTTAGACTCCATTTTAGTTATAGTTTGTCTGTAATTTTACATTAATATATTGACCCATAACCAGACGCCCTTTGACCCTTTCAGAAAGGCTTCATTTGGGCAGAATCAAAAGGTCAACGAAGGTGTACTTAGAGAGGTGTTGAATTTCAAAGTTTGCAAGCACCTGGCAGAAATTACTTTGCTTTCATAACTATGAGTTAAAATCAGTTAAAGCCACAAAAAAGACAAAAATTAAAACCGAAATAGATTTTCGTTCTTAAGTTTTTTTATTTTATTCCCTGACTTAGAGGTTGAAATGAGACTGGCACATAGGTATGCTGTAAAAATGGGTCACTTTGCCAATGTGACTCTGTTTCAGGAAAGTCGGCAAAAAATGTACGGCTTATGTTCATTTGAGGTTTGAATTTTAATTTGTTAGTACACATGCAGCATTTGTAAACGTAAATTAACATGCCTTATTAGGCGAAAACGTTTGAGCAAAAAAATAAACGATTTTTTATTTATTTTTTTCAATTTATAAAAAAATACAAACAATAATTAACATTTAAGTAGGTATATAAAAAAACAGAACCTCAAAAAAAATCTATACAGAAAAAAATCAAAAGGTATATAAATGACACAAAAATAATAAATATGAAGGAGTAAGCCGCCAACTTTACAGATTATATTTTTTTTTGCCTTTAGATACTTCTTTCACTTCATCCAGACTCATAACCTTTTTCATACAAGTACTCTTTTTATTTATCCTCTCCATTTATTATTATATGTATGCATATGTATCTACAAAAAAAAAATTATGTACAAAATCAAACGCATGCATTCCTTTTTTATACCCGTTTATTTACTCTATCTATCCGTCTGTCTAGACGGAAATCATTATGAGAATTTATCTTCAAGATATTACATTAAAATAAAGAGATAAGATATATCTTATTATAGTAATAAAATATCTCGTTTATTTTATGTAAGCGTTTTCAGAAATTAAATAATTAGTACTCGCATTATTAAGTTTAATACCTCGTAGTAATTTTGCTATGAAATACCTGGTGATAAAACATAATTTAGTAATGTTGTGATTTAAGCTTCAATAAATTTTATGAAAAACAATTAAACATTTTTTAAATGAGAAAAATTAAATCTTCTTTAGATTATTTTTCTTGCAATTAAAAATAAAAACATTAAATAGAAGTAGAAAGAGACTAATTTCATTAAAATGATTTCATTAGAGAAATGATTAAATATCGCACATGGCTTGTGGAACCTATTTATTTTTCAATGTACCACAACCACTTCAGTTGATGTGGGGATTTTTCAGCTCCCGAGGGGGCTGGTTTTCATACTTGTGAAGGCTGTGTAAACTTTACCGATATTTCAATTTTGCGTTAGGAATAAAAACCAAAACAGGAAATAATTTCTTACATTCTTAGTGAGGATTGAAACCCTTGCCCTCTACCATTGAACGGAAGTATTATACCAACTGTTTTTTTTTTGTTATTCTAATTCTAAAGATCCTTGACTAATAGATTGTATGAGGCGGACGCCACATGCTGCAAAATCTTGTTTCACTTTTGCCAATGCTATCCTGGTTTCAGGAAAAGGCGGTAGGAGTTTATGTTCATGTGAGATTTTGTTTTATTTTGTATTGTTACGAGTGTATGGTAGTATTAGTACATACGTGATTCTAATCACGCTGGTAGAACAACGCTCTAGAATCATCCACCATGCTCTATAAATCAAGAACAGCCGAGAAACGTCCGTATGAACGTATATAAATGTAAGCTGAAATTGTGTGCTGGCCGGAGTGTCGATTCAAACATTGAGCCGTGAAGGCGAAAGCAAGAGTTAGAAATCAGGGATTGACAGTTTTTGTAAATTATGAACCAATCCGTGTAAAATATATTCTGTTAAAATAAATAATTGCAGTTTAATTAAAAGAGAGCCCAACTAAAATCATAACAGTATGTACACATGCAGGCGTAAGTGCGAATTTACACGTGCTTACTTGTGGATATGCATTAAATATGATCCTTAAATATCAATATATTTTTGCAACTTAGATTGTAGAATAAAGATAATTATCGACACAAAAATGTTAATATTTAAACAAAAATGTCAATTCACTTTTCAGACATAGGTGAATCTTCACGCCTTGCGATTCGTATCAAATACATCTCACGGGGATTCTGCAAAAGATTCACAAACCAAAGTTTCCCTCAGCTCTGGGATAAATTAATTATTTCACAAAACGATGTTAGCGCAGCGAGCATGGCAGATTCGGTGCCGGAGTTTGTTCTGATTTTACGCCGCAACAATGTACCCTAATGCTACAACTCCTTCGTGGGTACAATAACTTGGGAATATCTCCCACAGATCCCATCTTTTGCGTGACGTTTTTGCATGTATACCTCTACATACGTTACTTTCACGAATTTGAATACTATAATAGTATATAATATAAGTTGAAAAGATATATTTTAACATTTAAGTTTCATAATAAATGCGTGCCCACAAGCAGGCACGTGTAAGTTCTCGCTTGCAAATTCTGCATGTGTACTTACAAATTAAAATCCTAACCTCAAATGAAATGCAACTTTTACCGACCGGGAAGAAACAAGAGAATCATTTTTACAATATGGATGGTCAGCCTCATACCAGCATATAAGTCAAGGAATAATTTTTTATTGGGCTAAAGTACAAAAAAGTAAGATGAGATGGTTCGGACATCTCGAAAGAATGGATGATGAACGACTAACGAAGAAAGTGTACAAAGGAAATGTCAGAGGAAAGCGCGGAAGGGGAAGGCCGAGGAAAGAATGGTTAGACCAAATAGGTGAGATTGCGAAAGAATGGAACCTGCAGAGTGAAAATAAGAGAAGAGTATGTATGAAAAAGGTGATGAATATTGAGGAAATGAAAGTGGTTTGTAAGGACAGAAAAAAGTGGAGGCGCATCTGCGGAGGTACCGGCCACCCCTAGTGGAACGGCGGCAGGATACAGTAACAGTATGTTGTACACAAACAGTTTTGGAAGAAACAGTACCTCCCATCTGCAGATGTAAAATTAAATTAATTTTACATAATTATATTTTGTATGGTTTGTGTATTAACACTGAAAAGTCATATTCAATAATTTATTTAGTTTAAGGATTTAAAATTTAAATCAAACACTGTTCTATATTTTCACTTTAATAATTTTTATTTTTAAATTTTACTAACGTTTTCGATCTTAGATCATCGTCAGGTATACAAAATTTGGACTTTTATTTTTTAAATTTTGTATACCTGACGATGATCTAAGATCGAAAACGTTAGTAAAATTTAAAAATAAAAATTATAAAAGTGAAAATATGGAAGAGTGTTTGATTTAAACCCTTAAACTAAATAAATTATTTTACATAATGCAGAAATGTAAGATAAGTGCATCAGAGCACGCTAGGCAATACGAGTACTCGGAACAAATGACGTGTAGACAATAAGATTGTGACATAATACGGCCGAGCTGTTAGAGAAAAGTCAAAAAAATATTTTGTCATTAATTTCTAAGGACGACAGCCACATAGACGTGTAATATTTTCCCGCTGAGAAAATAATGTACTGAGCCCATTAAACAGCAAAAAAAAAACATCGAAACAAGTTACTTTCTGGTAGTTATTCAATCAAAAAATTAGCGTGTAGGTTATTTTTAAACTGTCTCTCTTTGGCAGAAATCCGTAACAATATTTGTTTTTTCAAACAATAGTAAAACTACAATACAACAACAATGATTTAAGTGTTGGATCTGATTTCATGCAGTCAGAAATATTTTCCCGATTTGGTATTTTCTTCTTTCTTAAATTTTCGTACCGGCAAGGTTTTAACATATATTTCACAAAAGCAATAACAGCGTGACAATCAATTGTAGTGATTCATTAAGCTCATAGAAAAGAGTTTTAAAAACAATACAAATGCATTATCGTACGAGGGCTTAACGGTTATCATTCAATATGACAAGAAAATATCACGCAGGAATGCTGAATGTTAATTGATCATGTGTAGAGGCCTTTAGAAACAATGCTCAGCTCATTTTCAGTCGGTTTTTGTTCTGAAGATTTCACGCTCTGTTGAGGAAATGAACTTGTATCCTTAATGACTGCCGTATTATCAAATTTCATATCTTAATCGAATTAAAGCAAACAGAAAATAGTTTAACAACTAACCTGTAACTTGTACACATTTTTCAATGACTATAACATAGTAAGATTTGTGTGAGGTTGACCACATATAATAATTAGTATTTTTAATTTTAAGGATCAATTCCAATAAAACACTGCTTTATTTTCACTATATATATTTTTATGTTCACCTGGTGTTAATACACAAACAATACAAAACATATAATAATTACGAAAGACCACCACTTTTTTTTCAGAAAAAATCGCAAACTTTCTATCACTCTTTAACGTGACTAAGCTACACATATAGTGTAACATCTTGCCGCGTACTCCGAGATGAGTCGCATGTGGCGAGTGGAACCTTTTTATGTTTACAGGTAAGGAGGCGGCCTTACGCCAGCCACTTCAGTTAAAGTGGCGGTTTCCCAACTCTCGGGGTGGCTGGTACTCATTTCTTGTGAAGGCTGAGTAAATCTTTTTTATTTTCGGCATGGAATGCAAGCACTCTACCAACTGAACTATCGACCGGACACATCAAAAGCAAAAATTACGGATTTTAATTTCATTTTGCAATACACGATTTTCTTTTTTTAAAAACTTTTTAAAAAACATTTTGTGAATTATAAAATATCATTCATGACTTACTCCTATTTTTAATAATCACATTTTAAAAGTATTAACACTTTTTTTATGTACTTCCTAAAAAAAAAATATTTCAAAGCATTCAAAAACTTTACTAATAAAATGTAAGACAATTTTTGTATGAGTCTTTTGGAAACATAAACGGCTAGCAGTAAAAATTTTGACGACTCTCCGCGTGGCAGAGATTCCGTCTTTATGTTGGATGAGCAAAAAAAATTGCGTTGAAACGTAACCGTAGCGTTTTAATAAAATATATGAAAACTAAAACAAAACGTATAGTGAGCGTTATAGTTCCCATAATTTTGCGGGGAAACGTAATGTCTGAGTTAAAACTTAGAGAGGTGGGTACGAAACCTGAGAGCTTTCCACCGTTTAAAGCCCATTGTCTAGCATCTGCTTCTACTGCCTTTCACGGAATTTGCTAGCTGAAATAAACCAATCTTTGTTTGTAATAATTCAGTGCTCTATCGATCGGATCGCGCCTTTCCAATCAACGTGTGAGGAGGGAGGATGTGATTTTCGCTGTCTGGCCATAAAAATTCCTAGATTTTTTCTCAGGAAGTCTTTGTACTTTTGAATAAATGAGAAACCCAATAAAAAAATTATGATTGAGATGAGAAGGGAAACTCAATTGCATTTCATTACAATTGTCTCCAAAAATATATTTCAAAATGTAACTATTTTCATACAATTCCTTTAAGTTTTGCTTTTTATATAAATCATTCAAAAATAAACTTCGGTACTGTACTGTATCCTGCCGCCGTTCCACTAGGGGTGGCCGGTACCTCCGCAGATGCGCCTCCACTTTTTTCTGTCCTTACAAACCATTTTCATTTCCTCAATATTCATCACCTTTTTCATACATACTCTTCTCTTATTCTCACTCTGCAGGTTCCATTCTTTCGCAATCTCACCTATTTGGTCTTACCATTCTATCCTCGGCCTTCCCTATCCGCGCTTTCGGTTACTAATTTATTTGAAGTAAGTACAGCGAAATCACATCCACCCTTTTGTCCATTTGATTCTTAGATGGTCTGTTGGTAAATGTTTTATTATGGTTATTGGTCTGAATTTAGCCGAACAGTTTGTCAAATTAGAAATAAAGCTCTAATAGCCATCAGAAGTAAAAAGAAAAAGAAGACGTTTTCATGTCTTCCGTCATTTTCCTTTATAATCTCCCTCTCTGTTGTAACGACCTCCGACCAAGAAGGTTGGGTTGTGGCGTGGGTAAATATTACCAAATATATGGCGTGTTAAATAAACACCGACTTTGATTTCTCCGAGTTGTAGTCCTCTCCGGTGTTCCTCCTTTATCCTGATTCCCAATCCCCGTCCGGATTCCTACCATTTCTGTTATTTTATCCTTTTTCTTCTTCGTGTCAGCTTCACACCGTATTGGCCCAGTAACGAGCAATGTCTACAGCTCTTTGGTTTCCCGCAAAGAGATCATCCATGGAGCAGCTTGTCGGACAGGAGGGACAACACCGCAGGTGCTCCATTGTTTGCTGAGCTCCACACTCACATAGTGTAGAGTCCTCCCGTCCCAGAAATCCCCAGGTCAGCATGTTAGCCCGGGCTCTTCCAACATTGGTCCTCAATCTGTTCATGGATTTCCACACGGGATTTCCACGAGGTTCTTTCCTGGAGGTAGGCTCTCTGCAGGCTGCACAAAGCTCTCCGGGCATTCCTCCTTCCACATTTGCAATCTCTCCGCCACTGGATCCGAAGACAAGGGCTGCACGGAACTAAGAAAGCTGTGTCTCGACTTGAGGCGCTGCTGTGATGAAAAGCCACTTCCGTAAATGCAGTGCTGTGTGCACGTTAGAGCCTTCTGCCTCTCGACTCTCGAAGCCACTTTGAGTCTGATGTGGGGTGGGGCTATGCCTGCAAGAGGATATAACTAATTTTATCCTGATCGGTCCGCAGTCTACTGGTAAACGCTTTGGTATCGTGATCGGGGAAGGTAGTGGAACCGAATCCCGCCGGAGAATAAAAAAATATTTCATTTTTCAAATATGCTCTTTACTGGATTAAAAAAATAATCTGCGGTATTTTTACACTTTAAAATAATTTACATAGAATTGCACTAATGCTTTATTAGAAATGATAAAACGAGAGAAGAATCCATAATTTAGAAGATGTTGTTTAAATTTTAAATAAACTTAATATTTTAAAGAATGAAAAAAACGGATTTTACTGACCGTGCAAAAGAGAAGAACGATTTTCTCTACTTTTCATCGGAGTCATGTCCGACGTCTTCAGGAGACGTGTGTCCTCTAAACACAGGAACCACGAACAGAGAACATTCTCTTTTGCACGGTCAGTAAAATCAGTTTTTTTCATTCTTTGAAATGTCTAACGACCGTAATCATAATTTAAAATCTTTAAACTTAATATTTTGTATTCTGAAAGAAAGGGGTAATTAATTAAGAGTAGTAATGAAAACGAAACAGTAAAAAAAATTTTTCACTAAATATTCATACACTAAAGTAAAAAAAATAGGTATTATGATACAATAGTAGTAAAACCGTTATTTCATAGGATCCCTTTCATTTTTTTGGTTAAAATTTTATTAACCTTTCCAATGAATTTTCCAACTAAGCAAACGTTAAAAAAACACGAGTGAATAAAAATTTTCACAATACCCGTTTAATATTCGTCGACCAAATTTCCATTTGACTTTTTACCGTTTTTGATTTTTTACCTTTTTTTGTTTTGTTGAACGATTGCAAGAATATTAACAGGTCAGTGCTGAAAGAAGAGATTTTTTCGTGTTTTTTGTTTTTTTTTTGTTGAAATTTTCATCACTGAATTTATTCTATTGTTTGGAGCGGATGGCAAAAAAACTTCGGGTGAAAATTGAAAATGTTCATTTTTAAATTAAAGAAAAAATTTCAATTTCGCAGATATTTTTTTACTCGTATTATTTTATACACATATTTAAGCTTTAGATGATCCATTAATCAGCAAAAATCTTGCTGACATTGAGATTCTACAACACTTTTACGAAAGCCGTCCATCCCAAAATCTTAAACCATGGATCATCTTAGCGACGTAATCCTCAAATAAAAAGAAGATTTTTGCAATGAAAAAACTTTATAAACCAAATATATATTTGGTTTATTTATTTTTATGTACATATACATCGTGAAATATTTTTCAAAATTTTATAAAGTCGTTTCCTCAAAGCCGTCTATTAAACTTTTGAGAAGGCGTGACGTGACGACTCTTTAGTTTTTACTTTCCTTGAGAGTTAAGGTAGTAGGTTGGAGTATATTATTTTATCTATGGTTGGAGTATATGAAACAAGTGTGCAAGGACATAACATAGTGGAGACACATCTACCGAAGTACTGGCTACCCCCAGCGGAACGGTGGCTGAGTATTCGAATTCTATAACTTATACCCTGGTTCAACAAATGCCATCAGGTAATAAACTAATAATTGATATAGTTTGCTAATCTATATTTTATATTCTTAACATTTTTCGGCCTGGCAATAATAGTGTAACGAATATGTAATTGTGTGTTTTGTTTGTCTGTGTGAGTCTGTGAAGTCTCTATGTGTAGGTACTTAAATAATTTGATATTTGTATTAGCCGAGATTGCTTAAGTGCTTGGATGTTCAAGTACTACAGTCTCGCATGTTGTAATTCTCAGTGATTCGAGAATAATCTATATTCTATCTATAAAAAGGGCCAAAGCTTTCTGTAACGAGAGACAAGCGAACTGGCCGTTCAATTGTGACGGTGTTATGTGACTCTAAGTGTGAACCGTATACGAAAAAAATTGTGTAAAAATAACGCAATTTTTATTAAATTGAACCAGGTAAAATCATAACAAGAGGGTACTGAATGGAATTTTTTTTCAACTAAGCTACACATATAGTGTAACTTCTTGCCGCGTTATCCCCGAAGGGGTCGCATGTGGCGAGTTGAGCCTATTTATTTTTACAGGTAAGGGGGCCGGCCTTACGCCAACCACTTCAGTTGAAGTGGAGGTTTCCCAGCTCCCGAGAGTGCTGGTACTCATTTCTTGTGAAGGCTGAGTAAACCTTGCCGGTATTTTATTTTGTGGTTTGAAATAAACACCGAAACGGGAAATCATTTCTGACACCCTCGGTGGGATTCGAACCCGAGCTTTCGGCATGGAATGCAAGCACTCTACCACCTGAGCTATCGACCGGACTTTATTTTTCCATTTTTTTTTTTAAAAAACGTGTAATGGCATGCCATGGCTAGATCCAATAAAAGCTTCAGCAGGACATTAGAGAAGACTGGGTAGCAGCGAAGCCTTCGTGTGTACAAACCTAACGTGATTAAGTCCACTCGCCCTGAAAATTACTGAAAATTTAAAAATGTACTTACAGCCAGGTTGGCGGAAGCACTTTTTGTGCAAAAATAATGAAAGGATGTTGTTAAAATTAAATCCCAAAAAATAATTGTATTTACACGAACTTTTTAACTTTATGAAATATTTTGGGACTCAGTTTGACCCTTCTATCTTTTTTTTTTTGTAGATTTATGAAGAGGAATTCAATTCAACAACGTTTTCTGCCTGGCCAGAAACAGGTATTAATATCATCAATTAATAATTCATTATTGTTTATTTTAATGAATAATTAATTAATAATCACCCAATTACATCTGTTGAACCAGGGTCAAAGTTATGGTCAAATGACCCAAGCGGGGATCGAACTAACGTTATTCCATTTCAAATACGCTAGAAAGATCAGCCCACTTGGCCCCCTCGGCCATAACACCGACTTAATCTTAAATCGGTTCATCGTTTTATGAAGAACATCAAACATTTACAGCGTTTCACACACAGCAAATCTATTGATAATCTTCCGCCTAAAGCGCTCATACAAAAAAACAATGATCCATGAATAATCCATTGATTAAATGTTTGCAATTTACTTATATAATCTTACGTATATAAGAACCAAACATAATTCAAAATTTTGGCATAGGTACCAGTGGCGAAGGGTGCAATACAAGCCAATTCCCATCGGTTTCCCGTTTAAAATGAGGCAAAAATGAAAATAAAGTAGACTGCATGGTTTCAATGGGGAAAAAATACGTATTGTTTCTTTGGTTTTAAATGTATTTTTTTACTTTGTGTCTATATTTTTTAACTACTTGGTTACATCATTTTAAAAGGAAATCCGATGGAAACCGGCTTGTATGGCACCCTTCGCCACTGATAGGCACTAAATCCTTCTTCAGTGCAACAGTATAAAAGATGCAAATCGCTTCGGTGATCGCCAACCTTCACTAAGGCCCGGTATTTTCATCGTTAGCTTGAGTGACTTTAAGCTGATAAAAAACAACTACCCACACAATTGACATAAGTGTGTCCTTTTCATTCCGTATGATGCTATGCTAACGTTGAAAATACCACGCCTAAAAAGCACTAGAGGAGGAAGAAGTATAATAATATTAATTCAAGTTTGTGGTAAGACTATTTTGAATGATATGTTTGAAAATATACAATTTCTAGTGCACATACAATTTCACAAGATACAAATGTAATCTCCTCGTGAAACATACATCTTTCTTAATAAAATAAAACTTTACTAGCTGGTACACGAAATAAAACTCACAGAACTAACGTATTTACATTCATATTGCATTCTGCGCATGCAGCTTCCACCAGCAAACCACAAACAGTAGTGCGAGTATGAAACTTTGGGTGTAAACTCAACCATAGCGTATTAGTTCAAATAAGTTTATGCACCTAGACTTGGGCCACTGTAGGATGAGTCCTATGGCAGATAACATTTTTTTACAAACGTAACATTTCCGTAGACCTGGGGTGTCACATGGCAACTGTAACTGTAACTGTAATTCTGTCGCCATTCCGCTAGGGGTGGCCAGAGCCTCTGCAGAGTTGCCTCCATTTTTTCCTATCCTTACATACCTCTTTCAATTCATTCATATCCATCACCTTTTTCATGCATTTTCTTCTTTTACGCTCACTTTGTATATCCCATTCTTTCACAATCTCCTCAATCTGATCACTCCATACTTTTCTCGGTCGTCCCTTCCCTCTTTTTCCTTTCACACTTTCTTTGTATACATACTTTGTCATCATTCATCATTCATTCTTTCCACATGCCCAAACCATCTCATCACATTCTTTTGTACATTAACTTTCACATCCTCTTTCAAATTACATTCTTTTTTTACCCATTCATTCCTAACTCTATCCCTCAGAGTTTTTCCTGTCATGCTTCTCAAATGCTTCATTTCCACCGTACATGCTTTACTCATTTCGCTATGACATGACAAGATGACAAGAGAACTTGAGAATAGGATGTGTAAGGGCAAGCAAGTGGTCGGTGCAATAGGAAAAATAGCAAAGAACAAGCGATTGACGATGGATCTGAGAATGGCGGTACACAATGGAATATTGTTACCGACTTTGATGTATGGAAGTGAAGCATGGACAGTGAACATGGCAAAAAGTGGCAAATAGAGAAAAAAATATTTTGCAGTTTCTTCCAGACATACAATGTATACAAAATATGGTGCGATTTTATCATAAAAACCTCTTTACAAAAGTATAGACTTATAGAGTGTCATATTTAACTAAAATTACTTTATTGAGGTACCCTGGAGTTAGGGATAAGATAACCTTAAGCTTAACACAACGCTTATTTTATCAAATTTAAAATGGTCTTTGATTCTTGCACATAATAAATTACTGAAGTAAATTCAATAAAGTTTTAGTAAAAATAATAACAAATGAATATGCAATGTACAAATAACGTAGACAATTTTTCAGATTCGATCTTTTTACTTTTTTTTAATTTTCGAAAAACCTCCACATCCAAAATTATATGAATAGTACATCAAAAGACATTTTTTCTAAATTTATTTTGGAAATTGATTCATTCTTTTTTTTTTGTTTATAAATAAGGGGGTTTAATATAATGGGTTTTTATGTTGTAGGTTGCAATGTGCGGCACGTGCAAGCGCGAACTTGTACGTGTCTGCTTGTGAGAATTTATATAATGTGAATCCCTAATGTTACATATCTTTGCAACTAAGATTAGATTACATTAGATTAGGGTGCGTACAATATGGTGATTTATAAAATAATAACAGAAATATTTTATAACAAACCGCTCGTCGCATTTCTCTATCCGAAAGTTCGTAGAATCAAGCTTCGTTGACCCGAGCGCTGTTTCATTTTCCTTATTTTATTTTGCTGAAACTCGTATAGCTGAGTTTAAACGTAGAGTGTTAAACTTGTGGTAAGCTTAGTTGCATTTTATACGAGTCTAGGAAACGAGGATCTACTAACCTGGTGCATGCGCTCCTTTCCTCGTCTTTCCTTATTCATTTCTTCCAGTTATCTCTCTGAGCTATTTTACAAACTCCAAGATAACTCCTCTCATATGTTTTATCCTAAGATATATTTTTGATGTCATAAATATTTCAACACATCCAGCGAATGACCCATCGGAGCCTGGAAAAGATAGTTGTGAAGACGGACTAAAAGACAATGGGAAGATATTGATGAAGGTGGTGGTAGACTGCTGTGCGATAGGAGTATGTAGCTTGAAGAAGGCGTTGGACAGGCAGCGGTGGCTGCGATTGATCAAGGAGGCCAATACCCACCCAATTGTCGCGCCAAAGATGATGAAGATGATAATGAAAATCTTGTTTTCATTGTTGGACCGGTCCGTAGTTTAAATATCACGCTTCGGACTCGTAAATGGAAGGTCATGGGTTCGTACCCCGGCGGACCACAAAAAAATACCATTTATGTTTTCAAATATGCTCTTCGCTGGGTTGAAAAAATCATATACCTTTACCAAAGACCGGTCACCAAAAATCCATCCAGCCTTACAGCAACTGGGTCTTGCCTAAGAATTGGCACTTTGTAGCGACGACCAAGCTCGTATAAAGTCCGATCGATAGCTCAGCTGGTAGAATGCTTGCATTCCATGCCGAGAGCAAGAGTTCGATCCCCACAGTGAATATCAGAAATGATTTCACGTTTCGGTGTTTAGTTATTTTGTCCCGTTCGGCGAAAAGTTTCATTTCTTAAGTGTATAATTATTATAATATTGTTAATATTCAACTGAAGTCTTAACTTTACCGATTATATTATAAGATATACAATAAAAGACAAGCACTCCGTCTCGTCTATCTACGATAATTTCACGGTTAAGATGGAATTCCCTTCGGACAAAACAACTAGTTGTTAGTTGGGTCGAGTTTGATTGCCTGACTACCATCTTGAATGTGTTCCTAACTTCTCAAAATAATATTGCGGTACTTGAGAATAATTGGACAAAGAGCCGGGGAAGCCATTCAACACAAGTTTTGTCTTACTGTCTCATCCATAGATGCATCCCATATTCTTCTTTTTCTAGCAACTAAAAAATAGGGTCATAATCAGGATCCGAAAGGTACATACATCTTTACTTTTTTTTTATATATTTGTGAAGAGAAATACAATACACCGACTAACTTTTTCTGGTCCAAAATAGGTTTTAACAATGATATTTATTAAATTTTCTTTCCCTGAAACAAGTTGAGAGTCCTGGAGGATTGTGGTGCGGGAGGCCTTGAGCCTTCAAGGCTTATGAGCCGAAAAAAGTAAAAGTAAATTAAGTAAGAAACAAGGTGATATTGACAATGAGAACCATTTTTACAGTATGGGAATCAGCCTCATGCCAACCTATAAATCAATTAATGTATAAAATTGAGCTGTATTGCTTTAAAATTCATTCACATATTATTTGAGTCTGGACAAATGACATGAAAGTGATACCGTAAAAAATAGGTCACGATGTCCTAAAAAAATCCTTAATTATAAGGAGGTCACGATGTCCTAAAAAAATCCTTAATTATAAGGAGTCCACTTTTTATTTACTTTGCGTGGTGTCACATAGCCGAAGGATAGTTTGAATGTGCAAGCTCTGTACAATGTTTTTTGCTTAACAGAAAACTGATACCGTAAATAAATACTACCGTAGCTCATATTAACGGATAAAGCATATTATTGGATTTATTTTCACGAAAGATCGGAAGTAATTTCCATGAAAATTATTTAATAGGCTCGAGAAGAAAGTTATGAACGTGTTGATCGAGGAAGGAGAAATTATTTACGTGCTACCAAAGTTATTTCGGATCTATTCAGAATCCCCGCTGTACTAAACTCTCCTTTCTTTACTAAACCTAGCCCAAAAATCTCAATGAGAACAAAAAAAAAGAATTTTATTTCACTTACTGATTTAATACCTGGAAAACATTACAACTATATATACATTTTAACTATACATTTTATTTCTGTACGAATAGAATTTGGAGTAAGCTTGAAAACTTAGGTAAGTAATATTTAAGTCTACGGTTGACTCTGAATAAGACTGTATGTGATAAATACCAAACTTACAAGTCAGGGAATGCTTCAAGTTTTTAGGATTATCCAGGACACATTTCCTACACAAAATATCTTAATTTTTTATAACACAAAATTGATGAATCATTAAAAGATAAACTTTTTATCTTTGAATAAAGTTAAGTAAGTAAATAAACAAAAAGTCAAGGAAACTTTAGAGATAATGCCAGTATGTATTTGTTATAGCAAATTTGCATGTTGGAAGGAACAATCCAGGATTTTTTACATTTTCGTCGAGGGTAAACCATCTTTTAGATGTCCTCCCAGAACGACACTCAAAAGATGGCAAAACAACTAGGAATCAACTTTGGAGGAGGTAATTTTTTTACACAACTGGATTCCCTTTTTTCAGTGCGCCCTTACACAATCATTAATATAATAATTTTTATAATTTTAATTTTAAATCCTGTTAGTGCGTGTGGCCGCACTTGTAAGTGTGTGTGTGTTCAAGCATAGCGCCGCGCCGGCATTGCACTGCCGTGCAATACTCATATATACCTACTCCCGCTAATGCCGCTATACCTACTCATTGTACTTTAGCTGTTCAAAACATTCATATTGTTAAAATGTATATGCGATAGATGCCTATTATTGGAGCATTGGAGATACTTATGTATTTGTATTATGTATTTATGTATGTGCAACTCTTTTGTTCTGCTGGCGTCTTCATATAAAAATAAATAAATTAATTAATTAACAAGATGGGATGATTTTAATGATATTTTTAAGATTCTAAATCTATCAGAAATATATCTCTGTGTGCATATCAGCGGAGCTAATTAAAGATACTCTACGAATCAAAGCATGTGTGGTGTGAAATCCATACGAAAAAAAAAAGCTTTTTCACCGGTCTTTGATATCTGTCAAAAAAACGTCAAAAACAAGATCACTGGGTAGCGCATTCAGCACAAGCAGGAATAGTGGAAGGAACGTGTTTACATTCTGTCTTGCCATCCTGCTTAATTTTTCATCCAAATAGGGGTGGAAGTCTCGACGACCGTCGATAGACCTACCGTATATATCTGAAGATAAGGCCAAATAAAACATGGCGACGTATCAACAACTGATCCATTTTATATAAAACAACGATCAGCTGTTCAGTCACCGCCATGTTTTACAGATACGGTAAGATCTACCGATGGCCGTCGAGACTTGCACACCAAGGAAGAGTGTAAACCCTACATTAAGGGTGATTGAGAGGTCAGCGCGCCCAACTTTGATGACCAAAATAGCCCATATTTTTAATTGTAAGGTAGCATTTTTTTTCCAGATTAAATTAACACATAAAATTAGGTATTTTTTCCCATAAAATGCCAATTCAAAATAATTTTATTTACGGAGATACCTTAAATGGAGATTTCCACTGTTGTTATGAATAATTCCTAACTTTTTTTTATTTCAAAACATTTATTTTGATTAGTTTTATTTTTTCTAGATGAAAATTATTTTTTTATACTTTTCATTGATTTTTTACAGCTATTTAAAAAGTACTCAAATTTTGCATACGATCGTGTAGGTAAATTTGCAATTGAAAGGTATATTTTCTTTTTAGGATTTGAAGTGATATTTTTTATGTTTGTAATGCAATACTTGTTTTATTTTTTCTCCCCCGATTTCTATTTATCCTGGAAAAATAAAGATTTCCATACAAAAACTGACCCGGTCGCTAGCGTCACCTGCGGTCGGTAGATGAACTGCTGATAGAGTTGCTGTTCAAGATTCCATACATTTTTTGGTTGCGCTGTATTTGCTACATTTCATACTTCGGGTACACTCGTGTATCATCGTATATTGCCGAAGATGCTCGAGTCAGCCCTCTCTTATATTGTGTGTGTAAGAGTATATACATAAACGCTATGGTGGTATAATACGTACGTACATAAAAACAGTTTGCAAAGTTTAACGAAATGGCGAAAGCTCATTCAATCAGATGAAATGAATTGTACGGAGAGCTGCACACGACTTTATAGTATTCTGATAAGTTTTTTCCATTACATGAATAATATGAAAGTTTATTTGAATTTCAAAGTGAAATTCATTTAGCTCAATGATTTAGCTGGAAAGAATTCTGCTGGCTGGCCTTTTTTGTTGAATTGAAATCATTTTTTGAACCTAGCGTAGAGCAATTTGAAATTTTCAGGCCGGTAATTTAGTCTAGTGGTTAATGCTGAACTGAACAGATTTCAGTCTGTTTTGAATGCGGCCGCAAGACTGATCTTCGGGATGTCCAAATTCTCTCACATCACTTCGCTGTTGAAAGAACTACATTGGCTTCGTTTCCCTGAGAGGGTTCCGTGTGTGTTTGATGGTATTTAAAGCCCTAAATGGTTTGGCTCCATCATATCTGGCAGACATATTTTCCCCCGTTGAAGTGAGTGTAAGGGGGCGGACACTTAGGTCAGCGGGGTGTCAAGCTGTCAGATTGATGCAGCCTCGCCGTCAAATACGCACTAATTTTGAGGATCGCGCTTTCCGGTTTTCGGGGCCGATGGAGTAGAACAGACTGCCACCCGGAGTGAGGGTTTCGGAATCTGTTGGCATTTTTAAGGGAGCACTGAAACGGCACCTTTTTAAAATATCTAATTCATGATTAGGAGGGCCCTTGAGGTGTGAAACACACAAAAACGGCGCTCTTTGGTCATGTAAAAAATTAAATAAATAAATTATCCTCATATGTATATATATATATATGGGTATATATGTTTAATTTTAGGTTTTCACGGATTTTCACGGACTCGTAATCCAAAAGTCAAGATTTCGATTGGTGCAAGACAACTAAGTTCCGTCGAAATCTAACAAAAATGTCATGAGTATGTGTGGCTAAGTAAATAATAATTTCTTGCCGCGTTATCCCCGAAGGGCTTCGCATGTGGCGAGGGAACCTATTTATTTTATAGGTAAGAGGGCCGGCCTTACGCCAACCACTTCGTTGATGCGAAGGCATACCAGCTCCCGTGGGGACTGGTACTTATTTCTTGTGAAGGCTGAGTACACCTTCCTGGTATTTTATTTTGGGTTAGAAATAAACACCGAACCGGAAATCATTTCTGACACCCTTATATTATATCAGTGGGTAATTATATAAAAACGCAACTAAGCTACACATGTAGTGTAACTTCTTGCCTGCGTTATCCCCGAAGGAGTCGCATGTGGCGCTTCGGGACCTATTTTTTTTTACAGGTAAGTGGGCCGTCCTCACACCAACCACTTTTAGTTGAAGTGGGGGTTTCCCAGCTCCCGTGAAGGGCTGGTTCTCATTTCTTGTGAAGGCTGAGTCAAACTTTGAGATCGAACCCTTGCTCTCGGCATGGAATGCAAGCATTCTACAAATTGAGCTATCGACCTTTTTACGAGCTTGATCGTCGTCGCTATAAAGCGCCAATTCTCAAGCAAGACCCAGTTGCTGTAAGGCCGGATGGACATTTCGTGACCGGTCATTGGTAAAGGTTTTATGAATTTTTCAACCCAGCGAAGAGCAAATTTGAAAATATAAATGGTATATCTTTTGTGCTGCTTTTATGCTTAGAATATATTCCATCACTTAGTTGAATTATTAGAAAAAAAACTTCATGTTGCTATTTCAATGTACACATCCAATGGTATAAAAAAGTATACTATACAGGCATATATAGCACTTGGATGCGTTGTCTTCCTTCGCACAGGGTGAAGTCCATGAGCACACACACATTGGCATATTTACTGAACACATACGCAGTCACGGCCTCAACAAACATTCCCTGGCTACGCAGTAATATGAAACCTTTTTTTAACTTTAAAAATTAATAACATTTAGGAGACGAAGATGAAAAGAAAAATGAAAGTTGTATTTTTATAGGTAAGGAAGCCGGCCTTACGCCAACCATTTCAGTTGAAGCGGGGGTGTCCCAGCTCCCGAGGGGGCTGGTTCTCATTTATTGTTAAGGTTGAGAAACCTTGCCGGTATTTTATTATTGAGTTGAAATAAACACCGACACGGGAAATCATTTCTGACATCCTCCGTGGGATACGAACCTCAGCTCTCGGCATGGAATGCAAGCACTCTATCAACTGAGTCATTGGGACATAATCACAATGTATAATCTATCATCTAAGTGGCAAAACTATGTTAACATTTAAGGTTCATATTAAGTGCATGCTCACAAAAATACACTTGTAAGTTCGCATTTACAAATCGTGCATGCGCATTTACATATTAAAATCAAATCCACAAATAAACAAAAGCCCTGCAACTTTTACTGATCTTCCCTGAAACAGGGGTGACATTGGTAAAGTAAACCATTTTTTAAAGTTTGGGTGGTGAGCCTCATACCAACCTATAAGTCAAGATAAACAATGAAAATGAAATATATATATTTTTTTTTCATATTTTATTTTAATACACTTGTATAGGTCTGCAACCACTGGAGTCTACACTTTGATAAAAGTAAAAAATACAGGGCACACACGTGTGTGCTTCTGTGTGACTATAGTGTAAACTGAACAGTAGCGTTTTATTCCAATTCTGTGAAATGTAAAACGCTCTCTAGAGACCGTATGCCAGTTTCTATGCATTTTTGAGTAATCGGTACAGGGTGAATAATTATTTACTTATATACTTGGATATATCTGTTAACACGAACGAAAGTGAATTGTTGTAAATTTGTTTACAAATAAAATGAATGCCTTTTTTTGTATTTGTATGTAAATAAAATAAAATAAATGCTTGTTTGTAATTAATGTATAACTTCGCTTCGCTTTCGCTTTCATGTTATTTTATTGCTAAAAAAAACACAAAATGGTTCAGATACAATACGATCTCCTACCGACGAACTCTCAAAGCTAAACGCGGGATTTGATGCATTTTCGCGGCTACTGGATAATAGGTGGTCGTGACGGGCAAATAAATTCATATTAAAATGAAATCATACACCCTTAAGCTTAAACTCTCTGACAGGGTGAGCCTATCGATAAAGCCGTTAAAAATCTTGTGACATCCTACTGCGTAAAAGACAATTTGGAAAAAAAAACCAGACTATTGGGATGAAACCGAGCATTTCTGTTTGTGTACTTCAAAGATATGTATTTTTTTGCTTTTTTACGATTTTCGCGAGTTTTTTCTTCGCAAACTTGCAAGCTTAAACCAAGGTTTTGACTCGTCCCACAGGGCCGTATTTTTTTCTACGGGCACATTTAAAAACATACCGGAATAAAGAAATGTAATCTAGCAAAGATATTTCTCGAGAGGTAGCGAGAATGTACCGACATTTCTCCAGAGGAAACTGCAAAGAAAATAAATTAGCTTCTTCATCCTGTAATTTTAAAATTATACCAATACGCATTGAATTGAACATAATATTTTTCATATTTTGTATTGTTTGTGTATTAACACTGTGAAAATTCATATTGTTTAATTTATAATTTTTTGAATGAATTCAAACAAAACACTGTTTATTTTCACAATAAAATTTATTTAAAAAGGTTAATGTTTGGGCGAACTGTTAGGTAGGTTTGTTATGGGTAGCTGGCCATAAAATCCTTGTCCTTGTGCCTATAATCTGACCTATCCGATTTGCCCAATCACCTGTCTCCAGCCAGTACTTCTTCATACGCGGCCTTGGATAGACGTGTCCATCGCAGTGTACACCGCGCGCGAACGAAGGAGAAACCACACACAAAAACGCGACCAGTGCTCCGCGAAAGAGGCATCCATTGGAGATAAGGTGAGTCCAGACCATTTGATTCCGTGATTCCTTCCCCCTTGCTCCATTGGTTGGCTGCCTAGACAGATTTGTTGGGCAGTTCGTCCGATCGCGATAATCGAGAACCAGTTTGCGATCTCAAATCCTCCCCCACGCACCCCCTATGATAACGTCAAACTTGGCGTTACCATAATTTTGGTCCTAACAGAACCAGATCGTAAATTAGAAACTAGATGCACGTAATATTAATTCAGATTCTTATAGTTTGAAATCGGATTCAAAAAATTATTCGCCATTTTTATTGCTACAAAAATGCAATTCGTGACGCGTTCATACATTATTATCATAATTATCGCTTTGGAATCGAAGTGCGGGTTAATTCTTTAATTGCCTTGTAAGTATACCTATCTCTTGCATTTTAGGTACATTCGAATTAAGCCCGCGGTATAAGTAACTACCTAGGTACTAGCATTGTTTACTTTCTTTGTTTACATTATTTGTTTACATTTTGATAAAATTATTATAACCTTCTTCTTTCTTTGCTACTTCAATTTATAAGGACTTGTACGTACGGGATTAGTAAAAATTATTATTAATTTATCAAATTTAATTTATTAAAGCCAAATTTAAAACATGACGTCAGAACGCGAGAAACGGGCATTTCAACGACGTAAGGAGCGCCTCCAGAATGAGATAGAGACGTACTTGGAACGGGCACAATGCATTTTCGATACCATTAATTCAATTCATTTGGGAGAAATTTATTTGCGGAAATTTAAAGTGCACGCGGCAGGCATTGACAACTGGCGTAAAGAATTTTTATTACTGGTAAAAGAAAAAAATGATTTAATTGCAGAAAGTGAGGAAGATGAAGCATCAGATAATAATATTATTCTGACATTTGAAGATTTATACGCTGAAATTAAATATACTTACGAGAATTTAAAAGACACAACAAAATCCTCAAGTGCAAATGATATTCCTTTAAAAAGGAGCATCCAACTACCACGATTAGAGCTGTGTGCCTTCAACGGAGATGTAAACAATTGGCCGGTGTTTTATGAAAATTTTAAATCTATGGTCCATGAGAATGACAGTCTAACGGAAGGTGAAAAGATTCAATATTTAGTTGGAAAACTGGTAGGAAAAGCTCAAAGCATTTGCCAAGGTTTATTGCCAACTGCTCAAAATTATACAATTTTATGGAATTCGTTGGTCAAGAAATACAACGATAAGCGCGTTCTGGCAACAACTTATCTAGAGAAATTGTTAAATATTCCTGCAGTGAAGGAACCATCTGCCTCAAACTTGGAGGACTTTATTGATCTATTTTCAGGTTTAACTGCTGCAATCAAACAGTTGAACATGGAGAATCTAGAAGACTTTATATTCATACACATTGCGTGTAAGAAACTTGACATGGATACGATTAAGGCTTTTGAAGTTTCTATACAAGATTCTCCAGACTCAGTAGATTCAGTAAAATTTGTGGAATTCATGAGAAATTACTCGCGAATACTACAGCGCGCAAACGGAAGTAGAAGCAGTAAAATTAACAATCAAATTAACGCGATGCCGCGCAAGCCCTCAGCTTCCCAGAAAAACGTTAGGGCATTTGTGACAGTTAATACTGACAAATGTTTGTTGTGCGGAGACAACAACCATTCAAAGTTGTACCAGTGTCCGAAATACACTATCCTGGACGCTCGGGAAAGGTACAATTTTATAAAATCAAAGAAATTATGTGTCAATTGTCTAAGTACGATGCATAATCTCAAGAATTGTAAATCAAAGGGAAGATGCAGCGTTTGTAATCGATCCCACCATACTAGCCTGCATTTCAACATGAATTTGCAAGCCGCGGCCGAAGAAAAGGCGGAGCCCCTAGCGCTTTGTGCTATGGGCCCTAATTCTAGTGAGGTAGAATCTACGGTTTTACTAGGAACTGTTTGTTGTGTAATCTTAGACAAGCGGGGTCAAAGACACACTATTCGCGCTTTATTAGACAGTGCTTCACAGAGAGACATAATAACGGCCTCCTGTTGTCGAGAACTTCATCTTGATGTAAAGACGACGCGAGACAAAGTTGTTTCAGGAATAGGGGATATTGTCAACCCTATCAAGGGAGTGACAACAATTACCCTTCTTTCGAGAGTTGAGAAATCGGTCAATTTTAAACTATCGCCTTTGGTGGTGAATCAAATAACTGATAAAATACCCGTCGCCAACATTGATATTGAAAATTTAGAATATTTAAAATCATTACGTTTGGCTGATGAAAAATATTTTATTCCCGGAAAAATTGACATGATTCTGGGTGCAGATGTATTCTCCCGTGTGATAAAACACAACACTATCTCACGAAATTTAGGCGAACCAGTTGCACTGGATACCCTATTTGGGTATGTGATACTAGGGAAAGTTCCAGTGCTACCGGCAATCAAAACAGATTATTGTTTCTTTTCAACAATTGAAATTGAAATGAAAAATATCTTGGAGTTGGAGGACGTACCGGACGTATCCACTCCGCAAATCGAGGAGCTGGTATGTGAAGAGAAATATACCAACACCACCACGAGAGACAAGACTGGTAGATTTTCCGTAATGCTGCCTTTCAAGACCGATCCGGGGCAGCTTGGTGATTCTCAGAGAGCGGCAGAGCGGAGATTTTACGCGTTGGAAAGGAAACTGCTTTCAAACTCTTCTGTAAAATTGGAATACGACCTTATTTTCAAAAATTATATACAAGAAGGGTATTTAAATCCTGTAAATATAAATTCGGATCAATGCTTGAGCTTGCAATACATAGCCCCGCATCATGCAGTGATACGTGAAAATAAATCCACAACTAAGGTTCGCGCAGGAATAGATGCTAGTATGAAAACTACATCAGGATTATCGCTGAATGATGTTCTA
Source organism: Agapetus fuscipes (assembly GCA_951799405.1). Classification (NCBI taxonomy): domain Eukaryota; kingdom Metazoa; phylum Arthropoda; class Insecta; order Trichoptera; family Glossosomatidae; genus Agapetus; species Agapetus fuscipes. Next base: position 5,247,506 of record OX637350.1, read on the forward strand.
CATACGGGTAGAAATCTTCAAAATGATCTATTTAAAATAATATTACACTTTCGCTTGTTTCCAGTTGCTCTAAGCGCTGACATACGTAAAATGTATATGCAAATTCTGGTAAATAAAGAGCATAGATGCTATCAGAGAGTTTTATATCGGTTTGATAAAAATGATCCACTTCAGCTTTTTGAATTTACACGCGTACCATTTGGCTTAAAGTGCAGCCCATACCTTGCAATGCGTACCGTTCGTCGTTTAATTGATGATGAGCGAACACGTTTTCCATTAGCGGCACTTGTAGCAGAGAGAGATATTTACATGGATGATTTGGTTTCTAGCTGTTTAAATGATGAAGAGGCTATCGCACTTTCAAACCAGTTGATTGAATTATTTCTTGCGGGCGGTTTTGAATTAGTGAAGTTCTCGAGTAATTCACCATCAGTCATGGGAGGCATTCCCTCAGCTTGTCGCATTTCTGAAGCTGTGGAGTTCAGTTCAGAAGATCAATGTACCATCCTTGGTTTGCATTGGTTGCCTGGAAAGGATGTTTTTACCTTTAGTGTCACTAACAAATTTCGTAAATGTACAAAACGAAATATTCTGTCGACAATTGCGCGCTTCTGGGATTTGATGGGGTTTGTAGCACCCGTGATTGTAACAGCTAAATTAATGATTAAATTTCTCTGGGAACATAAAATCGATTGGGACGATTGTCCTCCTCAGAGTATAATTTCAACTTGGGAAAATTATGAATCGGAACTCCCACTCCTTCAAAGTATTCAGCTGCCACGTCATACAGGTGTAACGCAGGAGTCGATTATATCCCTATTGGGATTCGCGGACGCAAGTGAGAGAGCATATGGAGCGGTGATATATATTCATGTATATAATCCTCCAAGTAAACGCGGAGAAATAAGTTTTAGCTTGTGCAAAGTCGCGAGTAGCTCCAAGTCGTACAATATCTTTAGCAAGACTTGAATTATCGGGAATATTGATATTGTCAAAATTAATGCGTGTAGTCATTGATACATATTCAACTCGCTGCCAAATTAATAATGTATACGCCTTTTCTGATAGTACAGTGGCACTCGCTTGGGTTCATTCACACCCATCCCGCTGGCAGACTTTCATCGCGAATAGAGTAACTATAATTCAGGATAATATACCTCCAAGTCAGTTTTATCATATTGCCGGGAAAGACAATCCCGCGGATTGTCTCTCACGCGGCCTGACTCCCGCACAATTAATTGACCACCCGCTCTGGTTTAAAGGCCCTGCCTTCGCGCGCTCACCAATTGAAGAATGGAATTTTTGTAAATTTGATCCAAATACTATTGAAAACCCGCCGGAACAAAAAATAAAAGTTATGACTGTAATGGATAACTTACCCAAGCAACCAACTTTATTAGGTTCACTCGCTGAACGAATCTCTTCCTGGAGTAAATTGTTAAGAGTTGTTATTTACATACTTCGTTTTATAAAAAGATTGTCATCAAAATTTGAAGTCTCTCACCTACGGTTTGCAGAAATCGTAATTATAAAAGACTTACAAAATCATCATTTTTCGAACGAAATTAAAAACGCGAAAGCCGGTAAAGTCTTATCTCCTGCATTTCGTAAGCTTAATGCCTTTATCGACGCCGATGGGTTGTTACGAGTAGGAGGGAGACTTGTAAACGCTGACTTAGCTTATGACAGTAAACATCCAATACTTTTACCAGGTCGCGGTCATATTTTGAATTTAATCATTGATTACTATCATAGAAAATTCTTGCATTCCGGACCTCAGTTACTGATGTCCCTTTTGCGACAAAATTTCTGGATTTTGTCGGCTAGAAATATTGTGCGTAAACGCGTCCAATTATGTAATACTTGTTATAAGGTTAATCCAAAATCACGCTTCCCCCTCATGGGGGATTTACCTGCCTGTCGGGTAAATGAAGGTAAGGCATTTTTCCACTGTGGCATAGACTACGCGGGCCCCTTAAGTGTGATTCCTTATAGAAAAAGAGGTGTGCACAAAATTAAAGCATACATTTGTGTGTTTGTGTGCTTAATCACGAAAGCGGTTCATATCGAACTCGCATCAGATCTAAGCACGGAAACATTTATTAACGCTCTTAAGCGATTTTTGTCGCGACGCGGGCCGGTAAAAATAATGTACTCAGACTGTGGGACAAACTTCATTGGTGCAAAATCTCACCTCGATGCTCTCTATGGTCTCCTGGAGTCTGAAGCTTTTCAAAATAAGTTCGACAGGGAACTAAGAGACCATCGGATAGATTGGAAGTTCAATCCCCCATCCGCCCCGCATTTCGGTGGAATTTGGGAGAGTAACGTGCGGAGTATCAAACTCCATCTGAATCGAGTAATTGGTAAACAATTATTGACATTCGAGGAAATGTCTACAGTACTTGCGCAAATTGAAGCAATTTTAAACTCCAGACCGCTTTCATGTTTGAGTGCCGATCCATCCGAACCTATTGCTCTAACCCCCGCACATTTTCTCACATTGACTCCTCTAAAGTCACTTCCGGCGACAGATACCTCCTCTAGAGACATTAGTTTACTGTCTCGTAAACAGTATGTGGACCATTTAGTTCAGTCTTTCTGGAAACGGTGGAAGGTGGAGTACCTTCACACTCTCCAAACGCGTCAGAAATGGAACACGGAAACAGAGCCAATCAAGATTGGATCTGTTGTCTTGTTAAAAACTGAAGGTAGTGCACCTCTTAATTGGCCACTAGGAGTTATTGAGGATGTCTTTCCGGGAGCGGACGGTATAGCTAGAGTAGTTAATGTCCGGACGAAAACTGGAACTTATAGGCGTCCAGTTGTCAAGGTTTGTCCGTTGCCAAATCAATAACATTACAAAATAATATACAGTCCACTCGCTAAATTAAGTAGATTTAAGTTATAATAATAAACAAATAAAAAAAAAAAATCATTGTTTTGAAAGGACTACGTCCTCTCAAGCTGGGGGGCATGTTTGGGCGAACTGTTAGGTAGGTTTGTTATGGGTAGCTGGCCATAAAATCCTTGTCCTTGTGCCTATAATCTGACCTATCCGATTTGCCCAATCACCTGTCTCCAGCCAGTACTTCTTCATACGCGGCCTTGGATAGACGTGTCCATCGCAGTGTACACCGCGCGCGAACGAAGGAGAAACCACACACAAAAACGCGACCAGTGCTCCGCGAAAGAGGCATCCATTGGAGATAAGGTGAGTCCAGACCATTTGATTCCGTGATTCCTTCCCCCTTGCTCCATTGGTTGGCTGCCTAGACAGATTTGTTGGGCAGTTCGTCCGATCGCGATAATCGAGAACCAGTTTGCGATCTCAAATCCTCCCCCACGCACCCCCTATGATAACGTCAAACTTGGCGTTATCAGTTAAAATCTTTAAAACAAATTACAAACGTTTTCGACCTAGTAGGTCATCATCAGGTATGCCTTTATTGTGAAAATAAACAGTGTTTTGTTTGAATTCATTAAAAAAATTATAAATTAAATAATATTTTTCTATTGTTTTCAATCATTTTTCACCATCATCAACATGGTTGTATATTGTATAACCCATTATTCGTCCACTGATGGCATCTATATGTACATATCTATAATCTAAGTTGCAAAGATATGCTTACTTTTCAAATTCATATTGTAGTTTTTTTAGGGTTCTAATGTTCTTAAAATTTTAAATATTGGTCTTCTTGATTAAAACTGCCGGGGATTTATTTTAAAGTAATTTATTTTGTTTACAATTTATTTTACAATTCACATGTATGGTTGACTTTCGCTGACTTGGCCTGTAACGGCTAGTAGTATTTAGAGACTGCCCTACTTGCAGGCGATTCACGCCTTTTATAGCAATTACAATAAAATTTTCTAGGCTTAATTTCGTCTGGAAATGTCTATGATATTCCAAAAGCTTTCAATAAAATTACTACTTATACAATATTTCCTTACTCAACTAAGTAACTAGTTAATAATAATTCATCCTACAGCTAGAATCTATATGCACCTACCCTTTTTATTTTGTTTATACCTAAGTACTATTTACATAACAATATATAACATACCCACAAACAGACACGTTTAAGTTCGCGCTTACAAATGCTGCATGTGTACTTACAATTCAAAATCAAAAACCAAACCTCAAATGAACATAAACTCTGCAGCTTTTGCCGATCATCCCTAAAACAGGAGTGAAATTGGCAAAGTAAACCATCATATCTTATTTGTGTGTTACTCGTATTACATTGTTATCCATTGGTTCATTATGTATTTAACTTGCATATTTTATATGGCTGGTCACGTATTGCACCCTCCGCGTGAATAGACTGGAATAAATAGTCTAATTTTTATTGTAGGCCACTCCACTAATTTTCATTGGCTAAATCTCAATAAAGGTAAATAGCTGTTGCCGTATTTGATTACAAAAAAAAGATCATGCAGTATATTTTTACGGATCTGAAACGATTCCAAACTTCAGGAGACTAACAAAATAATAAAACATGTACAAGAGTATGTACTAGCATTGATTATTAAAATTAATTAGTATCTACTCGTCCAGAAACCGTTAAAAATCCATATGGATGCCTACATATGCTGAAAATGTTGTGCACGTCCCTGCTTCCCCACTATTTGCTGTACCTTGGGTTATTAGAAAAAAAAAAACAAATTTTGAATAAAGTAAAATCTTTTTTCTTTGACACTTTACCACAAATTATTCATCACAAAAAGACAAGAAAAATACATTAGGAAGTAAAAAGCTTTTTACAAAATTTGTGGGAAAATCAAATAAGGTGAATTTTTAAAGACATCCTTTTGTGTAAATTTTAGACGAGTCCAACAGATTGGGTAAGACTTGAAAAAGTATTTAAAATATTCAAAAGGTACTTGCTAGTCATTTTTAATTAAAACTAGCTGTACCCGGCGTGTTTCACTACGCGATTTGGGGATGTACAACCAATTTATTCTAAAGTAAAAGGGCAGATTTAAAAGCCACAGCTAGGTGAAAATTTTCAAGGGTTCTGAAAAACTGCTGATTGTCATAAGATTGATATCAAACAGAGCATGATTTATTTATAAAGTGATCTACACGTTTTTTGATGATGTATTGCCACCACGGGTTCAGAACAAGGCGGCAGGAGTTACAAAGTTTATGTTCATGGAGGTTGTGAGTATGCATTAAATTGCTTTATAATAATAAATCTATAATCTAAGTTGCAAGGATATATTCATTTAAAGCTCTCAGATGTATGCCCACAAACCAACAAGTGTAGTTCGCGCTTACAAATGCTGAATGTGTACTTACAAATAAAATCCAAACCTCAAATGAACATAAGCCCCACAACTTTTGCCGACCTTCCCTGAAACAGGGGTGACATTGGCAAAGTGAACCATTTTTTACAGTATGGGTGGTCAGCCTCATACCAACCTATAAGTCAAGGAATATGAATAATAAATTACATTTAAATATAAAAAAGAACAAAACCTTACAAAGAAATCTACACAAAAAAAGTCAAAAATTTCCTATGCAAAAAATGTAGCAAATGAATACACCAACATTAGAAATCAACATTGCAGATTAGCCGCCACTTCTTCCTGTCCTTGCATACTTCTTTCATTTCATCCAGAGTCATAACCTTTTTCATACAAGTCCTCCTTTTATTATGACTCTGGATATCCCAGTCATTCGCTATTTCAGAGATTTGATCCTTCCATACTTTTCTCGGTCTTCCTCTACCACGATATCCATCTATTCTAGCAACATATACTTTCTTCGTCAATCTTTCATCACTCATTCTCTCCAAATGCCCGAACCATCTTAACATACTTCTTTTAATCTTCACTTTCACACTTTCCCTTACACCACATTCTTCTCTTACAAAATCATTCCTCACCCTGTCACTTCGTTTTTTCCCAATCATGCTTCTTAGATAGTCCATTTCTACTGTATGGACTTTACTAATTTCCCTTTCACTCACCGTCCAGGCTTCACTTCCATACATCAAGGTTGGCACTAGTATACCACCGTGCACCGCCAATCTAACATTTTTTGAGAGATTTTGGTTCCTGGCGATGCAAGCGGTCGCACCCAGTACACACCTGCCTTTCATTATTCTTCTTTCAAATTCACCGGCCATTCTTCCATCTTTTTCAAACTTACTTCCCAAATATACAAACTCATTTACGACATCAACATTCATTCCATTAATTTTAAATTCATAATTCATATTTTCATCATCTCTTTCAAAAATCAAAACTTTCGTCTTTCTTGCATTCAACTTCAAATTATTACCTTTCAAAGCTTCGTTCAATCTAGAGAGCATCATTTGCAATTCCACTGCTGAATCAGATACAAGGACTGCATCATCCGCATACAGTAGAACGCTTACTTTGCTCTCTCCTATCATTAATCCACAATCATCAAGTCTAGCATCTCGAACACACTTGTCCATGACTATGTTAAATAGCCATGGGCTCATCACACATCCTTGCCTTACACCCTTAAAAACTTCAAACCATTCACTATACTCACCATCAATACGAATGCAAGCCATACTATTCTCATAGTTCGCATGCACCGCATTGAGTAGAGCTCCATTCACTCCGTATGCTTTCAAAACATCCCACAACATACCTCTGTCCACTGAGTCAAAAGCCTTTTCCAGATCCACAAAGGCCGTGAATAGTTTCCCCCTCACCGACAATTGTTTTTCAACAATTTGTCGTAGAGTGAAAATCTGATCAACACAGCCTCTACCGGCCATAAAGCCGGACTGTATATCGGAAACCCTTTTGCTAGTAGTCAGAATCACATTTTTTATAATCACCTTACAGAAGACTTTTCCTGGTATACTGAGTAGACTGATTGGTCTGAAGTTCTGACAGTCTTTTTTGTCCCCTTTACCTTTGTAAATGGGAACAATGACTGCCTTCCTCCAATCCATCGGTACCACTCCTGCATTCACACAAAGCTTACATAATTCAAACATCCAATCTATCACACATTCACCTCCTGCTTTCAACATTTCACCATTTATACCATCAAACCCAGCAGACTTCCCATTCTTCAGACGTGAAATAGACACTTTCATTTCTTCTTTCAAAATCTTCAATTCATTCTCTTCATCTGTCTGTTCATAAATTCTTCTTTCACCCTGGCCAAAAATTTCTTGAAAATAGTTCTTCCATCTCTTGCATACTTCTTCATTCTCCCATACCATCTCACCGGCAGCACTTTTGACTCCCGGAGTGGTCAATGCAGAAGATTTATTTCTATCCGCATTGATCCACCTCCAAAATTCCTTCTTACTGTCGGTGAAACTTTTGTTAATCCTTTCATCAATCTTTCTTTGTTCATTCATCTTGCTTTCATAAATTATAGTCTTTGCCATTCTCTTAGCTATCTTATATTCGTCTTCTAGCTTTCTATCATTTCTATCATTCAGCCAATTTTCATAACACTTTTTCTTAACTTTCACAGCTTCTTTCACTCTATCATTCCACCAGGCATCTCCTTTCAATTTTCCACCTTTCGTTACCCCACATACTTTTTTAGCACATTCAATCTTTCCTTCCTTCAGATCTTTCCACATGCTTTCAATATCTTTTCCACACACATTCTTCTCAAGTTCATTTACACTTAAAATTTTGTGGAGCTCTGATACATACTTCTCTTTCACATTTTCTTCATTCAGCCTTTCTACTTTTATTCTAGTCATTCTTACTTGCTTCTTGCGTTTCTTCTTTCTTACTTCACCAAGCATTATTTTAGCACATAAGAGATAGTGATCACTGCCTATTTCAGGCCCGCGGTAGACACGGCTATCTCTTACGGCTCCTCTCAGTCTTTCATCCACACAGATGTAGTCAATGATTGTGCGACTTCCCACAATCTGCCTCGTGTACTGATGCACATCCTTATGCCGAAACCAAGTATTCGATGCAAAAAGACTGTGCTCCGCACACAAAGCAATCAGATGTCGCCCATTATCATTGACTACACCTCTCCCACCAGGACCAATAATTTTCAAACATTCATCCCTCTGCGCACCTATCCATCCATTCATATCACCTAAAATTACAATGTTTTCATTCTTCTTCCTTTCATGCACAACCGCATTCAGCTCATTCCAAAAACTCATTCTCACCTCCATACACTCTGAATCAACAGGAGCATAACAGGTCACCAAGAAAAGTTTCAAACTGTTAATTTTGAATTTAACAACCAAAATCCTGGGAGAAATTCTTTGGTAACCCGCTATGCATCCCTTCACACACTCACTCACAATCACACCTACACCCTGCCTTTCATTCCCATCTTCCACACCTGACCAAATATACAATTCACCATTCGCTAATACTTTCTCACCATTCCCTTTCATTTTTGTTTCTGTCACACCCATTACTTTTATTCGTTTCTCTTTCATTACATTCATAATTTCTTTCTCCTTGCAATCATTCATCTTCCTTACATTCCATGTCCCAAAAACCCATTCATTCTTTCTATGAAAATTAGTGGTGGCATTTCCACAATGTACAGATTTAAAATTATTGTTGGTGGCCATTGCCAAAACAGCTTTTATGTCATTAAATTGCCAATGCATTAAATTGCCTTTGATGTCAATGTGAGATTAGTAGTTTTGCGATGTATATGGAACGTGGTTTAAATCAGTTTATTTACTTTATTTAAATTACATACACAATTCTAAATTCCACAAAAATACTTTGCTAGTACGAGTAATTTAATTGAGATGAAAATCCGCACGATGCCTTTTTTAATGTTATATTCAGGTTTATTGAAAAAATACGAGTAGCTACAAGCTTTTGTATAGTGAAATCATGCATATACGAGTAGAACATCGATTTTAAAACTTACATTTTTATAAATTACTGAAAATTAAAAATTAAATCATAATTTTGAAGCTTTAAAAATTTAAAAGGTTTCCCGATAAAAAATGTTTTAGCAAATTAAGCTATTCTGAAACAATATTTTTTGAAAATTTATTATATATATTTTTTTTGTATTATTCATGGAGGTATACTTTATTTAATATATGTATTTTTAATGTATCTACACATTTTTTCTTTTCTTGACTTGAAGTCAGTGTAAATCTGATCACTTATAGGTACTTATAGGAAACTGGAGTGGTATTTGAAAAAGGGAGCAAGTTTTTAAAGCATGGAGGGGTCAGTCTCATCCCAATTTGTTAGTCAAGAATCATAAATGTGTATCTTTAACACTTAGATATAATAGATTGTGGGTCCAAGACTTTAAGAAAATAATCCGACTAAAATTTAGGTTAATTACTATTCAATTTAAAAAAATTCAAACCAATGAATGATAAAAAGCTTAACCATCTAAAATAACATTTTCCACCGACCCTCTTAAAAAGACAAAGCCATTGGTTAAGACCTTTTCATTTTGACAACTTCAATTAAAAAAAACATTATTACCATACTTTTCCCAGCTTTACTTTTTTATTAAAAAAACTTTAATTATCTCCTGAAATCACCAACAGTTACAAAACTTGTTTCTTTTAAATTATATTTTATGAGAGAATAGTTAATGTGGAAATATGGTAAGAGAAGACCAGTCATCTAAATGTGAGGAGTGACTAAAAAATAATAGGAGTTTTCTGTTGCTATTTTTTTCTTTTCTTTATTCCCCTTGGAGAATATTCTCCAATAGACTGAGTGCACGTACTCCGTTTTCAGTATTCAGTATTCCCTTCCGTGGTTCTGAGCATCGTTAAAGCACTGATTTTTTTTTATCATTTAGTGTTATATGAAAAAAAATCTGAGAAGACTATCTTGGACCGGTCCGTAGTCCGTAGTGGCAACACTTCGGACTCGTAAATCGAAGGTTGTGGATTCGGATCCCGGCGGAGCACAAAAATATATCATTTATATTTCGAATGTGCTCTTCGCTGGGTTGAAAAATTCATAAACCTTTACCAATGACCGGTCATCAAAGGTCCATCCAGCCTTACAGCAACTGGGTCTTGCTTGAGTATTGGCGCTTTGTAGCGACGACCAAGCTCGTACACCTCTGCGGCACTACAACAAGTGTCATAGACCCCTAGAGTCTTTAGAATCTAGGGAGTCTCCCGCACAGGATTTCTTAAAAAAAATAAAAATGATTTGATCTGAAATAACTGGATTATGAATGATTGCGATACAAACGAAAACATAAAATTGAGAGTGCAAAGGTGTGCAATAAAAAAGTTCGTGTATCTGAAAAGAATGGACGACAAATGACTGATAAAAAGAGTGTGCAAAGAAAATGTCAAACGTAAACGTGAAAAGGAAGACCGAGTAAAGAACAGATTGATCAGATACGGGAGATTTCAAATAACTGGTTGGTATGAGGCCGACCCCCTGTGCTGTAAAAATCGGTTCACTTTTGCCAATGTCTTGTTTATTTGTATGCACGCATGCAGAATGTGTGGGCGCGAATCTACATGTGCCTGTCTGTGGGAATGCATTTAATATGAGCCTTAAATGTTAACGTATCTTTGCAGCTTAGATTATAGATAGATTATAGAAACACACTTTTTTCCTTCTATATCTAAATGATATCCATAAATGTTTTGACCATTCAAATTTTTTGTTACATGCTGATGACATGAAGATCTTTAAGGCTATTAAAACAGAACAGGACTGCCTCGATTTGCAGTCTGATTTAAATAAACTATCTAATTATTGTATTCATAATAAACTGTTTTTAAATATTAAAAAATGTCAGTCAATAACCTTTGCTCGTAAACGAAAACTTATAAATTTTACTTACTCATTGGAAAACATTATTCTTAACAAAGTTGACTTTGTCCGAGATTTCGGAGTTGTCATGGACAGTAAGCTCGTCTTTGATCTTCACATAGCTTCTATTACCCAAAAAGCATACAGAATATTGGGTTTTATTCTTCGCATATCCACACCATTCAAACAAGCTCACACTTTAAAAATCCTGTATTATTCATATGTCAGGAGTCACTTGGAATTTGCTTCATCAGTTAGGAACCCTCAATATAAAGTTTACATTAACAGCATTGAGTCAATTCAAAAGAAATTTGTAAAACATTTAAATTATCGCTAAGACTTACAATCTCTTCAGTCAAGGCGAATTATGTGTGATCTTAAGTTTTTGTTCAATATTCTTAATTCAAACGTTGATAGCATCCCCCTACTGAACAAGATTAACATTAAATGTCCCATCCGCTCTACGCGTTCCGCCGCCTCTCATCTTTTCCATATAGCACCATGCAAGTCTAACTACACGCTGAATTCTTTCATCAACCGTAGCTGTAACATATATAATAGGCATTTTTCTGAATTTGATCTATTTAATGATCCTTTATTATATTACCCTTCATCGTCGTCTTTCGTCGTCACTCGCTTTGAGTTTCGATTTTCAAAACTAATGCCGTCACAGCAGATGAAATACATTTGCAAACATAGAAAAGAAAATTTTGTATATATGCTGCAAAACAGGACCATTCATGTATGTGTTTGAGAAACACACTCAAATACACTATAACTTCTTTCAATATTTACAAAAAAAAAATTTTTTTCGTAAAACAGTAGTTTTTAGTAGAAGTAATTATAATTTCTGAAAAAAGTATTTTTTAAAAAGCCGCCACATTTTTTTAAATCTGTTTTTGTTTTGTATTGAAATGTAAGAAAATGTATGAAAAATGGCAAAAAAACTAAATAGACATCTAGCGGCAAAATTCGAAAGTTTTTTTTTTTTTTTTCCCCTTTTTTTTTTAAAGTAAATTTTTTGAAGAGGAATGAATTTCACCAAACTTTATTTCTTGGCCAGAAACAGGTATTTATTTAGACCAGCAATTAGTAATTTAAAATATAACGGGGAAACCAAATTTCCTTGAAAGGTTTTTACAAATATAGATGGCAAAAGACGATTTTACATAATAAATAATGGAGATTTTCAACAAAATTGCTTTTTTTTTACCCAATATTTTGAAATACCTACGTATAAGCAATTTGAGAGTTAGGGATGTACCTATATAATCTAAGTTGCAAAGATATACAGCATTTTTAAAATATAACGGGGAAATAAAAAAAATCGTTGAAAGGTTTTTAGAAATATAGATGACAAAAAACGATTTTTCATAATAAATAATTTAAATTTTCAACAAAATTGCTGTTTTTAGCCAAAATTTTCAAATACCTACGTAAAAGCAACTTGAGAGATTTAGGGATGTACCTAGATAATCTAAGTTGCAAAGATATATAGCATTTAAGTTTTATATTAAATGCATACCAACCTATCTAAAATCTAAATCTATAATCTAAGATGCAAAATATAGTACATTTGATATTCATGTTAAATGCATTCCCTCAAGCACACACTTATAAGTTCGCGCTTACACATGCTGCATGTGTCCTTACAACATAAAAACACAATCTCTAATGAACATAAGCTCTGCAACTCTTTCCCATCTTCCCTCAAACAGGGGTGACGTTGGCAAAGTGAACCATTTTTACAATATGGGTGGTCAGCCTCATATCAACCTATAAGACAAGGAAATTATTTTGATTTCTATTCTTTATAATCTGTAATCTAAGTTGCAAAGCTATATAACATAGTTATATAACAGTGACAAAACGATACATGACCACATAACAAAGTAACAAAACAGCACAGTGACAAAAAAGCACGGGGACAAAACAAATAGTGAAAAAACAGGAAGGTGACAAAAAAGAACAGTGACATAACAGCACAGTGACAAAACAGCACGGTGATAAAACCGCACAAGGATATCACAGCACAGTGACAAAACGGCACATTGACAAAAAAGCAAGGTGACAAAACAGCACAGTGACATAACAGCACAGTGACAAAACAGCACGGTGACAAAACAGCACAGTGTATAACAGCACAGTGACAAAAAGGCACATTGACAAAAAAACACGGTGACAAAACAGCACAGTGACAAAACAGCATAGTGACAAAACAACACGGTGACAAAAAAGCACAGTGAAAGAACAGCACAGTGACAAAACAACACGGTGACAAAACAACACGGTAACAAAACAGCACAGTGACAAAACAGCACAGTGACAAAACAGCACAGTGACAAAATAGCTCAGTGACCAAACAGCACAGTGACATAACAACAGGGTCACTAAACAGCACAGTGACAAAAAAGCACGGTGTCAAAACAACACAGTGACAAAACAGCACAGTGACAAATCAGCAGTGTCAAAACAGCACAGTGACAAAACAACACTTTAACCAAAAAGCACAGTGACATAACACAAGTACACTAGCAGACTCGTAAAAGTTCACGCTTACACATGCTGCATGTGGACTTACAACATAAAAACCCAACTCAAATGAACATTAGCCCTGCAACTCTTGCCGATCTTCCCTGAAACAGGGGTGACGTTGCCATAGTGAACCATTTTTGTAACAGTATGGGTGGTCAGGCTCATAACAACCTATAGGTCAAAAATTTTAATATTTGCATACACTATCGATGTATTTATTATATTAAGGTATAACCGTTTACAGTGCGGGATATTCACAGTATTTTTTTGTAATGGCGGATTTTCATAAATTTATTTTATCAAAGCCTATCAAATCTAAGTAAATGTTCTTTTACAAAAACTGCGTGTTTTTATTTAACATGTTTTTTATACTACGAAGTTTAACACGAGGAAACTATGTGCAATATAAACATAAAACAAATGTTAAGGGGTTGGGCTGCGTAGCAGCCAGGGGCAACGCCCCTAGTAAAGTTTCATTGCTTAAAACCTTTGACTATACCTACCTGTTAACTGAACTTTGAATTTGTATTTTTTTTCACATGTATATTGTGTGTAGATATGTTTTTTACATGTGTATCATCTCTACTTTTATTTTCTTTATAATCTAAAATTGGAAAATTTACTGGTCTTCTCAACTTTCAATCTAACCTTGTAATTTTTCTGTAACTGTTTTTTTCCATAATAAAAAAATATATATACATATATATAATAATAATAATAATACATAGTAAGAAAAAGAGAAAAGCGTGCATGAATGTGGAGGAGATGAAAGAAGTGTACAAGGACATAGCAAAGTGGAGACACATCTGCTGAGGTACTGGCCAACCCTAATGGAATTGCGGCTGGATCCAAGTACAAGGGATAAAAGCACCAGTCCGTTCACTTTTACGTCGCACCTCATAGAGTCTGCTGCTCGAGTTGATGGTGACTTATTGTCCGAACAAAGTTTTAGTTGCGAGCGTTCAACACACAAAGCACAACTAACCTAGCGAATGTTTACTTACACTTGGAAAGTTGTAGACCAAGTCGCTCGGTTTCCGCAACAGACCGCTATAATGCTCAAACGTACATTATTTAGATGGTTGACTACCTAATTATCTTTTAAAGTTGTTATGTGAAGCAGTTACCAGTTAGCACGTAGTACCATTGTACAGATCGCTCCGTAAGACTAGTGGTTAATGGTTAAGATTTGAAATAGGAAGGTAGTGGGATTTGAATCCTAAAAGAACACGAAGAAATGTATTTCATTTTTTTTAAATATGGCCTTCACTAGGTTAAATTACATACAATATAAGGTTTTTTTTTTTAAAACTCAAGGTTTAATCATGTTATGTCTGGTCCATAGCTCAGTTGGTAGAACGCTTGCATTCCATGCTAGAATACCCACGATCCCCACAAAGGGTTTCAAAAATTATTTCCCGTTTCGATGTTTATTATTCAAACCCAAAATAAAAATACTGTCAGGCTTACTTAGGCTTCACAAGAATTGGTGAAACCATCCCTCCGGGAGCTTTTTCAAGTGAAGTGGTTAGCGTAAGTTCATCTCTTTTATCTGTTAGAATAAATAGATTCCATTTTTTATGGTTTGTGTATTAACACTGTGAAAATTCATATTAATTGATTTTTATCTTCTTTAGAAACAAAATTCTATTTACACACTGTTGATTTTCACATATATTGATTTATTTTAATTATAAATTACAAACGATTTCGACCTTATGGGTCATCATCAGGTAGGAATACTAAACAAATAAATAAATAGATTCCACTTACAGCATGCAACCCCTTCGAGGACAACTATATGTGCAGCTTACTTGCGTTGCCTTTTGCGAAATTGCGTTTCATTTAAGGATGCTAAATGGGAGAGAGAAATGATCAAGAAATGAAATGCTGGAGAGATGTTTTCTGAGTCTATGTGAGATGGAGCTTCCGGACGTTTCACCCATGTCTACGATGGTCTCCTTCAAGATGACAGTGAAATGACAAAGATGATCTTGATAAAACTGTGATGAAACATTTCTCCAGCATCATCAACCGGCCGTATAAGCCTAAAACTCCTCTTCAAGAAATAAAATGTCTGGTATTACTTTTAGCCACAACTACCTGGTAATGCATTTATGTATTCTGGTAGTTTCAGGAAGTATCAAGGTACTCCGCAAGCTTAAGCTCCTCGCTGCAGCAGACCATTTATTATGCGCTCGTTCTGCGAAGGGAAATTATTCACTGTGAGCCAACTAATATCTGCGCTTGCAAAAGGTACCTTACCCCACGTGTAAAACTTACGCGTTTACCAAAAAATGTATCGGATCTGAAATAGCACATCCAGGGAGAGTTTCAGATTCTAAACATCTTTGGGAAACGCTCTCGTTGCGTAAGGTGCAGTTTTATACTTGAGGTACCTGTAACAGGTAACGGCAGCTGCAATAAAGATGTACATTTATGGAAACTATATTTATTTATATTTAATGCAAGGATGAAAACATCATGAATATGAAATGGTATGAAATATTATATATAAAACATGGAAAATATCCCTTTGGTATTTTTTTTTCATTTCATATGTTAATGATTTTTCCCCAAAAAAATACGATATATCCTTGTTCATAATTTTTGGGCGAATGCAAAAATTGGAAAGCACCATTTCGGTGTTTTCGATACCGAGAGGAAAAGGAACGGATGTATTTAAAATACGCAAGTGCGAGGAAGATAGATAACACAACGAGAAAGTTTATTGTTAGCGTGCGTACACATTTTGTAGAGAAAAAAAAACAGTGGAGTGACTCAGATTTCTGCCAGTGTAGGTCGAAAAATTTGCATTAAATTCTCTAAATTTTATCTGTCTGTTTGCTTGAACATTGTTTTCAGAAGTGTTATGAAAACGGGTACCAAAAAGGATCCTTGAGGGACATCCAGTTGGGAAAAGAAGAGTTGGCAGAACTAGGCTGATATGGGAGGATGAGGTGAGGAAGGACGCAAGCTAACTGCTGCAGGTGACAGACTGGAAAGCCGCAGTGGTAGACAGGAGGAGTTGGAGGCAAAGGCTGATGGACGCCAAGGGGAGATATGAGCTGTAGGGTCATCGAAGAAGAAGAACGTGTTATCAAAATACTAGACTTTCCTTGACTTATAGGTTGGTATGAGGCTGACCACCCATACTGTAAAAAATGGTTCACTTTGCCAATGTCACCCCTGTTTCAGGGAAGGTCGGCAAAAGTTGTGGGGCTTATGTTCATTTGAGGTTTGGATTTTATTTGTAAGTACACAATCAGCATTTGTAAGCGCGAACTACACGTGTTTGTTTGTGGGCATACATCTGAGAGCTTTAAATGAATATATCCTTGCAACTTAGATTATAGATTATTATTTATAGATTATAGACCAGCTTTAATAAAAACAAGTTATAGAAACACTCAATCAACAAAGTGATTAATTAATAGAGCGATAGAACGAATAACTCTTCTTTTATTGATCACAGCTTTAGTGTGTGAGGTTCCCAGTGCTCCCGCGTGATAAAGAATGATGGACGAGGTGGATTTCTCACGAGGCAATAAAAGAGCTCCCGTGCAAAGGCTTTTCCTTGTTCCACAAGTATAAAACAACGATTAAAATTAAACCGCTCAGGTACACCGCGTGTCGTTGGCATCTTGGACCGGTCCGTAGTCCGTAGTGGCAACACTTCGGACTCGTAAATGGAAGGTTGTGGATTCGGATCCCGGCGGAGCACAAAAATATACCATTTATATTTCGAATGTGCTCTTCGCTGAGTTGAAAAATTCATAAACCTTTACCAAAGACCGGTCACTGAAAGGTCCATCCAACCTTACAACAACTGGGTCTTGCTTGAGAATTGGCGCTTTCTACAGCGACGACCAAGCTCGCAGAGGGCTCTTGAGGTGTGATACACACAAAAACAGCGCTCACCAAATAAATCATCCTAATATTATTATTATTATTAAACTCTACCATACCACAAATGTATAGAAACTTAAACGCCCGTTAGAGGTGATTTTTCAGTTTGTAAAATTTTTTGTTGAACGCCGTGTTTGAGTGTACAGGTAATGTTTAATACTTGGATTACTGTTCCCATATCTATCCAGGTGAGATATGCCGTTGCGGTCGGAGACTTAAGACTCCTGAAAAAAGTGTGAGTTACTAGTTTATTCCAAGGTTGTTGATATGTTATTATACAAATAATAACATATTTTTTTAATTCTTTAAATAGTACATACATACATTAATTAAACAAATACATATGTCCTAATTATATACATTTAATTTGTATTTTTTTTTCTTTTTCATCTCTTCTCAATTTATTCTTCAATATATTATATATTTTCTGTTATATATTTTCTCAATTTACTCTTGAACCCAGCTATTGTCTTTTCCTCTGTTATTTCCTTCCCCATTTCCTTAAATTCTCTCATCGCTTTACATTAATAAAAAATAAAAAGACGTGATAGTTGCCGCGGTCGTTAGCCGAAGAAAGAGCCAAAGGACTACGGAAACAGTCGTGTTCTTTCAGCACCACCCGAAGTTTCCCGAAGCCGCATGCTGCCTGAACTAGTACACACCAGTCTGTCAATATTTTTTGTGCTCTAGAAAAATCTAAAACGCAATTAAAAACATACTCCGGGTGGTTTTCTTTGCATAGGTATACGAAATGCCAGAGTATAATTTTTTTAAAGTTAGTAATTTTGATTCTTC
The DNA here is from genome assembly GCA_951799405.1 of Agapetus fuscipes. NCBI lineage: Eukaryota > Metazoa > Arthropoda > Insecta > Trichoptera > Glossosomatidae > Agapetus > Agapetus fuscipes. The sequence continues at coordinate 5,265,506 of OX637350.1, forward strand.
TCTTTACCCCCAGTATGGGATGGACTACCACCCTCCCCCCAACCCAAGCTACCCCTCTTGTCCAATTTAACACAGTTATTACGCAAAGGTATAATTGGATTTGCGAGATTTGTTTTTCGCCGGGCAGTGGTGCCAACTTCTGTGCCATTAATAATGATTATTTCGCGGTTTTGCGCGCCGGATCAAGGAATACTTTTGTTTGAAGTTCCCTCCCCCCCCCTCCCCCACCATTTTGAAGGTTTCACTTAATTTTGAAGGGTCTTCATCAGATGTGCTTTTCATTTTTCTATAATTAGAGATGTGTGCTTGTGGGCATGCATTTAATAATGAATGTTTAATGTTCATTTATACTGGTAACTTGGACTATAGATAGATTATAGAGATCGTAAACTATTGCAAGGATTTACTAGAGAAGTACTGAAAAAAAATTGTTACTGAAAAAGTATTGAAATAGATAAGCACCGAGTATTTCATGAAATAGGTTTTACAATGGTTCCGTTAGCAACGCAACTAATCTAAATCTAAATCTAAATCTAAGCTGCAAAGATATGTATCATTTGAGATTCATATTAAATGCATTCCCACAAGCAGACATGCATAATTTCGCGCTTACACGTCCCGCATGTGGACCTACAATATAAAAAACCCAATCTCAAATTAACATAAGCCCTGCAACTCTTGTCGACCTTCCCTGAAGCAGGGGTGACATTGGCAAAGTGAACCATTTTTTACAGTATGGGTGGTCAGTCGCATACCAACCTATCAGTCAAGGACTAAGCTGCATATATAGCGACTTTTTCTCGTATTTTCCTTTCCCGAATAGACGTTTTTTGGCTGCTGGAACTTATATATCGATCGTGGATTTTACATGGCCGGCTTTGTGCTGTGGAATGCCCTATCCAATGAGCTTAGAGCTCTAACGAGTACAAGTGCGTTTAGGTCGGAATTAAAGACATGTTTGTTTCGGAGATGTTAGAGTTGAATAGAGCTCTTGCAGTGATTTATCACAATACGGCACTATTAATATTGTCAGTGTTATTAATTTTCTTGAATTTTGCACACAAATTAAACGTTATTTGAAATGAAAGCAACAAAGGAACCGTTGCAAGTTTTCCTTTATTATAACGAATGGAAATGCAACTTTTAGACGGGGTGGTATATTTTACGCTAGGAAAGCTTTTATCCAGTGTACACGGGGATTAGGGTGGATCTTCACTTTCACCCTCGGGCAAACTGCAAACAACAGTGAACAATATGTATTAAAAATGCAGGTCTGTGCAACGAAACACAATACACCTGGTATCTACTTGTACCCCGAGTATAAAAGATACTAGCTTACGCTCACACGTAGTAAAAATACTACGATGGGAAACACACTTCGGAATAGAATAAGAAAAATCAGGAATTAGTGTCGTACGGAAGACATAGTAAGTTGGGTTAGACAGCGAAGACGATATCGGTAGCAGCATTTATTTTATTTTATTTATTGGAAAATTTTCTTTAGCGCCGTATTGCGATCACAGGGGGACCCCTAAGGAAAACGCATTGAATTAGATATTAAGTTTTTTAAATTAATATCAAATTCAATATTGAAATAAACTTAATTAGCCATACGTCAAGGAAACATTATTATTCCTTGATTTATAGACCAAATAGGTGAGATTGCGAAAGAATGGAACTTGCAGAGTGAGAATAAGAGAAGAGTTTGTATGAAGAAAGTGATGAATGTTGAAGAGATGAAAGAGGTATGCAAGGACAGAACAAAGTGGAGACGCATCTGCGGAGGTACCGGTCACCCCTAGTGGAACGGCGGCAGGATACAGTTCAGTACAGTATAGGTTGGGATGAGGCTGACCACACATACTGTAAATATAGTTCACTTTGTCAATGTCACTTCTGTTTCAGGGAAGGTCGGCAAAAGTTGCAGAGTTTATGTTCATTTGAGGCTTTGATTTTTTTTTGTAAGTACAGAGACAGCATTTGTAAACACGAACATATACGTAATATAAGGTCGCAAAAGTTGCAGGGTGTATGTTCATTTGAGGCTTGGATTTTATTTATATTTTAATATACCTTTTTCAACTTGGATTATAGACTTGAACACTTCAAAATTTGAAATTACCAAATAAAAAACTATTTCCAATTCAACAATAAAAAACCATGGCCATCTAAGAAATACTACAACGCTTCTGTTATACTTGAAAATAGGTTTTCACTTTCTCAAAAAAAAGGTCCATCATAAATAGGGCAGTTGAGACATGGGTGGACTTATTTTTATGAACAAGGCAACAGTCTGTGCGGGTAAGTTATTACCAGAGGGTCGATAGGAAGATTTATCTTGCGAAAGCTGACACTCGTAAGTTACCAAGCAAAATCACTTTATACTCCCAGTAAATCTTAGTATAAATCTGTACAACTCAAACACAGAGTTTTATCAAAAAATACACGGAAAATTAAACACTCACTAGAGGCACTGTTTAAGTATCTATACATCTTGTAGTTGAGTTTCTTACTAGAGTTATGGCAAATCCTAGATAATGCGACGCCTTCCCCGCCCAAGGAGATATTACATTTCTGGAATATTCGTAATATCGGATAGACTAACTAACATCTGAGAAGTCTACATTGAAACTAACGGATTTAATTAAGGGGGCTGTGTGACTTGGAGGTGGCCGTGATTCCATTAGGATACGGATTCAAACATTTTACAAAAATCTAGAATCAATTTGTAAAAGTTGATTCTTGAAAGTGATATGAACGTAGAAATTGTATTCAAAAGAAGGAAATTTATGTAAAAGAAGATTTTCCGGTCGGCAGCTCAGTTGGTAGAGTGATTGCATTGCATGCAGAGAGCTCGGGTGAATCCCACCGAGAGTGTCAGAAATGATTTCCCGTTTCGTTGTTTATTTTAAATTCCAAAATAAAATACCGGCAAGGTTAACTTAGCCTGCACAAGAAATGAGTGCCAGCTCTCTCAGGAGCTGGAAAACCCACACTTCAACTGAAGAGGTTGACTTACGGCCGACCCTCTTACCTGTAAAAATAAATAGGTTCTATTCGTTACAACGCGGCAAGAGGTTACACTATCAGTGTACGTTTCTTTTCCTCGATGGATGGATGGACGAATAATTTAGGCTGTTAACATTGCCGTTGAATAACTTTATTAATTCTAGATTACCGCTTTTGGCTTAGAGGCAACAATAACAGGGAATGCGGTAACCAAAATACATCATTTTCTAATTTAAATCGAAAAACAATCGAATCACAAATTGTTTTCACAAATCAAAGGAAATTATTGCTTTTGATTAATATCCGCCGCAAATTCACACAGTTGCCTGATTCTGGAAAATCATATTACTAGCTCGTTGCATTGTATCTACAAAGTATCATTTGTCAGGTGACAGCTGAGCTGATACGTGGTAACATATTAGGTACATGCTGATACATATTAGGCCGTACCATAATTATTATTTTTCTATTTTAATTGAAGCAGTGATTTAGAAAATAACACGGTTTCCAAACGGTTTTAACTGAAGCAAAATTGTTGTAAATATATCTTAAAATAGTCATTATCACACAAGATCATTAAAATAGGAAAAACTTTTATCGTAGGTGTATTTGAGAAACTAAGTTTTCAATTAATTGATTAAGAAAGAGATATTTTTTAAAGTCGAAACATTTTTTCAAAGCTAATAAGCACATATAGTGCAAATTTTTACCGTGGTAAAAATTTGGAATTTAAAAAAATTCCGTTTTAAAAATGCCAACCTCTTCGCATAAAGTGGTGGTTTCTCTGTTCCTTGGGCAGCAAGTTTTAATTTCATGTGATGTTTGAGTAAACCTTGACCGTGCTATGATTTTTGTTTTGAAACAAGCACCAAAACAGGAATAATTTCCGACACCCTTGTTGCGGATCGAACCCCAGTCCCTTTGGTTTTAAACGTAAGAGGTTCTGTCAATAACAAAAATGTTTTTTTTTTTTTTTTTTGTGAACACTGTTATTCTATATTTATCCCCTTAGTGTTTCTTTGTCTTATGTCCATGAGAGGTTATTTCACATGAGCAATGTTTGTGTGTGTACTGAACCTATGTTTTTTTATGAAAACAGAAAATGTATTTTAAATATATTTAAAACAACTCTCACATTATCGTGTTGTACGTTTTTTTTAGCTCAGATTTTATAGAATGTGATTTTCAAGACAATTTCATTGAAAGGTTACGATTGAATCCAATGGTCGATAAGCCAAACAAGCACTGGGGGAAACAATTATGTAAATTAACCTCAAAAACCTTGTGCGTCGCTATAAAAAATGTCAATTCTCAAGCAAGATCCAGCTTCTAACAAAGCTATCTACAGAACGTTTCATCAACTATAATATTTGTGGTTTGTGAAACTTTTGTTTTTCGTGAACCACCCTAATGCGCATGACGTGATGGCACAGTTTGTGTTAAGCCAAACCATAATCTCGTATGACTGTTGACCGCACGCCATACAGAGGTCCCCACCGCAACATGTCACTACGAAATGTACACACAAACAGACTAGGGCAGATCTATGTTACAGTATACGATGCGTCCACTTCACAAATCCTAGATACATTATAATAGTAGATTGTTATTGCGCTACGCCATTGTTTATCCGTTCATACTAATAGTTGTATTCTATCAATTTGATATTGATTTAACAATAGATAGACTCTTCGTTACTTAAGTGCTTATTTGCCTTATCTCTAACAGAGGTGCTTTTCCATGGGCAATGTTTGTATGTGAACTGAACCAATGTATATTCATATGAAAACTGGAAATTAATTTTATAAAATATTTAAAACCACTCTAACATTAACGTATTTTTCTTAGCGCAGATTGTGTAGAATGTGATTCTTAAGACAGTTTCATTTCAAGGTCATCTTTGAAAAAATTGGTTGGAGTTTTTACTTGGTAATGATGTAGAAGAAAACCTATTCAAAGCTTTGTTTAGTGTACGGATTGCGGTACTACAATTTTTTCTATACATTTTTTTAATACTCAAGCTAAACTATCGAAAAGAATAACCCTGCGCCTCTTACCACATTTCCTTGAAACAGTGGTGGCATTTGCAAAGAGAACTAATTCTTACAGTAAATTCTTACAGCCTCACCTTATCCTTTTGCTACAAGATGTTTTTTAATTTTAATTAAGTTTAAATTAATGCAAAACTACATTTTCAACGACAACTAAAATGTTTTATTATGCATTCAGCATAATGAAAGACTGTATGAAAAATTATGTTCTCTCTTGGAGATATTCCTCAATTTTGTCTTTTCATATAATTTCATTAAAATCTAGCACTTCTTGAATGCGTTAGTTTACACTTTATTCATTAGAAATGTGCATCTCAAGACGACCCAGGACTAGACCCGGATTAAGACCATTGGGGGCCCTGGTGCGGGGAAAGTCAGGGCCCCCCACAAACCCCCTAACGCCACCCCCCTTTTCCCCGTGGCTACTAAAAATATATACTTTTTGCGAACCAAAACGATTACTGACGTCTTTTTAAGTTTCTTTTTTGGAAACCTGTTCGGGAAGTGTATGGCACTTGTTGCAGGGAACTTCGTGTTGTCTTTTTGTACATTTTTCATACAATTTATCATAAACAACCTGAAAGCCCTTTCTAACGTGGACTAAAAAAAAGCCCTTGATCGTGAATGTCTTAATAACCTGGGCCCCCTACAAATTAATAATGTCGAAATTTAATCTTATCTAAGTTGCAATTATGTAACATTGAGATTCATATTATATGCATTCTCACAAGCAGACACGTACATATAAGTGCACATGCCACATGTGAACCTAAAACAAAAAAACGTAAATCTTAAATGAACATACACCCTGCAACTCTTGCTGACCATCTCTGAAACAGGGGTGACATTGGAATAGTGAATCATTTTCTACGGTATGGGTGGTATGTCTCTTACCAACCTATAAGTCAAGGAAAACAAATAATGAACAGCATTCAGGTATATATGAAAACGACAAAACCTTAAAAGAAATCTAAACAAAATAAGTCAATAGGTACCTATACAAAAAATATAACATAAAATTATGAATGAATAAGCCTCCAACAAAATTATGTCGAAAAATTCTTTGAATTTCATTTTTCTAAAACGTCTCAGGGGCCCCTAGGACGCGGGGGCTCTGGTTCGGTGGCAACGCTCTAACCGCCCTTAATCCGGGCCTGCGGCCAGGACAACCCAGGACTCCTGGCATCGTCTTTGATTCCGAGCAGAGCCTTTGAAAACCAACCCGGAAGCTTATTATTGGAAGCCCTTTGAAAATGCAATAAGCATAAAATAAACCAGAAGCAGTTTTCTAAGAAATAAATTCCATATTAATTTATACGCCAGAAAAAATATTAAAAGCTTAAATTACTTCGTATTAAACGTATTTCTTTGTAAATAATTAAATACGGAATTTACGAACCGTAATCTCGAAAAAAAAAGGTTTCTCAACGTTTAATCGAAGTTATATTCGACTTTACCAGGAGCGTACGTCTTCTACGCCAAGAAGACACGGACTTGACTCTCTCTTGTTTTCATATTTAATGTATGGAAAAAAAAGGTTTCGTTAACCTGGAAAAAAAATATCAAAATACGTATAGAATTTTCTCGACACTTTGTAAAATCTGATGTCGGTCGGAATATAAAAAAAAATCTGCCCTGTGTTACGCAAGGAATGCCCCTCTTCACCAGTAGAAATAAATCGATTCCACATAGCTAGGTGGCGTAGTGAAACACACCGGGTACTGCTTGACTATTATATTTATTTGTATACAGTTTGTATCATTACTTCTTATGGAGGTTAGCTTCTGTCTGAAAATCCCGCACATGTTTAAACCAAACAAGTCCAGTCTAATGACCACTTAGTGCTCTCAGTCCGGTCATTTGGTTCACTTGTAATGTTTCGGTCATAAAGGTTGGACCACCTTTGACCCTAGGGGATTGAAGTTAAGAAATTAGATGGAATGGCAAGAGAAAATATTAATAAACAAAAAAAACATTTTGTTGCCATATATGATGTTTTGTAGCATAATCATAGATCAATATAGTAACAAGCATATTTGAAAATATAAATTGTTTATTTTTGTACTCTGCGGAGATTCGAACCCACAACCTTCCATTTACGGGTAAGCAGCGTTACCACTAGACTACGGACCGATCATAGCTCAAGAATCTGCTTATAAGCGAAAAAACTGGCATCAAGTTTTGAATGATTCGTCTAATCGTTCCTTGAGAAATCGATTGGGAGAAGGTTGATATCAAATGCTATTAATTAAAATCGATTCCTTTTTACAGTGCCACCTCTGTTTTTCTTTTAATGTCACTCTTGTATGAGAGAAAGGTGGCAAGAATTGCAGGGCTCTAATTCATTTGAAGTAACGGTTTCATTTTGTGAGTAGGTTCGACTGTCACCCCTGTATCAGGGAAAGGCGGAAAGGGTCACAGGGTTCATGTTCATTTGCGGTTTGGGTATTTTTTTTAAGCACAAATGTAGCATCTTAAAAATCAAACAAAAAGTTTCATCCATCCGGCGCCAGATGCTTCTGTCCCAGATAAGAGTATTTCTGTGACGAAACACACACAATTATAACAGCTTGTTCTTAAGAAAAACTTAATACAGAAAAAGTGATTGATAGAATATATCGAAGTCACAAAATACTATGAGAAAAATATATTAGTTTTGTACTCTAACATACGTTCGCATTATTATTGTATGAAATATATCTCAGTCAAGTAAAACGTTATTAATTTGGGCGTTCCGTTGTTCTGCTCGTCCTTCCGGTGAGGGTATTTCGAGATGGAATATTTAATATCCGCTGAGTCTTTTTCATACAAAACATAGTACCTCTCAACAAAGATAGCAGATGTTCTCTAGCATACACACAAATGTATGGTTACGAATGTGTGTTAGTGTTTCTGTGTGTTTTTACTTGTGTGAGTGCATATGTGTTTCTAGATGTAGGTGCTTCAATAGTTGTACTTGTATTTGTTCGATATTGTATGAGTATTTTATATATAATGTACTAACCTGCCACAATACATTTACATCTATCGCCCTTTTAATGCATTTCCTTATTTTAGATTCACTCTGTATATTTCATTCATTCATAATTTCCCCAAACTGATCATGCCTTAATTTTCTTGGTCTATCCTTTCCTCTTTCACATCTCCTGTGTATTTATACTTTGCTAGGTTTTTGTAATCCATTTTTTCGACATGTCCACACTATTTTATCACATTTTTTGTATATAATATTTACTTTAACATCCTCTTTCAACTTGCATTTCTTCGTTACCCATTAATTCTTAACAAGATAAATTGAAGAGAGTAAAGGGTTGTTTTGGCAACGTAATATTTTGGCGTAAAATACAAATAATTACAATTTATTCCAACCCTTGTTTGGCGTATTGAGCCCTTAGTTGGTATAAAGGGATAAAGGCAAAGTAGATATTTGGAAAATGCCTGAAATATTGTACACAGACTCATGAATTTTAATTCGACACTAAATATTCAAAACCACAGTCATTAAAACCAAAGGGATGCAAATAATGTTTCGAGAAAACGATATAAATAATGAACAAACCATAAAATAAATAGACTTGCTGTCTATAAACCTATGTTGCAAGTTTATTATTATCTTGTAATTTTAACATTTAATATTCATATGTAATGCTTGTCCACAAGCAGACTTGTGGAAGTTCGCGCTCACACTTGTGCAAACATACTTACAGAATCTTTAATCTAATCTACAATATAAGTTGCACAGATACATTTAAGATTCATATTACATGCATTCTCACAAGCAGACACGTATAATTTCGCGCTTACACATGTCGCATATGGACTTAAACATAAAAACTCAATCTGTAATAAACACAAACCCTGTAACTCTTATCGACCTTCTTTGAGACAAGGGTGACATTGCCAAAGTCAACCATTCAGTATGGGTCAGCTTCATACCAACCTCACAACAACAATCGGGGCTATTCTTAGACATTTTAGTCGTCGGTTGGGCCCACGCTTTGACAAACTAATAATGCATGGGCTGGAAGTCTCATCACCACGGTCATTCTTACCTACCGAATTTTGGTAATATTTGTATGAAGACTAATCAGTTGTTTGTCTAATGTCTAAGAGTAGCACCGTTTAAGTTGAAAAATTCACAACCCAACTTTAAAATGTGAACAGGAGCACATATTTTTCATCGTGCCACCAATTACCATCTTGACTTTGCAATTCAATCACCATTTCATTTTTATCTTCAAATGATAAAAACTACATTTCAGTTTCTTGCTAGACTTGTTCCAACTCTTTACTATCGATTTATATTTCAGCCATTTGAAAACTCTAAAACAGCAGTTCATTTTGACCTCAATTCGATTACGTCCGTTTTCCGTAAGTCTCTATACACCCATCAATGTACGGAAGTTGTAGACCACCGTAGACTATCATAGACCATCGAAGTCTATCGTGGACGTCTGTAGACTATTAATTACTTACTTGTATAACATAATAATAAGTATAAGATGGGGATGTGGGTTCAATGCCCAGCACAGGGAAATTTAATTATTTTTTATAATGCTATTGGTTGGGTTGAAAAAATCATCTACAGGTCATCAAGGTTCATCCAGCCTGACAGCTGTTGAGTCTTGTCTGTTGCTTTGTAGATATGATCAAAAATTGACGTAGTCTATGGTGGGACGCAAAAGTAAATCGTAGAATATTGATAAATAAATAAGAATAATGTAGGTAAGATAAATAAGAATAAAATAAATAAGAATAATGTATATACATATATATATTTTCAAAATTGCTCTTCGCCGGGTTGAAAAATTCATAAAACCTTTACCAATGACCGGTCACCAAAGGTCAATCCAGCCTTACAGCAACTGGGTCTTGCTTGAGAATTGGCGCTTTGTAGCGACGACGATCAAGCTCGTAAAAAGGTCGATAGCTCAATTGGTAAGAATGCTTGCATTCCATGCCGAGAGCAAGGGTTCGATCTCAAAGGTTTACTCAGCCTTCACAATAAATGAGAACCAGCCCCCCCGGGAGCTGGGAAACCCCCACTTCAACTGAAAGTGGTTGGTGTGAGGCCGGCCCCCTTACCTGTAAAAATAAATAGGTCCCGGAGCGCCACATGCGACCCCTTCGGGGATAACGCAGGCAAGAAGTTACACTATATGTGTAGCTTAGTTGCGTTAGGTTCTTCTGCAACGGTTTGTCAAATACCTGAAAAGAACAATTTATTTTTTAAATATTTCAGACAACCGTTACTTCAGTTTGGTTGTAACCTCACGTAAGATTATTTTATACAATCAAATAAGCCATCCCCAACCGTTGTAGACCATTTTAAATCATTGAGCAAGGGTTCGATCCCCACCGAGGGTGTAAGAAATGATTTCCCGTTTCGGTGTTTATTTCAAGCCCAAAATACCGGCAAGTTTTACTCAGCCTTCACAAGAAATGAGAACCGGCCCCTCTGGAGCTGGGAAACCCCCAGTTCAACTGAATTCGCAATGTGGTTGGTGTAAGGCCGGCCCCCTTACCCGCAAAAATAAATAGGTCCCGAATCGCCATATGCGACCCCTTCGGGGATAACGCAGGCAAGAAGTTACACTATATGTGTAGTTGCGTAGTTATCTTTGTCGTAGGCCCCCTTACCCGCAAAAATAAATAGGTACCGAATCGCCATATGCGACCCCTTCGGGGATAACGCAGGCAAGAAGTTACACTATATGTGTAGTTGCGTAGTTATCTTTGTTGTAGGCGATAGAGTAGTACAGATCGACCATTGTAGAAGTTGCAATATAGAAGACGATGCGAGATTGTAAACCAGCCGTTACAGATTTTACGAGATTGTAGACCGACCGTTTTAGACGATACGAGATTGTAGGCCGGTCATTGTAGACATTGCGAGATCGTACACCGGTCGTTGTAGACATAGATGCTTAGTAGTGCAGATCGACCATTGTAGAAGTTGCAATATAGAAGACAATACGAGATTGTTGACCGACCGTTGCAGACGTATTTGGATTGTAGACCAACAATTGTCGACGATACGAGATCATAAACCAACTCGTATTCGTAAGAATATTGTAGACCAGCCGTTACAGACGATACGAGATTGTAGATTGACCGTCGTAGACGTTACGAGATCGTTGACCGACCGTTTTAGACGATACGAGATTGTTAATTGACCGTCGTAGACGATACGAGATTTTAGATTGACCGTCCTAGACGTTACGAGATCGTAGACCGACCGTTTTAGACAATACGAGATTGTAGATTTACCGTCGTAGACGTTACGAGATTGTAGACCGACTGTTTTAGACGATACGAGATTGTAGATTGACCGTCGTAGACGATACGAGATTTTAGATTGACCGTCCTAGACGTTACGAGATTGTAGATTGACCGTCGTAGACGCTACGAGATTGTAGACCGGCCATTGTAGACATTGCGAGATCGTAGACCGGTCGTTGTAGAAGTAGATGCTTTGTCAAGTTAGAAAACAATAACGGTATAAACAGTATTGTGAAGAGGCAACCTACTCTAGTGAGGTCCATTGAAACAAGACAGCTTCGACGTTGGATATTTGTTCACATGGGTTCTGTTCCTATCCAATGTTACTGCTAAACGGATGCGAGACATATACTATATTATGTAGATAAACACTCGTAGAATGGTTAAAATACATAAGGATCACATATATTTATTCAAACATCGATGTGAAGATATAGTTAAATGAAATAAGTAGATATAAGGTATAAGCAGTGGCGTGACTATCATACAAGCTAAAAAGCTAAGCATGCGTACCATCAGAAATGCAAATAATTAATATTTTTGGGTAGATTACAGACATTTAAAGTCATTCGTCTTTTTAAATTTCCCCCCATCAAAAATCGTGCTGCTGCCATCTGTGTGTGGCAGTAGGTTATTATTATTAGGCATTGATGAAGTAAACTCTGTTACGCAACCGTTATTGAGAAATGTATCCCTGTCTTTGTTTAACGTATGAAAAAAGCTTGATCTCTGTAAGCTTGTATGAATATAGTCGGTTAAGCTCTTTTGTCATTATAAATGAACACAATATTATTACAGATTGTGCTTGGGAGTACACATGAAAATAATATCACCATATGCTTAGCTTTTCGTCCATTCAATTTTACGATTCCAGACTGGAGCCATTTACAGTTGTATGAATGACCGATTGTTTTTTCAATAAACTGTCGCGTCAGGTGCGTTTTATTCGAATAACAGAATAATTGACTTATTCGTTGTTTGCGATCGAACCCACTTTTTTGCAAAACCAAGATAATATTAATTTTGTTATTTTATAAAGATTGTTAATTTTGTTTTTTAATTAAAAATTAATAATCATTAGATAATTAATTTTGCTTTTTTATTTTTGTCTTTTTTTGTCCACCTTTTTTGATAGTATATAAAATTAATTCCGGTGAAAATATTGTTGTGCCTTGTGAGGATCTTAAGTGTGTGAAGGTTTTATTGTTTCAATCCAAAATCTAAGTCTGAAGAAATTAAGAAGCACTGGGGAAAAAAACATCGGGGTAAGATGTATTATTTGTAATTTAGTGCAACCTTAATTATCCAGCATGCGTACGGCAGAAACTGTAGGCACGCCACTGGGTATAAGTGGTTGTTTACTCATGACTAAAATTTAATTACCTGTGCACAATTTTGGAAAATGATGTATTTTACAAAGTAGGTACAGAATTTTTTGCACTGAAATTTTCCTCAAATTAAAAATAAATCTTAATATCATTTATTATTTTATGATATGTAAAAGATCAAATAAACTCGTATGTACTTACATATATACATATTAAAAGCTCAGTTGGTAGATCACTTTCGTTCAGCGTCAGAAGACTAGGATTCGATCCCAATAAAACTGTCAGATGTCATTTATCGTTTCGATGTTTATTTTAAACTCTCAATAAGAATATTAGCAAGCTTAGCAAGAGATGATAGCCTTTATTCTTGGGACCTGGGAAGCCTCCACTTCAAATTGGAGTGGTTGGCGTAAGGATGACCTCATTACTGTGAAAATAAAAAGTCTCTACCCACCACATGCGACCCCTTTGGGTACAACCATGGTACAACCCATCAAAGTCTACAATATTGCAGCTTGCAGCGCCTAACGACAGAAGCAACAATTAAAGTAACACCTCTGCGGCACCCCTGCAAGGTGACATAGACCCCCAAGACTTTCACGAATTTGGGAGCCTCCCGCACAGGATTCCTTAAAGAAAATGCAACTAAGCTACACCATATGTGCAGCTTAGTTGCATTTGCATAATACTATAATTTTTACCTAGTAAATGGTGAGTAAAAAAAAAAATTTTTTTATACTAGTAGTATATTATACAGATGGAAAAGGAAGAAAAAATATACGGTATTAATTAATTTACTCTCCTTTACGTCGCGAGCATTTTTTCCTTCATTTCCAATTTTAAAAAACTCAGCAATATCAAACACAAACAGCTGGAGAGCTTTCTTAATTAATTTTTAAAAATACAGCTTTGTATTGTATTTAAACTGTTTTAATTTTGATCTTTTTTTGGTCATCGGGAATTTAAAGATATTATTTAATTTGAGAGATCCAGGATAAGGCCATTTTGAATACATTAAAATAAATTACTTTACCATCAATGTTAGATAAAACTTCATTGCTAGCATATTGTTCCTTGACTTATAGGTTGGTCAAGTTGATAAACCAGAGTATATATACGTAAATTTATTTCGAGGAAAATCATTTCAAACTTGTATTGAAATCGAATCTGCGTTTTAATTCTAAATGGAAACCCAAAAACATAACAGTAGGCATAAAAACAGATGTATCTTTGTTTAACGTACAATACTCAATGACTCGGCATTCACAACATCAATTACATATGTCCTTTTAAAATAACCATGAATATACTCGTATATCATAAAAGTAACAAAGAACATTATTTTTAATTTAATACTTTTTGTTTCATATTAAGTGGATATGTAATTATGAATTATTTTAATTGAATTGTATGAAAAAGGTTATGACTCTGGATGACATGAAAGACATATGTAAGTAAGATAAGAAGTGGCGGCTAATCTGCAATGTTGATTTGTAATGTTGGCTTATTCATTTATGTTACATTTTTTGTATAGGGAAGTATTGACTTTTTGTACAGATATCTATTTAAGGTTTTGTTGTTTGTATATACTAAAAAAATAATAAACAAATAATAAATAAAAATTTAAAAAATTGATATTTATTATTTGTATTCCTTGACTTATAGATTCATATGAGGCTGACCACCCATACTGTAAAAAATATTAACTTTTCCAATGTCACCCCTGTCTCAGGGAAGGTCGGCAAAAGTTGTAGGGTTTATGTTCATTTGAGGTTTGTATTTTATTTAATTGTAAACGCGAAATACACGTGTTTGTTTGTGGGCATGCATTTGATATGAGCTTTAAATGTTAATATACCTATTCAACTTAGATTATAGATTATAGACTTATAGGTTGGGATGAAGCTGACCACCCATACTGTAAAAATGTTCACTTTGCCAATGGCATCCTAATTTCAGGGAATGTCTGCAAGAATTCTTTTGAGATTAAGTTTTATGCTGTAAGTGTACATGCGGAATGTGAAGTGCAAACTTATACGTGTCTCTTTTTAAGAATGCATGTTATATGAATCTTAAATTTAACATATACATTTGCAACTTAGATTATAGATTCTAGATAAATTTAAGATTTCGGCTTGTATACGTATTTTTATTTAATTTTAATTTATAAACATGTCAAACAACCTTAATTTCAGTTTAAATTCAATCCACACAGTTAAATTGATCTTATAAAGGGTGTTTTTTTTAGAGGTATAGAACTTTGAAATGGAATAAAACAAGGATGAATTTTTAAAATTGACATGAAGTTGACTTTATTCGAAAGATAATTTTTTGGCATTATAATTTAAATATGATTTCTGGCATATGACCGCCACGGCTGGCTCGGACGTAATCTAATCTGGAGGTCCAATTTTCAATAACTTTTTCCAACATTTGTGGCAGTATATCGGCAATAACGCGGCGAATGTTGTCCTCCAAGTGGTCGATCGTTTCAGGCTTATCGGCGTAGACTAGCGACTTCACATATCCCCACAGAAAATAATCTAGCGGTGTTAAATCACACGATCTTGGAGGCCAATTCACGGGTCCGGAACGTGAAATTATGCGATTACCAAACGTTTCCTTCAGTAAATCAATTGTGGCACGAGCTGTGTGACATGTTGCGCCGTCTTGTTGAAACCAAAGCTCCTGCACATCATGGTTGTTCAATTGAGGTACGAAAAAGTCAGTAATCATGGCTCTATAGCGGTCACCATTGACTGTAACGTTCTGGCCAGCGTCTTTTTTAAAGAAGTGCGTACCAATGATTCCACCAGCCCATAAAGCACACCAAACAGTCAGTTTTTCTGGATGTAACAGTGTCTCAACATACACTTGAGGATTATCTTCACTCCAAATACGGCAGTTTTGTTTATTGACGTAGCCATTTAACCAAAAATGTGCTTCATCGCTAAACAAAATTCTCTTATGAAAATCGGGATCAACGGCAATCTGGTTTTGGACCCATTCACCGAATCTACGCCTTGCTAGGTGATCGTGTGGCTTCAATTGTTGCACGAGTTGTCTATTCATGTTGAAATGCCAAACTAAACTAAACACAAATCACTTGACAGCTGACAAAATGGCCGCCAGTTAAAACAGTGTTGCCAACTTAAAGTTCTATACCTCTAAAAAAAACACCCTATACTACGGATCCGAGAACTTACAAGTACCTCGTCGACCCTGAGGTCAAACAAGGTTCAAATTCCCAGTAATTTGCATGTCTATTGAAAACGTATTGTCTGTATTGAGTAACATTGCAGTGTAGTTATCTAATTAAAATCCGTAATCTAAGTTGCAAAGATAATATTATGGACATTTAAAATTCATATTAAATGAATAAACACAAATACGTGTAAGTTCATGATTACAAATTCTACATGTGTACTTTACAAATTAAAATTACAATCTCAAATTACCATGACTATTGTCAAGTTTCCCTGAAACAGAGGTTGGCAAAGGCAAAGTGAACTATTTTTACAGTATGGGTGGTCAGCCTCATATCACCCTAAAAGTCGAGGAATTCTTATCTCGGTAAACTAGACTCTCCTAGACGTATGGGTATTATCCTTGGCTATATCCAAGTGGTGGATATGCGCTGCTCATCATATTGCTGCCTTAGTTCTTGTTTATCGTATACGCCATTGAGAAAATTTTACAGGAGCAATGTTTGCATGTGTACTGGACCAATGTGTCTTATGAAAACAATAAATTTATGTAAAAAATATTTAAAACAACTCTCACATTATCGAGTTTTACGGTTTTTCTTAGCTCAGATTGTGTAGAATTTGATTCATAAGACAACTGCATGAAAAAGTCATATTTGACAAGATTGGCGTATACGATAAACAAGAACTGGGGGAGCGATATGCAGACCTAAAAAGAGCCGCACAAGACAGGGAAGAATGGAGGAGAAGAGTAAAAGATATTGCTACAAGCCAATCCTAGGATTGAAACTGGAGAAGAAGATATCCAAGTGCGTTTGTACTCGGCATGCTTGGTTTCAGTAGCCTGGAGGCAAGACGGATGAATTTTTGATATTTCATTTTATCCGCTTGATTTGTGGTGACATTTGTAATCCCGCTGTTCTGGGACAAATTGGTCTGTTTGTTCCTGACAATAAGTATTGTAGGCAACGTGAGCATAAACCATTGCTACTCCCAAGATGCAGGACTAACCTACCTAGGGTTATGACTGTGGCTGTGACTGTGGAATGGCTATGCTCAATGAGATCTCCTCTTCGGTTGATATCTTCTACCTGAGTGAGAATCAACTTAGGCAGAGGCTTATGTTTCTCAAAAGGTGATTTCGTTTATTCCTTACTTTGATTTTATGTCATATACTCGTATTGCAATATGAATGTTTATAATTGTTGTATGTATTAGGTTTCTGTTATGTTTATTTATTTATTTATTAGTAACTGTTAGACCGGTCCGTAGCTCAGTGGTAACACTGCGGACTCTGAATGGGAAGGTTGTGGGTTCGATTCCCGGCGGAGCACAAAAAATATACCATTTATATTTTCAAATTTGCTCTTCGCTGGGTTGAAAAATTCATGAAACCTTTACCAATGACTGGTCACCAAAGGTCCATCCAGCCTTACAGCAACTGGGTCTTGCTTGAGAATTGGCGCTTTGTAGCGACGACGATCAAGCTCGTAAAAAGGTCGATAGCTCAATTGGTAGAATGCTAGCATTCCATGCCGAGAGCAAGGGTTCGATCTCAAAGGTTTACTCAGCCTTCACAAGAAATGAGAACCAGCCCCCCCGGGAGCTGGGAAACCCCCACTTCAACTGAAAGTGGTCGGTGTGAGGCCGGCCCCCTTACCTGTAAAAATAAATAGGTCCCGAAGCGCCACATGCGATCCCTTCGGGGATAACGCAGGCAAGAAGTTACACTATATGTGTAGCTTAGTTGCGTTTTATGTACAATAATGTGTGTAAATAAATCTATCTATCTAAAACTAAACTCTTGGTCTCGGTTAATTAACTAAAAATTAATTAAAAATTATTGTAATCGTTCGAATCGACTATTTAGGTAAGCGATTAAATCTAAATCTAAATCTAATATCATACCAAAATAATGTTTTGCCTAAAATCTACTGCCATTCTCTTGCTACAGAACATTATAAACATTTTTGTCAGGATAAAGAGTTTGTTAGAGTTGTGAAAACAGACAAGAATAAAAGCCATTTCCGTTCCTTTGTCGCCATTCCAGGATCCAGCCGGAGGTTCCCAAAGTGGTGTACATTGACCCCTAGGGGTCAATTTTGAAGCACTAGATGTCTATAAAAACGGAAATAAAAATTAGGGGTCCATGAAATGTAGGCTTTTGAAAATTAGTCTTATGTAAAAAAGCTACAAAAAACGCTATTAAGCTACACATATAAAGGTCGTATGTAGCGAGTGGAAACTATTTATTTTTACAGTTAAGGGGGCTGGCTTTACGCAAACCACTTCGTTTGAAGTGGGAGCTGGTACTCATTTCTTGTGAAGGCTGAGTAAAGCTTGCCGGTATTGTATTTTTGGGTTTGAAATAAACACCCTCGGTGGAATTCGAACCAGGGCTCTCGGCATGAAATGCAAGCACTGTACCAACTGAGCTATCAAACGGGCGTGATTAAAAAGAGACGCAAGCGGAAAGTCCATCCGCAAACATTAAACTCATACATTTCATGTCGAATAAAAAAAAATGGTTACGAAAGAAGGAAAGAGAGAGAGTTAAAAGAGAATACGATAAATTATTTCATTCCACACGTGATAAAAGACCACCGTTTTCCGAGTCACACTTCAAAGGCCCTCTTTATCACGAATGAGACATTTTATGAAGGTGCGTCTGCAGTGCTTCCTTAAAAAAGCCAACAGATTCTAAATTCGGTACTCCGGGTGGCAGTCTGTTCCACTCTATTGGTCCCGCAATCCGGAAATCACAATATGGTATTTGAGATATTTTAAACAAAGAAATTAGGAAAGGGTCGACTGAGAGAAAATGATTGGAAACCTCGGATCTAACCTTTACGACATCCATTCTCAGAAGTTGTCCAGTATCCACCGAACTATTTTCTTCATTAGCTAAGAAAACATCTCCCTCTAATATTAAGGATACAATACAAATTGTCGTGTATTTTTCTTGGCTATTGTAAGGCAAGCGACGTTGTTGTGAATACCGACATCAGACCTCAAGCGGCCAACACAAATGTAGCCTTAATTAGTAATTAGGGACGGATTCTCTTTGCCCGCGTCCTAGACCTGACCTGACTGCTAAAAAACGGTTTTTGGAAACGCCCGTGTCTTGATTGCCTCCAAAAGTTAAATTTTGTCAATGTTTAGTGGAAAGTGGTAAGTGGTAAATGATAAGTGGTTAGTGATAAGTGGGATGAGGTAAGTGCCTAATAACAGTGGCGAAGGGTGCCATACAACTCGATTTCCATCGGCTTCCTTTTTAAAGTGAGGCAACAAAGTATTTTAAAAAAATAGGCAAAAAGTAAAAAAATACATTTAAAGCTAAAGAAACAATACGTATTTTTCCCCCATTGAAACCATGCAGTCTACTTTATTATCATTTTTGCCACATTTTAAAAGGGAAACCGATGGGAATCGAGTTGTATGGCACCCTTCGCCACTGGTGCCTATCGGTAAGTGGTAAGTAGTACCGGCCCGTAGTCTAGTGATAACGCTTCGAACTCGTACATGGAAGTTTGAGGGGTCGAATTCCGGCGGAGAACAAAAGATATACTATTTATGTTTTCAAATATGCTCTTCGCTGGGTTGAAAAATTCTAATACCTTCACCAAAGACCGGTCACCAAAAGTCCACCCAGCCTTACAGCAACAGCGTCTTGCTTGAGTATTGTCGCTTTCTAGAGCGATGAGTGTTGACCAAGTTCGCAGAGGGCTTTTGAGGTGTCTAAATCTTTGTCTAAATCTAAGTTGCAAAGATATGTAGCATTTGAGATTCATATTAAATGCATTCCCACAAGCAGACACGCATAATTTCGCGCTCACACATGCCGCATGTGGACCTAAAATATAAAAAACCCAATCTCAAATGAACATAAGCCCTGCAACTCTTGCCGACCTTCCCTGAAACAGGGGTGACATTGGCAAAGTGACCATTTTTTACAGTATGGGTGGTCAGTCTCATACCAACCTATAAGTCAAGGAATAGGTGTGTTTCACACAAAAACAGCGCTTACCACATAAATCATCCTAATATTTTTTGGCATGACTGCGTGTATGCGTTACTCGGAAACACTCGGGAAAATTCGGGAACACTCGGAAACATTCAGCTACTGACCTAGTGTGAACCGATTCCAACCGTGGCGCCTATCACTACAATATTTATGATAGAAGCGAATTTCAATTTAGAAACCCAAACAAGGCAAGTCCGGCCTGTGTGGGTACTGTTCCATAGCTGTGAATCGTTCAAGTAGGTACTTGAAACAATTGATGGTGCATACTAAATATAATATTCAGTTTCATAACATGGACCTCGTTCCGTAGTTTATTTGATTGTTGCCTTTACCATCACAGGGTCAAATTCGCGATCAGCATCGTGATTTAAAAAATAAAAACACAAATAGAAATAGTAACTGTGCCCTTAGTACGAGTTGTAAAACTTGAGAAAAGTAAACGGAAAAGATTAAAGAGTGATTTCTCCCAAAATCTGCCGTTTTTGTTTCTTGCACTTTATGCTCTTAGCAAAAAAGTTACAGTGATGAAGAAAATCAAGTTCAAACAAACAAAAACGGTAGATTTTGGGGGAAATCACTATTTTATAGTTGCCGTAAACTTTACATTACTCAAGTTTTGCAGCTCGTACTAAGGGTACTGTAATTTTAGCTCTGTCGCCATTCGGCTAGGGGTGGCCAGAGCCTCTGCATGGCTGCCTATTTTTCTTTCTATCCTTACATACTCCTTCAATTCATTCATATCCATCACCTTTTTTGTACATTTTATTTTTTGACACTCACTTTGTATATTCCATTCTTTCACAATCTCCTCAATCTGATCACTATATATTTTTTTCGTTTTTATTTTATATGTAAACATGCTGCATTTGTAAGTGCAAACTTACAGGTGCCTGCTTGTGGATATGCACTATATATGAACCTTAAATGTCAATATACCTTTGCAACATAGATTATAGATAGATAGACTGTTTGAATAACGCTGAAAAGTAAAATGATAGGCACTGCGTGGGAGTGCTCCGGGGTAACTGATGGAGCTGGTGTCTCCAGCTACTACAACCTCGCGTGGACAAACACTGAGGTCAGCTGCATCAAGAAGCAGCTGCCTGGACATCCCTGCAAGAAGGCCCTGCACTATTTTTGGAGACAGAGCATTCAAGGCAGCCGCTCCAATGATTTGGAACGCTATTCCCGCCTCACTGAGGGAATTGGATATGAAGAGACCATTCAAAAGAGGTCTCAAGACTCACCTCTTCGTCCAATCATACAGACAAGCGCCTTTGTAGTGACACACTGTCATAAAAGGCTCTGTACAAATTTTGTCTTATCTATCTATCTAGACATCAAAAAAATAATAAATCGGAATTTTTGATATATTTTTTACTTGCTTCAATTCTTTAATACATCCAAAGCTCACTATATTTTCAATTTGAAAATAATATTTGGTAATATAAATGCCATTGTAGAAAGATACAAGGTACGTAATTGAAAAAGAAATTGAAATGAAAACACTTTTTCATTTTTTGCCGTCACATCATTTGATGGATTACATTCCATGTCAAAATTATATTTGCAACGTGGCAATAATACGTCAACATGGCAAAAATACAAAACTGTAACATGGCAATTATATGAACTGTGTGCTCAAAATGGCTATACAACATAGGGACAGGATTTAAAATATATTAATATAAATGTTTTAAGCTCGGCTGCATAGCATTAAAACTTCAAACAAATTTGCCAAATAAACCTTGCAGAAGACTCATTTTAGGATGCTGGCATTCTTTTTATATTTAAAATTGTGTGCAGGGAAGGTCGGCAAAAGTTGTGGGGCTTATGTTCATTTGAGGTTTGGATTTTATTTGTAAGTACACATTCAGCATTTGTAAGCGCAAACTACGCGTGTTGGTTTGTGGGCATACATCTGAGAGCTTTAAATGAATATATCCTTGCAACTTAGATTATAGATTATAGTGTCTGTAACTAGTAAAATGGTATCCGTACCTTGGTACATAGTTTCCGTGACTTGAGAATGGTATCCGTGACTTGGGACATGGTATCCGTGAATTAGTACATAAGAATTCTTGAATTAATCATTTAAAAAAAAAAGACAAAGTTTTCCATCACGAGTTTATTTATTTCCTCGATCGCTTTGTTCTCTTGATAATGGTGTGATAACAACGAAAGCGCTTAAGGAAATGAATCAACTCGCGAAGAAAAACTTTGTATTCTATTTTTTAATTTTTAATTAAAAATAAATCCTCACAATATCAATACGCAAACCCATACATTTTTAATAAATTCCTTACTTCACCGTAACGCCTTACGCCACAAAAAAATATAGCTTTACATGAGCTTATTTGAGCTGTGGGAAAACACAAGGTGCATGGGAATAAATTTTGATAAGGTGCATTACCGTGTTGATAGGGATAGGCAAACAAATATTTTATTATTGGTTTCTTATGACTTAGTGCTGAGTTCATTGTAGAGATTATCATAAATATGTAGACCTACCTGATGGGATTACTATTCGCAATACATCGCAGAAATAATTGCATTAGAATATTGCGATCATGTTTGTCATTAAGTGGGTACTCCGGATTCCCCGCCATTTTGTATATAAATTGAAACATTAGTGTTTCATGAGAAGACATTCTGAAAATTATTGACGTGTATGGAACGACATACTAATATCATTTAATTTACACTACAGTAGATAGTCACTCATGCATGTCATTTTTGTATTATTCCATAGTAAATATTGTTTACATGCTCACATCTATCGTACACTTATTTTTCAGAATGTATTCCTTGTTCTTTGACTAAGAGGTTCGTATGAGTTTGATCTCCCCATGCTCTAAAAACTTGGTTCACTTCTACATATTCCACCTCGGTTTCAGGGACAGGTAGCAAGAATTGAAAAGTTAATGTTCATGTGAGCTTTGGTCTATTTTGTATGTAGGTACACACTACACATGCAGCATGTGTTAGCGCAAACTTACATGTGCTTGCTTATGGGCATGCATTAAATGTGAACCTGAAATGCCAATAAATATTTGTAACTTAGATTATCGATAGATAGATTAGGAAAACCAATGCATTCAATTTTCTCTAAAAATTAGAAGGCAACACATTCAAGCTACCATACAAAAATCAAGATGAAAAATAATATAATATTTTACAAGCAAAAAATGACAAATAATTCAACTTTTTATAATTTAAATGATTACGATTAAATCTATTCAATGGCTTATTTGGAGGTGCATTGGCGTTGGAAGCCAGAAGACCATATTTCACTTTTCGATGTTTTCTTTTAACTAACGTTTTTCCGGCAAAGTGCCCTCAGCCTTTGCTAAAAAAATATAAACCATCTTCATAGAAGTTAGAACAAGCAAAAAAGTGCCCCCTTACCTGTGAAATTGAGCACAAGTGCATTAAGCACGCCAAAGGGAATCCTAAGAAGGAAACGCGACAACAAGTCGTTTACTTTCTTAAGCTTAGTCTAACATAACGTTAAATACATGCTATGCTTTATTTTACTTTTACAAAAATATTCATTCAAAAATGATGCGCAAGAACCACCGTCTATAGTGGTCATTATATTGTGATTTATTCACATAGTAGATGATATGACATGGATGGATTTGAAGTATACCTATGGTCCATCAATACTCTGTAATTTACGAACAAACGTAAATGCAACTAAGCTGCACATACAGCGCAACTTCTCACCGCGTTGTCCCTGAAGGGGTTGCATGAGGTGTGTGGTATCCATTTATTTTGACAGGTAAGGTGACCTGCTTGCCTCATTTCTTTCCGATATATTTTCTTTGGTTTAAAGTAAACACAAAAACCGGATATCATTTCTATGACCCTTGTTGGGGATCGAACCCTAGCCATATGGCATGAAACCCTGAAACCAACACACAATGAAAAAGCATTTGTTGCTCCTTTCGAAAAGTCTAACTACTTGTAAAAGATTTTACTATCTCCATTCAGCACATGATTTGGCATAGGTAATATGTGACGTCACCCCACCGGGTTGCTAGGGAAAAGACAAACAAATATTTTGTTATTGGTTGCTTTAGACCAGGCCTGGCCAACCCGCGGCCCGCGGCACCTTTACGTGCGGCCCGCGGTCGAGTGTGATGATTTTTTTATTATGCATTTATATATGTTTTTATTTAAGAACTTTATTGTCGTTAAATTTGTACAATTTTGAAATCAAAACTACCCCAGAGCTTTCCTAGTAAAATCACTATTTGACTGGACTAGATATATTTTTCAGCGATTTGAGTTGTAGCGGCAACACATTTAAGCGTTAATGCGTTAAATGGGGGTGAAATTTTGAAAAAAATATCGAATTTTTCCCTCAAAAACATTGTCGTGGAGGGGGGGGGGGGAGGGGGTAGCGACAGGTTTTTCATTAAACTTGCCATAAAAAAGTGTCTTTATTAACAAAATTATTTCAATGTAAAGAATTATCTGGGTATTTATGAGATTAGTGACTTTCTCTGCCAGATCTAATTATGTTGTTTACTACATAAATACATTTTTTGTTGTTGGTTCAATGCGTGTTTTCTTTTCACATCTGGTTGTCGTTTCGTTTTTTTTATATATTTTTTTTTGTAAAATGTTTGTATGTGTGGCCCTTGGGGAAATTTTAGGCCATCAATGCGGCCCGGAGTGCAATTTGGGTTGGCCAGGCCTGCTTTAGACGGTACTCAAAAACGTTTAAAACTCAAATCTGTTTTGAATCCATGCTTGACATGAAATAAAAGGATAACAAAAATGCTTTATGCTGGAAAGTTGCTTTATGGGATCTGCTGCCGTGGTCTGTGAGAGCTGGAGCTTGCGGACGTTTCGCTCATGTCAACGATGGGCTTCTTCAGCGTGAAAGTGAATTAAAACTCCTATTCAAAAGTGTTTACTCAGCAAAATTATATTGATCTCCTAAACAAGTTCGAGTACAATGCTTTGACGTCTAAAAGATACGAGTACATGCAAAAAAGCATTATTTTTTACATGTATCTCGTAAAAGCTGATTCAAATCTAACGCATTTCAATGCTCCAATTTCCTGGATGCTCAAATGCATTTTATATAGTAGATGCATCAAAGTCCCGTCCATCACATTTGGAAATTGCTTTCTACGTAGTTCTTCTTGCAGTCGATAGATGTGCCCACCCCAAGTATAAAGCTTTACATTTAAATTCAACCATATGAGTTTTACAAAAAAAAAATGTATGTAAATATAAACGCTCAATAGAGGCGCTTTTTCTGGTTACTTACATTTTTTGCTAGACATAGCTTTTAACCATACAAATAAGCATATGAAAACTTAAGCGATCGATAGAGGCGCTGGCTTAGTTTACACATTTTTTTGGTTTTAGACATAGTTATAAACCTTTTTTTTAAGTAAAGCGCTCCACAGAGTTTTTGTTAGACATACATTTTAACCATATAAATAAGCATATGAAAACTTAAGCGATCGATAGAGGCGCTGGTTTAATTTACACATTTTTTTGGACATAGTTTTTAACCATTTTTTTTCAAACTAAAACGCTCAACAGAGACGTTGTTTTAGTTTTCATACATTTTTGGTTATAGACAGCTTTGAATGAAAAATATACGGAAACTTAAACAGCATTTCTATTGAGCAATTTAGCTTACTTATTGTTACGAATTTAGGGTTCAAAAGTCTTTCAATTAAAAATACTGGTCTTCTTATACAGTTGTTTATTTTACACTTTTAATAATTTATTTTCACAAAGATAGTCTCGTCTATTCCATTACACTTGGTTTCTGTTCACTGGTTAACTTAGTTCAATGTAGTTGTAAATCTCGTAGGATACTGGCTCTGCAAGCAATTTGCACCCTTTTTATACTCTTCAAAACAGTACAATCTAGATCTATATTCGCTAATAAGTTCCAGAAAGGCGTAGTAATCATTATTTCTCGATGCTTCAAGTATTTTATTCAATGATTCCTACCCACACATATTTATGAGGATTCTTATTGCATAGTTATAGCTAATACCTATTCTAATATTTACATAACATTTATATTTTTTAAACGCTTTGATTGAGTTCCAAGTTTTTTTTTATACTCGGGGTTCTAGAGAGACCATGGATTTGACGGTGTACGGATGTGACGTGGTCCGGTAATGAACCACGAGGGCCATGACATGGGCACGTCCAGTCAATTTAAATCAGAGATTCCTGAAGTGTCCTACATGCACTCCCAGAGCTTGATTGCAACGCTCTGTGAGTCTATCTAAAACAAAAACAAATATCAGTTCATAATTCTAAAAGAGAGGATCTATAAAAAATATAACTCGTAAATTTTCTACCAAATACACTTTTTCATACGTAAGTACTATACTACGCGCAAACAGGTGGATCTTTAACTTCTTTCTAAATGCTTTCCGATCCACTTTGCATACCAATACCATCATTCCATAAAGTTAGAGAAATAAGTATTAGGATGGTTTATTCGGTGCGCGCTGTTTTTGTGTGAATCCACACCTCAAGAGCCCCTGTGAGCTCGGTAATTGCAATAGAAAGAGGCAATACTTTACTCATGTAAGATCCAATTGCTTCAAGGATAAATGGACTTTCGGTGACCAGTCTTTGGTATTTAGGCTCATGATTTTTTTAATCCAACGATGAAAACTTTTTTTTGTGCTTCAACCGGCAACGAACCCACGTCCTTCCAATTAGCATTCCGTAGACGTTAACTACTAGACTAGGACCGGTCGAAAAACCACATTGAAGACTCGATCTACAAAAATAATCTTTCCATATCTTTAGCATAATCCATCTGAGTAATGCCGTTCTATAGCTTGCTAATTGTTTAAGAAAGTACAAAAAAAATGTAAGGGATAATATTTAGTAATAAGGGATAATTATCTAAACCTCTAAATCTAAATCTAAGCTGCAAAAAGATATGTATCATTTGAGATTCATATTAAATAATAGTAATATTAGGATGATTTATTTGGTAATAATAGTAATAGATTCATTATTAGAATAATAGTAATATTAGGATGATTTATTTGGTAATAATAGTAATAGATTCATTATTAGAATAATAGTAATATTAGGATGATTTATTTGGTAATAATAGTAATAGATTCATTATTAGAATAATAGTAATATTAGGATGATTTATTTGGTAATAATAGTAATAGATTCATTATTAGAATAATAGTAATATTAGGATGATTTATTTGGTAATAATAGTAATAGATTCATTATTAGAATAATAGTAATATTAGGATGATTTATTTGGTAATAATAGTAATAGATTCATTATTAGAATAATAGTAATATTAGGATGATTTATTTGGTAATAATAGTAATAGATTCATTATTAGAATAATAGTAATATTAGGATGATTTATTTGGTAATAATAGTAATAGATTCATTATTAGAATAATAGTAATATTAGAATGATTTATTTGATAATAATAGTAATAGATTCATTATTAGAATAATAGTAATATTAGGATGATTTATTTGGTAATAATAGTAATAGATTCATTATTAGAATAATAGTAATATTAGGATGATTTATTTGGTAATAATAGTAATAGATTCATTATTAGAATAATAGTAATATTAGGATGATTTATTTGGTGAGCGCTGTGTTTGTGTCAATCATCCCTCAAGAGCCTTCTGCAAACATAGTCGCACTAATTCTCAAGCAAGAACCAGTCTCTGTGAGGCTGGTTCTTGCTAAAATAAAATTTTTAACCCAGCGACGATCATATTTGAAAATATAAATGGTAGATTTTTGTACTCGGCCGGGATTCGAACCCACGACCAGCCCTCTACGAGTCCGAAGAGCTAGCCACTAGACTACAGACTTGTCTAATCTATCTGCGATGATCGTAATAGATACATAATTATATTAATAACAATGCATAGCTCCACGAGACGCATATTGCTTTACAGCTCGCTCCATATGGAAGGAATGCGACGCAAACTGGGCCACAGGGGCAGACGTCTATTAGTTTATCCTATGGCACCAATAAAAAAACATTGAACCTGCCACGCAACTAAAACACTTACAGAAAAGTTACTGAGCTACTCATATAGGTTAATTTCTTGTCGCGTTTTCCCCAAAGAAGTTGTATGTGGCGAATTGAACCTGTTTTTTTTTACAGAAAAGGGGCCGGCCTTACGCGTACAACTTCGATTGAAGTGGGGCTGGTACATATTTTTCTAGTGTAGGCTGAGTAAACCTTGGACGTCGCTGTAGAAAGCGCCAATTCTCAAGCAAGACCCAGATGCTGTAAGGCTGGATGAAGCTATGGTGACCGGTCTCTGGTGAAGGAAGATTAATTTTTCAACCCAGCGGAGAGCATATTTTATTTTTATTTTTGGTGCTCCGCCGGGATTCGGACCCTCTACCTTCCAATCATGAATCCTAAGTGTTGACCACTAGTCAAATACTATTCGAAAATGATCTATATTTATATTGATTCCACAATATTTAAAAAATACCCGAAGCCAATCTATAACAATAAAAACTTGAACTTTTTTGTATTTACACAGTGAAAAATCATTTTTATGAGAAAGTATGAAATTGTTTACAAAACACAGATTTTTATTTTTACAAGTTGAGCATTTGTTTCACCTGGAGTACTTTCGACTTTCTGACGTCAGTGTCCTCTTAAAAATGACGTATGCAAGTCAAAAGTACTCGAGGTGTAATAAATGCTCAACTTGTGAAAAGAAAACACTGTGTTTTTTTTAATTACACCTACTTTCTTATAATAACAACTTCATGACCGGTCCGTAGTCCAGTGACAACACTTTGTACTCGTAAATGGAAGGTTGTGGGTTCGAATCTCGGCGGAGAACAAAAAATATACCATTTATATTTTCAAATTTGCTCTTCGCTGGGTTGAAAAATTCATAAACCTATATTATCTAGGTTTTTAGCAGTTACTTCGTGAAAGTTCATTTTAATAGATTAAAATAAAATATTCTTTGTTTTAACTCATGTGAATTAAAACAAAGAATATTTTATTTTAATCTATTCATAAACTTTTACCAAAGACCGGTCATCAAAAGGTCCATCCAGCTTTACATCAACTGGGTCTTGCTTGAGAATTGGCGCTTTCTACAGCGACGACCAAGAACGCAGAGGGCTCTTGAGGTGTGATACACACAAAAACAGCGCTCACCAAATAAATCAGACTAACTTTTTTATCAAGAAGTCTCCAGTGGGTCCGACATGTAGCACGGGCAGAGGACTACAGGATCATCAGAACAGTCTTGGATGGTGCCCCTTCAGGTGTTAGACCACTCGGACGTCCCAGGATGCGGTGTGCAGAGAACGTTGAAGCCGACGCCGAAGTTCTGGGAGTGAGGGGACCATGTAGGGAAGCAGTACAAGACAGAGAGTTCTGGAGGATTGTGGTGCGGGAGACCCTGAGCCTTCAAGGCTTATGAACCGAAGAAAGTAAAAGTAAAATATAGTATTTTTTTTATAATATTGTAATGTAAATAGTAGATTAATATAGGTATACATCGTAGGTAGTAATAGTTATTATAGCATTATGTCAAAAGTAGATTAATATAGGTGTACACCGTAGGTAGCAATAGACCTAAGAAATCTAGAAATTAAATGATCCTTTTGTAGTCTCGAACTTGGTAGACTATTCGGGAATGTGCTGGCAAAATTAGTCACTGGAAAGTACTGTCTGTGCAGTATATAAGGCGGAGAACTGAGTGTGCTAAGCGAGTGCGATAGTTGGCTTTGATTCGAAGAGTGTAAGCGATACCAAACTGTGAAAAATAAATTTGTGTTACCAAAAGAGTTAAAAATAAATGTAAATTTGTAAAACAAAATTAAGTGTAAATAAAGAACCTGAAAGAAGACCTGTGTGTTTTAATTTTTAGACATTTAGAACCTAAAAACATTACAATATAAATATGTCCATACGTACTCGTACCAGCAGACTGAAATTTACATTGGGTATTCTAGCGTCACCTGAAACTATTTGTTTTGCCATGAATGAGTATCACCTTTTTAGCGTCGCGTCGGTCGCATGACAACTAAAAATATATAATTGAAGGTTGACAGAGATATAAATCTACATATTAATATCCGACCAACACAACGTTATACTGTATGTAGATGGCATCTAACGAATACAAAGTATTTGTGACCTGTTGCTAACATTGAGTTTTAATATAGAGAGGTGGAAATTAACTTATGGCATTGATACATACTATGGGACACAATTGTCCCCAGTCCTGTCAAATACAGCAATGGTGTAGTCATACAAAACGCGTTCTTGCCTATCAAATCCTATGTTTTCTAAATTTTGTGTTTCGATACCCAATAATAATGTTATGTAAATAATAGATTAATATAGGTGTACATCGTAGGTAGTAATAATTATTATAGTGTTGTGTCAAAAGTAGATTAATATAGGTGTACATCGTAGGTAACAATAATTATAGGCTTAAGAAATCTAGAAATTAAATTATCCTTTTGTACTCTCGAAGCTGGTAGAATTTGCTGGCAAATTGGTCCCTAGAGACTTGTGTTTCTGAAGTATATAAGGCGCAAAGTTGGATACAGGAGGCCAGTTAGATAGTCGCCTTTGATTGAAGAGTGTGTGAGGTGCTTAACTGTGAAAATAAATTTGAGTTGCTAAAAGTGTTAAAAATAAATGTCAATTGTAAAATAAATTAAGTGAAAATAAATATCCAGAATAAGACCAGTACATGTTTTAATTTAGAGACTTTCCGAACCCAAAAACCACCACAATAATTACACATGCCATAATGTCCTACAATAATTATTTTTAAGTTAAAAAATTGAAAAATTTACCGGCCAAAAGATTTATAATGCGAGCGCACATTGTTCACGCAAGCGTGAGTTTCAAAGCTGCCAACTTTCTAGAAAGATTTCAATGTTTTCTCAGAGTTTTTTTTTTACAACAAAAAGACACTGTGAAGATCTTTGGTCTCTCTCTAACTAAGGACGATGCGGTTAAGTAAGTTGAAACGGATATGGTGTCTATTTTCGTTAAAATAGTTTCTAGTCCACAGATATCATAAGTCAATGGTTGCTGATAATGCTTCGTACATGGCTCATCTGTACTCCAAGTATAAAACATTACTTCAAACTCACTTCGACTGCGTAAATGCAAAATGTATGAAATATACGACGGCACTACTAGAGAGTGATTTAGTTTTCATACATTGTTTCGATTTACGCAATGTGAGTATATTTGCATGTGTTTTTCCATTCGCAATCAGGAACAAGGTCAAGTTTTAATAGGGACGATATAAACAACACTTCTGTAATCTAAGTTGCTAAGATAAATTTAGATCAAACATTAAAAAATAAACATACACGTGTTGGTTCGCACTTGCACGTGCGTGCGTGGATGCATATTGTGAGATACACAACTCTGCTACTTTTTTTCACCACAACAGAAACAAATGTTCGTAAACTAATACGCTTAAGAGAGGCGCTGTTGACTTTTTCATATATTTTTAACCATTGAAACGGTTAATTCTATCTTATTGCGTGCTAATCAAATACTTACCTTAAGTATCAAAACATTTTTAAGAGAGCCAATTCGATATTTTTACATACTAAAATATGCTGTATAAAATTTTAACCATAAGATGATTAATGATTTCCTAATAACTAAAATTGATAAAAAAAATTATGACGTAAAGTTCATATGTAGTACGTATACAAATAAAAATGTAGCTATTTTATAATCATGTTTCGCTATGCTCCTAGGAATGATAGCCATAAAGATAATCTTATCAAATTGGATAGATAAAAAATAGCAAATAAATTTCGTAGTAAAAATACTTTGTGAGCAAACAAATATTGATTACCTTCTTTTTCTTCTTTAAAATAAACATTTAGACCACTTTTTTATATTTGTTTTAAAATCACATTTTAAGTTTCAACACAAAATAAACTAGAATGAAAAATTTATGGAAGTTAAGTAAGTTTTTACAATTTTACACTTAATTGTTGACACAAAAATATTTTGATGTTTTTTAGGATTTAGTGGTTCACTCAGTGAAAGTGGATTTAAAACAAATTATTAATCAACTTAAAAAAAACATATTTTAGTTCATGGAAACACAGTCAAAATTCACTTGAAATACAATTTTGAGGTCACTATTTTCACTTATCAATACGAAATTTTATTATGACAGTTTCGCGGTCCAATACGTACTGTATAATTTAGGACCGTGGAGAAGCGAGTGTATCAACTGATAAAGCTACTATATAAACTAGTGAAACAAAATCATCAACCGTCGGAGTGAGCCCGTCAACTGATGTTTTCATACACCGACGTTCGCGATGAGCTAAAACAACCTCCCACCTGTCGGTTTTGTAATTGAACTGAAATTGTTTCAACGTTAGTTGATAACGAACGGCTCGTCAACGATGCACTATTTTATCTATGTATTATTTTTGCTGCATTTCCCTTATCTTTTATTTACCCTTTTTCAATGCATTCATATCAATTTTACCTACATAGATAAGACAAAAGAACTAGAGGAAGGCCTCTTACACGATGGTCAGATGATATTAAAAGAGTTGCTGGTGACTGGATGCAGAGAGCCCAGGACAGAGACGCCTGAAGAGATCTGGGGGAGGCCTATGTCCAGCAGTGGACAAGAAGTGGCTGACTAAGTTAAGTAAGTAAGATAAAAAAGTATGAATAATAATAATTTTAAGGTATGAATAACAAAGAAAGTACAAAGTTTAATTTTGTTTGTTTTTCTCAAATTAATTTTTTTTTTTTTTGTAATATATTTATCAATTCTTTACGAATAAATAAACGAGTATTTGATAATGGCTTTACCACAGTGTTTCGCTTGAAAATTGTAAATGTTCAACAAAAAAGTTTAAATAGAAAAAGTGTCAGAGGAAAGCGTGTAAGGGGAAGACCAGGAACGGAATGGATACACCAAAAAGGTGAGATTGCAGAAGAATGGAACGTGCAGAGTGAGAACAAGAGGAGATTATGTATGAGAAAAGTGATGAAATGATGAAAGATATGTGAATGGAATATACGAAATATAGAAAATAAGTTGCGTTTGCGTCATGTGTGACCAAAAAGCTGTCACTTTTAACATTACCTTAAAAAAATATAGTTCGTATTTTAAACTCAAGTATTTCAATTTTTTTAAATGGGTAAATTTACGGTCAAATGAATTTACGGTAAAAATGGGATCTCGGAGCAAAGGCACTACCATTTTTTAAAAAGCAAAAACGAAGGTAAAAAAAAGGTTTTAAAGAAAAAATGGGCTTTTATGCTTAGAAAATATGGTTCTGAAAGGGCTTGGATTATATTGCAAAATAAAGGTCTCTCCGATATTTCATACAAATATTGTAAAAGGGGATATTTCTCATCATTTTATGAGCTACGATCATAATCATGTCGATGCGTGAACCCCCAAGTGTATAGCTAAATCATTTGTCGGGGTCGAACCCTTTCATAATGTATAGACAAAGCTGTCTAGCCGACTCAAAAAATATGAAGAGAATATTGATATATATCGAAAATAAACGCAAAAATAACTAAACAATAAAATCTGAAAAAGGTTACTTTTAGACAAAAAAAAACTTCTTCTAGTTTAAGCATATATGTGACTTCAAGCTGATAAAAAAAACTACCCACACGATTAACATAAGTGCGTCCTTTTCACTAAGTATAAAGTATCTATGCTTACGTTGAAAATGCCGGGCATAAGTAACCCTTGCAACTCTGTAACTCTTGCCACCTTTCCCTTTGAATCGGAAAAATCAAACCACTTTTTAAGATATGAGAGGCAAGTCTTATACCAACTTAAAACGTTGGATACAATGCAACTAAGCTACAAACGAGTATGCAACTTCTAATCACATTGTCTCTGAATGAGCTCCGAGAACCTTTCAATTTCCACTTGTAAAGGGTCCAGCTTTACTTCAAAGTCCTCATTTGAAATGATGGTTTCATTACCCCCGACATCGCAGGTTCTCATTTCACTTAAAATAAATTATAAATTACGGAATCTTTACTTTCCTTTACATTGTTGTGTTTTTGGCAGGCTGTATTTAATAAAAACTCCAGTTTATTTATTTTATCACTTTCAGTTCTGACAGAGTTTTACATTTGAACAGTAAGACGGTAGATTTATTTCTGGCTTTCCAGGCGATTCTGATCCTAATTTATATAGATAACTAGCAGTACCCGGCGTGTTTCACTACGCCATTTGGGCATATGGTATCAATTTTTTTCTACAGATAAAAGAGGAAACAACAGGATCAAAAAAAAAAGTGTGCTAATCGGAATCAAGCTTCACACAATTTATCTCTAGGTTAATCTTCACGTTTTCTAAAAAAAAAGGTCTAGGTACAACTGTTAAGCAGCAGAGCCAAGCATAGGGAAAATCGATTGCGGTGCTCCATTTATATTTAAGATAAAAAAATCGGCTATGTAACGTCACTCATCTAATCTATTCTAAGTTGCATGGATATAATTGTTACATTTGTAATTCACATTAAGTGCATGCCCACAAGCAGACACGTATAAGTTCACACTTGCACATTCTGCGTGTGAACCTACAACATAAAAACCCAAATCTCAAATGAACATACACCCTGCAACTCTTTGCTGACCTTCCCTGAAACAGGGGTGACATTGGCAGAGTGAACCATTTTCTATTTATAGTTGGTCAGATGCATATTGAACTATACAAGAAAAGAATATAAACAATAAATTAAATTTTATAATCATACAATTAAAGAACTAATCTATAAAATTCACTATACTCTTTGAGCAAAGTGAAGAAATAAATGTATTCCAAACAATCAGGAATATTTTTCAATGTAACCGCACTGTGAAACGTATGCAGTTGGGGAAAATGATTCATACAGTATGATGCACTTTAGTGTTTTTTCAACTATCTCCATAAAAGTGTTTAATTTATGTTGAATTTTTGACTCCCTGACCTGTCTTTATCCCGGCCAAGTGAATTCACATTTTTTCCCCACATTTAAAATGTGCTCTATCCATTATTTCAATAAGTGAAAGTTTTAGGTAGTGCACACGGAACATTTTCTATTGATAACAAAATTGTAAGTCGCACGGCCGGGTTAGGTAAAAGGCAAACATTTTGTTTATCTTGGTTGCTTTGGACCATTGTCACATAGAAGAAAGACGTTTAACCGCCGAGAAAAAAACGATCTTTAAATTTGTGGTGAGTATATAATTTTACAGAAATGCGTTTTTTGAAAAAACAACTATATTATGTATATTTTAATTAAAAGTATGTTTCAATAAAAGGTTTTAATAATAATAATATATTTCAATATGGTCTTCTAGTTGTGACCTACGAACTTTCGTTTATCGTATTTTTTATAAGTGCGGGATATAAAAGCTTCTTACATTTCTAAAATTCAACTTGGAATACTTGAATAACATTTTTTAATTTGGAACTTTTGTCTAGGCCAGGGATCGGCAACCTTTTGAGTCGGAAGAGCCAAAAATTACAAATTTCAAAGTTTTTCCTTGACTTATAGGTTGGTATGAGGCTGACCACCCATACTGTAAAAAATGGTTCACTTTGCCAATATCGCCCCTGTTTCAGGGAAGGTCGGCAAGAGTTGCAGGGCTTATGTTCATTTAAGATTGGGTTTTTATATTGTAGTTCCACATGCGGTATGTTCCATTATGCGTGTCTGCTTATGGGAATGCATTTGATGTGAATCTCAAATGATACATATCTTATTTTGGATTTGGATTTGTAAAGAGCCACAAATGTTTTCTTGCCAACAATAAATAGCGTCGATGGGGCGGGGGGAAGGTGGGGGGTGAAAAGCGAGTACAAGTAGCGGAGAGATCGTTAATCGATTTAGAACGATTTAGTTTTTTTCGATCAGAAGTATAATTCTGTGTTTTTTTTATATTTGCGTATGAAACTAAAGAGCCGTAACTTCACACCCAAAGAGCCGCATGTGGCTGGTGAGCCGCAGGTTGCTTACCCCTAACCAAACCGATATCGATCCACCATATTTGTAAAAAGTCCGGTCCATAGCTTAGTTGGTAGAGTAACTGCATTCCATGCCGAGATCTCGAGTAAGAATCCCACTGAAGTTGTCAGAAATTATTTCTCGTTTCAGTGTTTATTTCTAACCCAAAATAAAATACCGGCAAGGCTTACTCAGCCTTCATAAGAAATGAGTGTCAAGCCACTCAGGAGCTGAATAACATCTATTTCAAGTTGGCGTAAAGTAAAAGTTACTGGGTTGTTCATTTTAGATTTGGATTTTAAATTGTGAGTAGGTACACATGCAGCA
This sequence comes from Agapetus fuscipes, assembly GCA_951799405.1. Lineage (NCBI taxonomy): Eukaryota > Metazoa > Arthropoda > Insecta > Trichoptera > Glossosomatidae > Agapetus > Agapetus fuscipes. The sequence continues at coordinate 5,301,749 of OX637350.1, forward strand.
TTTGTAAGCGTGAACTTACATGTGTCTACTTGTGAGCATGCATTTTATATGAATCTTTAATGTAAATGTATATTTGCAACTAAGATTATGTATTGTAGTTGAATATAATGGTCTTCTTCTATTGGGTGGTTTCAAAATTTACCGACCTCGTTGCTGAAATATCGAGAATTGAGAACCACTGTTTATTTGATCACCATCAAACTTCACAGGATTCGTTCTAAGAATATGTTACATGTTTCCTGAAAATTTCGTCAAAATCGGATGAGCGGTTTATGAGTCTATAGGGGACATACATACATACATACATACATACATACATACATACATACATACATACATCCTTCTTTATAGTTATAGATAGATATACAAGGATAATTTATTTATAAGGTAGAATCGGATAAGCGGTTTATGAGTATAGGAACATACATACATACATACATACATACATACATACATACATACATACATACATACATACATACATACATACATACATACATACATACATACATACATACATACATACACACATCCTTCTTTATAGATATAGATAGATAGATTGCATTCCATGCCGAGATCTCGAGTTAGAATCCCACCGAAGTTGTCAGAAATTATTTCCCGTTTCAGTGTTTATTTTAAACCCAAAATAAAATACCGGCAAGGCTTACTCAGCCTTCATAAGAAATGTGTTTCAAGCCACTCAGGAGCTGAATAACATCTATTTCAAGTTGGCGTACAGTAAAAGTTACTGGGTTGTTCATTTTAGATTTGGATTTTAAATTATGAGTGGGTACACATGCAGCATTTGTAAGCGTGAACTTACATGTGTCTACTTGTGAGCATGCATTTTATATGAATCTTTAATGTTAATGTATATTTGCAACTAAGATTATGTATTGTAGTTGAATATAATGGTCTTCTTCTATTGGGTGGTTTCAAAATTTACCGACCTCGTTGCTGAAATATCGAGAATTGAGAACCACTGTTTATTTGATCACCATCAAACTTCACAGGATTCGTTCTAAGAATATGTTACATGTTTCCTGAAAATTTCGTCAAAATCGGATGAGCGGTTTATGAGTCTATAGGGGACATACATACATACATACATACATACATACATACATACATACATACATACATACATACATACATACATCCTTCTTTATAGTTATAGATTAAGAAAATCGTTACACACCACCTTGCTAGACTTTACCAGAATATTTTATTCAACGCTTGATCAATCTCGAAAAAATGCAAATTATTTTTTCGTACCTACTTAATGTTTCTACTCATTTATAGAAATTTCATAGACTTATAGAACAAACACAGACAAACACGATTACTCATATTAGTAACAAGACTAGGGGCGTTGCCCCTGGCTGCTACGCAGCCCAACCCCTTAACATTTGTGAAATGTTTATATTGCACATAGTTTCCTCGCGTTAAACTTCGTAGTATTAAAAAACATGTAAAATAAAAACACACAGTTTTTGTAAAAGAACATTTACTTTGATTTGTTAGGCTTTGATAAAATAAATTTATGAAAATCCGCCATTACAAAAAAATACTGGGAATATCCCGCACTGTAAACGGTTATACCTTAATATAATAAATACATCGATAGTGTATGCAAATATTAAATTTTTTTACTCAAATGAACATAAGTGCAAAAAGAGTTGCACTTATGTTCATTTGAGTTGGGTGTTTATGTTGTAAGTCCACATGCAGCATGTGTAAGCGTGAACTTTTACGAGTCTGCTAGTGTACTTGTGTTATGTCACTGTGATTTTTGGTTAAAGTGCTGTTCTATCACTGTGCTGTTTTGACACTGTGCTGATTTGTCACTGTGCTGTTTTGTCACTGTGCTGTTTTGTCACTGTGCTGCTTTGTTACCGTGTTGTTGTGTCACTGTGCTGTTCTTTCACTGTGCTTTTTTGTCTCCGTGTTGTTTTGTCACTATGCTGTTTTGTCAACGTGCTGCTTTGTCACTGTGCTGTTTTGTTACTGTGGTGTTTTGTCACCGTGTAGTTTGGTCACTGTGCTGATTTGTCACTGTGTTGTTTTGTCACCGTCATTTTTTTTCACTGTGCTGTTTTGTCACTGTGCTGTTATGTCACTGTGCTGTTTTGTCACCGTGCTTTTTTGTCAATGTGCCGTTTTGTCACTGTGCTGTTATATCACTGTGCTGTTTTGTCACCGTGCTGTTTTGTCACTGTGCTGTTATGTCACTGTGCTGTTTTGTCACCGTTCTTTTTTGTCAATGTGCCGTTTTGACACTGTTCTGTTAGATCACTGTGCTGTTTTATCACCGTGCTGTTTTGTCACTATGCTGTTATGTCACTGTGCTATTTTGTCACCTTCCTGTTTTTTCACTGTTTATTTGTCCCCGTGCTTTTTTTGTCACTGTGCTGTTTTGTTACTTTGTTATTTGGTCATGTATCGTTTTGTCACTGTTATATAACTATGTAATATAGCTTTGCAACTTAGATTACAGATTATAAAGAATAGAAATCAAAATAATTTCCTTGTCTTATAGGTTGGTATGAGGCTGACCACCCATACTGTAAAAATGGTTCACTTTGCCAACGTCACCCCTGTTTGAGGGAAGATGGGCAAGAGTTGCAGAGCTTATGTTCATTAGAGATTGTGTTTTTATGTTGTAAGGACACATGCAGCATGTGTAAGCGCGAACTTATAAGTGTGTGCTTGAGGGAATGCATTTAATATGAATCTCAAATGGTATGTATCTTTGCAACTTAGATTATAGAACTAAACAAAATAATTTCCTTGACTAAAAGGTTAGTATGTGGCTGACCACCCATACTGTAAGCAATGGTTCACCATGCAAATTTTATCTCTGTTTGAGGAAAAGTCGGCAAGAGTTGCAGGGCTTATGTTCATTTGAGATTAGGTTTTTTGTTGTAAGTCCACATGGGGCATTTGTAAGCGCGAACTTTTACCTGTCTGCTTGTGGGAATGCATTTAATATGAATCTCAAATGGTATGTATCTTTGCAACTTAGATTATGTAAAGAAATACACAAAATAATTTCGTTGACTTATAGGTTGGTATGAGGCTGACCACCCATACTTAAAAAAATGGTTTACTTTGCAAATTTCACCTTTGTTTCAGGGAAGGTTGGCAATAGTTGCAGGGCTTATGTTCATTTGGAATGGGTTGTTATGTTGTAAGTACACATGCAGCATATGTAAGCGCGAACTTATACATGTCTGCTTGTAAGAATGCATGTAATATGAATCTCAAATGTTATATATGTTTGCAACTTACATTACAGATTGAAATCCATTTTTATTTGGCTTTTTTTTTATTTTTAATTTGCATGAAATAAAAGAAAATGTAAAAAAAACTTTCACGTTTTGCCGCTAGATGTCAATATTGTTCCATACATTTTTAGTATGAACAAACAGATTTATTCCTAAAAGTTTTCATACATTTGTAAACACACACGCGAAAGCTCGCAGCATTGCAGCATATATACAAAAATTAATTTGCCATAGGTCATGAATGTGTTTCATCTGCTGTGATGGCATTGGTTTTGAAAATCGAAACTCGACGACGAAAGACGACGACGAAGGGCAATATAATAAAGGATAGAGTAACTAATTCATTATCACAAAACGCATACATACTCGTAGCGATTAGAATAAACTCACGAGTTATCCACCAATATTTTTTTAATATCGAATACTCAAAGGCACGGTAAGTTGAATAGCATGTAAAGCTATTTATAATATATATATATGAGGTCGGTACATTTTTTACGCCTTCGCGTTTTCATCCGCCATCATCGTTTCATATTAAAATGCTTTTATTGTTTGAATATGTAAATTCACGTTCGAGGTGTGAAGATATCTGGAGCAAGGGCATCCATTGATCGGATAAATTGTACTCGCTAACAGCGTGGCCAAGTTGACGATAAGCGGTAAGCGTAAATCGGTGATCGGTAAGCAGAAATCGGTAAACGGTAAGCGGTAAGCACAGTAAGCGGTAAGCACGGTAAGCGGTAAGCGTAAATCGGTGATCGGTAAGCAGAAATCGGTAAACGGTAAGCGGTTAGCACAGTAAGCGGTAAGCAAGGTACGCACAGTAAGCGGAAGTCGGTAATCGGTAAAAAAAAACGGTAAGCGGTTAGTGGTAAGTGGTAAGCGGTAAGCAGTTAGTGGTAGATGTACCTATGCAAAAATTAAAGTTTTGTTCAACTCAAATTCAATTAGCATTTTTATTTCACAAATCAAAAAGTTAAGCTCGCATTTTCCAGCTGAAATATTTTCATATTGAAATGAGACACTTCCATTGTTCTGTATTGGAAATTTTCATTGTTCTTCATCCATTGTTTCAACTTTCAACCCGCTCAATTGAATTTTACCATTAAACATTAATTCAACGCAATAAAACTTGAAAATCAATAATTGCTATTCCTTGACTGACAGGTTGGTATGAGGTTGACCACCCATACTGTAAAAAATGGTTCACTGTGCCAATGTCACCCCTGTTTCAGGGAAGGTCGGCAAGAGTCGCAGGGCTTATGTTTATTTGAGATTGGGTTTTTATATTGTAGGTCCACATGCGGCATGTGCTAGCGCGAAATTATGCGTGTCTGCTTGTGGGAATGCATTTAATATGAATCTCAAATGATACATATCTTTGCACCTTAGATTAGATTAGATTAGATTAGATCTTCACCTCGGTGGGATTCAAACCCTAACTCGCAGCATGAAACGCAAGCACTCTACCAACTGAGCTATCGAGCGGACCGACCTTGACAAAAATGATTATCTGGGTATTATTTTATAGACTACAAGTCACCAGTTATTATATTAGCTATTAATTTATTAAATCGTTTTGTATAAAGTAACCAAAGGCATACCTCGTATTCCATATTTTTCATGAAAAAACAAGACCCAGTTTACAAACCTGTAGTATTAACAAAATGTTTTTTACACTCGGGTTAAAAAATATTGAATAATTTTAAATTTGATTTTGACAAGCAGGCGCATGTAAGTTCGCGCTTACACATCTTGCATGTGTACACGCAAAATAAACCAAACCTCACATGAACATAAACGTGAATATAAAGTTTTCACAGTTGGTATGGTCAGCGTCATACCAACCTATTAGTAAACGAACATAAACAATTCCAAAAATGAAATGACAAAGCAAGCTACAAATCGAATAAAATTTAACTAAATTAAATTAAATTAAAGATTTTATAAAATTTATCAAATAATCAGTAGCAACCTTAAACACATATCTGTTTTTATTGCAGTGTTTCATTGAAGAAAAGTCTTTAAAGTTGAAGTAAACGGCTTTTGATCTAACTTTCAGTGTTATCTCTGAGAGGCTGCTAGAGTAGCCTATAAAAGTTCTCGAAATTTCGATTGTTTGTACAAGTTACAGCTCTTGCTTTGTTAGATTCTTCCTAATCAGACGATTAAGATTCCATCTTCGTTATATTACTCTACTTTGTACATCAGTACGAGTGGCCTAGGCGTGTCTGACTCAAAATACTATATTTAATTAACTATCACTATCACATTAGTCCGGTCGATAGCTCAGGTGGTAGAGTGCTTGCATTCCATGCCGAAAGCTCGGGTTCGAATCCCACCGAGGGTGTCAGAAATGATTGTCCGTTTCGGTGTTTATTTCAAACCCCAAAATAAAATACCGGCAAGGTTTACTCAGCCTTCACAAGAAATGAGTACCAGCACTCTCGGGAGCTGGGAAACCTCCACTTCAACTGAAGTGGTTGGCGTAAGGCCGGCCCCCTTACCTGTAAAAATAAATAGGTTCAACTCGCCACATGCGACCCCTTCGGGGATAACGCGGCAAGAAGTTACACTATATGTGTAGCTTAGTTGCGTTGCGTTGCTTCGTAAAAAAAAAAATACTGGTTTTAGTCTCTTAACAAAAACTAATCTAGAATCTAAAATGTAAGTTGTAAAGATATATTAACATTCTCAACTCATATCAAATGCATGCTCACAAACAGACACGTGAAAGTTCGCGCTTGCACATGCTGCATGTGGACTTGCAACATAAAAACCCAATCTCAAATAAACATAAGCCCTGCAACTCTTGCCGACCTTCCCTGAAACAGGGGTGACATTGGAAAAGTGAACCATTTTCTACAGTATGCCCACAAACAGACACGTGAGAGTTCTCGCTTACAAATGCTGCATTTAAATTGACAACATAAAAACGAAACCTCTAATGAACATATGTAAGCCCATCAACTTTTGCCGTCCTTCCGTGAAACAGGGGTGACATTAGTGACCACCCATATCACCCATGAGGATTAAATATTAATATGTCTTTGCAACTTAGATTCGATTGCTAAGGACCGTAGTCTTAATACAAATGTGACGTTTGTTTAACAAGAAAAAAATCTAGATTCAAATTTGTTGTAGAAGTCAAGTAAAAAATGTACCATTCATTTTTGAATAAAAGGCTTTTACGTTCTGTGTTGTGCAGAAAAACTTGTTTCTTAATATTTCGTTTGAGTCGTATCCAACATCATTAGGACTTAGGAGACGTGCCTGCAGTATCACAGAATCAAAGCCTCATTCATTAATTATTTATAAACTCATATAATCCTGTCTGGGTCCAATATAAAACTATTATATTTTATCTTCTATCTAATCCAAGCATATGTTATCGATCTTTCGAGGTTTGAAATTTCTCTAATCTTCGATAGACACGCTGTAGTAGTTCGTAGATGTTTCTTACGTTATAATCCCTTGGGTCTAACAAGTTTGGAACAATGCAGGCTTAAATATCTAATAAGTACATCGACTGTTCCAAGTTTTACTCAGTCTGACCTCAAGTATACAACTTAATATTCAAACTAAATCACAGCGTTATACTATTAATGTACGGAAACTAAAACTCTCTTTAGGTGCGCTGTTTCAGTTTCAATACAGTTTTTGTTTAGAGTTTAAACGTAAAGTTTTATACTTGTGAAGTAGACAGCCTCACACCTTAATTGCTGTACTCAATTCTACCAAATTCAATTTTCTGATCTTTTCAAAATTATATGTGTGTACTAAAAATAAATCTGATTTAAATATTTTTTTCAATTTGGAGTATCATATGAATATAACAGACTTTGACGTCAAGATTTCTTTCTATTATCAAAAAAAAAATCCAAAATATTGAATTTTAAGCTCAGTATGCAGTTTTTTTATACATACGAGTACCAAGGAAAACAAAAGGAATTAAGTCTCTAAAAATCTTGTTACCTGTTACGAACTGGCTTTGACTGGGAGTGGGATTTTGGAAATTAAAAAAACATTAAATACCACGCATGGTAGACGACAGTTTGTCCCAAATTGTAAGGTGGAGCGTCGTGTGGCCTGCATCAAAAAGTAACTCGGCGGATTTTTGTACAAAAACACAAAACAATAAAATATTATCGTTTTAAAAAAAAGTAGGCAATATTGAATTAATATTGTTTTCACAATTTGCAGGTTTTACTATTTTATAACAAAAAACAAATTTAAAAAAGGTAAGCAATTAAAAAAAATAAAGCATAACAGTGACGTTTGTGTCAGTCCTCGTTGACGGTTGTTTTGGTACAGATTGGAGCAATACTTCTCCTAAGGCAACAGCGATTTGGCACGACAAACAGGTTCATCTTTTTTTAATGTTCATTATTACGCTAACGCTACTAAGCTACACATATGGTGTAACTGCTTTACTAATTTCAATAAAAGATCTTTAAAAGAGTATGGTAGATTTTTCTGAACCTCAAAACAAGTGAAGTTAATAGCTTGATTATATTATGTTTCCTTAAAAACAAATTACTAATTAAACACTGTTTCTTTTTACTCAATATACTCGTATCAATTTATTTCAATTATAGATTACTAACGTTTTCGACCCCATAGGTACGACATCAGGTAGGATCAAACATAAATATCAACATAATAATCAATCAATATGAATGTTCAGTGTTTATACACTGATACAGTTGTTTCAGGGAATGTCGGCAAGAGATGCAGGGCTTATGTTCATTTGAGGTTTGGATTTTATTAGTAAGTACACAATCAGCATTTGTAAGCGCGAACTACACGTGTTTGTTTGAGGGCATACATCTGAGAGCTTTGAATGAATATATTCTTGCAACTTAGATTATAGATACACAAACCATAAAACACATAGAAGTTAAAAGCGTTTACAAAACTTACCTACACTTTTTTATGAAACTAAATTGCGCCAACAAAAAAAACGACAAAATTATTTTCTCATGTAATATGAAATAACGTCCCCGCGAACAAAAAAAAAACCTTTTTACTTGTTTCGGGGCCACATTACTTCAGTAAAACACTCTGGCAAAGTGAAGCAAGCTGAATATATTAATGTTGTGTTTGTCTTCTCCCTGTTTAAATATACCTCCGCGATGGAAATTCCGCAAAGCATATTTTTACGGCCAACGGAAAGTTTAAAAATGCAAACAAAATACATAAACATTACCGTACCTACCCTTTTTAATCATAATCAATTTTCATTTATTTATTTTCAACATATATCCATTTTATAAATTTACAGCAAAACGCAACGCAACTAAGCTAAGCATCTAAATCTAAGCTGCAAAGATATGTATCATTTAAGATTCATATTAAATGCATTCCCACAAGCAGACACGCATAATTTCGCGCTCACACATGCCGCATGTGGACCTACAATATAAAAAACCCAATCTCAAATGAACATAAGCCCTGCAACTCTTGCCGACCTTCCCTGAAACAGGGGTGACATTGGCAAAGTGAACCATTTTTTACAGTATGGGTGGTCAACTTCATACCAACCTATCAGTCAAGGAATACAAGCAATTAAATACATTCAAATATATAAAACAAATGAACACTAAACAATTAAACAGAAAAAAATTAAAACCTACAAAAAAGCATGCCCACAAACAGACACATGTAAGTTCGTGGTTACAAATCCTGAATGTGTACTTACAAATTAAAATCCAAACTTCATATGAACATAAAACCTGCAACTTTTTCCGACCTTTTCTGAAACAGGGCTGACATTGGCAAAGTGAACTATTCTTTACAGTACCTATGTGTGGTAAAACTGACACCAACCTTTAAGTCAGGGAATTACATCTATTTATTTCTAGATAGATTTTATTATTAACCCACACAAACAAACACCACACACAACTACACGTTCGAAACAATATTTGCCGCCTTTGGTTCTATACGGCTCATGTGAATACGTGGTCTGACATAGTTTTCTCTACATCCTTGGCCATTGTACATTGCGATGTTAAAGTTGATTCCCAGCGGCCATCCTGTTTGCATTCACTAATACAATGGCGTCTCCCCGAACACGAACAAAACCACTAAATTATACATTACGACCTTACAATTTTACCAACTTTTACCTCTTGCATGTTGAAAATATTAGATTGGATTTCCTGCATCGCAATTTTTACCTGTGTCTTTTTGGGAAAATCATTGATATTGCTACGATTTACTTGGGGGGTAAAATTTAATAAAACTTTATTTAAATTTATTTTGCACAATTTATTTTAGAAATTTGGTTCACTGTTTAAACTTGGGTAGTTAACGACTCAGGTACTAATCGGGTACTGATCCTCTTCAAAGCACTGCAATCCGTATTTATAGTTGACTAAAGGCTATTTTTAGCACACACCAGACCATGCCAGAATTTTCTCGAAAAGAAGCTTCGAGCAAACACGAGTATTAATATGTAATTTTACTTTCGTGAAATAAATAAAAATCTAATGAATTGTTTGTGTGGTTTTTCGGGTTAAACCGTGGTCTACATGCAGCTTTTTTATCTGCCGACGTTTCGCCTTCACGCGTAGAAAGCATTTTCAAGGCGAGTTATAACGGAGTGGCGGTCTTCGCTGTCTCCTCGGTCGCCTATCGTTGCTTACTGGTTGGAGTTTTGTCGTGTCTTGCTCATTGTCCTTCGTTTTGAAGTAATGCCTTCTACTCGTGAAGGCGAAACGTCGGCAGATAAAAAAGTTGCATGTAGGCCATGGTCTAACCCGAAAAACCACAAAAACAATTCATTATATAATACCGACCATGAAAGTGTTAGTGAAAGTTGAAAACTTTATTTTAAAAAAGATATTTTTTTTCTCTCACCGATCTCAATATGAAATATTCCGACTGCAGTATAATGAATAAATATTTACTACCATTCATATCTTATTTATGTGTATTTTTAAGTGATAGTTTATGAAAAATACGTCACTATTTTTAATGTTCAGTGTCCTAAACATTTACCCGATGGAATCTATTATCTCAGCGTCACACAAATCGACAACATATCAATACGTGGATCGCACCGGTGCTATTTTATTTCAAACATTCGCTGAGATTAATCTTAGTCTCAATCTCTCGACCATAGTGCCGACAAATAGCCATAAAGGTCTTAAATCAGCATGACCATAAGAGCACGTAAACGCAAAAGACATTTGAATTTAATGTCGTTTAGTTTACATTTTTTACCATTTCTAGAAAGTTTCATACGTTTTGTTTACACCAAAGAATGTCACTAGTTTGATGAAAAATTGTATTCCTTCTCAAAAAAAAAATCCTTTACAACAAAACTTCATTTTTACTCAACAATACGAGCGCACCATTTACTTTGTATTCTTTGAAAATGAAAATTAACTTTTTCCCCAACAGCGCCTTCAACAGGTCTCTTTCATTGCTATTTTTCTTCGCTGAAAAAATGCGGTGAGAATTTCAGGCGTCGTGTAAACTGCACCTCAAGCGTAAAACATTTCGCTTAAGCTCAACCACAGCGATTCCAGAAAAAACGTATGAAAATATAAAACAATCCATCTACTGAGAGTTTTAGTTTCTAAACATTTTTTGTGCGACGCTTTGTTTCAGTTTTAACGTTATGTTTTATACTAGCGGCAGTGAAATACTTTACACTTGGTTAAATCCCCAGCAAAGCTTTGTCGATATATTTTTTACTACCGACGCTCCGTAAATTTTACGACGTTTTTATACAATATCCTGGCTTAGCGCTTAAAATTTACGGCGGCAATGTTTTATTTCAAAACTGAAGGTATTTTTTTTTAACTTTACAATTCACCGACAACGATCTGCAATGGAAGTAATTTTTAATGTATTGAAAATGTATGTAGATAAGCAGGCAACGCGTTTTTATTGCTTGAAAATATTGCACTAGCATTTATTTGAATTTTATGGATTGTCGTAAAAGTGAAATAGATTAAAGGTACATTTTATTTGTTGTTCATTTTTTTTCATTTAATCAGGGAAAAAAATTTTATGTGAAAAATTCATAAAACAAAATGATTCATTTAAATAAAGTATTTTGGTAAAAGTCGGCAAGAGTTGTAGGGTTTGTGTGCATTTAAGAATTGGGTTTTTATTTTTTCGGTACCTTAACATACAGCATGGGTACGCGCAAATGTTCACGTGTCTGCTTAAGAACATACATTAAATCTGAATCTTACACTACTTGCAACTTAGATTACAGATTAATATATGGAAACGCAGAGAATGTAATGTTTTGTGCATGCAAATATCTCATATTTAAAAAAAAAAAAATTCTCGCCTTTGTTTCTATATATATTTAGTCAATAAATCTGTCTATATGTATATATTTTGTTGTATTATCTGAAATAAGTTTTATTCACATAGATATCTCTAAATAAAGTAGCATTAAATATTTTTAACTTTATTTCTGTCTAGCACTTTCGCCTACAAGGCATCTAAAGGCATCTAAGATGCCTTGTAGGCGAAAGTGCTAGACAGAAAATAAAGTTATAAAAGTGAATTAAAACTTTGTTTATTTAATTAATATAGCATTAAATAGATTATCTTCAAATAAATAGGTATCTGTAAATAAAATATCTCGGAATAAAATATCTTGAAATAGATATTCGCGGAATGTCACGTTACGTTTAAATAACACTAATGTAAATTTAATCCAGCGAACCGCTTCGTGCTTTGAAAACAAACACCGGAAAATTAATCAAATGCCAAACGACCTATTTACAAATGGGGAGGCCGAGAAACCGCCCTCTCTACGGGTTATTATCGTGACCTATTGACAGCTACTGCATTCTTGAAATGAGGTCTGCAAATATCAAAACGTCAAAAAAGAGTAACTTTACACGGCTGGGTTGCTAGGGTAAAGGCTTACCGATAATTTGTAATCGGTTGCTAAGAACTGATGGCATTTACTGGACGTATGACTGCGAAGAACAAATAAAATTTCGGACATCCGTGCAAAAAAAGGCTCCAATTTCATTATAAAACAATAAATGCATTCATAATACGATTGTATATTAATATGATGAATATTTTTATTTTGTTTCTTAATTTATAAGTTGTTATGAGGCTGGCCAACCCTTATTCAAAATCGTGTTCACTTTACTAATCTCATCCCTGTGTCGAGGAAAAGAATTGCAGGGTGGTTGTTTTTTTGAAATTTGTATTTTTTTTGGCATTATACACGCCGCATGTGAGTGAGAACTTACGCGTGTCTGCTTGTGGGCGAGCATTAAAAATGAATATCAAATCTTTGCATCTTATATTACAGTACAAAAAACAACTTTAAGAAACCTGAGAGCAAAATTATTTTATTGTATTAAAATATCTTCTGTATAATAAAAATCATCTCAGAGCTTGGATTCATAATGATTTTGAGTTTGCCCCTATCCCTGGCGTTTCCTTCTCACAGAGGGTCATTTCCTCTGCTTGGCTTAGCGCCCTCCACGGCTCAGGCTTCAGGGGTTTAGATGGCTTTCTTGAATGTCAGGTAATCAAGTTTACTCGAGCCTTTCGTGGGATTTATAAAGGCAGAAAGCTGACGTTAGGGGTGTAAGCCTGCCATGTCTACACATCATTTGAGAGTACCATTAAAAAATGAGAAAAGTATTATATTTTAGCAAGATACTTCCTTATTTTACATTTTGTAGATAACACTAGTGCTTTGAGAATGTTTTCATAGATGGTGCTTTCCATAAAAATGCATAATCCATTGACTTATAATATAAAGGACCAGAAACTATTTTAATGTTTATATATTCTACATACGTTTCAACCGATATTAACACACTAAAATATTACTAACTTACATAAATTCTTGCATCAAAGCATCTTTGCTCTCTTTTTTAGTACCTAATGAAGATTTGGGTCCAGTCGATAGCTCAGCTAGTAGAATGCTTGCATTCCATTCCGAGAGTCAGAAATGATTTCCCGTTTCGGTGTTTATTTCAAACCCAAAATGAAATACTGGCAAAGCTTACTCAGCCATCATAAGAAAAGTGAACCAGCACCTCCGGGAGCTGAGATACCCCACTTTAAATGAAAGTGGTCGGTGTGAGGTCGGCCTCCTTCCCCGTAAAAACAAATAGGTCTCGAATCCTTCGGCGATAACGCAGGTAAGAAGTTACACGATATTTGTAGCGTTTACGTTATGGATGTCTGTTATTGTTTTAACTTAATTTTTTATTACTATACCTATCATTTCGACTGCTCCAAAGAAGAAGGAAGTAGGTAACTCCGAAATTTAGGTTTTTGACTTATTTCCATTTCTGAAGGTAACAAATCATTATCTTCATTCCAAGATGACAGCCGTGTCTCTATCTCTTTTAAATTCGTTAATAAATTAATGTAAAAAATAGTTTAGTCATTATTCTCCGTGGAATAAATAACACTCAATTGGCTTTCCTGCAAAACTATCGTTTTTGACTTAGTGCTGTCTTCCTTGGAGCAGTCGATTTCTTTTGCATAACTATTGATATCATCAATCAAGAAGAAAAAAAGAGAAAGCCAATGACAAACAATATAATCTTAGAATTAAAAATATGATTAAGAAGTCGTGTGCTAAATAAATGTACAAAACGGATGAAAAGTAAAGTAACTAATCAAAGAGTGGAAAAGATATCTTTGCAGTATTATTTTCTTTGGAGGAGCTCCAGAAGTTGAAACTTTTATTAGTTGAACAACTTTGCACGCTCAGTTTCACGAGCACATTTATTTTGTCCCATAAAGCAAACCTTGACATCTTTTATCGTAAAACTTTGAGGGCACAGATCGCGTTAACTCATTTCTTTTGTAATTACGAAATTCAGATACCAGGAACGAAAAACATTAGTAACTATTTTTCTTTTGATACCTTAATACGGAGCATAGACGCAAGATAGTAGGTATACTTTTGATAGCATTTGCACTTTTTCTATAATGAAGTGAAGTGAAGTTTTTTTTTTTTTTTTAATTAAATTTGTGAAGAGGATTGCAATTCACCAACCTATTTTGCCTGGCCAGTTGTCTTCATGCGAAATCAGAAGCTTGTGTGCATGCAACGACATCTGAAACAGGGTCAATGTTATGGTCAAAGGGGCCAGCCGTGGCTCGAACCAACGTTATCTGAACCAAATACGATAGCTCAGCGTTTTTCAACCTGTGGGTCGCGACCCCCTGGGGGGTCGCGGAGCCTCTGTAGGGGGGTCGTGAGAGGTCGAGAAAACTTCAGTTTTTTTATACAACATATAATTTGTGAGCTTAAATATAAAGTCGATAAGAGTTCCAATTATTATATTAAATTAAATATATTAAAAAAAAGGGTTGGGGGGTCGCGAAATATTTTTTGATACTAGGGGGGTCGTGTCATGAAAAAGGTTGAAAAACACTGCGCTAGCTGAACAAGCGTCTTGACCGCCGTGGCCATAGCACCGACCAAGTATTTATTTTAAATAGATTTTTGTAATTGTAATATTATTGTGTACATATTGATAAAAACAATAAAGACCTTTATTTATTATTATTATTATTATTATTATTATCATTGAGGACGCGTCAAAGAGCTATTAAAAGGAGGATGCTGGGAATCAGCCTCAGAGACAAGGTTCATAGCAGGGGCGTGCACCCCATACAAGCACATGCGCCCAATAGGTAGGCAATATTTAGTAAAAAACGGATTTAAGCTTGATATTGAGATATAAAATTCAAATTTTCAGTTCTATTGTTCTATTGTATCCATCGTTAGCACTTCAGTCATTCTCAAATGAAACGTGTTAAGGGAATGGGAGAAAATATTTATTCTGAAATATATTTGCCTATACCCTATGCGCGCGTCTGGTTCAAAGTAAAAATAGTCTGCGCATTTTAAACAACTATATTTTTCAGTTTACAGATAATCTATTTCAGGCGTATTTTTTACAGTAATTTTTCATTACTAAAATGTCAGGATTTGTTAAATTTGAATATTTTTGTCCGACCGAGTTTTGTCGGCATTTTGAGCCAGTCATTATGGAAGACAATTGCCTTGATTATCAAAGGGGATGTTTGATCAGGGAACCCTTTGTCTTCTAGCATTCTAAATTTGGACGGAGATCCATTGTTAAAAAGGTTATAGTACATGGAATGTAAGGAAGATGAATGATTGCAAGGAGAAAGAAATTATGAATGTAATGAAAGAGAAGCGAATAAAAGTGATGGGTGTGACTGAAACAAAAATGAAAGGGAATGGTGAGAAAGTATTAGCGAATGGTGAATTGTATATTTGGTCAGGTGTGGAAGATGGGAATGATAGGCAGGGTGTAGGTGTAATTGTGAGTGAGTGTGTGAAAGGATGCATAACAGGATACCAAAGAGTTTCTCCCAGAATTTTAACTATAAAATTTAAAATTAAAAACTTGAGACTTTTCTTGGTGACTTGTTATGCTCCTGTGGATTCAGAGTGTATGGAGGTGAGAATGAGTTTTTGGAATGAATTGAATGCAATTGTACATGAAAGGAAGAAGAATGAAAACATTATAATTTTGGGTGATATGAATGGATGGATAGGTATGCAAAGAGATGAATGTTTGAAAATTATTGGTCCTAGTGGACGAGGTGTAGTCAACGATAATGGGCGACATCTGATTGCTTTGTGTGCAGAGCACAGTCTTTTTGCATCAAATACTTGGTTTTGGCATAAGGATGTGCATCTGTACACAAGGCAGATTGTGGGAAGTCGCACAATCATTGACTACATCTGTGTGGATGAAAGATTGAGAGGAGCCGTAAGAGATAGCCGTGTCTACCGCGGGCCTGAAATAGGCAGTGACCACTATCTCTTATGTGCTAAAATAATGATTGGTGAAGTAAGAAAGAAGAAACGTAAGAAGCAAGTAAGAATGCCTAGAATAAAAGTAGAAAGGCTGAATGAAGAAAATGTGAAAGAGAAGTATGTATCAGAGCTCCACAAAATTTTAAGTGTGAATGAACTTGAGAAGAACGTGTGTGGAAAAGATATTGAAAGTATGTGGAAAGATCTGAAAGAAGGAATGACTGAATGCGCTAAAAAAGTATGTGGGGTAACGAAAGGTGGAAGATTGAAAGGAGATGCCTGGTGGAATGATAGAGTGAAAGAAGCTGTGAAAGTTAAGAAAAAGTGTTATGAAAATTGGCTGAATGATAGAAATGATAGAAAGCTAGAAGACGAATATAAGATAGCTAAGAGAATGGCGAAGACTATAATTTATGAAAGCAAGATGAATGAACAAAGAAAGATTGATGAAAGGATTAACAGAAGTTACACCGACAGTAAGAAGGAATTTTGGAGGTGGATCAATGCGGATAGAAATAAATCTTCTGCATTGACCACTCCGGGAGTCAAAAGTGCTGCCGGTGAGATGGTATGGGAGAATGAAGAAGTATGCAAGAGATGGAAGAACTATTTTCAAGAAATTTTTGGTCAGGGTGAAAGAAGAATTTATGAACAGATAGATGAAGAAAATGAATTGAATATTTTGAAAGAAGAAATGAAAGTGTCTATTTCACGTCTGAAAAATGGGAAGTCTGCTGGGTTTGATGGTATAAATGGTGAAATGTTAAAAGCAGGAGGTGAATGCTTGATAGATTGGATGTACGAATTATGTAAGCTTTGTGTGAATGCAGGAGTAGTACCGATGGATTGGAGGAAGGCAGTCATTGTTCCCATTTACAAAGGTAAAGGGGACAAAAAAGACTGTCAGAACTTCAGACCAATCAGTCTACTCAGTATACCAGGAAAAGTCTTCTGTAAGGTGATTATAAAAAAAGTGATTCTGACAACTAGTGAAAGGATTTCCGATGTACAGTCCGGCTTTATGGCCGGTAGAGGCTGTGTTGATCAGATTTTTACTCTACGACAACTTGTTGAAAAACAATTGTCGGTGAGGCGGAAGCTGTTCACGGCCTTTGTAGATCTGGAAAAGGCTTTTGACTCAGTAGACAGAGGTATTTTATGGGATGTTTTGAAAGCATACGGAGTGAATGGGGCTCTCCTAGGTGCGGTGCATGCAAACTATGAAAATAGTAAGGCATGTGTTCGTATTGATGGTGAGTATAGTGAATGGTTTGAAGTTTATAAGGGTGTGAGGCAAGGATGTGTGATGAGTCCTTGGCTATTTAACATAGTCATGGACAAGTGTGTCAGAGATGCTAGACTTAATGATTGTGGATTGATGATAGGAGAGAGCAAAGTGAGTGTTCTACTGTATGCAGATGATGCAGTTCTTGTATCTGATTCTGCAGTAGAATTGCAAACAATGCTCTCTAGATTGAATGAAGCTTTGTTAGGTAACCATTTGAAGTTGAATGCAAGTAAGACGAAAGTATTGATTTTTGAAAGAGATGATGAAAATATGAATTATGAATTTAAAATTAATGGAATGAATGTTGATGTCGTAAATGAGTTTGTATACCTGGGAAGTAAGTTTGAAAAAGATGGAAGAATGATCGGTGAATTTGAAAGAAGAATAATGAAAGGCAGGTGCGTACTGGGTGCTACCGCTAGCATCGCCAAGAACCAGAATCTTTCAAAAAATGTTCGACTGGCGGTGCACGGTGGTATACTAGTGCCCACTCTGATATATGGAAGTGAAGCCTGGACGGTGAGTGAAAGTGAGATTAGTAAAGTCCATACAGTAGAAATGGACTACTTAAGAAGTATGATTGGGAAAAGACGGAGTGATAGGGTAAGGAATGATTTTGTTAGAGAGGAATGTGGTGTAAGAGAAAGTGTGAAAGTAAAGATTAAAAGAAGTATTCTTAGATGGTTTGGACATTTGGAGAGAATGAATGAGGAAAGACTGACGAAGAAAGTATATGCTGCGAGAATTGATGGATGTCGTGGAAGAGGAAGACCGAGAAAGGTATGGATGGACCAAATTTTCGAAATAGCGAATGAATGGGATATCCAGAGTCATAATAAAAGGAGAGCTTGTATGAAAAAGGTTATGGCTCTGGATGAAATGAAAGAAGTATGCAAGGATCGAAAGAAATGGCGGTTGATCTGTAATGCTGGCGGTTAAATCTAAGGCTTTTAAATTTAAAAAATATGTGTTGTAGCTTTTTAATTTTTTACTGTTTAATTGCTTAGAATTTATTTGTTTTATATATTTGATTGTATCAATTGCATGTACTCCTTGATTGATAGGTTGGTATGCGGCTGACCACCCATACTGTAAAAAATGGTTCACTTTGCCAATGTCACCCCTGCTTCAGGGAAGGTCGGCAAGAGTTGCAGGGCTTATGTTCATTTGAGATTGGGGTTTTTATATTGTAGGTCCACATGCAGCATGTGTAAGCGCGAAATTATGCATGTCTGCTTGTGGGAATGCATTTAATATGAATCTCAAATGATACATATCTTTGCAGCTTGGATTTAGATTTAGATTTAGTACAAAATATATCCATGCTTTATCTGAGAATCTATAGAGCTGAAATGTTTTTTTTCATTATATTATCCTAATGCCTTGAGTGAACTAAGTTTATTTGTATTGGCACCTAGACTAAATATGAAACTATTAAAGTATGAATAAATGTAACAATAGCGCCTGAGATACAGGGTTTTCCTAGTTCAGGCGCATGTATTATTATTCTCTTATTTCCATATTAAGTTTAAATAACATTTATTTGAATATTTTAACTTATCTTTGTTCAGAGACATGGAAAAATGTATTGTTAAGAAGTTATTTTTGTGTATCATTAATATTATAAAGTTATACAGATATGTTGTTTGGAAGCTTTCCACGCCTGAGACACAGGTTTTCCTAGTTCAGGCACACGTATTATTTTCTTACTTTAGTTAAAAAGCTGCACCCTATGTTAATCTTCTGTAAAACATTTTAATTAATAAATTATTATTATTATATTATTATAGCTAAGCACTTGAGATTAATTAAATAATCCCTAAATCTGAAAGCCACTGTCCTAGCATTGTGGTCCATATAAAATTTCGCTGCAATGGTCGAGCGGTAAGGCGTTGGCGCTCAACTTTTCTTTATTAAAACAAGAGCAAGCTCGCACCCCACCTGCGCCGTGTCCCATGGGAAAAGGTTTAACTCTGGTTCAACAGATGTCATTGAGTAACTTTTAATTAATAATTAACTGAAGTATTAACAATAATTGTTAATTGATAATGATAATACGTGTTTCTGGCCTGGGTGTCTATTCACGATAGGGGATAGAGAAGACTCATCTCGATTTTCCCCGAAAAAGCAATAAAGGTATTGTGTCTCACAATACCTTTATTGCTTTTTGGGGGAAAATCGCAATGAATCTACTCTATCCCCTATCGTGAATAAACACTCTGGCAATACAGGTTGGTTAAATGCATTTTCACGAATCTAAATGTAGTATGCAATATATTACACTATCAACAGGACATGCATTCATATTTCATTACATATTATGAAGTGGGTAGATTGAAAAGAAGCTAAATCGTTACATACTGTATTAATGACAATTGTCATCAGATGTCGGTTTCGCATTTGTTATTCCCTATGGGCGAGAAAATCTGTGACGTCATCCTACCGAGGAATATTTTAAATGCGCTGACTCCATTCATCAGTGAAAAAAATATGATACAACTTATAAAATATATTCTATTGAAATTTATTTTTCTGCCATTTTAAATATTTGTTTGTCCGTAAGTTTAAGTTAATGTTAATTATTGTTTTTACAACGTGTAAAGCGCCCTTGAGGTGATTGGTCACAATACGGCGCTAAAGAAATCGTCCAAAAAATAAATAAATAAAATAAAACACGAAAACTTGTATTTTATTATGTCAATTCAAAAACCACCAGTATCATTCCATTTGAGATAATTGCTTGTTAAGAGGAAGCCTTTCATTTAAGGAAAACAAATAAAAGAGGATTGCCTTGTAAACGTATTTCAATATCTTTTTGTTGTTTTTTTTTCAGTATAAACAAACCTTCTTAATTAAACGTTAACCAAAGCAAAATAAACAATCTGAAAAAAATGAAGCTTCTAAGAACACTTGAAAAGGAAATTACAAGAAAAACCTGCGTAGTAAACTTAATGTTTTATCTCTCATTTTCCAGCGCTGTAATTTTAAGGCTTCACAGAGTGGATTTTACGTTTAAACTGTTAAACTGCAACAGGTTTCTAAATGGAAACCTCTGAGTAGAAAATACGCTTAATCTCGACCACATGTTTACCTAAAAATGTATAGAATGTAAAAGCAGAGATTCTAGCGGTGTTTTTAGTTTCAATGCATTTTTTCGTAAAGCTCTCTGGTTGACTTTACACTTTGAAATATATTCTTGAGTTACAAAAAGTCTTTACTCTTTCTTCCCAACGCTACAATGTTCTGCAACAAAAGAAAACCTGAACAATGAAGGCGACGGAGTGTTTAAGAGATGAGCTTCCTTGAGCGGTTTTTTTTTGTAAAGAAAAGGAAATAGACTAAAATGAAGATAAGAGAGTATTTCTTCAAATCAGGGGCGTCGTGAATTTCCCTTTTGAATTAAAAAAAAATTGTGTATCGCAGAATTCAGTAAATCTAATATTTTTCGTCTGAAGGTAGTTTCTTTTATCACGTGAAAATAGCCAGCTAAAAATGGAAGGGTATTTTTATCTAAAAATATTCTGCTGCCTTAAAAGGACGGTGCTAGAAAAGGATGTCCTCATTTTTGCCAATTGCAAAAACATACATTCATAAACCTTGAATTATACATTTTCTCCTTCCGGCAGCTCTTTGATCCCGAAGTTTATTTAAAGCTTTTAAAGCTTTCATTTTCACCTATTCGTGACCTAGTGGTTAGCGTTTTTTAATATCAATGGTAAAGTTAGTGGGTTCCTTTCCCGGCAAAGCACAAGTTAAAGTTTTAGAATAAACTCATCTACTTACCGGTAAAGACCTGTCTCAAAATGGTACTCCAGCTTTGCAGCCACCGGGTTTTGCTTGAGAAAAGGCTTTCTATGCAGAGACAACCAAGCTTGCAGACGGCTCTTGAGATGTAATTAATTCACGCGTAACTTGTTTGTTTCTTCCTTATTCTGTAAGCTAGAGTATATATAAGAATGAAACAGAATTTTTCATATTTTTTAACAAATTTCTTCACTGTCTAAAATTGGATGTTTTTTATTACTTTTTGACCTAGAGTAACAAGCACTGTGTAAATACTCCTCGATCGAATAAATAGAAAATGGATGAAAGATACAACAGCACTCCTAAAGATTGATTTAGTTTTCATACTTTTTTTTTAACATGGCGATCAAGGGGAATTTTCGCAATGTTTTTTACTCGTGCTATGGGTGTATTGCCATCTATATTTACATTCAATAATTAGAGTAATACCTAGTACTGCTTTTCGCACTCCAGGAAACTGCCAGAGGGTTTTTATGAAGAAAAAACTTTTAATGAGGCCTCACTAATTAAGATAGAAAGGGATCTACCCTTACGTTGGATGTAGAAGTATTTTTTACGATAATATTTTGGAGGTACCTAATCAACAATGTGATTTCAATTTTAAAAGTAAAGACCTAAACGTAATAGTTCATTTATATTCAGAATTTTTTTAATACAATCTCGTATGAATTAAGCCTAAAAAAACAAGTCATTATTTTTTTTACGATGGACCTTCCTTTCGTTGATTTATAGATTGGTATGAGGCTAACCATCCCCTTAATAACCCCTTCGTAGCAAATAAATAGAACAGTGAATCCTATTGAGAACCTATAAGTACTTATTGAATTCATTTCTTCAATTTCAAAAGGAATATTGAAATGGATAAAAAAACAAACTTCAAGCAATAAATTTCTTTAAAAATTAATTTATTTCGTCAAAGGTCATAGTCAAAATTGGATATTTCATTAGAACAATTTTAAACACGCAAAAAGTACTCCGAGTACAACACATTACATAATTATACATAATATAATATAAAAATTGGTTCACTTTGCCAATGTCACCCCTGTTTCAGGGAAGGACGGCAAGAGTTGCAAGGCTTATGTTCATTTGAGATTGGGTTTTTATATTGTAGGTCCACATGCGGCATGTGTTAGCGCGAAATTATACATATCTGCTTGTGGGAATGCATTTAGTATAAATCTTAAATTATATATATCTTTGCAGCTTAGATTAGATTAGATTAGATACACTCCCCTCGTTCGCGAAAACAAACAAAAAAATGTACGAGATATACAACAGCACTCATGGCGAGTGATTTGGTTTCTTACTTTTTTTTTCTATTTACACTACACTTTTTCTATTATCACAAATTACCTACCTAAGCGTCTATTTCTTTCTAGAGAGACTTATCATTACACTAAGAGCCCGTTCCCACTTGTCGGGTGTCGGATCCGTATATTAATCGGAGTTTCCAGCGGCAAAACATTATGTATGGAGCTATTCACACTTGTCGGAATCCGATTTTGTCCGAAATGTTATGCAACTGGAACCTCCGATGAATATACGGATCCGACACCCGACAAGTAGGAACGGGTTCAACCACAGACAAACCAACACACAACTACACAATACCCTGCACATTCACAACACTGCGTAGATAGAATATCAAAGTGTAATCTTCACCCAAAAATACTTAAACAGCACTTTGTTGTTTTTAGCATAATCTAACTAAGTGAAAAGTTGTGTACACCCGCAGCTTACGGAGACATTCTACCAACTTCACTTTATCTCCGTCTCCCAATATTTATACTGCTCGATATTTACACCCCGAGAATTTCAAGAAGAGACCCCACTCGTCTCACTTTATCAATCACAGATCACTGCAAAAGTAAAAGTTTATTTAAATATCGAAAATAAGTAAATATGTATTTTGAACGTGTTTACATTGGGCTTGTATAGACGCTTACTTACCTACAAAATACCTTCGTAATAAATAATATTAGACTAATTTATTTAGTGAGCGCTGTTATTGGTTGTTTGGTAGCTTGGTCGTCGCTGTAGACAGCGCCAATTCTCAGGGAAGACCCAATTGGTGTACCTTAGGTTCGATGGGAGGTTCCACGGCAAGATAGACAGAATGTCCAAAGACACAGTGTTCACAGACAAAATGTCCACTCCAGAAAATGTCCACCCGACAAAATGTACATGCAACAACAAAAATGTCCACGCAACAAAATGTCCACCGACTAAATGACATTATATTATTTTGCACGAATTTCTTTATCATCATTTCAGCGCTCTTAAATTTTTTGGTCACAGAACAGGTCCACAAAAATATCGTTAGACATACAAATAACACGCGTTTAATTTCCTTCAAAAGACGTTTACCAGCAATAAAATAAATATTATTCTCAGCAGCTAACCATCCTTTTAGTATTAACAATTCTTCATACATGCCCATAGCTGCAATATTTCCGCCATCTTTTTTATTACGGATATTTTAATAACGAAATGTGTCACCGTCGTAAACCGAGTCGGTCTATTTTATATCCCCCCTCCCTTCTCCTTTAACCCTTCTCTTGACCCCTTCCATAATATTAAACATTTTTGGCAAACCTCAAGTATAAAAATTACTTACAAATCCCCTCGATCGTGTAAATGGAAAAAAATATTTGAAAACTAAATCACTCATTAGGGGTGCTGTTGTATTTTTCACATATTTTTTTTGTATTAACGCGATCGACAGGAATTTACGCAATGCTTTATTATCAAGTACAGTACACCAAGGTGTTATTCACACACAGAAAATCCATCGTTCAACCATCAACGAACGTGAATTTTCCATAGAAAAAATCGACGATCCATAGATCAGCTACATATGTATGTATGTACATATGTGTTGCATTGCAAATAACCATGTAAGCGCTTAAACTCAAGAAAGTGTGCAGGTACTAAAAATGAAAGAAATTTAAACAGCGCCTCTACGTTGCGTTATTGTTTTCGTAACTTTTTTTTTTAAAAACGTTATGGTTAAACTTAAACGTAACTTACGAGGGGTACTGAATTATTCACATAGGGAACTCCTAGGAAAGCCTTTCTTGGTCAACTGAGGCGTTATGGCCGTACTTTAGATTCATTCAATAGTGAAAAGGTAAACGCGATCGTTGACTTGTAAAAATGTGCGGACAAGAAGAACTGAGGAAACCTTTACCAACAAAAACGTAGCCATACTTTCGAAGGGTGGTATAATGTGGACTGTTTTACAAAACTACACTTAACTGATTAAAAGAAATGCTTTTAATTGTCTTTATAATTCCTTGACTTAGAGGCTAGTATGAGGCTGACCACCCATACTGCAAAAAATGGTTCACTTTGCCAATGTCGCTTCTGTTTCAGGGAAGATCGATAAAGGTTGTAGGGTTAATGTTCGTATGAGGTTTGGATTTTAATATGTAAGTACAATTTATATGTTTTTCTGTGGCCATGCATTTGAAATGAGCTTTGAATGTTAATATATCCTTGCAACTTAGATTATAGTTTATAGTTCGTCTGTATGTTTTTACGTACTAGTTTCTGCTTAGTCCTATTAGTTTTTGCTTGAAGCTGCTGATAGAAAAGATTCTTGCATGGTTTGGCATATGCCAGAGTAGCCTTTATTCACCTATAAATACAGATCGCAGTGCTTTGAAGGGGGATTAGTACCTGAGCCGTTGAGCGTGATGGTACAAAATATTACCTGTGAACGAAATATGAGTGAACCCTAAAATAAATTGTGTTAAATAAATTAATTCAAATATTTATTAAATTGTGAAAGTAAATCGTGAAAGTATTAAGTCCAGACACTGTCGTTATTTAAAGGTTCCCACAAGAAACCTTTTCTCCAGCGTAACTGAAATAAAATATTCCCCCTTTATGATGAGGTAAGCTGTTTTTTTTTATCTCTGAAAATTCGGGTTCACTCAAATCAAATCGATGAAAATACGCCGTTGATTCTTATATTTATTCGAGCTGTGAATTTCAATGGACTATGAATATAATGAGAACGATTCTCGACCTTTCAGCAATAAGGAATCAGCTGGGAGAAATAAGTGAAGGAAAAAAAGGTTTTGCCATAAAAGCACTATAATCATGGACAATAAAGCAATATAATCATGGACAGTTGCATAAAAGAAGCTGGAATATCAGAGAGCGGAGTGAAAGTGGGTGAAACAAGAGTTGGAGTACTTCTTTATGCTGATGATGCTATAGTTTTAGCTGACTCGGCGGAGGAACTCCAAACGATGTTAACCAAACTGAATGATGCGTTTTGTAAAAATAGCTTGAAAGTGAATGCGAATAAGACAAAAATATTAGTTTTTGACAGGAATGAAGTATGTGAGGAACTTACAGTTAATTTGAATGGGAAAAAAGTTGAAGTAGTGAATGAGTTTGACTATTTAGGAAGCAAGTTTGAGGCGAATGGTAAGATGACGAAGGAATTAGAGAAGCGTGCCAGCAAAGGAAGATGCGTGATAGGAGCGTTTGGTAGAATAGCGAAGAATAAAAGGATACCAAAGAAAATGAAAATGGCCGTACACAATTGTATATTGTTGCCGACCCTGATGTATGGAAGCGAGTCATGGACGGTGAATGAAAGAGAAGTAAATAAGGGATGCACCGTAGAAATGGCTTATTTGAGAAGTATGACAGGAAAAACACTGAAAGATAGAGTGAGAAACGAATGGGTTATGAATGAATGCGGAGTAAAAGAAAGCGTGAAAGTGAAAGTTCAAAGAAGTGTGATGCGATGGTTTGGACATATTGAAAGGATGAATGAAGACCGACTGACAAAAAGAGTGTATAAAGGGAATGTAATAGGTAAGCGTGGAAGGGGAAGACCTAGAAAAGAATGGATTGATCAGATAAGTGAGATTGCGAATGAATGGAATTTACAGAGTGGAAACAAGAGAAGAGCATGCATGAAAAGAGTGATGAAATTAGATGAGATGAAAGAAGTATGCAGGGACAGAGTCAAGTGGAGGCACTTATGTGGAGGTACTGGCCACCCCTAGAGGAATGGCGGCAGGATACAAGACAAGACAAGACAAGGCACATTTCATTTTTCAACTTCTTTCAGTGCTATTTCTACCCAGGACTAGTGAGAGAATTGGTGAGAGTCCAGTTGATAGCTCAGTTGGTAGAGTGCTTGCATTCCATGCCGAGTGCTCGGGTCGAATCCCATCGAGGGTGTCAGAAATGATTTTCCGTTTCGGTGTTTATTTCAAACTCAAAATATATTTTTTTTGGCAAAGTTTACTTAGCCTTCACAAGACACTTCAACTGTAGTGTCCTTACATGTAAAAAGGAATAGGTTTCCCTCGTCACTTGCGACCCCTTCGGAAAAACGCTGTAAGAAGGTACACTATTTGCGTAGCTTATATGTCATGCCTTTTTTTAAATCCTTTTTTGTAAAGATTCACACAAAAAATACATAAAAAGTCATTCTTTCCAAGCTGTTATTATCGTAAAATTAAAAAAAAAAAAAATCATTTTGGGAGTCTCATTCTATACATTCTATACATTCTATACGTTCTATACATTCTATACGTTCTATACATTCTATACATACTTATTTGTGTTGTGTTATTCATCTACACTTTTTCTTCTACAGCATTTATGATACCATTTCGCAGAGAAATGAATTTACAAAATATGTATTTGAAATAACATGATATGTATTTTAGGTATTGGCATGTATGTTTTTGGTATCAGCATGTATGTTTAAAGATATAAACGACAGGAAACAATTTTGTCACGAATTGGTAAATTCAATTCAACCAAAAATAAATTTGGAACACCATTCCGAAATAAACATACAAACGTTTATCTCAACATTCAAAATAATGTAATCATGTAGTCGATATACGCTTGTCATTCTTTTCAATTCGTTTCAAATGAAAAGATGATGAAAACATGTTTTCCTTTCACATATTTTTCTTACAAATGTATCATTGAGATAACACGAATTCAATTCAGAATAAAAATAAATCAAATATGTGTGTTATGAATTTGTCAGAGTACGAAAGTGACAAAATACAAATAATAAATTTATATAAATAAAAAATATTGAAATAAAAAAAATTCTACAAGTATCTACCTCTATTTATACCAATTTCTAGAGCAGCTTAAAGTTATCTAAACTTTAAATTCAGAGACCATTTAAAAGTTTTTTGCTTGAATCGATTCCATTTTACGCGTATATACCAGTTTAATTGCATTTTAGTATTTTTTTACGCATCTACACAGTGTTCGTCTCTTCTGTACCCTTAGTACGAGTTGCAAAACTTGAGTAAAGTAAAGTTTACGGAAAATATTAAAGAGTGATTTCTCCCAAAATCTGCCGTTTTTGTTTCTTACACTTTATGGTCTTAGCAAAAGAGTTACAGTGATGAAGACAATCAAGTTCAAACAAACAAAAAGGGCACATTTTGTGGGAAATCACTCTTTAATAATTGCCGTAAACTTTACATTACTCAAGTTGTGCAACTCGTACTAAGGGTACTGATCTAAGTTGCAAAGATATGTTTTGACATTTAAGGCTGACATTAAATGGCATGCTTCCAAGCAGGCGCATGTAAGCTCGTACTTACACATGCTGCATGTGCACATACAAAATAAACTAAACCTCACATGAAGATTTACTTTGCAACTCCTGTTGTCCTTCCCTGAAACCGGGGTGGCAATGGCAAAAGTGAACCAAGTTTTTGCAGCATGGGGTGTCATCCTCTTACCAACCTAATAGACAAGAATTATAATATTATTATAAATAATTTAAAATTAAAATGAAAAATTGGTGAGCGCTGTTTTGCTGTATTTTCCTCTTTAGACTACTCGCCCCTGATAAATAATTTTGTTGCGGACGCAGCGAGCTTCAGATTTTTCGTTTTTAGCAAAAGAAGGTCCTTCTTAGGGCAACTACTAAAAGTGCGATAATTGCGGCGACCTCGGTATGTGTAATGTGAAATGTGGACCCTTAATAAAGAAACACTTCAACTTCAGGGTCCACTATCACAATTACCGGAGAAAAGCTCTTACTTTAGCAATTATTGATAAAAATACAGATTTTGTCTCGTTTGTGCCAACACTCCCACGCCACATCCCTAGTTTTCGTTCCCATCCCTATTTGTGAGAATTCCCGTTATCCTTTGTCCCGTTATCCTTATTGTTTTCTGGAATATAAATATGCGTATGTTCTTTGAAATAAATCACTTGTTCTCCGACTTCCCACTTCTTACTACTACTCTCCGCTTTCTTCAGAACTTCGACCTGCTACTCTTCCTGACCATCTCTTCAGATCTTCGATACGACAACGACCCGCTGCTTTGCCCCCTGACATCGAGATTTTGAAAGATTGGAAAGGCAGCTGCCTTACAACCAGCTGACAGAGGAACAATGAAGAGAAGACGGATCCAGTCCACCCGCGCCTGTTGAGCGTCAGCTACAAATGTATTGTTTCGAATGTGTGTCAATGTGTTTTTACTTGTTTTAGTGTGTCTGTGTCTCTAGATGTAGGTGTTTAAATAATTATACTTGTATTGCTCGCCAGCTCCGATGGTGTGAGCATTCGCTCGATTCTTCTAAATAACAAGATTCAAGCGTAGTCTCGCGTGTGCCAGAATAACTTTTAGACACCTATAAATAGAGATCGAGATGCTTTAAAGGAAGACTTGTATCAGATCCGTAGAGCTAAACAATTTACATACTCTGATTTCGAACCAAATGTGAACGGAATTTAAAAATAAATTGTGTGAAATAAATCAACTAATGTTTTTATTAAATTGACCCGTTAACGTTCTACATCTGTTACAAATGCCATAGAGATTTTTTCTCCATTTGCGATGGTACAAAATACAAAAACAGAAAAGTTTTTAATGAAATATGTCAAATTTGCTTACCTTTGTCTCTGAATCGGACTGTATCCGCACATCGAGAGATCCGCCCAAAACCGCGTACCAGTATTTCCCTTGGTCTCCTTGACGGAAAACTGAAAAAAAAAAATACAAGTTTAATTAACAAACAAAAAAATTTCAAACCTTCAGGCATGTGTCATAAAAACATGCTCAACGCTAAAGGTTGGTTGCAGAAAGCAAAAAAAAATATGTCAGAAGCAAAATCGAAAAATTCTCTATTTAACACATTGAGCTCTGTGCCCGGATTATAAATCATTTGCGTAAGTACTCAACGATCGCGTTAGCAAAAAAAATTAAATAAAGCTGAATCACTCACTAGGAGTTCCGTCGTATATTCCATAGATTTTCAATTTACGCGATCGAGTGGGCCTTATGTAATATGTTTATTTGAAGTATAATATTTAAAACATTGCCTAAATACTCAACCATGTCGTAAACAAAAAAGGTATGAAAACTATTACACTCAATAGAGGATCTGTTTACCTTCCATACATTTTTATATATTTAAGCGATGGCTAAGTATTTGCACAGTTTTTTATACTCGTTGTTTTGATATACACTGAAAAAAAATATCACGTAAACTTTTGACAGTCGTTTTATTGAAAATCCTGTTTGACATACAAACATACTAATTCTGTCGGCAAAACTTTTTTTTTTTTGAAAAAACCAAATTACAAAGTTTGAAATTAAATTTTTGTGAAGTGAAATGACAATAAATTTTGAGCGGAAAATATTTCATTTCTTGTATGAGAGTTTTCTTTTTTTTTTTTTGTAAAATTCTGAAACACGGGTGTAATTTTACATTTTATATTAGGGGCTAAATTTTCTTGAGCAATTTGTGAAGTACGACGAGGCGAGGACCAGGTGGAATAACAAACTCTGAATTTGCTGCTTCGGGGCATGTAATTCTAGAAGGTACATGCTTTATAATAAAGTACTCCAAGTATTAAACTTTACGCTTAAACTCAACCGTAAAGTTCTACAAGAAATATATGTAAACTGAAACGTTAAATAGAGGCGCTATGTTCATTGATGTGCATGTTGTGTAAACGCTATGCTTAAGTTTACACGTAATGGTTTATGGTTCGTGTACAGGTACTTCTCTTATATTAACATAAACTGAAAAATGAAACAGCAAAGATGAAAGTGTAGCAACGCTAGGTATACATATAGCAACTAGTAGTGTTATTCAGAATCATTGCTAAACTAAGTACTCACTAATTGATTCTCACGGAGACAAAAAAAATCCGGTAATTATAAAAAAATATTTCAACTGGTATTGGTGCTTAATTAATAAAACGATAGTCCATGGCATGTAGATTTTATGGGCGTCGGTAGATCTTACCGGTATTTGTCGGTAGTTCTTACCGGTATTTGTCGATAGTTCTTACCGGTAAATGTCGGTAGTTCTTACCGAAATTTGTCGGTAGATCTTACCGGTATTTGTCGATGGACCTTACCGGTAATTTTCGTTGGTAATAACCGATATTTGCCGATAGATCTTACCGGTGATTGTCGGTTGTTCTTACTGGAATTTGTCGATAGATCTTACCGAAATTTGTCGGTAGATCTTACCGGTATTTGTCGATAGATTTTTCCTTATATATTTAAACGACGCGACGCTCGTTTAATCTGCAGCCCCAGATACAAAGAATTGCCCACAATGAATCGAAACATTTCTCTAATATTCAAAATAAAAAATATTGTATTTTGTAACTACTTTGCTTAATAAAGGACGGTTCACGTTTTGTTTATTGTAGAGCATAATTAAAAAAAAGCATCAAAAGTGGAAGACTACAAATTTTAACTCAATATTCAACTCATTTTGATTAATCTTAAAAAAAAATCTTCAGAAATAAACAGAAATAAAAAATAAAAAAATTAAAACAAACAAAATATAGCACGAAATTGTTATGATTTTATCTCGGGTTCACTTTTAATAAAATTTCGGTTATATTCTATTTCACAGTAATCATTCTTTAACAATTTGGTTACATAATATGGTTAACTCTGCATCTTGTCTTTGTTTGTTTCACGGCTTGGGCGTAAAACGATCTCTCCATGCTTCACAGAACTGCAAACTATTTATATGTGATCAAAGCCTATTCTCGCATGTTACTGAATAGACTAGGCGCTTCTAAAACGAATATTTCCATAGAGTACCAGAAGTATCGACAGATAAAAGTGTCAAAAACTCACGTCTACACACATACACACCTACACAACAAGTAAACACGCCAAGGCACGAACTTATACATTCGTAACAATATTTAAAAAGAAACACAAACAAACCAACACGCTTATGACTTAACTTTTCTAAAAAATCGACAAATAATGGCGCAGTATCCTCAGTTGAAATGCTAAAATATTCAAATCCCCTCGCAAAAAAAAAACAGAATTTACATTTACCTCGTACGCAAACAGGGCATCACGCACAAATTGTGGCGCGCATTTTTGTCACCTTATTTTGTAGAGCCTGCCAAACAAGACTCCGCCCTACTTATGGGATCCCCATGACGTCTCAGCCGAGTCGACTCTCAAAAAAAGTGGCGCCAAACCTATCTGAAGAGACGAGACCAGAAGCGCTGTTCTGCAAAATTCCTCTTTGGATATCAATCCAAATCGGAGCTTGCTAGCGCTTGCGAAAGAACTCCATAGATAAAAATTCACAGTACCTACACTTTATTTGTGGACACGAATCGCTATCTCATCGCCTTAAGGTCGTGAGGAATTTAGCAGAATAGCGCTTCACCATAAAGACCATAAAAGCCAATAAAAAATCATCTTCCTCTTCTTTTTGTACTGCAATGTCAGGTCCCCCTGACGTCAAAGATCGCTAAAAAATCTAATAATCCATGACGTTGGTAAATTGAAACAATTTAAAAAATCAAAAAACTTTGTACGTGGTTCCATAATGACTGCAATTTATTAACTTACTACTAGTTTCATGAACAACCTTTCAATCACAAGGTACCTACACAATTATCCTACCTGATGATGTGGAGTTTGTCGATGAAACCGGTAGTGCATAAATAATTCGCACTCATCCGCCAGTTACCATACTTTTTTTTTAACTTAATTGTTTCAAATCCAATGCTTCATCAATTTCTTATAAGTGAAAAAAAAAAATAAGTACAACTAGTTAGTCTTATAACAACCCACAAAGTCAAGGGAAAGGAAATAAATATTGTTAAAAACTGACTCACTACATTACTATGTATATAAAAACTCGTGGTCGAGACTGACGTCAAAAGGTGCACCATCACTGCTCCAGAAACACCTCGAATCTTCTTACACGGAGCTATCGCCCCTGGCAGCGCGGCCTTGAGATCATTTGAGCGCGGATAAAAGCATTCGATTACGCGCGGCACACGTAAGTTCGCGCCTGGTTAAACGCAACGCACGGTTCATGCGACCCCTGCGTGGGTTTATTGAAAAGAAATGCGAATGAATGGGTACAAGATTGACTCTTAGAATCGCATCATAAAAGGGAATTTAAAGTACAAAGGGAAGCAGATAATGGCGTGATCGGGTCCCAACGAAGAGGTCCTCGCAACTAAGCTACACATCTAGTGTAACTTCTTGCGTGCGTTATCCCCGAAGGAGTCGCATGTGGCGATTCGGGACCTTTTTTTTACGGGTAAGGGGGCCGGCCTCACACCAACCACTTTCAGTTGAAGTGGGGGTTTCCCAGCTCCCGGGGAGGCTGGTTCTCATTTCTTGTGAAGGCCGAGTAAGCCTTGAGATCGAACCCTTGCTCTCGGCATGGAATGCAAGCACTCTACCAATTGAGATATTGACCTTTTTACGAGCTTGTTCGTCGTCGCTGCAAAGCGCCAATTCTCAAGCAAGACCCAGTTGATGTAAGACTGGATGGACCATTGGTGACCGCTCATTGGCAAAGGTTTATGAATTTTTCAACCCAGCGAAGGGCAAATTTGAAAATATGAATGGAATATTTTTTGTGCTTCGCCGGGATTCGAACCCACAACCTTCCATTTACGAGTCCGAAGTGTTACCACTGCACTACGGATCGGTCAATATGTTGTCGGTGATGTGTTGAGATAGTGATCTTTTGTCACGTGATGTACTGTCATTCGGCATTCGTGTCGTTCCGGCATGTGTCGTTCTGTCATGTGTCGTTAGGTCATGCTTCATTTTGTCACTGCGTCGTTCTACTATGGAACCGTTTACGCCACCTCGTAGACTCCGAGTACTGATTTACCGTCGTAACAGATCCTTTCATTTCGCGTCCTCGCCCCACCGCAGCGCGGTTAGCCCTCTCGTGAGTTGGCAGCTTAAACAATGGATTCCCGCCAACATTAGGTTTAAGTAATTATTACACAAGCCAACCTTATTACGTCACTTTCACTTCTATTATAAAATTAAATAATCATACGTATCACAATGGCATACATTACGAAACTAACTTACGTACATTAACTACCTTAAGTCTGAAATTTATTCCAGAACCTTACAAACACTTTTTAGTTTACCCGGTTTTAGATATGTTTCCAGTTTTTGATCTGATCATGCTTTATTTTTCACGAAAAATAACCCGTTGAAATTATAACCTCCTGTGTATCTAAACTTTTTCCAGCTTTATCAAATTGGGTCGGAACGGTTTCTCTACGGCTTTTGCGTTTTTTTTTTCTCGGCGGGTAAACATAACCCTTTTGTCCTCAGCAACCAATAACAAATTCATAAATTATGAAAAACAAAGTGAACAAAAAAAACTGACG
This sequence comes from Agapetus fuscipes, assembly GCA_951799405.1. Classification (NCBI taxonomy): domain Eukaryota; kingdom Metazoa; phylum Arthropoda; class Insecta; order Trichoptera; family Glossosomatidae; genus Agapetus; species Agapetus fuscipes. The sequence continues at coordinate 5,335,621 of OX637350.1, forward strand.
ATTTTTTTTAAATCTTTTTGTGTTTAAGTACAACATTTTGTCCATAAAAAAAATATTAGCTAGCTTTTTGTTGTTTTCAAATGTGTGAGCCTCATTTTGTTGATAGGTCAAAAAATTTACAAAAATAAAAATTTTAACCGAAAAGAGGAGGGAATGAAAGTAAATAAAATATGGCGTCCAGCTCTGGAAAGTTTAAAATTTCAAACACTGCCTTTCCCGCCAAATTTACAAGCCCCGCCCACTCCACATAGACACATAAATACCGCATGCTCAAATCAAAGCGATCAGTCGAAGAAGAAGCCCTGAAGAAGTCAGTCGCACGTCACTGACGAAACGTTGCAAAAAGAGAAAAAAGAATAAGCAGCCTACAATATTGAACATGGCCTACAAGCCCGGAAGGATGGAGACATCATCATCATCAACATCATCGCAAGAGAACTTTCAGCAATTCTGCCACGTTGCTTCAAGTCAAAAGTAAAATATTTAGTATGTTTTTTATTCCAGCTTTAGAGGACTTAGCAATTCTGCCCACGTTGCTTGAAAACAAAAGTAAAATATTTTATTGTACATTGAAGCTTTCACGGCCGGTTCTTGTTGACACAATCACTTTATTGGGGCTATGTAGCCGTGGTCTGGTTAATTCTTTCCGGACAGTTTCGCCCATTGCTCCGATGGGCATTTTCAGCGGTTGGCTAGTCGCTGTGATCTTCTCGCTAGTCGAGAAGATCACAGCGACTGCCTTTCTAGTATTTTTAAAAGATTAATCAAAAACTTTATTCGATTAAAATCATGCTCAGGTTGGTTGATAAAAGAACAAGCAAAAGTTTTCTACAGTTAGTGCAAAAAGTTGATCCTCTGTTAACTTCTATCATAAAATGTATTACAATTAAATGAAAACACAGTTTCTCTCTTACAGTACCCCAAGTTTAATAAAACATTGTGTTACTTCCCGTCGATCGCGTTAATATAAAAATGTACCAAAACTAATTCACTCACTAGATGTGCTGTTGTATATTGCATATTTTTTTTAACTTACTTAATCGAGGGGAGTTTACGTAATGTTTTATACTTTAGTACAGATTCCATTACAAGGAAAATTCCTCACACCCCTCTCCCCCCTTTCGACCACTTCCCCCCCTCCCCCCTCTTCATTATCCCCACAGGGTAATAATTGTGACAAAGTAAAACAAGAGCCGTGAAAGGAGCATTATGCGGGTAAACAAGAAAGTGTGTACACTAGTTTATTTAGCTTCTCAGATGCACATTTTTCCATCAAAAAATGTACAATAAAATGCCAACAGTAAACACATTTTTTATGTACATTTTTTGTATATTTTAATCATTGATTTAAAGTACTATATCTTAAAGAAATTGCACTTCTCTCATTGCATTTCTCTTCAGACTTCGATTTTGGATAAATTAATAAATCTTTACATACTTAAGATCCTTACTGAGTACGACTATATTTTCACAGGAATTCATTGTTTACTATAAAAACCGGATTCTCGATCGCAAACAAGGAATAAGTTATTTATTTTGATATTTGAACCTGACGCGACAGTGTTTTCAAAACACTATACAAAAGTCATTCATAAATCTGTAAACAGCTTCAGTATGGAATCGTAAAATTGGACCAAAAGCTTAGCTTATCTGAATATTATTATCATGCGTACTCCAAGCCACAACTCCAAGCAATATATGTGAATTTGTGTTTTCATTTAGAATTAAAAGAGCTTAAGCGACCATCTTCATACAAACTTACAGAGGTCAAGCTTTTTCATACGTTAAACAAAGACAGGCATACAATTCTCAATCACGTTTGAAGAACAGAGTTTCGTTCGGCAATGACTAATATAATTATCCCACTTTACCTCACAGATGGCAGTAGCAGGAATATTTATGTATATCTTTAATCTACTCAAAAATATTCATTATTTTCATTTCTGAGGGTATACGCATGCTTAGCTTTTTAGCTTGTAAGGTAGTCACGCCACTGGTGACAACCCTGATCAAATAATGAAGATTTGTTGTTTATTACAACAATTTTTGTATACAACAATTGCTTACACTGGTTTATGGTTTTTGCATTATTATTTTTAAAGTTTATTGTTATTATTTTTAAATTGTTAGTTCTATTGCTTTATAACCATCGTATATTTACATCTTTGTATAATATTTATGTGTCATTTATTTGTGTTATATTTTAAGATATTAGTTTTATACCTATAGATACAGTACCTACTTATGTACCTACATATTTATATTTATCGCAATGTTGTAAAAGGCTATATAGCCGTTTATTCTTCTTAAATAAAATTACAAAACTATCTACATTCTAACATAACTTCTTCTAAATAAATTCATTCTAAAATAACAACATTTTACTCGCACTTACAATTGCTCGTAGATACAAGTTGACCAACAAACATTGTAATATGGCTGGAGTCTTGAGAAGGCTAGCTCAACCATATCTTACGGGAATTCCCCCCAGAAAGCGGCTGTCCACGGGGCTAAACTCTCTACAGGTATAGACCCACAGGGTGGAAAGTTCTCTGCACTAAGCTCTGGAATACAAGGTGGCTGCTTTTGATGGCAGGAAATCCAAGAAGGAGGAGTAGAACCTCAATTGCCATGTCACACGTAAAGCTTTTCCGGCGGCAAACATGGCCGACCGGCAGCGGGGCTGTCACGTTAAATCTCACATCCGTCTTCCTCTAAATCTAGCCCAGGATTCGCATCTGAAAGCTGTAGCAGCGTTCTCGAGACTTGGATCTTCGAGAGAAATCGGTTGTGTCTGAAACCCTTCGTCTTTCACGCCGGCAAACACTCAATGCACTACATAACACAGGATGGACCTTTGGTGACCGATCTTTCGTAAAGGACATGATGTTTCAGTCATGGCTTAAAGTAGAGCTGAAGATGAAAATGAAAAGCGAGGGCTTGTCTATTTGTAATTAATTATATGTACGTTATATATATTATGTAGATTGTAGATAAAATGGGCGATAAGTGTCGACAGGCTAATGAAAGAAAAGACTTCCCGTGTGTTCTTTACGATGAAATGAAAGTTGTACATCATAATGCACTTTTCATAACTTGCCTCAGTATATCTACAGCTTTAAATATTTAAGTGCTTGAATATCCAAAGCACGTTCCTTCACAACTTCATAACGCCATGATGCGTTATTCTGTTCAGACAAATATAAATCAATATTAAAAATAAAAATCATCTTCCATATGTCTCTCATTTATACTGTTACGAATGTCTGATTGTGTATCTGTGGGTTTTTCTTGTGTGAGTGTGTCTGTGTCTCTAGATGTAAATGCTGGATTATTGTACTTGTGTTATTTCGATGGTGTGACTGTTCGCTCGAATCTTATGAGTAGAATTTTCTAGCGAAGTCGTGAATGTTTCAGTTTCCGATATTTTGAGAACCGTCCTTATGTCATACTATATAAAGGGCTAAAGCTGTCTGTATCGCAGACTTGTATCAGAGCCGTCGAGCTGAACAGTTAAAAAGCCACTGTGGAATCGAACCAAATGTGAACGGAATCTAATAACAAATTAACCGAAATGTTATTAAATTGAACCCGTAAATTGTAACAATAAAATAACAATCTATAATCTAAATTGCAAAGTTGTATTGGCATTCAAGTCTTACATTTAATGCACGCTCTCAGATAAGTTCGCGCTTCCACATGCTACCAAGTGCTAGTATAGTGACTACATCACGAAACGGAGTTCTAGAAATTATCAACCCATCATAATCAGCTGCATGTATGTATGTACATACAAAATAAACCAGACCTCACATGAACATAAACCTTGCAACTCATGCCGCCTTTCCCTGCAACAGGAGTGGCATTGGCAAAAGTGAGCCAGTTTTTACAGCATCGGTGGTCATCTTCATACTAACGTTTTAGTTAAGCAACAATGGAGTCCGCACAATTTTTTTTTTTTTAGCTGGATGATGTCACAGGTTAAAGAGTTTATACAGCATTAAAAATAGATTAATTTATGAAATGCGTTATAGAGAAAAAAAGGTTTCGCCAAAGTCGTATTCCGTTCTTCTTTACAATACGGTTCGTCAAATCTGTTGATACTTATTGAATATAATTAATTTTTGCAGATACTTCTTCAAATATTACTTTATTCTAAGAATTTGTCGTCGTTGTGTTAAGATGATCCGAGTATTAAACTCAAGTCTTTTATTATCTTCTTAAGCTTTTGCACCATTTTTTATAAATCCTAGATCATCCTGACTTAGACCGACTTTTTGTCCCGACAACCCGCCAACAAAGAGGGTTGTATATTCCACCATAAGGCTTTCTACAAAACATAATCTACGTTATCATAACCAAGTTTACAAGGCTTTTCTTGGTATATTAAAAAAAATAGTAAACCTTTTTGCTGATCCAATCAAGTCAAAAAAATATGTAATACGTCTTCAACCCGTTTTATACCCCTCTCACACGATTCCATGTTAGAATGACACAGTGACATAACAACACAGTGACATAACGTCACATGACAGAACAACACATAACAGAACATCACAATGACAAAACATCAAAGGAAAGTACATCACAATGACAAACATCACAAGACAAATCATCACATGACAAAATATCAAATACCTAAAACAGAACATACCATAAACGGCACTTGAATAAAAACATTGTCATAATGATGTATTTTTGTTGGAATTTACTCAAAATCAGATCGGTACTATAAAGGTAAAACTGAATATGTGTCATATTAAGCTAACATGGGTTTCTCAGATAAATGCACCTTTTTTCCTATTTTCTACAAGAGAAAACTCTACAAAAGTGGGAAAATGTTTCAGTTGAAAAGTTTTTCATGAGTATTCTTTTATAATTAGTTCACTTACTATGGCAATTTTTATCCACGATTTCACTTTCCTAATGTCACCCCTGTTTCAGGGAAGGTCAGCAAGAGTTGCAGGGCTTATGTTCATTTGAGATTGGGTTGATATATTGTAGGTCCACATGCGGCATGTGTTAGCGCGACTTGATACGAGTCTGCTTGTGGAAATGCATTTAATTTGAATATCAAATGATATGTATATCTTTGCAACTCAGATTTAGATTAGATTCAGTACTTATTCAGTTTTACCTTTGAGGTGGCGATATGTAATATTTCTATGATTTATTATGTATGAATATATTATATATCAAATGTGGTCAACTGAGAAGTGGATTTAGTGCCATACATAAAATATAAATGTTTACTTACCAAACGATTAATATTCATTAGGACCATTATTCACTGAATACAAGAGCAAAATTTGCTTGCGACTTATTTATTGTGTCGCATTTAAGGTGTATTTAAGGTGGGCTACGATTTTGAATGTTTTTCATCACACGACGTTGCGTGTCAATTTTTTAGTCTCCTTTGTCCATAACATTAGCATATTCCGAACGCATAAGTACAATAGTATTTATTTTTAAACTCAGACTTAGTGTTTCATAAAAAAATCTATGGAAAGTAAAATAGCGCCTCTAGTGGGCGTGTTAGTATTCAACATTTTTTTCGTAAAACGTTGTGGTTAAGTTGGAGCGTTTTTTTACCAAATAAAATAAACTTCCTTTGTAATTTGCATGACAGTTCCTAATGTTAGAAAATTACTAAAAAATAATTTAATGCTTCGTATAATCTTTATATTTTGTCATTACTTGACTAATAGGTTGGTATGAGGCTGACCATACATAATGTAAATTTTTGTTCACGATGTCATCCCTGTATCAGGGAAGGGAAGGCAAGAATTGAAGGATTTATTTACATTCGATATCTGTTTGTATTTTTATTTTGGAAGTACACATGCGTCATGTGCATACGCGAACTTACATGTCTACGCTTGTTGGCATGCATTTGATATGAGTTTTGAATGTTAATATTTATTTGCAACTTAGATTATAGATAGATTATAGACCCCTGTTCCAGGGAAAGTCGTCAAAATTTGCAGGGCTTATGTTGATTTGATATTTGGATATTCATTTGTAAGTACACATGCAGCATTTGTAAGCGCGAACTTACACGTGCCTATTTTTGAGCATGCCTTTAATATGAATTGTAAATGTTAATGTGTCTTTGCAACTTAGATTATAGATTATAGAATCAAACTTACGTTCTCTCATTTACGAGTCCGCAAGATTAAGCAATAGTCAACAGGCTGACCTAAAATTTAGTAAGTACTTCACTGAAGTGGTTGGCGTAAGGTAGGCCCCCTTACCTGTAAAAATAAAAAGGTTCAACTCGCCACATGCGACCCCTTAGGGGATAACGCGGCAAGAAGTTACACTATATGTGTAGCTTAGTTGCCTTGCGTATGTAGAACCTTTTTCTATTATTTTGTTCATCCAAATACTAAAAAATTGAAAATACACTTTATCGTCACCAGCATTTGAATTGCGTCTCCGCGAAGTGGGTACGATATTTCCAACAAAGAAAAATACCGGATGTCGGTGGTTCATTTGGCTGAATAAAAGAGGTGAAAGCTGGAGGGGTAGGCTAGCCTACCCTGGGCGGCGGAAGCGACTCCTAGAGAGAATATCAACTCTAATAAAAATGCCTAGACAGAGGGAGTCGACTGGCGAGGCATCTGAAAATCGTGAAAAACATATTATTATTGTGAGACTGGAATATAAAGGAGCTGAAAGTAGATGTGCAAATTATTATTTGAGCTATTATTGTGAAAGGAAATATTGCTTCCATGAGAAATGTTTATTGGACTATTTTGTATGGCCTTGAAAATGAGTAAAGGATTTTTCGTGGTAAATGACAAAAAAAATATTTTTGTACATAATCGTAATGTATTAAAAAATTATATACACAATGATAAATTGTATCTATTTTTGTGACAATAAATATTTTTTTTCATTTTTATAAAAGTTGTTTCAACAAAAGCTTCGTTATTTTCACTGAAAAAAGAAAATCTTTAGTAAGGGGTGTAACGAGATGAATTTGTTGAAATCGACTGTCATTTGTTTTGTATGGAAAAAAAAATCTTCATAGGAATTTCATTTTACAGCTTTTTTCTTTTACGTTGGGCGCCAAAATGGAAGGGTTTTTCCACTGACAGATGATCGACACAATTATTAATATAACAACCACATTAAATGTTTACTTTTATTCGTTTCACAATTATTTATAACCATAACACAATAATATTTATTATCCTAATTTACACCAGCTTGTGGCTCTCTCACCAGGGAAGCTTCTTCTGTCCTTCTGCATTCTTTTGTTTACCTTTTTTAATTCAAATTCAAATCTAATGTTCCATTCCACCAAACAAACAAATTCATCTCGTTACAGGGGTTAACGTAATTCGAACTGGTACTGTTTTATTTCAACATCAGAAAATTTATAGTTTTTTTATAGTTTGGTTCACTTTTGCCAATATCACTTCTATTTGAAGGAAATTCAACAAGGGTTGTACGGCTTATGTTCATTTCAGGTTTAGATTTTGTTTTGTAAGAACACATACATCATGCGTAAGTGCGAAATTACACTTGTTTGCTTGCGGCATGCATCAAATATGAATCTTAATTGTAACTATAAATCTTTGGAACTTAGATTGTAAATTATAATTTAATAAATAATAAAAAAAATTTAAAAATATTTTTTCTTCGCGAGTTGGTTTATTATCTCGCGCTTTCGGAGTGTTAACACACCATTGTCAAGATAGATGAACTATGAAATGATAATGTTGGAACTGGTTTCTGGTCAGGACAAAAGAGATTGGTGAATTGTATTTCTCTTCATAAATTTATTTAGAAATATCCAGACAAAATAAATCTACTGTAAGTATTTTTTTATCTACGAAATATCTACGAGAATAGATGCATTTAAAAATAAATTGGTCGTATTTTTAGATGCCTGCGTAGATAAGTTCGGTACTTGAACCGAATCGGGGGAAGGTTATCCCGAAGTGAAGGAGGGAAGCAGGCCCGAATTAAGACCACTGGGGGCCCTGGTGCGGGAACCGTCGGGAGCCCCCTATAATCTATAATCTATAATCTAAGCTGCAAGGATATGTAAGCATTTAAGGCTCATATGAAATGCATGCCCACAGACAGGCACATGTAGGTTCGCGCCTACACATTCTGCATGCGTGCATACAAATAAAGAAAACCTCACATGGACATAAACCTTGCAACTCCTGCCGCCGTTCCCTGAACCGGGGTGGCATTGGCAAAAGTGAACCGATTTTTACAGCACGGGTGGTCAGCCTCGTACCAACCTATCAGTCAAGGAGCACATAAAATTATAAATGATATACAGAAATTCATAATGAGACACATTACAAATTAAAATTAAAATAAAGTTACCCTCAACCCCCATAATCTCTCCTCCCCGCATACAAATATATATAGGTACTTATTGCAAACCAAAACGATTACTGACTGCATTTTAACTTAAAATTTGAGAATCTCTTCGGCAGACTCTCCAGATTACAAAAAAAAATAGAGGTCTATCACATTTGTTGGAGGAAATTTCATCTTGTTCTTGGTAGGAATCCGGACGGGGATGGGAATCCGGAATAAAGGAGGAACACCGGAGAGGACTACAACTCGCAGAAATTAAAGTCGATGTTTTTAACACGCCATAATATTCGTCAAAATTTACACCTCCCGGCAACCCAACCTTCCTGTCGGGAGGTCAGTACAAAAGAGAAAGCTTACATACAAAATGACAGAAGACACAAAACTGTCTAATTTTTTTTTTTAATTTTGATAATTTTGATTCCTTGACTTATAGGTTGAGGCTGACCACCCATACTGTAAAAAATGGTTCACTTTGCCAATGTCACCCCTGTTTCAGGGAAGGTCGGCAAAAGTTGTGGGGCTTATGTTCATTTGAGGTTTGGATTTTATTTGCATTTGGACGCATTTGGACGCATTCAGCATTTGTAAGCGCAAACTACACGTGTTGGTTTGTGGGCATACATCTGAGAGCTTTAAATGAAATCCTTGCAACTTAGATTATAGATTATAGATTAGAGTTATATTCTTTTTAGTTTGATAAGCTGCCAGGCTAAATTCGGACCAGTCCTATTTGTAAAAAAATATGCTGAAATATTTTTCCATGCAATTTCATACGGGCGTCTTTGGTATAAGTTGAAGAATATTTTTCTAAAATGTCTTGGAGGCCCCCTAGGATGGGGGGGTCTTGGTTCGGTCGCACCGCTCGCACCGCCCTTAATCCGGGCCTGGAGAGAAGGTTATCCCGGAGTAAAGGAGGGAAAGGTAAATTCAATCCCGGCTTGACCTCAGACCCACTTTCAATTAGTGCTCCTTCCGCTTAGGGATCATCCGTGAATCACAGTCTTCATTTTGCAGGTAAATACAACTCACAAAAAAAAACATTGTCACTTTTGAAAGTATATTTTTGTATTTAAATAATAATAAAATTGTGTAGGTAATTTCCAGTAGAAAAGTAAAATTTTATTATTTTGTTTTTACATTCCTTTTTCTTAAATTTTTAGATAATTTATTTTATAAAACTCTGTTGTATTTTCTAATGCACAGTTCTATGACCACTTTTTTTGTTTTTTTTTTATAAATATATACCTGATGGACCTGGGTCTGGGGACCGTTAGAATTGGTATTTTTTTTGCTGTTTTTACTTAAAACGCTTCTACTAAGAAACTAGAAATAGTGACGAAAAAATCGTTTGTCAAAACTTTTGCTTCATTAAAGCTTAAAGAATTATTCTCTTTATCGTTCTCGTTGTACCTCTGAGAATATTTTTCTTTTGGATATAAATTCTACACCAGAAAAAAAATTAAATTCATTTACATTCAAATCATCTTTTTGAGATTTTCTTCATCTTTTCCAATAAAGTATTTTTCTGCCTCTTTTAATGACCTAAATTATTCATAATCAACTCGACAATGGCGTCGTAGTCTTTTCTCGTTTCTTTATTTGATTATCATCAGCTGTTTAGTTTAATTGAGCCATTTCTGTGGTCCGCCATTGTCTTATAAAAGCCGTCGGCGAGAATGAAATAAGAGAAGAAATATAGGATTCCCTAGGACGACAACAAACCGGCATTAATTTCAGCTTCTGTACGTTTACACTTGACCACAGCATTTTTGCAATGTACCATGAATGCTAAAACGCTCACTTTAAGACACTGTTTATGTTTCTTTATATTTTTTGGTAACTCATTGTTTGAGTAAATACGTTAAGGCTTTTACTTGGGTGACTGGACGTAAACGTGACTGCCACCAAAATATGATAATCCCGAGACGGATAATTTCCTGAGGAACAATTCCCCAACAAGAAATGAAAGCAGAAATATATGAGACAGGTACTTAGAGCACTTTCGCACTTACTCACAGACCTGCAAGGCGTAAAATGAACGTGGGAAAAATAAAAAATACCACTGCCATCTTGTATTTTGCCACTTTTGATAGTCAATGTGAAATATACTGAATCACTAAAATTAAGGAAGCATATTTTATATGGTTTGTGTAAAAACACTGTAAAAAATCATATTGATTGATTTCAATTAAATTTTAAAGAACTTTATATAAATTCTAAATAAACACTGTTCTATTTTCACACTTTTATTAATTTAATTTAAATTAATAATTAAAAACGTTTTCGATCTGTCGATCGTCTTCAGGTAATCTGATAAACAGAAAAGTGTTTAATTAGATTTTTTGTGTAACTTCTCATTGTAAGTAAACTCATTATAAGGCAGTGCTCATGAAAAACTTGTAAACTACAGCATTTTCACACATTTTTAGTGTTTTTTATCGTAGAAAATAGGAAAAAGATGCATTTATCTGAGAAACTCATGCTAGTTTTATATGTCACTCATTCAGTTTTATCTTTAAGGCATTTTCCCATGGTTCATGGGAAAATGCAATAGTCGTTGACATTATTTTCATTGTGAATAGCATTGCATTTTACGTCCTTAATATCGCTTGACAACAGAGAGAGTATCAATATCTAAAGATCTTTATAATCGATAAGCAAATTTAAGGACCCGAACCGGCAATGCGTGGGGAAATATGTTGGATTAATCGGTCATAGCATCGATTTTTTATTCAGAATAAGAATTGACGCCTGATTGTATGCAATCCGCAGAAATATCTGAATGTATCACTATAACCTATGTATGTATAATTTAAACTTTGCAAAGACTTATTTATATTTAAGGTTCATATTGAATCCAGGCATATTAGTCCGGTCATAGCTCAGTTGGTAGAATGCTTGCATTCTATGCCGTGAGCTCGGGTTCGAATCCCACCGAGTTCCACTACCAGCCAAGTTCCGGGCGAGTGATATTACATTTTTTCACCTGACTTATAACTTAAGGTTTGGATTATTTTGTATGTTCACATGCAGCATGCGTAAGTGCGAACTTATATGTAACGCAACTACGCAACTAAGCTATATATATAGTGTAATTTCTTGCCGCGTCATCTCCGAAGGGTTTCGCATGTGGCGAGTGGAACCTATTCATTTTTACAGGTTAGACCGAGAAAAGTATGGATGGATCAAATTTCCGAAATAGCGAATGAATGGGATATTCAGAGTCATAACAAAAGGAGAGAATGCATGAAAAAGATTATGACTCTGAATGAAATGAAAGAAGTATGTAAGGACCGAAAGGAATGGCGGTTAATTTGCAACAATGGCGGCTAGGGCATTAATTCTAAGTGTAATATTAAGTTTAATTTTAACGTAACTTTATTTTATTTTTAATTTGTAATGTGTCTCATTATGCATTTCTGTAAATCATTTATAATTTTTCGTACTCCTTGACTGATAGGTTGGTACGAGGCTGACCACCCGTGCTGTAAAAATCGGTTCACTTTTGCCAATGCCACCCCGGTTTAGGGAACGGCGGCAGGAGTTGCAAGGTTTATGTCCATGTGAGGTTTTCTTTATTTGTATGCACACATGCAGAATGTGTAGGCGCGAACCTACATGTGCCTGTCTGTAGGCATGCATTTCATATGAGCCTTAAATGCTTACATATCCTTGCAGCTTAGATTATAGATAGATTATAGGGGGCGGCCTTACGCCAACCACTTCAGTTGAAGGGGGGATTTCCTAACTCCCAAAGGGGCTGATACTCATTTCTTATGAAGGCTTCGTATTTTATTTTGGGCTTAAAATAAACACGATTTTCCAGCTCCCGAGAGGGCTAGTACTCAATTCTTGCGAAGGCTGACTAAACCTTGCCGGTATTTTATTTTGGAGTTTGAAATATACAACGAAACGGGAAATCGTTTCTGACACCCTCTCCTCGGTGGGATTCGAACCTTAACTCGTAGCATGAAACGCAAGCACTCTACCAACTTGACGAAAATCAATATCTGGGTAATATTTAACAGACCACAAGTCGCCAGTTATTCAACACCGCCTCAAGTCTCAATTATCCACAAAATCAACAAATTTATCCGTTGAATTCCGCGAATTATAAATGCAAATTGGTCGCATTGAACGACGCTGATCAAAAATGGCCGGCGAAATCCATTTTGCGATGAATAATTTCTCTGTCAAACACGGGCACCGTTTGACTTGGAAATTACGAGAGGCGAGTGTCGGCCAAATTTGAAAATTAGTCAGACCGGTCTACTGCGTCCTATACGCTACCCCAAGTAGAAAACCCTACGTTTCAACTCAACCCTAACGTTTATTAGACACTAGAACACCGCTACTAATGAGCGTTTTCATTTAGATATACTTTTTTGGTAAACGCTATATTTGAGTTTAAACCTAAACTTGGGGGCACGGAAATATTACGGCGACAGGACAGAAAGGCGCAGGGACAAAACGACACATGACAGAACGACACAGTGACAAAATGACACATGACAGAACGACACAGTGACAAAATGACACATGACAGAACGACACAGTGACAAAATGACACATGACAGAACGTCACAGTGACAAAATGACACATGACAGAACCACACAGTGGAAAAAAAATACGAGACAGAACGGCCCAGTGACAAAACGACACATGGCAGAACGGCCAAGTGACAAAACGACACATGATATAACGACACATGACAGAACGACGCATGACAGAACAGCCCAGTGACAAAACAACACATGACAGAACGGCGCTGTGACAAAACGACACATGACAGAATGGCCTAGAGACAAAACGACACATGACACAACGACACATGTCAGAACGACACATTGACAAAACGACACATTGATAAAACGACACATGACAGAACGCCCAGTGACAAAACGACACATGACATAATGGCATAGTGACAAAACGACACACGACATAGCAGCACAAGAAGAACATCATATGATAAAACATCATTTTGACAAAACAACACAGAAAATAAATCACTATAAAAAAAAAAAAGACAACGAATTTTCTTGTGATGTTTTGTCATGTTTATGACAATTATCATGTGATGTTCTGTCATGTGTCGTTTTGTCATGTGTCGTTCTATCATGTAACCGAATATTACTACATTATGTGTTCTATATTCTACGTCATGTCCTGCCAACAGCCTGGACTTACGTGTCATTGAGTAATGTAGGGGTGAGTGTCCTCAAAGGATTCTGACGTAGATCACACGAAACACTATTTTACAGTTTAATTGAAGATAGTCACAAAATGGAAACGTGACTCTTATCAGCGTCGAGCCTTTTCATTTTAGAATCTAAACTACATCGTTTGAGAAAACAAAGTTGGAAAAAATATTTTTGGCAGAGTGTCTAATCTGATTAAGTTAAGCAAACAAATTCAGTTAAGTTACAATATTCATCTTGAGAGGTCGAGGTTAAATTTCAAAGGTTTTAAACATCTATTTTCTGCTTTATCATATGTTTTGTCCGTATTCGCTTTGGACACGTCCAAAATGCATTGAAAACACTCTTAGCTAAAAATTCTACTTTTTAAGGAACTGCACTTAAAGGCTAAATGCTAATCATATTTTAATCAACTCACGTGTGACCCCCTTCTCCAGGTCTTCGTAGAACCCGCACAGCGCCAAGTGGTTGAGGGCAGAGGCGGGCAACCGTCCCAAGGGCCCGGCGCGCCGCAGCCTCTGCGCTATGAGCTCCGCATCCCGCGCGTTGCGCTCCCCTGGCCTGAGAAACAAACAAGAATTGCATCTAAGACAAAATAGCAAATTCATTTTTAACTGCAATCTTTATTTTCTATTGGGTTCCGCGTGCATTGAATTTGTTGTCGCACTTGTTCTGAAAATGGATGACTGAGCTGACTTTAAGAATCGCTGACCTCCTTTGTTGGATCTTGGTCTCCAGAATCGTTATCGATTTTTCAGAGAAGGCTATGTCACATAATCAATGCTTTGTGTCTAAAATTTTGAAAACTTTGAAAAACTTTGTGTCTAAAAAAAACAAGTTGTGTCTAAAAGGGTAACTATTGGAGAATTGATTTCTGGGATCTGTTGCATTAGTAAATCAGAGCTGAAAGTTCCAGTCGTTTTGCTCATATCCGCGATGGATTTCTTCAGCGTAATATAATAATAGTAATAAATTGGGCAATTTCTTTAGCGCCGTACTGTAATCAATCACCTCAAGGGCGCTTTACACGTTGTAAAAACAGGAAAAATAATTAACATTAACTTCAACTTACGCACAAAACAAATATGAAAATGGCAAATAAAAATTCAACAGAATATAAAATCAAAAGTACAATAAATTACACCAACGCTTGACGAAAACAAAAAATCAAAGCAAATTAAATCTACATCAATTTCAAAAAAACATTAATTATAATGACGTGGTATTGATGAGACTGTTATAAACTTTCGAAACTCCAGCTCCGATAGATCATGGCAAAAGACTCCAGAAAGCAAATCTCTAGCATCAGTATCAGGAGTTAACTCATAACTGAATACGCGACAAAAACTGATGAGTTGAGGTATAAAGTTGGATAAAAATGCTGATAGTCTATAGGATGCTTAAGAAGACAAATTTGTTGATCTTACAGCAACTGTGGTTAGAAAATTATTGAACGACATTGTTTAGATGACAAAATTTTCAACACCTTCAGATTTTTTGGTCGCATGGCACATTCTGCGTGGATTTTGAATAACCTTGAGACTCTAGCCTAACCAGAACTCCTGAAAGGTCTGTGAAAAAGAAGTAAATATCCTACTCAATAGATTGGTAATGTGAAGGAGAACATGGATCATTTTATCATCTTTTGACACATGGTTAAATATTGTAAGAGGTGCAAGATGAACATCAATACAAAAAAATATTAAAAATGTACAAAATCATTCAAAGGCGTAAATTGACACGATCAAGGATGTATGTATGTTAAATCAATCAATACTTTACAAAAACATCGTGTTATCAATAATTACGGCATTAATGGAAGCATTAAGTATCCATTTGTTGGAACCAAAAAATATCAGATAACATTCATACAATATAATCACGGTAAAATAATATTACATGAATGGGTTTTCCATAA
The DNA here is from genome assembly GCA_951799405.1 of Agapetus fuscipes. Taxonomy (NCBI): domain Eukaryota; kingdom Metazoa; phylum Arthropoda; class Insecta; order Trichoptera; family Glossosomatidae; genus Agapetus; species Agapetus fuscipes. The sequence continues at coordinate 5,351,090 of OX637350.1, forward strand.
ACATGTTCATTTACTGATAATGCACAAAATCTTTCTACGTGTAATTACACTTAATGGTTTTTTATTACTTTAGAAAAAAAATTTACGTATCGTCTAATCTAATCTAATCTAATCTAATCTAAGTTGCAAAGATATGCTACATTGAAGATTCACATTACATGCATTCCCACAACCAGACACGTACAAGTTCGCGCTTGCACATGCCTCGTGTGAACCCACAACATAAAAATCAAATCTCAAATGGGCATACACCCTGCAACTCTTGCCTTCCTTCCCTGAAACAGGGGTGACATTGGCAAAGTGAACCATTTTTACAGCAGTCAGCCGCATACCAACCTATAAGTCAAGGGTAAAACGAAAATTAAAGTAAAAGTTTGTTTTTTAAATTCTACAAGAAGATGTTTGTAATGACTCAAACAATAAAAGTGGAATAAAACAAAAAATATTTTTAGTATTTAAATAATTTATAATACCTTTAAAATAATATAGTATACCAGCCACATATTTCATTAGAAATCTTGACAATAAACTCGTAAAATTACATCAAAACCTTTATACATAGCTATGTAAACAAAACATTTCATTTCAATTTTTCATGTCAAAAATGTGATAAATTCAAAAGTGGCAATGCAATGCGGAGTTTTTTTTAACGATATATATGTAAATATATAAATTTTATAAAATACAGTTGTATCAGCTTTCCAACGTGCCTTTTTGTGTACACATTTTCACTCAAATATTTACCCTACTGAAAATTAAAATAATAATGCTCGTGTTATATTTTCACCACACATTCAGGGATGAAAAATATAGCACCAAGTACCGACATTAATTTATTTGTGAAATACAAATCAACACAAGCTGTTACCAGAACCCCAACATAAAATAAATTGTACAATGGACTGCACATGACTTTATAGCACAAAATACGGTCAAAAAACCGGAACCAGAAAATCAAGCAAATACGGTCATGTTTAGGTCATAGCCAATTTTCATAACAAAATTGTGTGTAAGTAATGAAGCTAATCTTTTTAAGCAATCGTCTTTTTGCAGTATTATCATTGATCCCGTTTGTATCAAAACTAACACTTTGTTTGGTGGGTACCTATACTTTTCATTGATATTTTGGAAAGTTATGATTGATTATTATATGGGTACAACTTACTAAATTTTAAGACTCGTAGCCTAGTATTTTATATTAGGCGTTTTAGTACCAAGAATACTACAATTATTTTTGTATTAAAATTTGTCACTTTGTATGGTGGCTACACCTTATAATATTTATTTGAAAATAGTAATGATTTATGTATGTAGGTATATATAAGAGCTTTTCAATTGTAGAACATTATTATTTAGTTAACCCGTTCTCTGCCGGGAAAATTTAAAATATTGTTTTCTCTTGTATGGCAACCCCCAAAACAAAGAGTATTAAGAGGCAATGCTTATTGTTGTTTTATAGCAATTGATTGAGCAAATTGTTATGTAGGTTTATTAATGGGTATTAGACGTTTTGCTACCAAAAATATTACAATATTTTTTTGTATGAAAATTTGTCACTTTGTATGGTGGCTATACTTTATATTTTTTTGAAAAAAGTAATGATTCATGTATGTAGGTATATATAAAAGCTGTTTAATTGTAGAACATTATTTTTAAATTAACCCTTTCTCTGCCGAGAAATTTTAAATTATTTTTTTCTCTTGTATGGCAGCCCCCAAAACAAAGAAAATTATGAAGCAATGGTTATTATTGTTACATAGCAGTATTGTAATGACGATTATGCAGAAAAAATAAAGAAAATCGTAGGAGCCGTTTTCGAACAAATCTCATTTGAAACTTTCAGCTGTTCGGAAGCCATCTTGAATTTTCTAAAATTTGAAAAATGTTTCACTATGAATTATAGTGATACAAAAGTTTTTTCTGATGAAGTTAAGAAACAAAAAAGTTTTTTGCGTTCTGATGGGTTTTTGTAGCCTTTTAATTTCAATTTTTGATATCATGTAAACGGCACTTTATGTTTTTATTTTCATAATTTTTATTTAATTTTTATATAGAATTTGATGTTAAGTATAATATTTTAGAACATATATTTTTTGTCAACGCTTTCACTTCTGAGAAAATCACAATTGTTTTTTTTTCATATGGCAACTCATAGACGCAGATTAGCAAAAATGTTGCCACAACTTAATTTGGTAAGAATGTATCAAGCAACTACTTTGAAAATTTAAAAAAAATCGTTCGAGCCGTTTTTGAGAAAATCGCATTTGAAGTTTTCTCCTCTTTGGAAGCCATCTTGAATTCTCAAAATAGTGAAAAACAAATTATAGTGCAAAGAAGTTTATAAATTTTTCTTTCTTGTGAACCTAAAAAAAGTTTTACAAAATTGCGTTTTTATCTTTTTAATATTTTCGATGAAAATTTTGAGATCGTGTAAACGGTACTTTAAGTAAAACAAAATTTAAAGTATTCTTTAAATTTTTGTAGAAATTAATATTGCGCGTAATATTGTAGAACATATTTTTTTTTGTCAACCCAGCCATTTCCGAGATAATCACAATCGTTTTTTTCTTTCATATGGCAACCCATAGACGCAGATTGGCAAGAGTGTTGCCATACCTAATTTTCTTAGAAAAAACTTAAGCAACGACCACACTGAAATTGTAAAGAAAATCGTTAGAGCCGGTTTTGAGAAAAGTGCAATTTTATGTTTTTTTGTATGGCAGCCATCTTGAATTTTCAGGGTGGCGCCATGCCGGTCGGCTCATAAAAATCTGTGGTTATCAATTCTCTAAATCCAAAAATTGGTGTCTCTGTGATCAGTAGTTTCGGCTGGGACATACACTCATACGGACGGACGGACGGACGGACAGGTTCGACAAATTAGGTTGTTTTGCATGTCCTGGTGCAGGACAACTCATTTCCGTTGAAACCTCATTTTTTTTTTTTCGGACGAATACAATACTTTATAACAGTCCTTCGGACTGCTATAAAGTAAAAATACGTTTTCACAAAACCAGAGCGTTTTAATAAAAATATATGGACACATAAACAGTCACTAGAAGACTTGTTTTAGTTTCGATATATTTTTGGTAAAACGCTATCCCTGAGTTTTTTACTTGAGGTAGTACTGTAAACGTGTTGTATTGAAATACACGTATTTTCATGATATGAAAGCTAAATTCCTTGATACAATCAATTTCGCAGAAGTGCGAGAAAGTTATATCGATTTATGTGTAAATATATTTGCACCTCGATATTAATTTCAGGCTATTTTAGATCGGTTCTATGTGTGAAAGGCACATTAGAAAGGAAGATATGACTTTATAAGATAAGATACAACAATTCAAGCAACGCCTTTACGTCACCCTTCTTGGGCGACATAGCCCCAAAGCATTTTAAGAATTCAGAGGCCTCCCGCACAGGATCCTTAAAAAGACAGTAAGGGAAAATAATAAATTTAATATAGAGTGAAATTTATATTAAAAGATAATTTGAAATTAAAAAAATATAAAGGGATATATATTTTTTATTAGCTTTCCAAGATAATCCACATGATAGACCGGTCCGTAGTCTAGTGGTAAGACTTCTAACTTGTAAATGGAAAGTGGTGTGCTCCAATTCCGAAAGAGCACAAAAATATATTATTTTTTATACTCAAATATGTTCTTCGCTCGGTTGAAAAATTCATACACCTTTACATAAGACCGATCACCAAAGGTTCGTCCATCCTTACAGCAATTGGGTCTTGCTTTTAGAATGGGCAATTTCTATAGCTGCGATCAAGCTCGCCGAGGGCTCTTGAGGTGTGTGTGATTCACACAAAAACAGCGCTCACCAAAACAACCATCCTATTATTATTATATCATACAAAATAATTAATATTTAACGCTCCTTTATTCAAATCCTCAATTTTCCAAATTTATGAGTTCATAAATCATCGTTAATGAATTTTTGTTTTTTAATTAGAGTTGACAAGATCAACGCACGTGCGAAGATTTTTTCCAAAATTGGTTATCACATGCTCTGAACCAGTTTACACGGGACACCATTTCGTTTATAATCTAAATTACATCGCGTATATTCTATAACAATAATTGCTCGTGTCTTTAATACACATTCATTTTATTTGTAAATCGTTCATTGAAGTCCGCCATTACGTTTAATTACCAAATAATGATCATATTATGTATTTTCTGAACGGTTGACTTATAAAATAAATGGACAAAAAAAAAATCAAAAAGTGTGATGATTTTGTTAGCAATTAAAAAAAAATTATGCTGATTTATTTGGTGAGCGCTGTTTTTGTGTGTATCACACCTCAAGAGACCTCTGCGAGCTTGGTCGTCGCTGTAGAAAGCGCCAATTCTCAAGCAAGACCTAGTTGTTCAAAGACCGAATGGACCTTTTGATGACCGGTCTTTGGTAAAGGTTGATGAATTTTTCAACCCAGCGAAGAGTACATTTAAAAAAATAAATGGAAATTTTTTTGTACTCGGCCGGTATTCGAACCCGAAACCTTCCATTTACGAGCCCGAAGAATTAGCACTGGACTACGGACCGGTCAATGTATAGTTTCATGCTTGTATGTTTTTGTGATTGTGTGCCTAAACGTATTTACCTATGTGTGTAGACGTGAGTGTTTGACACTTTCAAATGTTAAAACTTCTGGTACTCTCTGGAAATATCTATTCTAGATGTGGCTAGTCAATTCAGGAACTGACTAGCCACCACAAAAATAACATGCCGAGAATTTTAATCCCGCCAAAACGCAGCGCGGCCGGCTAGCCACGCTGTGACGTCAAAATGACGTAGATAGATCCGACAGTCTTCGAGGGCCTAACGGTAGACTCCAAAGATCCGAAGATCCATCGACGTCACATCCGCCTAAATAAAAAGATGTCCTGTTTTACCGGAAATCGAAAATGTTAGAATTTTAAAGAGCTATTATTTAAGAACAAATCCAGATATTATTTTTTTTAAAAACATAGATGCACTCTTTAAAGTGTAGTCTATCATTTTATAAAACAAAATATTAAAATGTGAAATTACCCTATTACCTTTCTAAAATACGTCGTCCTGCTTCTCTCAGTTTGACCATTACAGTACTTAATTCCCAATTTTAAATCATCCATGACGTTGATTTGACTCTCGAGAACTTAAAATACATGTCAATCCACTGAGGATGTCCATTACAGATATGAGTAAAACGTACAGAAAGATCAACTCACAAAAAGTTTTCTTAGCTTCTCGAAACTTCTCGGAAAACAAGTATTCTGTTACATCCACATTGTAAATACGTCAATGCTCCAATGACATTAAATCAATTTCAAATTATATTGAAATTATCGCCGTTAGATACGTGAAGCGATCTCTTGGTAGTCCATCAAATAAAACCTTTCGTCTTCTCGTTTAATTAGTTTATTTACTCTGGACTGTTGAAATGTTCAGACGGAGTTTTCTGTTTTTTCTCTATTTCTTCCTGTCAACATGTCAAGGTAAAACAGTTCACCATTTAATTAAAAATATTTTCGTACATACATTCATCGTTTTTTTTTGTACTTTCTTGTGCTTCAGGGCGGTAAAAATTAGCTCTTGTTCAAGCATTTTTTTGTTTTTGTTTTTTTTTTTGCAGGAACAAGACAAGGGAGGATCATAGGAGGTGATATTATAAACATTGAACAGGCTCCTTTCAATGTGAGTTTTTTTTTATTGTTTTATCTGCCGACGTTTCGTTTCTGCTAGCGGAAAACATTTTCAAGGCTGACTATCTGGTGGGTACCTACACGGACTGTCCGGTCGATAGCTCAGTTGGTAGAATGCTTGCATTCCATGCCGTGAGCTCGGGTTCGAATCCCACCGAGGGTGTCAGAAATGATTTCCCGTTTCGATGTTTATTTCAAACCCTAAAGTAAAATGCCGGCAAGGTTCACTCAACTTTCACAATAAATGAGTACCAGCCCTCCCAGGAGCTGGGAAACCCCCACTTCAACTGAAGTGGTTGGCGTAAGGCTGGCCCCCTTACCTGTAAAAAATAAATAGGTTCAACTCGCCACATGCTACCCCTTCGGGGGTAACGCGGCAATAAGTTACACTATATTTGTAGCTTAGTTGCGTTGCGTTGCGTTACTATCAAAGTGACTCGGTGACCTTCATCTTCATGACCATCCTCTATCATACTCGCCCAACCAATCATAACATAGGACACCGATGAGGATAAGGACAACGCTTTATAGGTACTCTGAGCCAGTTGCCAACAATAAGCGGACGCAAAAGCTACCGTGTCGCTTTGATAACCAGCCTTGAAATTTCTTTCTACTTGTGGAAGCAAAAAATTAACAAATAGAAAATCTGCGAATTTAACATAATCTTATCCGATCATAAAAGTGAAAGTGAAGTGTAAATCTTTTTAAATTTTCAAATGTTTCAAAATTGGGAAAAATTGAAAATAATGTGTAACCGCCTCAGGCTTTAGAAAATTTACTTATAAGAAATACCAAGAAGTGAGATGGGAAGTGAAATTCAAAATCAACCTCACGCCACGCAAAAAAGAGGTCATTTAAATAATCGATATGGGAAGGATACCATCAAAATGTATTTCCCTTTTCCTTTTACAAAAACCTTACATCTTGTAAATTTATCAAAGGAAAGCTTTGCCGATATTTGGATATGTTTTCAATTCATCATTACGTATAGGTTTTCGAGTGATTTATTACAGAAATGAACTGTGGACAGTAAAAATACATTTAGGCCGGGGTTTCGATTTCGAAAGGGGCGGATGCTTTGAAAGTATTTACGTGCAAAGGAGACAAATAAAAATTCGAAAATCGTTGACGATAGTTTTATTGTTTGCGGGCGTACACAGTTTGTAGAAAGGAAGAACAATGAAGCAACACAGATTCTCAACAGCGCTGGTCGAAAAATGTCTTTGTCGGATGCATTGAAAGAATTCAAGCGCGAAGGAGACAAATAAAAATGCGAAAAACGTTCAAGATAGTTTTATTGTTTACGGGCGTACACAGTTTGTAGAAAGGAAGAACAATGAAGCGACATAAATTCTCGACAGTGCTGGTCGAAAAATATATTTGTCTTTTTTCAGGTGGCTTTGGAGTATCTAACCCGTCAGATATGTGGTGGAGCCATTCTGACAGACCAATGGGTGGTGACGGCGGCCCATTGTTTTGGACGTATCTTCCTGTCCACCCAAGCGGTGGTCAGAGTTGGTTCAGGACTTCGTCTGCGAGGAGGAACAGCCCACTCGGTGGTCACCTACGTTCAGCATCCATTATTTGTGCTCAAGGTCAACGATCATGATGTGGCTCTCGTCAAGGTAAAACAAAATTTATTTTTTCCCAAAGAAACCTAAAGACTGTAGAGTATTTGTGAACAATCCGGGGTCTTTTACTTAAGATAGCCCAGAGCAGTGGTGAAATCTCAATAAAGAAAAATAGTCTTTGCTCTACTCGATTACAAAGTAAAGATCTTTGATTCTATTTTACTGATCAGAAATGGTTTTTAACTTCAGACATAGAATCTGAGAATTAAGTTCATAATTATATACTAGTACAAATTATTTACGATCAATTAACATGTGATCTTCCGGGAACCGAAAAAAATCCATATTTTTATTTACCCATGATTGAAACACTGAGTATGTCTCTGCCACAAATGCACTGTTTGATTTATTGTCCAAGTCAGTGGAATTGTTGTTTGTAAGCTTTCTTCAATCCATTTCTATATGGGAAAACCTTTCAACATTCTGATCCAGCAAACAGCATGGTGAAGAACTCTCTTTTATGTGCACCCATTGCGCAATGGATATCTTCAACCCATTGATCTGCAAAACAATCATCTTTTGCAATTCCGAAATTTTTCTCATCCGTTTTTATATTCTTTTCTAGAAACATGTCTTTTGGCCTTCCATTTAAGTCGTTTTTTTTATGATGACTATGATGTTTATGATCGTTACTTTATGGCCATTTTGATAGTTTAAATCAAATCTATAATAATCTATAATCTAAGTTGCAATGATATATTCATTTAAAGCTCTCAGATGTATGCCCACAAACAAACACGTGTAGTTCGCGCTTACAAATGCTGAATGTGTATTTACAAATAAAATCCAAACCTCAAATGAACATAAGCCCTACAACTTTTGCCGACCTTCCCTGACACCGGGGTAACATTGGCAAAGTGAACCATTTTTTACAGTATGGGTGGTCAGCCTCATACCAACCTACAAGGTCAAGGTCAAGGAATACGAATAATAAACTCAACAAAAAATAAAATCAACACATCTGAGTCCAACAGCGATCCCAAGCGAGAGCCGGCTGTTGTCATCCGCTTCACCCAGCGAAGGCGCAAAGACCAGCTGCTTGCAGCTGTTCGCGCGCGGCGCGGTGTGACCACGGCCGACATGGGGATGCCGGGACCGGCCACAAATGTTTACATCAACGACCATCTTATTCCACACAATAAAATTCTATTGAAGGGCGCAAGGGAACGCAAAGCGGCTCTAGGATACGCATACTTATGGGTGCGTGACTGCAAAATACTAATGCGAAAGTCGGACAACACTAAGGCTATTCGCATTAATTGTGAAAGCGACTTGTCAAGTCTTAAATGACTAGAAAAAGTTCTTCATTTTATAATTGCTTACACTCACATGCTTTTTAAGGTTCTTTTTAATCTCCGTTTTATATTTTTATCTGTTTTTCCTGTTTTCTCTACTTTGCTATCACATCCCAAAAATTTAAACCCTTACCGTTTTCCTCTAATCATCTTTCTCAACTACATATTTCCTTATACTGATACATCTTCTGTAGCATATTTTAATCACCATATTACTTCCCTGTTTATTACCATTTGGATTGCTATATTATCACATCTGAAGGTTAATCGTTTTACTTGGACTTTCTCGCTCAACTATATTCTGTATTACCTTCACATATACGTTAAGGGTCACTTTAATTATCTTCTTGTATTCTTGTTAACTTTTACTGTATGCCTTACCATAATATCACATCTGAAAATTAATCATTTCACTCTCGTAGTTAGTACTACTAAGTTTTTTACCCTCCATAATTGCCATGTCGAATACAACTGACCTTAATATTTACTACCAAAATACGAGAGGACTACGAACTAAATCAGATAATTTTCTATCAAATGTTACATCCGCAGACTATGACTTAATATGTTTGACGGAAACATGGTTATCCCCAGATTTTTTCGATCGTGAATACTTCCATGAGCATTACAATGTATTTAGACTCGACCGTTGCGTTGCAACCGGTCACGCTTCCCTCGGGGGCGGCGTGTTGGTCGCCGTGCGGCAAGGACTCACCGTCCGCCGCCGAGACGAGTGGCGCTCTGCCCCCCAAAACGATGAGATGTGGCTCTCCATAGAACTGCAACCACCGCCTCCAGCCCATGTAAACCCATCCACCAAAACAAACCCCATTGCCCTTCATTTGGCTTGCGTCTATTTTCCCCATAATAACGATCATTTCAACTCCTTGGATGTATTTTTCGATAAAACCCATGACATCTTATCTCAGAATCCAAACGACAGTTTTTTAATCATGGGTGACTTTAACATTACTTATGCTTCTTGGGAGCAAAAACTTAACTCAAACAATTACATTATCAACACTAATGACAACAATAAAGCTAAACTAATGTCAGATTTCTTGTCAATAACTGGTTTTTACCAGTATAATCATTGTGCCAACTTAAATAGTCGCATCTTGGACTTAATCATTAGTGATCTTACATGCAGTGTAGTACCCTGTGCACAACCATTAACCCGTGAAGATCCCCATCACAAGGCTATTGAAATAAATTTAACTCTTCTCTCAGCGCCTATGTTAAAAATAAACTCGCACTACAAACCCATTTTTCACGCTGCAAATTACGTTGAAATAAAAAAACTACTTTCTTCTCAAGACTGGAACAGTTTCCTCAACTTTGATGCTGAAACAGCTTCTAATCATCTACATTCATTTTTGAATGAAGTAATTAAAAAATACGTACCCATGAAAAAAGTTGTTAACAACAGATATTACCCGATCTGGTATACCCAAAGTCTTATAAAGTTGTCACGAGAAAAACGTAAACTACACACTAAATGGAAAATGTATAATAACCCCCTAGATTACCAAGCTTTCAATTGCTTAAGAAAGAGAGAAAAGAATTTAGAAAAGAAGTGTTATAAAAATTATATCAAACACGTTGAAGATAAAATAACTACTGCACCGAAATACTTTTGGTCCTTCATAAAATCTAAATTCTCCGCAAACTCCGTCCCAGACCTTATGGCAAATGATAACATTACTGCTTCTGACGGTGAGTCGATTTGTAATCTTTTCAATAACTATTTTCATTCCGTCTTTATTAATGACAATTCTCCTCAAATGTCTACAAATTCTGCTCCTCTCAATCCAATATTAGACCTCTCTCTTGTGCAAATCACTGAACGTCAGCTTGAAATATTGCTTAAAGAACTAGATACAACAAAAGGAACGGGACATGACGGAATTCATCCACTTCTAATAAAAAACTGCGCTATTGAACTCTGTTCCCCTCTCACAATTATTTTTAACAAGTCCCTTTCTGAAGGAATTTTTCCTAGCATTTGGAAAAAAGCGTTGGTGACACCAATATTTAAAGGTGGAGATCGACACGATGTTAAACAGTACCGACCTATTTCTAAACTCAGCATTTTTGGCAAGTTGCTTGAAAAATTTGTGACTCAACAAATTACTTCAGCAGTATCGTGCCATATAATCCCGGAGCAACATGGTTTTTCTAAAGGTCGAAGTGTCGACACTAACTTAATAACGTACACTGATTTCATTCTCAATGCAATGGACCGTGGTTTCCAGGTTGATGCCGTGTATACCGATTTCTCCAAAGCTTTCGATAAAATTAAACATTATACACTTCTAGAAAAATTGCTCAAAGTCGGTATACATGGTAACCTCCTGAGATGGATAACATCTTACGTCGAGAATCGGAGTCAAGCCGTTTCATTGAGAGGGTTTACATCAAAATTTCTACCTATCGGGTCGGGTGTGCCTCAGGGCTCTCATTTGGGTCCCCTTCTCTTCATCCTTTATATTAATGATGTCAGTAACTGTAGTAAAAATTCATCATTCCTTTTATATGCTGACGATACTAAATTCTTTAAAGCTATATCCTCAATAGACGATTGTCGTCTGCTCCAGGATGACCTAAACAATTTTAATGATTATTGTAAGTCAAATCAATTAATCTTAAACTCGGATAAATGTTACACAATAACTTTTACAAGAAAACATCTCCCGATTCATTACAGTTATACATTGAATGATGGATTAGTTGAAAGGGTTACTAAAATCAAAGACCTGGGTGTAATTCTCGACTCCAAGCTCCAATTCAATCTCCATATAGATTACATTTCATCCAAAGCTTTTAAAAGGCTTGGCCTTATTCTACGTCTATCTAAACCGTTGAAACAGGCCTCATCACTCAAAATCTTGTTCTTTGCATTTGTTCGGAGTATTTTGGAGTTTGGAAGTGTGGTCTGGAACCCGCAGTATACAGTTGACATTGATCGAATTGAGAAATTACAAAAGAAATTCATGAAATCCTTAGACTTTCGGACAGGAAACAATTACACAGACTACAATACTTCAATTGATCGGCATGGTCTAGCTACACTTGAGAGTAGACGCAGGTTTTTAGACGCAATTTTTCTGTACAAAATAATTAATAATCATATAAATTCTTCGCTTCTCTTAGAAAACGTCTTACTGAAAGTCCCTCGAATATCCTCTCGTCACAAACAAACATTCCACATTCCTATCTGCAGTACCAACTACGCAAATAACTCATTTTTCAGACGCGCAACTTCACATTATAACACAAATCTTTCAGATGTCGATATTTTCTCAAATTCCCTACATTTGTTTCGAAATATGGTGAGAGAAATATGCTTCTGAGGAACAATCCGAAAACGGTTTTTTTTTTTTTTTTTAATAACTTGTTCTTTTTCCCCTTTCTTTTATGATATTATTTTATTTTCATTTCAATTTTAGTTTTATTGTCTTTATCTTGTAATTTTAACAACTGTAATATTTCTATGGATCTCAAGGTCTACATTTATTTAATTTTTATCAACATTATAATTGTATTATGACTGTTTGCTTCCTAAATAAATAAAAAAAAAAAAAAAAAAAAAAAAAAAAAAAAAAATAACATTTAAGGATAGAAAAGAACAAACCCTTAAAAAGAAATCTATAGAAAAAAAGTAAAAAAAATCCTATGCAAAAAATGTAGCGAACTAATAAACCAGCATTACAAATCAGCATTGCAGATTAGCCGCCACTTCTTCCTGTCCTTGCATACTTCTTTCATTTCATCCAGAGTCATAACCGTTTTCATACAAGTCCTCATTATGACTCTGGATATCCCATTCATTCGCAATTTCAGAAATTTGATCCATCCATACTTTTCTCGGTCTTCCTTTAAGTGATTACTATTGTTTTGACAGGTGTATCCAGCGATCACATACTCCGCATCTGCTTATCCCATACAACTTCCAGATTACCTTAGTGTTCCTCCACCAGGGACATTGATGACTGTATATGGCTGGGGGTACACCAAGGTTCGTATCTTGTGCCCTTTTTATTTATCATTGTTCCCGATTTCAAAAAATCGTTGATAATATTAAAGTTGTGATTTTGAAAGCGTCTCTTTTCCATTATTTTTTTGTCATGATCTTTTTATTCCAGATCTACTTACATTATTTTTCTTAATAGGTGATTATTTTTTCTAAAAAGAAGGTTGTAATTATTTGTCTTAACTTAAAATACCTTACAAATATTCATTTCACCCACCATTCAATATTCAATTTCAAACCTTTAGCACCTTTGGAAAATCTTCTAACCATTAGCAGTTAACTTATCGATCCAACATATAATATTTTTAAAGCACGTCTAATGATCTCTTTTCTCATCTTACGCGTTCCACTATCAGATAAAAGACTTTAACATATTCGCATCCATCTAACTCTTTTTACAACCTTCTTGATCTAGTAACCAACAATTTTCAACATAACGAGGTATCAGGGTAACATGATATAGCAGAGTAATATAATGTGTTTCTCATTACGTTAGGAATCGGGCGATCCCTCCGACTATCTGCGCGCCGTGAGCCTCCCAGTATTCCCGCACGACGAGTGCGCCAGCCTGTACAGAACCACACTCAACGTCACTTCTCAAATGCTGTGCGCCGGATACCGCGACGGGGGGAGAGACGCCTGTGTGGTATGACTAACTCAACCATAGCGTTAACCAAAAACGTACACCAACGAAAACGCTCTTTGGAGGCGCTGTTTCAGTTTCTTCTCCTTTTCGGAAAAACGCCAACGTATAGTTTATATACTTGGGGTACTTACAGTTGAAGTACTTTACCTCCTCGTTGCCTGCATGTTTAGTAAGTGTCACGGGAATGCGATATGTTATTTCCTCGATGTTCATGTGACCCGGATATAGGCAAAATGTAGTACTAAAGTAGTTTTAATCAACTTTTTAATGGCATGATTACATTCGTGTGTAATAATATTACTTTTTTATGACAAAGCATGAAAGAAAAAACTATCGTGCTTAGGTCAGTGAAGAGGAAAAAAGGAAAAATGTCCGTATACCGTAATTTAATTAAGAAAGAAGCCAAATCTATTGCTAATCTCAAAGTTTGCTAAGAAGTGAAAATAATAACTTTCTCAATAAGAATTGATAGGAATGTTTAAACACATTCGCAAATGAGTCTTGTACTTAAAATCAAAAACGGGAATGTATGATTTTATTAAAAACTGAACAAATAACGTTTTCTGTGTTTCCATTTATGTTCAGCGAAATTTAATCCTTGATTGCAGCCTTTGATTCTGCACGACGCAAATAATGTTGAGAAGATGTTTTAACACCGAAATAGCCGATTGAGACGTAAAAATACCAGTATTGTATGAAAATTTAACTTCTTCTACCGAAATAAAGATGGTATCGAAATCGTCCACCTTTATCACGACTGAAATAATTGGTCTGACAACATTTTGTTGATGTGGAAGGAACTAAACAATACTCATACTAAAACACCAACCTCCAATCAATATATTTTGATTTACACATCATATTTGGTTGTTTAATTCTGGTAAGGACCTCTGTTAAATATTTCTCGGTAGTGAGTAGTAATATGATGGAATTTAAACAGAAAAGATGATGTACATAAGCTGATTTACGTACAAGCAAACATTTTTGTAATTTTTTGGGAGAAATCACACTTAATTCTTATTTTTGTCTGATTGGAGCTTGTTGCAACAAGCACATAGTATGTAGTTCTAAAGGTCACAAGTCTTTATAAACTTTTTTTTTTCCAGCTGGATTCGGGAGGTCCCATGATTTGGGGCGGCATCCTGCGCGGCCTAGTTTCCTGGGGCTGGGGCTGTGCCCGCGCCCTAAAACCTGGCGTCTTCACAGACCTCAGCGCGCCCCCTGTAAGAGATTGGATCCTTACAACCCTGCAGACATAGCGACATCCTCCAGTGCTACAATGGACTCTGAATACTAAAAATGTGATGTCACTTGGCCGGGTTCAAGATAGGACAGAGAGTCATGATTTAAATTTACTGCAATGCTGATACGATGGTCGAGTGGATAAGATGTTGTCATTTGAATAAGCGTTTTGAAAATACGCGCAAATTTGATTTCCATCATGTCTTATTGACGATAACTTAGACCATGGTTCAACAGATGTCATTGGGTAATTATTCATCAAAACTTAAACAATCATGAATTATTAATTCATTATGTAAATATCTGTTTCTGGCCAACTAAAAATAGGCTGCTGAAATGCATACCTCATCAAAAAATATTTTAATAGAAATTTTTTTTTTTGAAGAAATTGGAAAGTGTACTGTACTGCATTTATTTTACCGCCAACTACATATGTATCACAGTGCACTGTAAACTAGAAAAAATCCCGGATTTATCGGGAATCCATTTTTTATTTACTACAGGTGACATCACATGGCCGAGGGATATTTTGAATGGTCGGAGTCCATTTGAAAAATATGAATATTGTAAAAATAAGCAGATTATGTGATTTAAAGGCATTGAAAGAGAAATATATAATACTTTTCGATCAACTCCCATCTAGTGTTTTATTTTTTATTTCCTATTCTGTACCCCTAGTGAAAAAAACAACATATTCCCTCACATTTCGTGGGGAGTACAAAAAAATATGGAAGCTCTTTCGAAAAGATACTTATTTTATGGACCAAGAAAATATGAAGATTGTCAAGCGAAAAGTGTAAAAAAACACAGATACCAATGTCATCCAAATCCGACAAAACCCGTAAACCTCTAAGCTTACTTTATGTATCAAACAGTGTTGTACCTAAAAGAAAATAAAAATATTTTTCTATAAATTGCGTTGCTTTATTTCTGTGTGCTGGGACGTGCTTTAAAAATCTCAAAGCGTTGGAAAGCTAAATCCGCGCTCGTAAGGCGATGTGAAGTTTTCCATTAGGCGGACTGTTGGCTGCTCAGCAGTGGTGGCCAAACTGTGTGCCACGGCGCAAAAGGGTGCCACAACAAAATATACTTACTTAATTAACCACTTCTTGCCCACTGCTGGACATAGGTCTCCCCCATATCTCTCCAGGCGTCTCTGTCCTAGGCTTTCTGCATCCAGGATCGAACCTTTGCTCTCGTCATGGAATGCAAGCATTCTACCAATTGAGCTATCGACCTTTTACGAGCTTGGTCGTCGTCGCTACAAAACGCCAATTCTCAAGCAAGAACCAGTTGCTGGAAGGCTGGATGGACCTTTTGATGACCGGTCTTTGGTAAAGGTTTATAGATTTTTCAACCCAGCAAAGGCAAATTTGAAAATATAACTGGTATATTTTTTGTGCTCCGCCGGGATTCGAACCCACAGCCTTCCATTCACGAGTCCGGAGTGTTACCACTGGACTACGGACCGGTCCCAAGTGAGCGCAATTTGGAAAAAGTTTTTCGGTCTCAGGTCCAAAGGATCGAGTGGCCGCCTGTGTCAACACTGGGTCCGCCTTGCCGGGGGCGGGTTAAGGCAACTAACGCACTTCAGACTGTTTGCAGGAAATCTGCCAGTGTGTGGAGAGGGTTTCCATGACAAAACGACACATGACAAAACGACACACATGACAGAATGATACAGTGATAAAACGACACACGACAGAGCGACACAGTGACAGAACGATACATGACAGCACGACAAATGACATATCAACACATGACAAAACGACACAGTGACAAAACGACACATGACCGAACGGCACAGTGACAAAACGGCACATGACATAACGACATATGACAAAACGACACAGTGACAAAACGGCACATGACATAGCGACACAGTCACATAACGACACATGACATAACGACACATGACAGAACGACAAATGACATTACGACACATGACAGAACGAAAAATGACATAGCGACACATGACAGAACGACACAGTGACATAACGACACATGACATAACGACATATGACAAAACGACACAGTGACAAAACGGCACATGACATAACGACATATGACAAAACGACACATTGACAAAACGGCACATGACATAGCGACACGGTCACATAACGACACATGACATAACGACACATGACATAACGACACATGACAGAACGATAAATGACATTACGACACATGACAGAACGACAAATGACATTACGACACATGACAGAACGACAAATGAGATAGCGACACATGACAGAACGACACAGTGACAAAGCGACACATGACAAAACGACACATGACAGAGCATCACAATGACAGTACATCACATGACAAAACATCACAAAGAAAGTCGTTCTGTCATGTGATGTTTTTTTCATGTGCCGTTTATGGCATTTTCTGTTTCCGGTATGCTATGTTTTATCAGAGTGATTAATTTTCTGTGTTGTTTGTGTCATATGATTAAGTGTTCTGTCATGTGTCGTTCTGGCATGTTTCGTTTTGTCACTGTGTTTTTCTGTCACTGTGTCGTTTTGTCATGTGTCGTTTTATCACTGTGTTTTTCTGTCACTGTGTCGTTCTGTCATGTGTCGTTCTTTCACTGTGTCGTTTTGTCACTGTGTTGTTTTGTCATGTATCGTTCTGTCACTGTGTTTTTCTGTCACTGTGTCGTTTTGTCACTGTGCCGTTCTATCCTGTCCCCGTGGAGAGGCCGGGGGACTACTACCCGCTGTTCTGTGTGTGCTTTGTGGCCAAATTGGGGGTGTTTACGTGAATTGAAGCTGAAGAGAAGGAAAAGCCTTTATCTGTCTGTTACGGTTGCAGCGGAGAATATAAATTGAATTTATTTAACGAAAATGTACACACTTACGTTTTTTGCACTGATGAATCCCTTGAATCCTTGATATGAGACTGACTACCCAAACTGTAAAACATGGTCTCTTCATTGGGTTAAAAAAATATATACCCTTACCTAAGGTAGTTCACTAAAGGTCCTTCCAGCCTAACAACATCTGGGTCTTGCTTGAGAAATACGCTTTCTGTAGCGACGACCAAGTTCGCAGAGCCCTATTGAGGTGAGATTCACCCAAAAACAGCGCTCAATATTATTATTATTATTCTTATCACATTTGAAAAACCATTTCATTTCTATCCGACTCGTATATTCATAGAAAAACTGCCTTAGTTTTTCCTATTCAATTAATTTAATTCACGAACAACACTTTGCCCAGGCCTCATTAGTGCTTAAATCGGTTTTTACTCATCCGCCATACGCATAAATAAAAACCAATCTAAGCGCTAGTAAGGCCTAAGCAAAGTATTAGTAGGATTCGTGAATACACAGCGCTAAGTACGTAATTCAATAATATTAAGACTAAACAAACATCCCTAAATTAATGAGGGTTGTTGACACAAAACATGTTATATCCATTATCATACCTACCCTAAGGACAATAATACAATGCTATCTTTCTAATTTATTTTTTTGCCATGCGCTGTGAACATATTTCTGTACCTTAGAGCATAAACAACGGAAGTCCACTTTTTTTCGTTTTTGAGTTAATGATGCAGAAATTTTTATAATTAGCTGTTCTTTAAGTGGTAAAAATATTGGAGTCCTCGGACTCATAGTTACTGAGATATCAAGTGTAATAAATATGGGATGCACATAAAAGTGCGAGCATAAACCACGGAAGTTCCACATACGTTGTTCTCATTACTTCACATTAAATGAATATCGATAAAAGAAGATAAACAGTTTTCACAGATCAAAAATATCTCGTCAAGTTTAGAAGTATGATGGTTTTAAAAAGTGCACATTTTCACTAAAACTCGTCTCCTGCACATTTTACTAAATGTGACTACCGTTGTTTATGCTCTAAAGTACAGATTTTCTCTGATAAAACATCATTTCAATCCGTCAGAGTTAACTATAAAAAGTTTAACAGATAAATATAGTCGTTAATTGTAGAAATAAATGGCCTTCGCTCAGGCCCCGTATTTTCAACGTTAGCATATTATGTGACTTTTAACTGATAAAAAAAACCACCCCACGATGGACAGAAGTGAGCCTTATCGTTCAGTATAATGTTGCTATGCTAACGTTGAAAATACCGGACCTCAGGGTGTAATGTTTCAACGATAGCTTATAAAACTTAAAATTGGAAAAACACGTTCCTTGACTTATAGGTTGGTATGAGGTTGACCACCCATACTGTAAAAAATGTTTCACTTTACCAATGTCACCCCTGTTTCAGGGAATGTCGGCAAGAGTTGCAGGGCTTATGTTCATTTGAGGTTTGGATTTTATTTGTAAGTACACAATCAGCATTTGTAAGCGCGAACTACACGTGTTTGTTTGTGGGCATACATCTAAGAGCTTTGAATGAATATATCCTTGCAACTTAGATTATAGATTATAGATGTACTCGCACGATTTTCATAAATTTTCCTTTTCACTCTGTAAAAAAACGAGTAAGTGTTTTTGAAACACCCAAGCTTTAATTTCCGCTCGAATTTTTTTTTTCTTAAAACAGCCTTTCACTAGATCATTTTTAAAGCAACCTTATTTTAAAACGCCGTTGGAAACTTTATTTTTCTTCTAAGCTGTTAGAGTGCTACAATGGTTAATAACATGCAGTGGCAATTATTGTGAAATAAATAAATAGTTATTTATGCCACTGCCAAGTAATGATAGTCTTTTTAACACGAGTGCTAGTTTAGTAGTAATAGCTAGCTAGTAGAAAGCACGAGTGTTACAAAGACTAATTACGTGCAGTGGCATACAATACTTTATCTACGACCATGAGAGAATTAACAAAATAGTGAATAATAGTCATTATAATGTACTCGTCCATTTGAAGTAATTAAAACCTTACCTTTGTCAAAACGTGTGATTTATCATTCCCTTCGATTATCTAATCTAACCTAAGTTGTAAAAATAAATTATATTTAGGTTTCATATTGAATTCATGCCACAAGCCGACACATATGTATAAGGTCGCGCTTTTACATCCTGCATATAAGCTTAAACATTCAAACCCAAAACTCAAATAAACATATGCCCTGCAGTTGTATTGGCAGGTGAACCAAATTTGTACAGCATAGGTGATCAACCTCATACTCACCTATTAACCAAGTAACTTTTTGAGTTTGTTTATTTTTTGCGGTGAAATTTTTTGTATTGTTTTCCTTTCAAGCCTTTTATTTTCCATTGAAAAAAGGAAAGCTTTATTTGGAGCAATCCGATAAATAAATTCGATAAATTTTAGCACTATTAACAATTTTTATTTGACTCTACACATAAAATATACTTATTTATTTTCATCTGAACAGGGCTGAAAGTCTCATCACCACGGTAATTCCTACCTACCGAATATCACTAATATTGTATGAAGCCTGATCAGCTGATCGCTTGCGGCCATCTTGGATTGACAGGTCTTCATACAAGGTTGACATTTGAAATTAAAAAATGGTTCCAATTCTGACAATGCGCATGCGCACATGTTCATTTTAACACGGTTACCGGTTGCATAATGTAACATTATGCAACGGGTGTAGAAATGTATGGCATTGTGATTGCGTTAGCCGTTTTGTAATTAGTAAATTACCAAATGGGAGTAGAAAATTAAATTATTAAACATTTTAGTCTTTTTAATGCCATGAAACTACATTTAAGAAGTTTTCATTGTAATACATTTTAATCGTTTCGTAATGATCATTGTAGGAATAAATAGCTTTGTGATATGGTTGTCATGTATGTTCCTTGACTTATAGGTTGTTATGCGGCTGACCACCCATAATATAAAAATTGGTTCACTTTGCCAATGTCACCCCTGTTTCAGGGAAGGACGGCAAGAGTTGCAAGGCATTATGTTCATTTGAGATTGGGTTTTTATATTGTAGGTCCACATGCGGCATGTGTTAGCGCGAAATTATACATATCTGCTTGTGGGACTGCATTTAGTATAAATCTTAAATGATATATATCTTTGCAGCTTAGATTAGATTAGATTAGGTTTGAGATTTTGTATTGAGTTTATTACCAGATTGCATTATGATTTTTATGTGAAATTAATGATTTAGGATTCATTTTCAAATTGATGTTTATTTCCACACACGTGTGTTTCCTTCCACATGTTTTTTTTTTTGTACTTAATTGCTATTAACATAATCCGTGACTTCTTGGTAATTTACCCCACGTGTTATTACAATTATAATTACAGCACGTTTCCCTTCCATTACTGTAATAATGCTGGGGCGTAAACACTATTATTTTCCCTGTATTTATCTTCCTACTTACATTTTAATTTGTATTTTCACATCATCCACAAATCAATTACATCAATTTTATTGATTGTAGAGGCATTAACTTTGTAATCGTTCATCTTAAGAGATAAAAAGAAAAACCACTTTGTTTTTGATTAAGTACTATGAGTTAATTTCTTTTTATCCCCCAATTATATCAATTTCAACCATTTTTTCTCGTAACATCTCAATTGATTCATTACTGATGCAATTTTGATGATAATGGCTCTCATTAACAAAACCACAACGCATTAATTATAACTCATACAATATTTTCGTAGATAAAATATTTAGTCTTGCTTGGGTTGTGTTGAAGTGAGCAATTCACATCAATTAACTTAAATATTCTCCAATATGTTACGATATTTCTATAACGTTTCTTTTCTTTGCATATTTTTTATTTTTCTATCAGCAGAACGTGTAAATGGTGAGTCATATAACAATATTTTAATTGAATAGGAGTTTAAGGCTTACACGGCAGGCTGATGATGCTGGAGAGTCGCTTTCCGGGATCTGTTGCCGTGGTCTGTGGGAGCTGGAGCTTCCGGACGTTTCTTTTCATTTATTGTAAGCAGAATTTAATAAAACATGTTTTGCAATATAATACTGTCAAAAAATATACGTCTTGAACCATTTGAACAAGCTTTATAATATTCTATCAATAAATAATTCTTGCTTGTTTCTTTTCGATTCCTTTTAGGATTCTATCAACTATGATCAAGATCAACTATGTCTGTGACATTTTATGTTGTTTTTCCATGAGAGTTATTTTAACTGTGAGATTTTTGTATGTTTTTGAACACCTCAGACATCATATAATATTTTTAACTTCTTATTGAGTTAACTTTAAAATTATATTCAACGACCGGTGTCGGAGAGCCTAGATTATTTGGACGGCATAGTCCGGTCGATAGCTCAGTTGGTTAGAGTGCTTGCATTCTACCCCGTGAGCTCGGGTTCGAATCCCACCGAGGAGGGTGTCAGAAATGATTTCCTATTTCGGTGTTTATTTCAAACCCCATAATAAAAATACCGGCAAGGTTTACTCAGCCTTCACAAGAAATGAGTACCAGCCCTCTGGGGAGCTGGGAGACCCTCACTTCAGCTGAAGTGGTTAGCGTAAGGCCGGCCTCCTTACCTGTAAAAATAAATAGGTTCAACTCGCCACATGCGACCCCTTCGGGGATAACGCGGCAAGAAGTTACACTATATTGTGTAGCTTAGTTGCGTTGCGTTGCATGCAGAAAGAGTGCCTCCTGAAGACGTTGGCTACGGCGCCTACAAACCGTCGAGATTAATGTAATTTATTTTTTAACGTTTCCTCAAATATCCAAAAGGGGTATTTATTATGAAATTCAGAATTCCTAAAAATAACTTTAATTTGGTAATATGTCAAACCACCGTAACTCCACTTTTAAAATTATACTTCTTATTGTCAGGTGTTTTCTTATAATTTTAAACAACCTTTTGAAACACATCATCAGATTTATATTTTCTTTATTATGGGAGGGTATTTTTCAGGCCTATCAAGACAAGCGAGAGTCATTGGCGGGGATATAATAAACATAGAAGATGCGCCTTTTAATGTAAGTATCACATCCCTATTTTCTCATTCGCAAAAACACCCAACATTTTTCCCGCCATAACGTTACTTTTTATCTGGAACATAAACGAAACGACTCGACTCTCCCACGGGACGCCATGTATCATTGAGTAAATTACTTGACACAAAAACGGGAAATGTACATAAAAATATACTTACTAGTAATTGACTTGCTGTTTTCTTTATATCTACTTTAAAATAATCATATTGTATTCGCTGTGATAGATACATCTTTGAAAATAAACATTAAAAAATGAAAAGTGTGTGAATCTTCCGAGAAATAAATACAAATCTCAAATAATAAAACAAAACATTATCTTTTCTGCCCTCTCTTCTGCAAACGATTTTTACATCTAGTATTGATGCATCACTTTTATTATAATTTGAAGAACGCATTCAGATCTTAATTTCTCGGAGGATCGTTGTGAACTGTCCGTGCAATGCCATGCGTCTCTTTTTATTCTATTTTCTGTCCGATCGGAATAGGTCGTGTACCTCCGTCGGCCAATCAGAACGCTGACATCCGTAAGCCGATCAGAAGGCGTATCTCCATCGACCAATCGGAACGCATGTGTCGACGGGTTTTACCGAATTAATATATTATTTCTGTTGACAGATTGGCCTTCAATACAGGGCTCTCCAGATATGTGGTGGAGCCGTTTTGTCCACTCGCTGGGTGGTGACGGCTGCTCATTGCTTCGGTCATGTCTTCAACTCCAGCTTGGCTTTCGTCAGAGCTGGCACTGGAGTAAGAGCTCAAGGTGGAACACAGCACTCTATTGTGAGGATCCTCAAACATCCTCTCTTCCAGTACACCGTCGTGGACAATGATGTGGCTCTTATGGAAGTAAGCATTGCAATCTGTTATGTATATACGGGTTTTTCTTCTAAAAAAACTTCTGTTAATTTATTCCACACAATTTATTTTAAGATTTCGTTTACTTTTGGTTCATTCACAGATTTTACTTCTCATCACAGTCGCTTGACTACTTATTAGCTCGACAGCTCTGATACAAGTATGACGTTATAGACAGCTTTGGTCCTTTATATAGCATGGCATAAGGATGGTTCTTGAAACATTGGGAACTACAACATGCGTGATTTTGCCAGAATATTATATTTAGAATATTCTAGCGAATACTCACACCATCGAACAAATACAAGTATAATTAATTTAAACATCTAGAGACACAGACTCACTCACACAAGTTAAAATACACAAGGTAAAACACACAGATACAAGTATTATCAAATCCATCTGTATCCGTTCCACTAAAGAATGAATACATCGGAAGAACCTAACACTTAAGGTAAATTTACGTTGGGTAAGTAGCTGCCGTTAGTCCACTGCCGTCAGCAACTTACTTGGCACTGCTATCGTGTAAATTGATTGGAGTCTACTTAACCTCTAAGGTAGTGAGTTTTGGTATGATGTAAATATCTATACGGAGTGAGTTTTTATATAAAGGGTTAAAATAAAAAAGTATTATGTTTAACGACTTCAACATAATAATCAAAAATAAAACTTCCCATTTTTCAAAGAAAAAAAAATTAAAACTTACCATTTTTCAAAGTTTTTATTGAAAAATCCTATGTTTATTTCAGGTGTCGTCAACTATTGGTTGCGGTGTCAAAATATTCGTACACTAGTAAAATAATCTTCACTTCACTAAAAGTAATTGAAAACTTACACTTACAAAATAATTAAAAATACATATAAATACATAGATGAAACACAAAACATGACTAATAATGTTTTTTAGTGTGGTAGGCTTTGAAACATGGATGTATACACAAAGCGACGTTGCACACTTCACACATGAATTTTGTGTCTTTTCGACACTTTGGTCGTACAGTTGTATGACTGCACACGTGACACTTTCTTTGGGTCCTGCTTCCTTGTGCCTGTGTTCGGGGAACAGGGAAGGGGAAGTGCCTTTCCGTTAGTCGTAGTGGCACACCCTCAACCCTTCTTCCTCCTGATGCATTCGGTTTACGCGCTTCTTGTCTTCTACGTTTAGATGTAGACGGCTCAGGGTCATCTTCTACCTCTGACGATGAAGATTCATCAGAAGAACTATCAGACTCAATAGGTAAATCGTCGATATTTTCGTATAACTTTTCATCTTTGCTTTCAACCAAAGCATCGAAGATGTCCTTTTCACTTTCCCTATGCGACATGATCGTAAATTGAGGGACAGATAATTTATAAAAGAAAAATTACAACACAAAAATTCCACAACACAAAGTTACGAACGGGCTTTCGCTATCAAATAGTACGTAAATAAAGGTATGCAAAGAATAAAAATATTGTCAATAAAACACAAAAACACCAAACAAAATATGTTTTTTTAAATTAAACCGTGTTCAAAAACTTTCAAAAAGTGATCACCAAACAATTTACATAAGAAAAACTATATAAAAATGCAATTTTCGCGGGAGAAATATACGTACCTATACGTGATGACAAGCGCGCACGTGTTCAAACTGGTTTCGAACACCACGAAAGATGATTGTGACGTCACACATACTTTGAAATCGCTTTTGTAAAGTCGATAATACCGCTAACTGCGTTTAGTTTTTAAAATATTATGGGGGAAAGCCGCTAGATGCCGTTGGTTAATCCATTTCTGACGTTTACTTATGAATAAAGCCTGTATGACCACAACCGTACCGGTACGGCCATACTTCGATTTGCAATGACATTTACCGCCGTACGGGTTCGGCCATACTACCTTAGAGGTTAACTGACGATAGTAAACCGACGTCAGTATACTGACTCCACTATTCCCGCTTGATATTTTTCGGCGTCAGTCCGCTCCCTCCCCTCCCCGCTCAACCGCAACTGTCCCCGCTGTACGGTGACCACGCTGCGTCACACCTCATCACAAAATGACACGAAAACTGAGCGACTCGTCAAAGTTTTTTGGCGTCATTCTCAAAGCCAATTTGTATTCCCCAGGATCTTCAATTGTCAACTGGGTTAACAACAGAGCAGAATCTCTAGTTTTATCTCTGTCATCTATCCATTTTTTTACCCAAATTAGTTTCTCTTCTTCTAACATACAAGTTAGTTCTTGCATCATCACAAATGTAAATTTTATCAACAAATTATTAACTTTGATTTTTTGCTGTTTTCGAGAATTCATTTTTCCGCACTGACTTTACGAACGTGTGTGCACCCTAAGAAATATCCTCGACTACTGACGAAATACTGACTCCGTGTAAATAGACAGTTTTCGAATCAATTTTTCGAGTCAGTTTTCGGCGTCAGTACTGACGAAAGCTACTTACTCTGTGTAAATCGCCCTTTATTCAGATGTAGTAATGCAAGTACCCACTTATACAAAGCTACATTTTTTTCAAAAGACAAAGGGTTTTTCCGTGACACTTAAGAGACAGTGAACTAAGACAGTATTATAGAACTTCCAGGTTAAAAGGGCACTCACTGCTCATCGCTTAAAATAAATCTATTGGTCTACATATTGCCACCTAAACGATAAAGCTGGTTCACTGATTTGCCAAATCATGGATAAAACATTCTATTGGGTGTAACTTCTCATAGAGAGTGAACTAATAATAGATAAGGAAATGCTCATGAACAACTTCTCAACCACAGGATTTTCACACTTTTGTAGAGTTTTCTGACGTAGAAAATAAGAAAAAAGGTGCATTTATCTGAGAAACCAATGATAGCTTTATATGCCACTTATTCATTTTTAACTTTAATGTATTGATGTGTTATAAATGAATCAAAAAATTATTGAAAAAAACCTATTCTTTGGCTTTATATTAAATCTACAAAAATAGTAAAAGAATATGCCTGCATAAATTATATTGAATCCTGTACGTCATGATTTCTGCTGACTTTAGTCTGCCGGACTTTCTCTCTAAACTACAAACTTTTCCCATTTCACAGGTCGACCACTTTTCAATGTAATATTCACGCTTCGTTCTCTGCGGTAGCTCATACAGACAGTCTTTGTTTAATATTCAACATGTCGTACGGGTCATAGGTCATGAATTCGTCACTCATTAGGACTGTCTACCCTTGTTTTATGCAATTATGTATGCTCAGCAAACAAAATGTGTGAGCGTTTTCGCGCAGCAAGAAGTTTCTGTGAAAAACGCAAACAGATTCACAGTGCAGAAAATGTATGAGATTTGTAATTAGAACCAATTAGTCATAATCTACAGAATTCTCTCAAGTTAATACCGTAAATATGTGTAATAACACGCTAGTGATTTTTGCGAGCAAAGGGGGTGGATGCATTGAAGCAAGCAAGTGCGAGGGAGACAAATAACAAAACGATAACTTTTACGAAAGGTTTATTGCTTGCATGCGTAAGGAATTTGTAGAAAAGGATAACAATGGATCAGGACAAGGGGCAAAAATATGTTAAGATATTTGTAAGAAATCCATCTCTTTTATCTGAATACTGTTGCTAGGAGTGCTATCAAAATTACGGCCGAGAAAGATCAATACCTTCAACCAGAAATAAATCAACTAATAATATTAATTCAAGAATCCATAGGAATCACACAGTTGCCCGTGAAGCTGAAAAATTAATGACGGAAAGTGGAAAAGGTATTTTAGTTCTCCAAGAGAACAAATAATGAAGAAAAAAATGGTACGTTAAATGCATGTCTAGAGAAGAAATTTTTTTCTATTCCAGATAGACCCACCATTTGAACTAGGACCCACGGTCAACACCATCAAAATACCAGACCCTGCTTCAAGACCAAAAGTTGGAGACCTGATGAACGTGTATGGATGGGGCTTTACTAAGGTACAAAAGAATAAATCATCGATACTCTAGACATTATAAAATAAATACTACGCAAAAGTTTATTCTATACGTACATATATTTTGTTACTTTTAAAAGGCGGAAGCTTCAGAATTCCAGGAATATATTTACATAAAATTAAATATGTATAAAGGATAAAAAATACCAGTGCTAAAAATGGAGGAAATAATATTAATTAAATCTGAAAATCCCATTTCCATTTCATCTGCGCTTTTTTTTCAAACGTAAAATAATAACCCTTATGCTAAATCCTTCCAAAGAAATCTACATGTCGAGTTTTTGGGTGGTGTAATGAAAAACGAAGTTTCATCATACTAATGAGTACTCTGAATTTTGTATAAAACCGGAAAGCGTGTCTGCAAATTCATAAAAATGTTACATTCACTTACTTCCTTTTCTAGTCAAAGTTCGTAATATATACCTCCATAGTAGTTTGAATATTTTTAGTTGTGCGCAGGGTGATCCCTGAAATAAGCTTCAATTGCCGCTTGGACGAAACGGAACGTGCATCGAAGACAGGGCTTTTAATTCGGTTAGTCCATCCTGCTGGAAAAGTCTACTTTTGGAATTGAGAACAGAGACCAATGTTGGCATGTTCAAGAGTTTGCTAAAGACTTTGTTAAATAGAAGCTTTAATACAGAAAATGCTGGGTGTCTCCTCCAATTCGCAGCTCAAGAGAATCTTAACCAACAGAGACAATTGGCTGGCCCAACATGGCACTGCTTTTAGAAGATGATGATGATACGCTAAAGCACCCTTATGGTGGATAGTGTGGTTAAATGGCGCTGTATAAAATACTCCAATTATTATTAACCAAATACCACAACTACCGTAAATTCAAAACCATTGATGATGAAGGAATTTGTGTCTTTAGGAGCGCGGAGATCCTTCTCAGTTCCTGCGTGTGGTGGAGCTCCCCCTGTTTCCTCATGAGGAGTGTGAAGACATCTACAACAAAACCCTCAGCATCACAGACCAGATGCTGTGTGCTGGCTACAGAACTGGAGGGAAGGACGCTTGTATCGTGAGATAATTTCACCTTTCTTGTAATTACTACTAACCCTGTCATTGATTTTGTTGTTTTTTGCCTCTCTCGAGAGTTGATCAAACTTAAAACATTCACACTTCTTACAATGCATTTACATTCAACGCTTTTTAATTTTAAATTACATTCGGTTTGGGGTTCAAAAAATAATTGTAATTTATAACCATCTCATCACACTCTTTTGTACATTTACTTTTACATCCTCTTTCAGCTTGCACTTCTCTTTTACCCCATCATTCGTAACTCTTTCTCGTAGAGCATATCCATAATCTTTTTCATACATTTCCTTATCTTACATTCGCTTTGTATATTCCATTCTTTCACAATTTCATCAATCCTAAAATACAGCCATACTTTTCTCGGACTTCCACTTTCTCTTTTCTCTTCCACATTTTCTATGTATATGCAATTTGTATGTCTTTCATCATCCACTCTTTCTACATGCCCAAACCATCTCATCACATTCTTTTGTACATTTACTTTAACATCCTCTTTCAACTTGCACTTCTCTTTAACCACATCATTCTTAACTCTATCGCTTATGCCGGTATTCTCCATTGACATCTGCCGGCTTAGCTCAGCTAAGGAAGCATCTGCAAGTAAGTATCGAAATAGACCGATACTCTTGAGTTGTTCATTTCCACCGTAAATACCTTACCCATTACGCTGTCACTCGTTTTCCATGTAAAACTTCCATTTATTAATGTCGGTAACAATATGCCACTGTGTACTGTCATTCTCAAATCGTGTTTCTTGTAATTTTTCCAACGCATCTACCGCTTGCTTTTCCGTACACACCCTATTTCGTCATTTTCTAATTATTCTAAAACATACTTCCACATTTAAAAGGGGTTTTATCAACAGTCCATAAAATACCTACATTTTTAGACAAGCTTTCAAGACAAATCGAGTACTTTATTTTAGAGACTGGTTTAATGGACAGTCATTTAGTTTTTCCTAGTTTTATAACAAAAGAGTGTCGCTTTTGATCGGGTTCTCGATCCCCAAGGTAATTGTCTACAAATCTATGCGACCCTTCCTCTAAAAGTTATCTCTACCATTTTCTACAACGGGTCTGAATCCCAAGTATAAATCCTCATGTTAGCTTTCAACCATAGAGTTCTACCAAAAATATATGGAAATTTAAACAGCGCTGAAAGTAAATGCTTTAGTTTCCATACATTTTTGGTGAAACTTAAACGTAAATATATACTTGGGGTACCTTTACCAAACTGCCAACATTTGTCTGTCTCTTTTGTTAGAGAAAACATGAAAGGGAGAAAATAATAAAGAGTGCACATCGTTTTCACATTGGTGGCAACTCTTTGAATGATTTTTAATCAGTTAAATGTGAATAAAACATTGGATTCCACTGAAAAGTGGACAGTATATCATCCCTGTTTCGGAGAATGTTACCAATAGTTTCAGGGTTTATGTTATTTGAGTTATTGTTTTGTAAATAAACATGTGTATTACTATTACGTAAGCGCTAACTTACACGCGCCTGCTAATTAGCATACATTTTATATTAATCCTGAATGTTAATAGATCCTCGCAACTTACATTATAGATTATAATTCCATACCTTTAATAGGAAATAAAAAAAAAACGTAGTTTGATACTGATCATACTTAGCGGACACTCTTCATTATTTTTCTCTTTTTACATTCTCACCTCATTCTACGAGTAAATTCTTTGGATGGTGCTACGATGGAGAGTGAACCGGTCCGTAGCCTATTAATAACGCATTAGACTCGTAAATGGAAGGCCGTGGGTTCGAATCTCAACGGAGCAAAAAAAAATACCATTTATACTGTCAAATATGCTCTTCGCTAGGTTGAAAAATTCATATACCTTTACCGGTCACCAAAGGTCCATCCAGCTTTACAGCAACTGGGTCTTGCTTAAGAATTGTCGCTTTCTATAGCGACGACGAAGCTCACAGAGGGCTTTACTCTGTATAGCTCGACGGCTTGTATAGTATACAGTTCAGAAGTATGTACAAACCAAATGTGACCCTTATCTGAAATAAATATTGCAATATAAATAACCGAACTTTTATGAATACTTTTAATGGTTTGTGTTTTAACACTGAAAATTCATTGTTAATCCTTTCTATATAAAACTTCCAAGAACAAAGTAATATTTTTTTAAGCACTGCTCTAAAATACCTGATGATGGTCCATATGTAGACCGAAAACGTTAGTAAATTCATCTATACAAATAAAATAAACGAGTGAAATAATTAAAACAGAATTTCACAAAAATATTACTTTGTTCTTTAAAGTTTTATATGGAAAGAAGCCGTTTTTTTTATAATTTGAACCCGGTAAAATCATAACAATAATATGGCTGCATTATTCCAGCTGGATTCCGGAGGACCCTTGGTGTGGGAGGGCCGACTACACGGCCTGGTCTCCTGGGGCTGGGGTTGCGGCCGGGCACTCCGCCCTGGGGTCTTCACGGACCTGGCAGCTCCGCAGGTCCAAGAGTGGATACAGGCAGCCTTATACTCCCATACAATCAACAACTGATCCAATATTCACACGTCCATTAGCAGTCTGATTAAAATGTATAATGTATAATCACTTAAGAAAATGTATGCAGGATTTATTTATTATTTTTAAGGGCACATACTTGTTTAAGTAAATAAATAAAACTAGAGTACAACGACATCTATTTTTTATTCTGTAAAATAAATTCTACAGAATAAAGTCACTGTCATGGCCGAGGGTAAAGTCGCTATTCTTGGCTAACGTATTTGGAACAGAATAACGCTGTTTCGAATCACGTCTGGCCCATTTAACCATAACTTTGACCCTGGTTCAACAGATACCATGGCATGCACACAATTGTCGGTGTTATGGCCGAGGGGGCCAAGTGGGCCGATCGTTCTAGCGTGTTTGGTATGGAATAACGTTGGTTCGATCCCCGCTTGGGTCATTTGACCATAACTTTGACCCTGGTTCAACAGATGTTATTTATTTATTTATTTACGGCATAAGCCTTTTACAAAAAAGTACATGTTAAGTGAGTTTATACAAAACTGCGAAAAAATAAAATAAAACAATAAAATACAAGAAAAAAAATATGAAAAACAATAAAAAACAATAAAATACAAAAATATATATATATATATGAAACATTGCAGTAAAAAACAAAAAAATAACCAAGAAAAGAAAAGAAAAAATAAACCTGTATGTATATAAACAGAAGGTTAGAAACAAAGCAAAAACATATTAAAATTAAAACTTATTGGGTAATTATTAATTAATAATTCATTTAAAATAAACGATAATGAATTATTAATTGATGATATTAATACCTGTTTCTGGCCAGGCAGAATAGGTTGGTGAATTGCATTCCTCTTCACAAATCTTTCTATTTTTTTTTAAATAAAAAATAAAATAAAATAAATAAAACAAGCATCTGCTTTCGCATGAAGACAACTTACCAGGCCAAATAGGTTGGTGAATTGCATTCCTTTTCACAAATCTTTTTTTTTTTTAACTCAAGACGTTTTCTGCGAGGTTGTTGCAAATTTGAGTTTTTCATTGCAAACGTCACAGCTCTATAAAACCTTGGTAACCAATTACAAAATATTATTTATCCTGCGAAATATATTAATTACCCCACAGCAAAAAAACAATGATCCATGGATCAGCTATGATTTATGAATCAAATTTGTTGTGAATAACCCTGTATGTAATCAATTGTGCTTCCACTACTGCTTCTTCCAACTTTATCACCATTGAGTCATAAATTACTAGAACTTCGTTGGGTAGCAACAGCCGGCGAGCAATTTACCTGTCCTCCCGACTAGAGAATTTGTTTTCAAACCGAGTTGATGGAATCACGTGCTAGATCTGCTCTCAAAACCTTAGGGGAGGCTACTCTCCCATCCCCTACCCCCGCCCCATTCACGACCATCGTCCATTCAAGTGGAAATCTACAAGTCCAGACGCTATTTGAGTTTATGACGCAAGCAGTCCATTACTAATCGGTTTGTGTGTGTTTGGCCATTCAAACAGAAAATATGCTTCGCTTTTCAAGGTCACCTCTGTTAGGGGAATGAGGCAAAATTTAAAAGGTCCATTTTTGTCGAAAATACAGTTCCATACTGAGTATAAGAAACTGGCACATAAAACAAAGAATCTTTTAGACAACCCTCAACTTGTTTTGATAACACATTAAATTCAGTGGCGAAGGGGGCCATACAACTCGATTCCCATCGGTTTCCATTTTTAAAATGAGGCAAAAATGATAATAAAGTAGACTGCATGGTTTCAATGGGGGAAAATACGTATTGTTTCTTTGGTTTTAAATGTATTTTTTTTACTTTGTTCCTATATTTTATAACTACTTTGTTGCCTAATTAAAAAAGGGAAGCCGATGGGAATCGAGTTATATGGCACCCTTCGCCACTGCGAACACAAATCGCAAACTCAGCTAAAAACACAATTATGCCTACTGCTTATATAGTGCAACTTCTTAACGTGTTGTCCTCGAAAGGATTGCATGTGGCATGTGGAATGTATTTATTTCCACAAGTAAGAGGACCAGTATCACGTCAACCACTACACTTAAATTGGAGGTTTCCCAGCTACTGAAGAGGCTGACTCTAATTTATAGTGAAGGCTGAGTATTTTTTTGGGTTCTGAAAAAAACGCTGAAACGGGATGTCATTTCTGACACCCTTGGTGGGATTCGAACCCCAACCCTCTACGAAAGGAATACAAGCATTCTACAAACTTAGCTATCGACCGGACTGTGTTTTTTTTATGTTGTGTATTGAGAAATGGATTAAGTACTCAAAAAAATTCCAACGTGTTTTTTTTATAACTGATTTAAAGTGTTTACCCTCAATTTTAACATAATTAATTCTGTTCACTTGATTCCAAATCAACAATCAAACTTTTCAAAAATTCTGAAAGAAAAAATAGGAAATAAGATTGATTTTGATTTTTTATTTCCATTTCTTTGTGAACATAATTTAATGCTAATTTCCCTCCAGCTCACAGTGTATAAAACGCTACGTAAACTCCCCTTAATTGCGTAAATTGAAAAAATATATAAAAGCTAAATCACTCACTAGGAGTCCCGTCGTATATTACATATATTTTCGATTTACGCGATCGAGGGGGGGTTATGTTAATGTTGTATACTCGGGGTATAGGTATGTATATGTTAAGTGGCAACTCATAATTTTTCATCGCTTTTAATGGCCTGGAAAAACACCACTTGAGCTGTGAATGAATTCAGATGGAATAATTTATTTATCAAAGTGGATTATATCCTTCATACATTTTTCTATCAACTCCATAAAGCTTTCAAAGAAAAAAAACATTAGCATGCAATTGATTTTTAAATCGTTTTAATTCCAAATGGAATTTACGCTCCATAAACAAAAAAAGTAATAATTTCAAACGCTCGGGTTGCTAGGGAAAAGGCTAACTACTTTTATTTTATTGTTTACCACCTCCTGATAATGGTGGCAGCTGTCCTCTTGATAATGGTGTTATTACGAATTATTACGAACTATGAGTTTATGTGTACATGTATCTATGTATATTATTACGAACTATGAGTTTATGTGTACATGTATCTATGTAGGTACGTGCGCCTAAGCACGATGATGTGTGTCGAACAATCTTTAAATAAGAATGTGGAA
Organism: Agapetus fuscipes; assembly: GCA_951799405.1. Taxonomy (NCBI): domain Eukaryota; kingdom Metazoa; phylum Arthropoda; class Insecta; order Trichoptera; family Glossosomatidae; genus Agapetus; species Agapetus fuscipes. The sequence goes on from OX637350.1 coordinate 5,385,071, forward strand.
TAATCTAGAATATGCAAGAATCGCCTCTTTCCTACCTATATATACGAGCCGCAATGATGCAAAGGGTAAAGACGCTTGAAACATTGTGACGCGAAGTCGATAGAGCTAGATAAGTACTGACTAATCGAATATTGTGCAAAATAAATCCTGTTAAATAAATAAATCGCACTTTAATTAAAAAGAACCCAAGTAAAATTATAACAGTGTGATAACATCGAAAGCGCAGGAGGAAATGAATCAACTCGTGAAGAAATACTTTGTGTGTTTATATTTACATTATTAATTTAAAATCAATCTTCACAATGTCAATACACAACTCCTCAAATTTTTACTTGAAAATCTATATTTCGAAATATTTTTACAAAGTATTAAACAAAAATATACAAGTCAATGCTTTAGAATTCATATTCAAATGAAAGAAATATATTTGAGTAAATACGTATGTGTGTATTTAATTTGCCTGTATAGGCATCTGAGTAAACAGTAGATAGGAAAGGTTTTGTGCGACGTACGGCCTCTTAACAAGTCCTAGGGGAAATCAGGCTCCCTTTTAAATCCGTCTTGAGTACAAGTTAAATTCATGAAAAGATTTTTAAATGTCCCTAGTTCATCCGCCTTAGGCTGCAATCAATGATAACAAAAAAAAAACGTAATGGAAATGACATTTGACTTTTCCAAAAAAAAAAAAACGGCTGAGTTCATATTTATCATTGCTACGCTGGTGTCAAAAACAATATATTGAAATGAAATTTGACATTTAAAAAAAAAACAATTTGTACAATTTTTCTAAAAATTCGTTGTCATTTAATTTCGAAAACAATAATGAGGATTTGCCCATTTAAAATTATTTAAACAGATATGAGCAAACTCTGAAAACGTCCAAGCAACGCAAATAAGCCACACATTTATTGTAACTTCTTGCCTGCGTTATCGAGAAGGTTTTGCATGTAGCGATTTAGTACCTATTTTTTTTATAGGTATTATTCCTTGACTGATAAGTTGGTATGAGGCTAACCACCCATACTGCAAAAAATGGTTCACTTTGCCAATGTCACCCCTGTTTCAGGGAAGGTCGGCAAGAGTTGCAGGGCTTATGTTCATTTGAGATTGAGTTTTTATATTGTAGGTCCACATGCGGCATGTGTTATTACTGTCTGCTTGTGGGAATGCGTTGAATATGAATCTTAAATGATATATATCTTTGCAGCTTAGATTTAGATTAGATTTTAGGACAGCTCACACACCAACCACTTCGGTTGAAGTTGGGGCATCTAAAACTCCCTAAAAATATAAATGGCAAAGGTGAACATTCTTTTTCTCAAATTGTTGTTAACCATCATACCAACGTATCAGTCAAAGAAACTTTCAAGAGCGGCTATATTGTTTTTGGAAATACTTTGTATATATTTTCTACATCAATTCTCAAGGACGAATGAGGGGTGTTTTTATTTGAAAGCTTAAGGGTGCTCCACGTTTCACGCAACGCTCCCAACTGCCGTTCAAAGACACTGCGGACTGGTTTATTTTATTCCAGAAGGTTTCACAACTTACCAACTCTGATCAGACAGGTCGAGCCTTTTAGTAGCGAGAAGCTAGTTGCCTAAAGTGTCAGGGTATTAACAGCTATTGCCTTGTCCACAGGGGTTAACCTCTTTAGACAGGGGCGTGCATCCCATACAGGCACATGCGCCTAACAGGTAGGCAATAATATATGGTTAAAAAACGCATTTAAGCTTGATATCAAGATTTAAAATTCAAAATTTATGTACGATTGGAGGCATCGTTAGCACTTCAGTCAATTTCAAATAAGCTATTTTAAAGGAATGGCAGAAAATATTTATTCCGAAATGCATTTGCCTATAACCTATGCACGCGCCTGTCTTTAGACATACTTGCCTTTCGCTACTCTTTACAAAAAAAATGAACTTAAAAAAACGGCATTACGTTTATTTAGTGCTTGTTTGTCTTATCTCCAACAGAGGTAATTTCACATGAGCAATGTTTGTATGTGTGCTGGATAAATGTGACTTATGAATGCTAGAAATTGATTTTGAAATAAAGACAACTCTCATCTAATCTAATCTAAGCTGCAAAGATATATATAATTTAAGATTTACATTAAATGCATTCCCACAAGCAGACATGTATATAATTTCGCGCTAGCACATGCAGCATGTGGACCTACAATATAAAAACCCAATCTCAAATGAACATAAGCCCTGCAACTCTTGCTGTCCTTCCCTGAAACAGGGGTGACATTGGCAAAGTGAACCATTTTTTTACAGTATGGGTGGTCAGCCGCATACCAACCTATAAGTCAAGGAACACATTATCGTGTTTTAATTTTTTTTCTTATCCCAAATTGTGGAGAATGTGATTCTTAGGACAAATTAATTTAAAGGTCATCTTTGAATCAAATGGCCGATAATCCAAACTATGGAGAGACGATTAGTCAGTATGAACTTGATGAGAAAATAAAATTTGAATTAGACTGTATGTTAAAGCTTCTAAATTAATAAAAATGTAAATGATTTTCTATCGTCGATAACGTTGATTTTATTACTTTCTGTATCGAAAAAATGTTTGATAACGACATCTTTGTTTTCTTTTTTAAAAATCCCGTCATCATTTTTGTGTATATTAAACGTCATTTCTTGGTTTTTGGACAATGGCAATACCTGTACCTGCAGTACGAGCTACGATACGGCAAGGCATGATTTTATGTTTGTACGTTTGGACGTGAAATACCCGCACATACCCGCACGGTCCGTAGTCCGTAGTGGCAACACTTCGGACTCGTAAATGGAAGGTTGTGGATTTGGATACCGGCGGAGCAAAAAAATATACCATTTATATTTCGAATGTGCTCTTCGCCGAGTTGAAAAATTCATAAACCTTTACCAAAGACCGGTCACTGAAAGGTCCATCCAACCTTACAACAACTGGGTCTTGCTTGAGAATTGACGCTTTCTACAGCGACGAACAAGCTCGCAGAGGGCTCTTGAGGTGTGATACACACAAAAACAGCGCTCACCAAATAAATCATCCTAATATTATTATTATTATATCCACCTACTAATTCACTTGCACTCGATCCGTCTGAACGGGCTTTATTCGTGGAGGTACTTACTCTAGGTCCCAAGAGATACTTTAATAAAATGTATGGTGAAGATGCGCAGGGTCAGGTACCTCTGGGTAGACCTCTCCAAAAATAAATACAATACTTGGGATGTAGCACTCGTAACACCTTGAGAGTAATTAAAGAAAATAATCAAGTTTTCTGGGAAAAGTCATTACTATATTACTATTTCAGCTAGCAATAAAATATACTGTGAATTCATCACTTTAACATGCTCAAGCCCATCTCGAAAGCATTCACAGTAATGTGTCAGAAGGACCCACAACATTTAGACGCTCATTCGAAGCTACATTTTTAAGCATTTTTAACCAAATGTCTTTAGTCCGTTCGATAGCTGAGTTGGTAGAGCGCTTGCATTCTACCCCGTGAGCTCGGGTTCGAATCCCACCGAGGAGGGTGACAGAAAGGATTTCCTATTTCGGTGTTTATTTCAAACCGCATAATAAAAATACCGGCAAGGTTTACTCAGCCTTCGCTAGAAATGAGTACCAGCCTCCTCGGGAGCTGGTAAACCCCCACTTCAACTGAAGTGGTTGGCGTAAGGCCGGCCCCCTTACCTGTAAAAATAAATAGGTTCAACTCGCCACATCGCTCCTCCAGTTCTTGTTTATCGTATACGCCAATCTTATGAAATATGACTTTTTCATGCAGTTGTCTTAAGAATCAAATTCTACACAATCTGAGCTAAGAAAAACCATAAAACTCGATAATGTGAGAGTTCTTTTAATTTTTTTTTAAATATTTTTTTACTTGTTTTTATAAGACACATTGGTCCAGTACACATGCAAACATTGCTCATGTAAATTTTTCTCAATGGCGTATACGATAAACAAGAACTAAGGCAGCGACATGCGACCCCTTCGGGGATTTAACGCGGCAAGAAGTTACACTATATGTCGCACGTTTAATAATAAAGAGAAATAACTCGAAAATTGGGAAAATCGAGATTTTGTAATAAAAAGCAAGAACAATGCGAGAAGAATGCGTAGAATGCGATAGCCGTTCAATTTGGACGAATATGACCGAGATAAAACATCGGCCGTCTTTTTCATCCCATACAAGTTGTACTGGGTGTCTGAACTTCAAACGCGTTTTCCCAACATTCATGTTTTTTGAGTTATTGCTCTTTATTATTAAACGTGCGATGTGTAGCTTAGTTGCGTTTACGTAATCCAGTGTTATTATAGTATAGTATAGGCTTACAAAAATTCAGATGATGGAAATTACTGTTCACGGCTTTTTACCGCTTTTTGCTGAAAACTTTGCCAATGTCACCGCTGTTTAAGGGAAGGTCAGAAAAAGTTGCTGGGGTTTATGTTTTTTTTAGATTTTTTAAGTACAGATGCAGCATTTGTAAGCATGAACTTATACAAATGTGCATGTGGGCATGCATTAAATATGAATCATGAATGATATACATCTTTGCAAATTAAATAAGAGATTAAAGTGACTTTGGTACAGATACTTTTCGGCAGGATTTTTTCTGTATTTTCAATTTTAATTCCTTGACTTAAAGGTTGGATATGAAGCTGACCACTCATATTTTAAAAATGGTAAACTTTACCAATGTCGCTCCTGTTACAGGGAAGGTCGCCAAGAGTTGCAGTGCTTATGTTTATTTGAGATTGGGTTTTTATGTTGTAAGTCCACACATGCGGCATGTGTAAGCGCGAACTTATACGTGTCTGCTTATGGAAATAAGCAGAGTATGGGAATAAGAGGAATACTTATAATTTCAATTTTGAATTTAAAATATCTTTGCAACTTTGATTATAGATTAAAGGGAGTAGGTATTAAACAAAATAAGATATTTCGTGCAACAACAAGATGGAGCTTTGTATTTTGCAAGACTTTGTAATAAAGTTACAAAAGAAATTAAGAAACAAATCCAAATTCAAATCACAAAACGCAAAATAAACTTTTTTGATGAATGATTAAAGTTTCGACTTTGGGAAACGTGTCTTACTTAGATAAGAACGTTCAGAAGAAGGAATAAAAGTAATCAGAAATGGAGGTAAAAAAGGAAGTCAACTTTTCAAGAAGTAATTAGGTAGGTTCCCCGTTATCTTGAAGCTATAATTTAAGGTATAATTTAAGAAACAAATATATCGATACCTTAAAGGTAAAACTGAATAAGTGGTAGGTATAATAAGCTAACATGGGCTTCTCAGATAAATGCACTTTTTCCTATTTTCTACTAGAGAAAACGCTACAGTAGTCTGAAAATCCTTTAGCTTAGAAGTTTGTCTTGAGCACTGCCTTTTGATTTGTTCACTTACTAAGAAAATTTACTTCCAATAAAATGTTTTATCCACGATTTCTCAAATCAGTGAATCATCAGTTATTCAGTTTTACCTTTAAGGGTGTGATGTAGTAACATTTTAGATTCAAAATTAATGCATGTCCACCAGGAGACACGTGTCAATTCACGCTTACACATGCTACATGTGTACAAACAACAACAAAAGGAACATAAACATGAACCTCGCAACTCTTGCCGCCCTGCCCTGTGAGAAGGAGGCATTTAGTGAACCAATATTTAGAGATTAGTCGGTCAGCCTCTTACCAACCTATTAGTCAAGGAACACTTTTCACACAATTTCGGAAAGTCAAATAAAATAAGTCAAATTAAAATTAATTATATTAAATATTAATTATTTATCAGTAATTCGCTTAAGTACACAATCATGGTTTATTTATTCATACTGTTAATACCTGGCTCTGTCCAGGCAAAAATAGTTTGGTGGATTGTATTTCTCTTGTCAGATAAAAAAAACTTAATCTAATTTTTTACCCAAAAAGGGAAAAGGACCTGACTTATTTATCACGACAGTTCTTGCCGCCTTTCCTTTACTTTCAAAAAGGTTCTTGAGCCAACCCTTTGTAGCTTATGGGACAATGGATATATCGTATCGTTACAAGGGGAAATCCCCAATTTTCAGCAACAAAACCCTTGTATTGCTTGTATGTATTTTATATGAATAATTATTTTACTATGTTGTATACCTATAGAAAAACGAGCATGAGAAAAAGTTTCACATTGTTACGACATACTTTGGGTTCACATTAATAAAACTTCGCTTTAATTTATTGTACACAAATTATTTTAGAATTTGCTTACTTACTTATGGTTCACACTTCAATTTCTGTAGTGGTGGCTTCACCGTTCGGGTATGAATGAGTTACTCATCCCTCTAAAGCACTGCAATCCGTACTTACAGTGACTTTTAAGGCTACTCTAGCATGTACCAACCTATGCCAGAATGATCTCGAGTAGACGTTTCGAGTGAACACGGGTAGATACAACTATCAAATGCTTACGTTTATGCACACATTTACGAGTAAGTAAAAACCATAGACACAAAATCATAGGTAAACATACACAGACATAAACTTATAGATTCGTAATAATATGAAATAAAAGATTCAAAATATATTTGTAAGTATATTCTATACTACAAAAATTGTTACAAATATTTAAGATGTATATTTAAAAACCCACGCGGAGACGAGTAAGTTTGCGCTTACACATGCTTCACGTGTACTTACGATAATCGTAGCTGATGACGCTCGCGTTAAATTTGAGCCAAATGTTAGGAATTTAAAATTAAAAAAGTTTATTTCACACGGTTTCCTAACCTGAGTACCAATGGGGTGTTTTGATTAAATGGACGCATTAAAAATTCTACAGACAAGAAAATTGTGACGTCACACGGACGGTTTGTTAGGGAAAAGGTAAAAAATATTTTGTTGTCGGTCGCTAAGGACCCTAGTGTGACGTAAAAACGTGTGACCCACTGAGAAAAATACAACATTTTCAAATTTGTGCCGAGTCCATTCTCATATCGACGGTTAAAAGGCAGTAGGGCACAAGCGACATAAACTAAATTGTCCAGGAGAGCAGTTTAAATTTTGAGAATGCAGAAAAATGGCATAACTTTTTAATTTTTTATCATATTGTTGAAATCAAAACAGCTCGAAAATTAAAAAAATAAAGGCATTAATTGACATTCCTATTAATGCGGTTTTACGATTTCTTTATGTCACAAGTGCCTTTAGGACAAAAAGGCCAAAATCTTGTCGGTTACACCAAAACCATACTTCGAAATCGCAGTTGTTTGCTTGGGCATAAACAACACAAAAATAATCCTAGAGCTATGGGAGTTATCGCATTAGAAAGAGCGGAAAATTTCAAGTAGGAGCATTCATAACTCATTTTTGACCAAAATGTCGCTTATTTCCTACTGCCTTTTAACCGTCGTTATGATAACACTATCATTTCTACAATTTTCTGAGGTTGGAACATTTTTGAATATGGGACTTTTTTTCTCGGCGAGAAGCAAACGCCAGTCTTGTGGCTGCCGCCATTAGCAACCTATGTTCAAATATTGTTATGCATTTTCCCTAGCAACCCGGCCGAGTGACGACACAATTTTGTATGTGTCAATACACGTGCGGATCTCATTTAATATCACATTTGGATATATTCTGTATGTAGCTTACATGTATTATGTAGGTAGGTATTAGAATGAACAAAATTCGGGTTTTCAATAATGATGTGGAATTTAGGGTAAACATTCAAAATTCCATTTTCAAACGTGCCCTCGAAAATTCCAATTTCAAAATGGATCACTAAATTAAATACCTACCGACTCACTTTAATGTTTTTCAAACTTTGGTATTTTCTACACAAAACCGAATCCTAGGTAATCATTGGTTGTAAAAAAACATACTATCATAATAATTATGTGGGTATACTAGAGATGAGATGGTTTGGGCATGTGGAAAGAATTAATGATGATAGAACAAAGATATATACAGAGGAAGTGTGAAAGGAAAAAGAGGTAAAGGACGACCGAGAAAATTATGGAGTGATCAGATTGAGGAGATTGTGAAAGAATGGGATATACAAAGTGAGCGTAAAAGAAGAAAATGCATGAAAAAGGTTATGGATATGAATGAATTGAAAGAGGTATGTAACGGTAGGAAGAAATGGAGGCAGCTGTACAGAGGCTCTGATAACCCTTAGTGGAATGGGGACAGAGTTACAGTTACAGTTACTTAAATGTATAATCTAACTTGCAGATATGTTAACATTTGGACGACCTCATGTTTAAATTATTTTTTTTAGAGTTTGTGTATTTACACAGTGAAAATTAACTTTTATCACAAGTATAAAAAAATATAAAAAAACACGGTTTTATTTTCACTGTTGAGTATTTTTTATTACCTCAAGTACTTTCGACTACCGTCATTGTCAAGAGGGCACTGCTACAAAGTTGACAAAACAAAACCATAGAGAAATGAGAGGGTGGGATTAGCTATAATAAAGAGGTATAATTAGTGCTACATTCATTAATTTTTTTTTTCATGGTGCACTTTTTCTCTTGATTAAAACTTCGTGTCAGATGGTTCCATGATGAACGACACAGTAACAAAACGACACATGACAGAACGACACAAGACAGAACGACACATGACGTAACGACACAAGACAGAACGACACATGACGTAACGACACATGACAGATCGACACAGTGACAAAACGATACATGATAGAACGACACATGACAGAACAACACAGTGACGAAACGACACAGTGACGAAACGGCACATGATATAACGACATCGGACAGAGCGACACATGACAGAACGACACATGACAGAACATCACAATGACAGTACATCATATGACAAAACATCATAAGACAAAACATCACAAAATGATGTCATGTGATGTTTTTTCTTGTGCCGTTTATGGTTTGTTCTGTTTCAGGTATGTTAATGTTTTGTCATATGACGCTTTGTCGTCGTGTTGTTTTTTCATGTATTTATTTGTGTGTTTTTTGTCATAGTGATGTTTTGTCATGTATCGTTCTGTCATGTCACGTTATGTCATGTATCGTTTTGCCACTGTGCCTTTCTAACCTGTCACACTGTCAGATTACACCTGTCTATTATATTTGATAAGATTTTCTCAAGTTGGGAAACTTTTTACGCTGTTTAATTATTCTGACGAGGATACTTAAAAATTGACGGGAATTTATATGCCAAATTTTCAGTCTCGCGCTAATTTTTGAGTAGCCAAGCTAAAATTCGCGATCCTAATGAATTTTGACTTCCCTCAGACTCCGCGCCTTTACCGGTTTTCAGTTTCAGGAATCATTATTTATTTATAAAGCATTCATACCTGTTATGTTGTACACTGGAGGTTCACTAGAAAATCTGAGTATTGTTATGTTTTTAGGGTTCAAATAGTCTTCAAATTAAAAAAAAAAAACAGGTCTTCCATACAAGATATTTATTTTACACTTAGATTTATTTAACAATTTATATTTATTTTTAACAATTCACATTTATTGTTTAGCAATTTACATTTATTTCACAGTTGGTTGGTGTTCACTAACACTGTCTTTCACGTTCAGAAGAAGACTGCCGTATATAGACTGACTCCTGCAAGCAGCTTGCAGCTTTTTATACCCCAATGATAGTAGTTACTAGGAAGCCAATTTTGCTGGAACCTTCCAGAACGACGGTTTTCTAAAAGCTTCCAGTACATAAATTTGAAAATCTCTTTACCCTAGGTACTTATAATAATTAATCCTACTTATATACACTCTTATCAGCTATAAATTATATACCTACCTACCTAAATATTTATACGTATTTGCTATTTACATAACAGTATGTACTCGTATATGATATGAAAAGCGTGGATTTCAAGTATGCACAATGGAAATAAATTAAAATATTGTTATGTTTTTACCAGGTTCAATTTAATATAAACTTGCGATTATTTATTTTTACACTATTTATTTTAGATACGGTCCACATACGGTACCCTTAGTACGAGTAGCAAGACTTGAGTAAAGTAAAGTTTACGAAAAGTATTAAAGAGTGATTTTCCCCAAAATCTACCGTTTTTGTTTCTTACACTTTATGGTCTTAGCAAAAGAGTTACAGTGAAGAAGAAAATCAAGTTCAAACAAACGAAAACGGCATATTTTGAGGAAAACCACTCTTTAATTCTTTCCGTGAACTTTACTTTACTCAAGTTTTGCAACTCGTACTCAGGGTACGGTACACAGGATTGTTTTTGAACTGTATAGCTTGACAGCTCAGATACAATTCTAGCTACAGAACATCTCGGCCTCTATTTATAGGTGAGAATAAGAGCTTTTCTATTCTCAAAACACTGGGGACTAGCACATGCTAGACCTCGCCATAATATTCGAGTAAACACTCACACAATATCGAACAAATACAAATACAATCATACAAGTACCTAAAATATAAAGACTTACAGACTCACACATACAAACAAAACGCATAAACATACATTCGCAACAGTATAGAACGATTAATTCTATGACATCATATTACGTCAAATAAAAAAATATAATTAGGAGGTAATTGATTTTTTTTTAAATCTTCAAAAAGAAAAGCTAATACAGAAAAAATCTTTCTACTCACTAGTTATGAACAAAGTGACAATTATTCCACAATAAGTATACAAGCTACATCATTGTCCGGTCAATAGCTCAGTTGGTATAGTGCTTGCATTCTACGCCGAGAGCTCGGGTTCGAATCCCACCGAGGGTGTCAGAAATGATTTTCCGTTTGTTTATTTCATACCCAAAATATAACAACAGTAAGGTTTACTCAGCCTTCACAGGAAGTGAGTACCAGCCCTCTCGGAAGCTGGGAAATCCCCACTTCAACTGAAGTACAAAGAAGTTGGCGGAAAGCCGGCCTCCTTACCCATACAAATAAATAGGTTCACTCGACCCCTTCAAACACATTGTTTTTTTTTCAATAACTTACGCTAACGTCCTTGTAATACTTTCACATGACACAACACATCAATACATCAGCAAAGAAAATCACTTCAATTAGTAGCCTTCGAAAATATTACCGGCTAAGTGCTTTCAGCCATACTAGGGGGTTGTGAGTAGCTTCCCCCCCACCCCCTCCCTCAAAGGGGAACAGCTATTGAGTTATAACATAGAAGAGTTTTATTAAGAGATATTATTTAAAGAGAAATTCGAATTTTGTATTTGATTTTTATGTTTACCCATTTGTTTATGTTTAAAATGTTATTTGTTGTGTATATTCCTTAATGTGATATGGTTGATATGCGGCTGACCACCTATGCTGTAGACAATGGTTCACTTTGCCAATGTCACCCCTCTTTCAGGGAAAGTCGGCAGGAGTTGCAGGGTGTATATTCATTTGAGATTTGGTTTTTATGTTGTAGGTTCACATGCGGCATGCACAAGCGCGAAATTGTACGTGTCTGCTTGTGAGAATACATGTAATGTGAATCCCCAATGTAACATATCTTTGCAACTTAGATTAGATTAGACTAGTAAAAACTTACTTACGGCATTGATACATTCTATGAGGCACAGTTGTTCTCAGTCCTGTCAAACCCAGCAGTGGTCTAGTCATACAAAACATGTTTTTACCTGTGAAATCCTATGTTTTCTTACTTTCTCAATTTTGTGGTTCGACACCCAATAATTACACATGCCATTATGACTTAGAATGATGCATTTTGTTTTCGATTCAAAGGATCAAAAGATTTATAACGCGTGCGCAGAAAGTTCGCGCAGGCGTGAGATTCAAAGCTACCAATTTTCTGTAAATATTGAGCAGTTTCACCCCAGTTTTTTTTTTTACAACGAAACGACACTGTGAAGATCTTTGTTCTCTTTCCAACTAAGGCGATTTGCGGTTAAGGAAGCTGAAACAGATGTAGTGTATATGTTCGATCAAATAGTTTCTAGTCCACAGATATCATAAGTCAAAGGGAACATTTGTACCTCAAGTATAAAGCTTGACGTTTAAGCTCAAACTTACCATTCTACCAAAAACCTATAGAAACTAAAATAGCGTCTCAAATGAGCGTTTTAGTTCACATGCTTTTTTGTGAAACAATATCGTCAAGTTTTATACTTGGAGTACAGGGTGCTATGCATTGACTTATATAATATGATATCGGTAAACTAGATTTTTTTCTAACGAAAATAGACATATGTTGCAAACTACTTACGAAAATGGTCATTAGTAAGAAAGAGAACAAAGAACTTCACAGTTGTATTTCATTGTGTAAGTACAGAAAAACTCGGGCGAATGTAAAAATGTTCCTACAAAATTGGTACTATTGCAAATAATAATAGCTGCCAGTTGACAGATAACACGCGTTATAAATATTGTGATCGCTAAAATTGGTGATTTTTTTAAAAGAAAAAGGCATTATTTTAAGACATTATGGCATGTCGAAACACAAAATGCATTCTGACAAAATGCTCTTATTTCGTATGACTACACCACTTCAACGTTTGACAGGATTGAGACAAATCGCTGCCTTAGTTCTTGTTTACCGTACACGCCATTGAGAAAATTTTACATGAGCAATGTTTGCATGTGTACTGGACCAATGTGTCTTATAAAAACAAGAAATTTATTTTTAAAGTATTTAAAAGAACTCTCACATTATCGAGTTTTACGGTTTTTCTTAGCTCAGATTGTGTAGAATTTGATTCATAAGACAACTGCATGAAAAAGTCATATTTGATAAGATTGGCGTATACCTACGGTAAACAAGAACTGGGGGAGCGAAATGTGGGGTATAGTATGTATCAATAGTAATTAAGATTCTGCTCCTATATTCTATTACTCGATGATGCTATACCCACCTCCACCCCCTAAAACCCCCGTTCATATAGCGTAGAAGCTAGTAAATGTTATAGTGGGTGATGGCAGTGGAAGTGTCTAGAACAGAGGCACACTAGCAATCTCGTTCCCTCTAGCTCTAAATCTGATTTCATAAAATGTGATTCAAATAATGGACTCGGCACAAATTTGCATTTTCAATTTTTCGGCGGGTAAGCGTCACACTTGTATGGGATTAGAGTCGTTAGCAACCTATAAAAATGTTTGAGTTTTCCTTAGCAACCCGGTTGTGTGACGCCACAATTTTGTCTAGTTAATTCATGTACGTATTTCATTCTTCTTTTGCATTATTGACAGAAGATGTTATTTTTTTTATGTACTCTTTTTTTATGTAGGGACGCTCAAATATATAATTCGAAAAATACCAATGTACCTTTCAGATCTTTTCCTAAACTACTTTTTCCTAGACATATTTTTTAAGTTTCCCTTATGAACTAAAGACTAAAAAAATAAAGTAAATATTGACGCGATAAAGTAATAAAAAAAAATTAAATATCTCGAAAAGTATGAATCAAGAATTTCATAAATTTTGTAATTAGGTACTATTTGAAATTAATAAATTTTGCATATACATTTAAGATGAATCATCTCGAGATAAAATTAATTTATTGCGATAATTCTATTTCATTCTACTTCCTGAATATCGTATTTATCACTTTGTATTTTCGCCATCCTACCTATTCGGCAAAGCCATAAATCAAATAGATACCTGCAAATTTCGCAATTGTTTTTCTTTCGCTATGAGCCGTCGGCTGTGTTGACACGAGCCCCATATTTCTACATAAGCCCCTGAAGCTCCTTTGTGCTGCGTGTTCATTAATTCATTAAGCTTTTATGGCATCGCTAAGTGCTCCCCAATACTAACACTGAGTACCTGTCGTCTACTATAAGAGCAGCCACAGATATGTGGTAAGTTGAAAATAGTCAGTAAGTAACAAACAGGCAAGTAATTGAGTAAGTAAGTAATAAATAAGTTGCATAACAAATCCAGGCTTACAAAATATCCAACAACAAAAATCCTTGACCCATTAAAGCAGGCATTCAACAGACAGTCGAAATGATTTGAGTTCAACCCCACAAGGGCCACATGGTATATTTTAGGCATACAAAGGTGCGACTCAGAAAATGATGACGCGGAGCACACGCTACTGTCGTGTCCTGCCTGGGCGGACCACAGGGGGTCATTAATGGCAACCATTGTGGTCGATCGCCTAGACCTGGACATGGTAGTACCGTCAATGCTCCAATCAGAAGAGAACTGGCGGGCCTGGGATACCTTTGCCTCTCGCGTGATCGGAAAGAAGGAGGATGCCGAGCGCGTAAGGCGAAGGATGAACACGACCCGCCAAAATGTAGTCTCTGTTGATAGTAGTGTTAATGTAGATAGTAGTCTTAACACAATGTAGATAGTGTAGATTTGCCAATTGACGCAACTGAAATGTGAAGACATGCTGTGCATGTAAAGACACACCACACCCCGATGTCATGCTTGACGGCAGTTCCAGGGAGTGGCAAGATGCAGAGGGGGGTTTTTAGTGAGTAAAAATCTCACATATCCTGCCGGCGGAAACAATGGCAGGAATCTTTTGAAGATTTTCCCCTCTCAATGAAAAAAAAAAAAAAAAAAAAAGGCATATAAAGGTGGGGCTGCATAGGACAAAAGGCTGAAAAATTCCATCAAATGAAAATCGACAATGGGGGGGAAAGAATGTTAAAACGTACACTATAATAATCTATAATCTAAGTTGCAAAGATATTGACATTCAAGGCTTATATTTAATGCACGACAGGCAGACACGTTCGCGTTTACAAATGGTGCATGTGTACATACAAAAAAGAGGTCAGCCCATCACTCGGCAAACCACAACCTATGTGTTGGTGTTAATCCTTAACCGTTCGTGTCTTCTAAAATGGAATCATGTCTATCTTTTATCTATGTTTCAAGGATGTATTTTCATTTCAGATCCTCATTTAAGGCATGTCCCAACCCAAACCACTTGGCGAAATTCTGCGAAACAGGGTTATATTGGCAAAATATTTTTTTTGTACAGTATAGGTGGTCAGCTTCATACGTACAGGGTCAAAGATGTCGTGCATGTATTTTCGGAGGTTCAGGATCAACACACATTACGTAATATTTGTTGTGTACTATCCTGGTGTGAACGGTCTTAAGACACAATAATTACTTTGGGGGTTGCCTGATTACATTATGAATCATGTATTATGAAGATGACACCTCACGGAAACTTCCGAGTATGTGAGTAGATACTTATTCACAATCATTAACTGATATGGTGTGAACATCACTGATTACTGATAAAAAAAAATCATGCGAGGTAAATAAAAAAAATAAACTGCCTATGTACTGCAACTCTGTCGCCATTCCACTACGGGTGGCCAGAGCCTCTGCAGAGCTGCCTCAATTTCTTCCTATCCTTACATACCTACCTCTTTCAATTCATTCATATCCATCACCTTTTTCATGCATTTTCTTCTTTTACGCTCACTTTGTATATCCCATTCTTTCGCATTATCCTCAATTTGATCACTCCATACTTTTCTTGTTCGTCCCTTACTTATTTTTCCTTTCACACTATATATTTTATATTATACACTACACTGATAGGTTGGTATGAGGTTGACCACCCATACTGTAAAAAATGGTTCACTTTACCAATGACACCCCTGTTTCAGGGAAGGACGGCAAGAGTTGCAAGGCTTATGTTCATTTGAGATGGGTTCTTATAATGTAGGACCACATGCGGCATGTGTTAGCGCGAAATTATACATGTCTGCTTGTGGGAATGCATTTAATATAAATCTTAAATGGTTTATATCCTTGCAGCTTAGATTAGATTAGATGCTTGCTTTGTAGATCCCATTCTTTCACAATCTCCTCAATCTGATCACTCCATACTTTTCTCGGTCGTCCCTTACCTCTTTATCTTTCACACTACCTTCATGGCCACTATTATAAACATTCCTAAGTAAGACTTTAAGCGAATCTTCGTACTTTTACGTGACTTACTTATGTACCTTGGTAATACTACGATTTGGATAAGCAAATGTCTGACACCAGCTTTCTATAATCTACGTTTCAAAGATATTTTTATGATTTAAGCGCGTTCAATTTAATTATGACTGCGGTGATTTATTTTACACAATTTGTTTCAGATACAGAGTCACTTTACACTTGCACAATCCAACGGTCGAATGGCTTCTAAAGCTATAGAGAGTTTTGTCCCTTATTTTATAGCAATAACAAGGATCGTTCTCGAATCATTAAAAAAATGGGTACATGAGAGACTTTACTAGAACATCCGGCCAAACATTCGAGCAATGTCGAACAATACAAATTATAGAAGTACTTATTTGTACTTATTTCTAGAGACACTTCACAGACTTTAACGCAGACACTAACACCGACAAATACAACACACAACTACATATTCGTAACAGTATGTTAGTTCGCGCTTACACATGCCGCATCTGCACTTACAAAAATAAACATTCGATGTTTTTTAAATTAACATAAATCCTGCAACTTTTACCAACCTTCAATGAAACAATGGTGACATTGTTAATGTGAATAATTTTTTACAGTATGGGTGGTCAGCCTCATACCAAAAAGTAGTTAAGAAATGCAAATAATAAATTACACTCTACTATATAAAGCAACAATACTTAAACAAAACACGATGGGAATCGAACTCTATACCTACCTCTCGTTGTGAACGCAAACAATATACCAACTAAATTAAATTACGAAACAACGAATGCAAAACACAAACTTTATTCAATTCTTCGTAGAATACAAACTATGATTAAATTAATATCATTGTTATCGGTAAGATGATATTTTAGATATCGGCAGATATGAATAATATTATGGAGAAACAGTTGGGCTTATTAGATTACATCTTATAAGCATTGTATTACCACGAGACTAAGTACTTAAGTACATAATTAATGGTAGAACATAAACACAGCACCAGTACAGGATAATATCGATACCTTAGGTTGGTATGCGGCTGACCACCCATGCTGTAGAAAATGGTTCACTTTGCCAATGTCGCCCCTGTTTCAGGGAAGGTCGGCAAGAGTTGCAGGGTGTATGACCATTTGAAATTTGATTTTTGTATTGTAGGTTCATATGCGGCATGCACAAGCGAACTTGTACGTGTCTACTTGTGAGAATGCATGTAACGGCCCCTTCTTACTTAGCCGAATTATGTAAGCTTGACGAGATTTTTGATAAGCGGTGCACTCTTCGCTCGGCGCAGAGTGATGCTATCAACAAGCTGAAAATGCCATCTCGACGGAGCAGAACGGGCTTTGGGGATAGGGCGTTCAGTTCGGCGGGACCGTTGTGCTGGAACCGGCTGCCTTTGAAGCTGAGGACGGAAACCAGCGAGGAGCGCTTCAGGAAGGAGCTGAAGACCACCATCTTCACAAGAAGAGAGTGAGCGGTGGGCGCCCTTGGGGTGGCTGGAGCCACTAAACGGCGCCCAAAAGAAGAATAAGTCATCCAAATATATATATATATAATGTGAATCCCCAATGTTACATATCTTTTCAAATTAGATTAGATTAGATTGGATTAAAAGTACATATGAAGCTAACCTGGGTTTCCTATTTTATACGTGAGAAAACACTAAACAAATGTGAAAATCGTGTAGATTAGAAGTTTCCCATCAGCACTACCTTATAGTAAGTTCAATTGCCATAGAAAGTATCACTCAATAAAATGTGCAATCCACGATTTCTCAAATTAGTGGATCAGTACTTATTCAGTTTTACCTTTAAGGTGGCGATATGTCAACCAATCCATTGCATCCACAAGTCTCTGAAATTTTCCAGCATGGACTCGACACTATAATAATCTATAATCTAAGTTGCAAGGACATATTGGCATTAAATACTTATATTTAATATGTTCCCACAAGCAGACACATGTAAGTTCGCCCTTACATACGCTACAATAACTAGTAACTACATACAAATTCAACCAAACCTCCCAGGAACATAAACTGTGAAAACTCCTGCCGCCTTTCCGTGAAACCGGGTGGAAATTGGCAAAAGTAAACCATTTTTTACAGCATGAGGGTCAGCCTCATATCAACCTATGAGTCAAGGCACAAATTCGATACACGAAAAAATTGGCCAGGTTACTTGAAAAAATGGAAACAACTTTTTTTCCCTCCAGTGATGTCCGCACGTGAATTAGCATAGACAATGTTGTGTCGTCACCCAGCCAGGTTGATATGAAAAAAACATACAAATATTTTGTCATTGGTTGCTAAGGACGGCAGTCCCATGCAAGGCTTAAGTTTGCTCACCGAGGAAACAGTTTCAAATTCAAAAATATCCAACCTCATTGAATTGTGCCCATTTAAGTCCAGTCTAGTCCATTTCAACTCCTGACATAATAAACCTTAGAAATAATATACAAAGATTACAGAAAAATAGGTGGGTAGATTATTAATTGCTCCATTTAAAACTGTTCTGTATTTTACACTAACAACCTTCAACGTTGCATAATTCATGCTAATCCACATTTGCATTTCTTTGTAGGTTTTTTTTTCTCACAAATTGTCCAAATAAGTAGGTACCAGTACCTACTTAATATTATAACCTTACCAAAACACAGCTCCCACACGTTAAAATAAATTGCAAGCGGATTATTTTTTCGCCTACCTACTTTATTATACATACGTATAAACAAAAAGATTTATCGATAAAACCTTTTTACCGATTTTTTAAAAATATGTAGTTGGTGAATCACACCAATTATTAATATCAAAATTCAATAAAAAAAGGACCTAATGTACTTATATATTGAGATATTTTTTTCATACCTGCAAAGGAAATTCATTCAAAAAAATTATATCAATCGGACAATCGACTTTTTTGATAACCATTTCTGTAAGTTTACTTTCATCTACCAAAACAATAAAAAAAGTCATTGCATTGGTATAAGTTACTAAGTGAGCGCTGTTTTGTGGAAATTGCACTTCAAGAGCCCTCTGCGAGCTGCATCATCGCTATCGAAAGCGTCAATTCTCAAGCAAAACCCAATTCATGAAAAGCTGAATGAACTTCTGATAACGGGTCAAGGGTAAAGGCGGATGTTTTTTTTATAATCCAGTGAAAACCATGTTCTTTTGTGCTCCACCAGGAATTGAGTCCACTACCTTTTTTAATTATGATTCGTAACCGTTAACCATTAGACTAATTTTATACTGCGTTTGTATTTTATTGTAGTTTTTGACTGATTGTATATTTTACATTGATGAATCAAAATAATTTAATTCCTTGCTCTGTCATTTAATCGAAAGAGAATTAAGTAGCATGTTTTTATTGGCTCACCATTATTATTAAAGTATCAAAAATATTATTACCTTTTATCAATCGCTGTCAGCCACTCTGTTGCCATTTTCAATTACTTTTTTTCAAAATGTCTAAATCACAAAAACACAATTGCAAATCGACCCCAATGACAAAATTTATTCAACTGCTATCAAAGATGACAAAAACTAATTAATTGTTCAATGCATCTTACTGCTCACAAAATATACTATTTTCAACACATTGATAGATTCAATAATAGCAAAATATTTTCAGAAAATATGACTCTAAATTGCAATGCAAAATTCTTTGAAAACCGACGTAAGATATTTACACGAATTCGCAACAAGTGTGTGTTCCGATAATACTATCCCAGTCGTTTCACACAAATCCTCAGAGCTGTTTAAATATTTGGTCACTGCAAATAAGTGATGTTGGAGATGTTTCGCACTTTTTAAACAATTGTTGATGTGTTTGAGATAGTCTCGGAAATTTGTTTGGCTATGGCTAGTTCGGAAAGACGCGACGCTCACGGCGGTTCGACAGAGACTGAAGCGATCTGCGATATCGTACACCTCCAGGCGTTCTAGGCGGGTGGTGTACCTTACGCCAAGTACGTGAAAACTCAACCATAGCATTTAAATTTAAAAACTTAAACGCTCACTAGAGGCACTGTACTTTTTTGTATACATGTTTAGGTGAACGCTGTGGTTGAGTTTTCAACTGTAGGTAGGCTGGCTGGGCGGCTGCAGGTCGACGCGACGCGTGGGCGGCGCAGGCTCGAGCGCCCAAGCTCATAACAAACCCCACCTGCACTCTGCCAATGAAAAATACGAAAACATAAGGTGTATGCGTTTTTGGACGTTTAGAGACTCGGTAAATTTTCGACTCGAATATTTTCTTCTCTGCAGTTCAATGTCACACATCTTTGTATCTACGATCCTTGGTAACCGACCTTTCATCGATTCTTCACGCGGCCATCTGAGGTTCATCCTTTCTTGAAGAGTTCCATCAAAAAAGTCTACCTATATTTCAAACAGCTCCATGATTGTAAAAACATGTATAGCTACGATTTAGTTAAAAATATATTTTCGTTTATTTAAAGAAAGTTTTCTTTTTTAATAATAATTTTTAGTAAGTTAACAATAAAATCAGTTTTTGTTGAGCAACGCTGTAATTGAATTTTAAACATTTAAAAAAAAAGTTTTGTTACAAAATTTACATATCGTGCATTTGTTTGATTACTTTGTGTAACCTGACTTTTTCACTAATTTTCCCTTTAGTTATTCGGCTTAAAGGATTGTATGAGGTTGACCATCCATATTGTAAAAAAAATGGTTCACACCTGTTTCGCGGAAGGGCGTGAGAGTTGCAGGATTTATGTTCATTTGAGGTTTAGTCCTTTTATTTTGTTGGTACACATGCGGCATGTGCAAGCGCGTGTCTGTTTCTGCGCATTCGTGAAAAATGACCTTGAATCTTAAAACATCTTTCCATGTGCTGTTCATTTTTCCGATGGTTTTTGCTGTACAACAAATCTTTCGTAACCCGCCATGAGATAGTGTTTGTTGTGCATCCACCGGTCCACCCACAGTAAGCAACTCTCACCTCTCCCGAGTGTCTCACCTGTCGCTGCAACGTCCGTGACTCATTCCAACTCCACTCACTGGTGACAGCCGCAAAAATAACAAATAAAACATAACAAATATTGACGAGAAATATCGTAATACATCCACATTTGCCTCATTTAAGTTTACGGCTTGGTAAAAAAAAACTTTTATGTGCACAATCCGGAAATGGATTTCAAAAGCATGTTCTAAATTTAAATTTTTGGCAATAGGTTAACAACACAGGTGACGTAAAAATATGTAAATTAGCCTCTTCCCTAGAAAATCGACCTCTTATCTTGATTTTAACCAGACGCTATGTCATTTGTATCGTATTCTTTCAAAAAATATGGTCGTATTTTACGATTCATTTTCTCGTATCGGACTGTTCGCAAAAAAGAATCTAGTTCGCTTAAGGTATATGCACCATACAAAATAATCATATATTTCATCCTAATAAATGTCGGATTTATTAAAATATTAAAAAAGTTATCGGTTTTCCACGTTTACTACAGCTATTTCTAAAAATTATATTCAAATTTGACGCCAAAATGTGCGGTGTGGTCATACCTAAAATAGTATTGTTGTATGGCCACGTGCAACATAACGTAAAAGAAGAAAACAGTTTGCCAACTAAAGTCAAAGATTGTCAAGATTGTGGTCGTTCGTGTATTTTCATTCACACATTGTGCTACATTATATCAAATTTGTTATTAGATTGGTAATTGCGTTGAAAATCTACAATATGAACAGCCGGGATCAAATTCTTTTATCACCCGTCATTTGCAATTTTTAGGTTAGGTCAACTAGAATCGGTACCTTGATGATTTGAAAATGGAAAACTATCGGAAAGGTAAGAATGTAGAGGAACCTTTGGAAAGAGAACGCATCCCCATAAACAATATTCCTGAGAACTTCTTATGGATGCAGGTTTGACAGATATATTTTATTTCCATTATAAAGATGAATTGTAAATTAGAATTTGTTTTCTGTTACTTTTTGATGTCCGTACATGCTATAATTTGTTGATTTTAAAAATGTAATTTGTTGTGTATGCTCCTTGAGTTATAGGTTGGTATGCGGCTGACCACCCATGCTGTAGAAAATGGTTCACCCCTGTTTCAGGGAAGGTCGGCAGGAGATGCATTGTGTATGTTCATTTGAGATTCGGGTTTTTATATTGTAGGACTACATGTGGCATGTTTAAGCGCGAACTTAAACATGTCTGTTTTGTGAAAATGCATATAATGTGAATCTCTAATGTCACTTATATTTTGCAACTTAGATTAGATTAGATTAGAATTGTAGATGTCACATTTTAAATTGGCTTTTATTTTGTACGCAGGTTAACGGCGGCAGCAAATTGAATAATTTACTAGGCCACGCTTTAGGAGTGGTGGCAGATGGAACAGCCAGGTCTGTTGTGTGGACTGGCAGTGGGGCGGGAGCGCCTAGAGCAATTTCATGTGCAGAAGTCATGAAGAGGAATTGCAAAATGCTGCACCAGATCACCCGAATAGCCTATAGAAAGTAAGTTGTGTTTATTTTCCACAAATGGACTTGCCATAAATTTAAAATGTGAACTCACATGGATGGTCTGTACCCTTAGTACGAGTTGCAAAACTTGAGAAAAGTAAAGTTTGCGGAAAATATTAAAGCGTGATTTCTCACAAAATCTGCCGTTTTTGTTTCTTACACTTTGTGGTCTTAGCAAAAGAGTTACAGTGATGAAGAAAATCAAGTTCAAACAAACAAAAACGGCAGATTTTGGGGGAAATCACTCTTTAATAATCACCGTAAACTTTACATTACTCAAGTTTTGCAACTCGTACTTAGGGTACTGCTAGGGATAAGGTGAATTAATATTTTGTTATTGGTTGCTCAGGATCCTTGTCACATCAACCTGAGATGTTTGCACGCCAGGAAAAAAAAAATGTTTTTTAATTCACTAAAATATTATTGGAATATGAAAAATGTGGATCTCTTGAATTTATTCTGCCTGTAAATGTTATAAATTGCATCGTACTGTACCAAAGGTGTATAAACCCTAATTTTTTCAAGATAAATATAAGAAAGCACAGAAAATGACGTCATCTATGTTTTCACATATTTCAAAATCTCATTTTTTAAAAGAATCCTAGTTAACTGCCTTTTATTCTATACGACTCAATTTTTTCAGATAAAGAACCTATATTTAGGCACTGTGTTTTGTATTCATTAAAAGCAATGTTGTAATTTTTCATTTGAAAAGTATTGTAAAATAAAGTTATGAAATGTCGGAATGATCCGATCAGAAGTAACCGTTGACAATTCAATTGTATGTTTAATATTAAGTAAAATATTTTTTATCTTTTTAACAGATGTGAAGAATATTGGGAGCCACAAATAGAAGGTCTAGAAAGATTAGTTGTAAATAGGGAAGTCCCAATAGTTCATATCTTACTTTCAATGGATGACCTCAACCCCGCAGAACCTGGGTTAGTATTAATCCTTTTTTTTTAAATTACCAGTTAAATAGATCAAAACTTCCTTGGTGATAACTAGAACTTTAACTTCCTCAAGAATAGTATTTTGAAGCATTAATAAATTATTTTGTTGTTATTCGCAGACAGCAAATTCTCAGATAAAATAGATTTGACATACAGTGTACAAACAATTATTTGTGGATTGTGAAAGAATTATATGTTTGTTATTAACACTGTTTAGGAACAAATGAATAATTCATTTAAGAAAATAATTACAAGTTGTGATATTAAAGTTTCAATTCACTTTCATACATTTATTTTTCTAAGCTCAAATGTTTTCACCTAAGAAGACTGTGTAGAACTCAAATAATTGATTATAAACTGTAAAAATGTATTTTTCTTTAGGTCTTATGAGTTATCAGAGGCTTGCACAGCATTGAAGCTGTTGGTAGGCAAAATTTAGAGATGTTTACAATTTCAATAAGTAATTTTAATATATTGTTAAAAACTATGCTAGTACTTAATTAAGTACGGCAACAACTACTTCCCTTTATTGAGTTTTCTTCGCTGGTTTTATTCAAACTTATGATAAAATAAAACTCTTACGTTTAGAGTAATTTCCAGCCACAAAAAAATACAAGACTTCAATGAACCTGTTTCAACGCAATGCTTGTAGTTTGGAACTGGATACAATAGAAATAGTTCAATGGAAGCATGGAGTAATGATGTTTTACGTTTGTTGACAGATATCAATCGCTCAGCAGTAAAACTCCACCCTTCGGGCAGACAAGTAGCGGGGAGAAGAAAAACTTCAACCGTCCAAAGAAACCAAGAGTTGCTCCTGAAGATGTCGCGGCCATGGGACTGCAATCAGACAAATATAAGGGAAAGAAAAACTTCTCAAATTACAGACAAAAGAAAAACGCTACCTCCAAAACATAATCATGCAATAATTATGATAGCATGAATGGTTTATATCAGTGGTTCCCAAACTATGGTACGCGTACCACCAGTGGTACGCGACGCTTCTTAAGGTGGTACGCAAGCAGCCATGGCCATAGGAAATACATAGTAAATAATAAGATAAAACGTTTTTCAATTTCGCGCTTCAAGTACAACTGAGCCAAATATTTCCTCTTTTGTTTCGAACATGCAGCAACATTTTTCAGACTAAAACAGGCCTGTCCCGCCACGATTACAAAAATACTAAATCTGGCCCTCCACAATATTATGTTGGACACCCGTGCACTAAGAGTATTGTATTTTTTTTCATAATAAATAAATAAGCATAATGTTTTCATTAACAGTTGCAGTTTTTATTACTTTACCATTTGAATGATTTTTTAACTGTTGCACTTCAGTGGTACGCCACTGATTTATAATTTCATTAGTGGTACGCAAAATTAAAAGTTAGGGAACCACTGGTTTATATGATATATTTTTTATTATTTAAAAATTGCCATTTTACAGGCATTCACCATCAAGTAAAAATCAGGGCTAAAGTGTTGATTTTTTATTATAGTTGTGACTATATTCACGTTATAAAATCAAAATGTGTTTTGATGTTATGTATTTGATTAGGTAGGTACACGAAATGATTTTATGAAGGCTTTTTGGTGGTTAGTGTGTGGCCAGCCCCCTAACCCGCAAAAATAAATAGGTCCCTAATTGCCACATGCGACCCCTTCGGGGATATCGCATGCAAGTAGTTACACTATATGTGTAGCTTAGTTGCGTTTTTGCATTCATTGGATGTTTTGATACATAGGTGTGAAATCTGGATCATCCAATAATTTGAAAATAACCACCTAAAAGCGAAAGATAAACAAGACACCCATTAGTTAAAAAGAAATCCAATAAGAGAGTATAGAAATACTTGGGAGATTGAAGGAGGCGAATAAGTCACACATTTAAGAAGAAAGAAAATCTTATGGGAACTCAATAGGACATAGCACCTTGCTCAGCGCCCAAGGACATCATACTTCCAGGTTTTTACAAGAGGATGGCGGCCAGCCAGGGGCGTACAT
Source organism: Agapetus fuscipes (assembly GCA_951799405.1). Classification (NCBI taxonomy): domain Eukaryota; kingdom Metazoa; phylum Arthropoda; class Insecta; order Trichoptera; family Glossosomatidae; genus Agapetus; species Agapetus fuscipes. The sequence continues at coordinate 5,410,395 of OX637350.1, forward strand.
CCCATACAGGCACATGCGCCTAATGAGTAGGCAATATATCGGAAAAAATCATTTAAAATTGATATTCAGCATTAAAATTCAAAATGGAGCCATCGTTAACATCTCAGTCAATTTCAAATTATTTTAATGGAATGGGAGAAAAAAATTGTTCTGAAATGTATTTGCCTATACCCTATGCACGCGCCTGCGACCAGCACAGGCAAATGGCTAGCATAGCAAGGCAATATCTTTAAAAAATATATGATTTATTTAGACAAATTCTCAGTCCTATTATTATAACCCATTGAAATAGGATTCACTTTCATCATATCCTTTCTTGCTATTCCACATTGGGTTTATCGAAGATTTTATAGTCAAATGGTAGGGTTTTGCTGGAGTGATGCTTTCCGGGATCTGTTGCCGTGGTCTGTAGGAGCTGGAGCTTCCGGACGTTTCCCCCATTTCTACGATGGGCTTCTTCAGCGTGAAGTATGATGATGATGATGATCCTGATGAGAACTGTGATGTCAGTGTGTGTGCAATGAGGGTTTATATGTCTACCATCTTAGGTAGGTAGGGTTTTGATCAAATTAAAATCCATATGATTTGGCCAGGGTCGAACATCTCATAAAGATGAAAAGTTCTTGCCGAACTACGAAATGTTAATAAATAATAGTGAAATAAATCAAATTGGAGTTACTTGGGTAAGTTAAAGAGAGAAATGTTGTCTTGTAATGCACCTTTTGCTGTTTTTGGCCGTTTCAGCCTTCTAGTTTGTTGCTGGCCTATAACTAAAACTTGCTTTTGAAAGTTGAAAAAAAGGATGCCTAACTATCTTTCAAAACCAATGATCGCCCCTGTCCGGTCGATAGCTCGATTGGTAGAGTGCTTGCATTCCATGCCGTGAGCTCGGGTTCGAATCTCACCGAGGGTGTCATAAATGATTACCCGTTTCGGTGTTAATTTCAAACCCAAAAATAAAATACCGGCAAGGCTTACTCAGCCTTCACAAGAAATGAGTACCAGCTCTTTCACGAGCTGGGAAACCCCCACTTCAACTGAAGTGGTTGGGGTAAGGCCGGCCCCCTTACCTGTAAAAATAAATAGGTTCAAATCGCCAAATGCGACCCCTTCGGGGATAACGCGGCAAGAAGTTACACTATATGCGTAGCTTAGTTGCGTTTTTTTTTTTTGCGTTGCCCCTGGATTTGGCATAAGACGACAGAACTTCATGTCATGGCCTAACGTAACCCAACCAAACCAAATGTATTCATCATTTCCTTTTACTTACTCAATAATCTAAAATAAAAACACATATTTCTGTGCCTATCTTTATTTGAATAATGATCTACCATCTTACAGTGTTATGAACAGTAACTTAAAGGTAAGTTATCATCTATGTATAATTTAAAAAATATAAAAAGTCAGTTTTACATATTTCAGTTCACAATGAAGGTTTTTATAATAAAAAATAACATTACCATTTCTATAAAATTACACTTATAAGATGAAAAGGAAATATTTATTATTTTATAAATAAATAATATAAACCTTATTATTATACTTGTTGTCTTATAATGCTAGAATGACAATTAACTTCATTAACCCCTCAGGCGCCGGAACGCGGATCCGCGCTCATAGTACTATACGAGATTTTTTTCATTTTTCTTTAGTTTTTACAAAGCAATAAGATCAAAAATCGCATGAAGTACTGCTATTGGGTAGAACCATCCACCAATAAATTCAAAGCATTCATTTTTTTTTGTAGGTATTTAAAATATAATATTTAAGTTGACCTTGAAAACCGACTCTTGAAAAAGCCGAATTCCACAGTTTTTTGACATAAGAACACTAACACACTCAAAAAAAATCTTCGTAAAAATCTGTGTAAATAAAAAGGGTCATTAACTTCTATTTTTTGCGGTGTATTGAGATTTCGTGGCTACGCATATCTATTTTTAGAATTCTTCCGTAATCTAAATTATGATGGAGTATAATAATAATTTCACAAAAGTTTTTTTTTTTTTTGGTAGGCACTAAAAAAACTTTATTTCACTGTTTTTTGATATAAAAAAACCCACATGAGGTATGTTTTGTATCTTTGGAGATATTTAATATAAAAAAACCACGAGTTGGGTGTCTGAATTAGGCAGAAAATCGCTGGCGCTTGAGGGGTTAACTAAGAATTTAGTTACCTTTCAATGAATGTGGGTGAAAAATGAAAAGATGCAAAATTACTACAAACATATTTGATAGAAAATAACTAACTTTGAATCTGTGGATATTATTCAATAATGAATGTTAATTATTACACAAAGTATTTATTTTTATGGAAATATTACTTTTAAATATCCATATATACTTCAACGGAGAAAAAAAAAAGACTTTTATACATTATTTCCAATTTTAATTTGACTGAACAATTGAAGGAGAGCTGTAAGACCTTTTTAAATACTTATTCTGCCATTTTGTACGCTTTCGTTTTTTAAATTGTACACTTTAGAAAAACCAAATTATATTGTACTTCGCCATTGTTTCTCTTATATATTTCAAACAAATCAAATGGTAAACTGTAAAATGGAGATTCAAAAAGTATATTATCTTAATACTAAAAATATTACAAGATTGTATTCATATTTATACTTCATACAATTCTCTGAGATAGTTAAGTGCTTGTATTCAATAGTCCTGCTTCAAATAAATACTTTGTTTCTTACTTATGACCCTACAACACTAAACGGGATTCCTCTATGAAAAAAAACTGAAACATTCAAGGGTATGAATTGTTTCAATAATAGCTTAACGACTCATAGAAAACACCAAACTTATGGGAATCTCTAGGTAGTTTTTTTGTTCAGTTGAAAGCTATCTATGCTCTCGATGGAACAGTCCACCCTAAGAGAACTACTAGCAGACTGATTGCTTCAGTTGCCGTCTCTTTTTCATGTAAGTCCAAGGTTGCGCAAATGGAAACGAAGCAAGAATAACCTAAGTCCAATATACATAAACATCATTTTGTCCAATGGTAAAAACGATCGCCCCGTCAAATGTGCAACTCTCCAGGATTACTTGCTGGGAGCTGGCACACTTGACGTGGCCTCATTTCATGCCTCCGAGTCCTCAGGCTGCTGCGCCCCAAGCTGAACGGGCTTGAGGCCGATGGGGACAATCAGATTGGTGCTGGACATGAGCTTGTACTTCTCCACAAAGCGGGTGAAGCGATGGCACAGGAATGTTTCCGCCTCAAACTGGGAGAATATCTTGCGGTGGTGGAAGTAGGCGTGCGAGAAGATGCGGTACACCCGCCTGCACACAGAGCCGAGCTTCAGCACCGACGACTCTTTGATGCTCACTCTGGAATAGTCAACAGAAATAAATACGCTAGCTAAAATGCAAACGCAACACAGATATTTCCCGCCTATGTTTTCCCCGAAGGGGTCGCATGTGGCATTTCGGGACCTATTTTTTTTAAGGGTAATGGAGCAAGCTTCACGCCAACCACTTTAGTTGAAGTGGGGACTAATGAACAAATCGCACGTTTAATAATAAAGAGAAATAACTCGAAAATTGGGAAAATCGAGATTTTGTAATAAAACGCAAGAACAATGCGAGAAGAATGCGTAGAATGCGACAGCCGTTCAATTTGGACGAATATGACCGAGATAAAACATCGGCTGCCTTTTTCATCCCATACAAGTTGTACTGGGTGTCTGAACTTCAAACGCGTTTTCCCAACATTCATGTTTTTTGAGTTATTGCTCTTTATTATTAAACGTGCGAAATATCCATTATAATTATCACAACTTCCTAAAAGTGGACTGTTGATGTATTTTTTCTAGAATGAAATGGAATGTTATATTTTTAAAAGTGTAAGCTTTGTTTGCTCATTCGATTTATGTTGCACCTCACTGGAAACTTTCCAAGTGGTAAAACGGAATCTTGTACCAGTAGACTGTCAAATAATTGCAGAGGTGTCTGTGCATGTATCCCAAAATAAGTTTATTTTTTTCTATATTTTTAGAAAGTTTATCAGGGACAAAGATGAAATCATAGTGGTTGTGATTTGTTCTTGAAGTAAGCTTTCACTATTGGTGAGTATTTATAGCCTATCTCTAGGAAAATCATTGCAAGGAATCATACACAACTACAATGCTTACTTTGATTTGTGTGAGTGCAAAAGTCAATGGGTCTGACAAAACTAGAAATGGTAGAAGTGCGTCATTCAAACGCATACAAACTAATACAATGGACTGCACAATAAAAAAATCAGGCATTTTTATAGAATGCCTCATATGAGATTGTGAAACATAACAAGACATTACCTGCTAGGGAAGTACTTGTTGCTATTGAGCAGGCACGCGGCCCCGTCCAGAGTGTGTCGCGTGTAGTCTATGGCCGGGCACTCCTTGGGGGTCTTGTGTGCGGCGCAGAGGAAGATCCACTGCTCGGTGGCCGTCATCTGGGTGCAGGTGTCAGGGTGGCATTCCTCCTGCAGCCTGACTGCCAAGCCGTTCAGCTCCATGCAAAACTGCCTGAAGTCACAGATGTTACAATTGATTGAATAGAAGTTTTACGCTTATACAGTCAGCGGTTGACACTGGAGAGTTGCATTTCGGAATCTGTCACCTTAGTCTATCAGTTAGAGCTGCCGTACATTTCAACTTTTCTGGGATGGGCTTCTTTAATGTGAGAGTGAAAATGTTGAAAAAATTAGTTACAAAACAACATCCGGAAGCTCTAGCTCTAGTAGACTACGGCAACAGATCCCGGAAGGCAGCTTTCCCGTGTAAATGATCATTTTTGATGTTGATCAGTTGCAGTCTAAGGAATTCCAAACAAAATTTATTTATTATTTTCGGTGATCAGATGTCACAGTCCTAGGTGACTTAGGTCCACGCAATAATAAATATTTTGGAAAGTTCTTCCTAGCAACCAGTTTTTGGTGACAGTTTTGTGTCTTTATAATTTGTGCCGACCCATGAAATCTTACGATTCTGGGAAGTACGTTTAATTAAGCAGTCTTGGGACTTGAAGCAGCGATGCTAAATAAAACATCAATGGATCGAGTTGCCTTAAACTATTCATAGATAACCACCAATTTGTGCAAGAAAGGTATTGTAAAAGTAATAAAGGGCATCCTTACACCAACACAGACAATGAGTGTTTTTCTATTCCCCAAGGAGGTTCTGATTTCTTGAGACGGGATTTTGTCGTATATATGAACAAACCTTGTGTGTACTAAATCTGACACCCTCATATGCAAACCTAAGTGTCTGCTTTCTGAGAGTTAAGCTGGTAGATTGCGCAACTAACCTATCGATCATCAGAGCCTCTTGGTTTTCTTAAAAATACAGATTTCCAAATTTACCTGAGATGTTCATATTTCCATACACCTTCATCCTGGGCCTCTGGCATGTTGAGAGTAAAGTCAAAGTTTGACGGATCTCGCCTGATCGTCTGTTGAATGTATTGTTGCACTGCAAGAGTGCTGTCCATTTCCTCAAAGGGCTCATCGGGCCATCGGCAAAAGTCCTTGAACAAATCAAGATAAAGAAACGTAAAAATGCAAGCCGTGTTGCTACTAAAATAATGACAGCTAGTAGCCGCCACCCGGAAATTCCTTCAATGAAATTTCGGAGTTGCGACGTCCAGATTCAGTGGATTTACAAAAGATACGATATCTATCATTTGTACTTACAGCAGCTTTGGTACCAGGCCTATTTCTACGTAAAATTGGCGTACCATCAGCCATCTTCATGTTTATAACTATCTTTCAGAAATAATATTGACGATCGAACATCCAGCAGAACGTTTACTTTTCTTCTTTCAAAAAGCTGTGTTTGGTAATCGGATTTCCCCTACATTGATTCCTTGAAAATATCATCGAACGACTTCCCGGCGCATTTCGGTTATTTTTTATCCTTTTCATTCTGAACATTTATTTTTTAATGTTTTGTGTTGTATTTTGTATATAAATGATTGTACTTCATTTTTTATTAATGAAAAAAAAAACATTTTCCCCGTATTGCAGGGAATATAAAACGTTGACAGCATTATTTGACTTCTTCCGATACTAGTGACATCTGTGTGTCTTCTATTGAATTAGTTCGTTTCCAGGAATGTTACCAGGAAGTTTATTTTGGAGCTTTTAATATTTTTATAAGGTATATAATATTTTATATTATTGCAAAACATAATCGCCTTACCTACTACATGCCACAAACGCTGTGAAAATAATTTTATTTGCTAGCTTTTTTATTTTCTCATTTTTAATGACCGAAAATTGCTGAAAAAAACTCAATAAAATGAAATATATTTTCATAAATAAGTAGGTACCTAAATAGTATAATATTTTGTGTATCTTATTTATTTAATAGCCTACCTTTAAATTTATTGTATATTTCGAATATAATATCACGTAGGTAGTTTGATATTAATGTATTACGCCATAATAAGTTTTATTTTATTGACATGTACAAAAAAAAATACTCCTTGAAATTTAATTAATGATTTGTGTTTGTTAATGTTTGTAATTATTCTGTGACTGTATGATACCTAATTTTAATCAATCAATTAATTCATAATTTTAGTGTTAATAATTAAAGAAAATATCATATTTTTGACAATTTCAATTTTGTGATAAAAAGAAGAAAAAACTTTTAAACTAAGTAAGTAGTTAGATCGTCTTTTACCAAAACATTTAAACATTTTTTGATTTCATCGAGGGAGAAAAAGTAAAACCATCACTGTGCATACATTTTGTAAGTATGTTCTATCTCTCCTTTTATATACGTAGGTAGGTAAACTATCTATCATGTCTGCAAAAGCCAAATAAGGATAAACCAAATTGTGAAATGACGCAGTCGGGTTGCTAGGGAAAAGGCAAAAGAAATATCATATTTTGTTCTTGGTTGCTGAGGCCGTTGTCCCACACAAGTGTGACGTGTGCCCGCCGGGAAAATAGTTATAAAATTAAATTTGAGCTATGTAAGTCCATTAATGGAGGAATATTTTTAAGTTCCTTTTTTTATAATAAATAAATCTAAGATGTCATATACTTTCATACGGATAATCAAATGAACAATTAAATTTTGCTGAATTGAATCAATTGAGTCGGAACTAAGTTTTTAAATATTTCTCGATGCGGCGGGACTACGTTCGAGTTCTTAGTGCTTTAGCAACCAATAACAAATTATTGATTAGCAATTCCTCTAGCATGTCGGCCAGGTGATGTCATAATTGTATCCCAGGTATTTTGTTGCCGACCCCATCGAATTTTTTTCATGCATCTTTAGGTACAAACTTGCATGCCTAGGTAATAAGTTACTATTTTATAGGTGCCTACTTAGGTATCTATTCCATGATGTGTTATTTTTTTTTAATTGCATAGCTTCTTACAATATGGTCTATATAATCTAAGTTGCAAATATATAATGATATTTAAAGCGCATATTTTATGCATTCCCACAATCAGGCACATGTAAGTTCGCGCTTACACATGCTGCATGTGTAGGTACCACGTAGGTACATACAAAATAAACCAAACCTCACATGAACATCAAAATTGCAGCCCCTGCCGCCTTTCCTTGAAACTGGGGTGGTATTGGCAAAAGTGAACCAAGTTTTTACGGTATGGGGGGGTCAGCCTTATACCAATCCATTAGTAAAGGAACGAGTCAATAAAATACGAATATTTAGTCTTACCGATTCCTTACTTATTCCTTGACTGATAGGTTGGTATGAGGTTGACCACCCATACTGTAAAAAATGGTTCACTTTGCCAATGTCACCCCTGTTTCAGGGCAGGTCGGCAAGAGTTGCAGGGCTTATGTTCATTTGAGATTGGATTTTTTATATTGTAGGTCCACATGCGGCATGTGTGAGCGCGAAATTATGCGTGTCTGCTTGTTGGAATGCATTTAATATGAATCTCAAATGATACATATTGTTACGAAATTAGGGTTCAATTGTCTTCAAAATTAAAAATACACAGGTCTCCTTTAAAACTTATTTATTTTACACTGTTACAATATTTATTTTCACACTACTTTCTCGATTATTCTACTTGGTTTCGGTTCACTGATCAGATGGCTTCGATGTCTTTGTTAGTCGCTATGATACTGGCCCGCTCTGCAGGCCATTCGCACCTTTATACTCTGTAGAGCAGTATGATCTAGAACCAAAGTTGCTAGACGGTTCCAGAGTAATTATTACTTCTCGACGCTTCACGTACTACCTAGAGATACAACCAAAATCCTACCTACAAATGTAATACAGAATTCCTATAATTATAACAAGTACCTACTTAGCCTAGAGAATTCTACACTTATACACAATTATCGATCCTACCTACCTATACCTATGAGGACTCTTATAACTATAACTACCCATACTTATTTCAATATTTATATTTACATAACACTACCCCCCACCTAGACTGTTTCGTCCCGGAACAGTCTTGACTCTGTGTAGGTAGGGGCATGCTGATCCACGTCGACACCCTGTGGTCAGGAAGAAGTGGCAGTCCACGGATTTCTCCCCACTGGCTCTCGGCTGCGCTTGCTCGCAGCATACCATGACGCTGATGCCGACTCCCGAGAACACTGCTTCAATCATACTCCGGATTATCCGCCAGTCTCGATTAGCGCGGCCGCCACCCATCTTCGGTATTGCCAGACGCGCCTGCTGATCCTCCAACATGTAGTCACGCAGCTCAACAAGGCCGTCCCACAATGCCTTGTAGTCCTCTTCCAGGTTGCTGGAATCCGGGACAACCAGGCAGTATGCTTGTTGACGCCCCTTCGGTAGTCTCAGAGCTCTTCCTTGCGGGCTGCTCGAGGATTGCGGTTCTCCGAATTTGTATCGGAAGACCCGTGCAATTCCTCTAGACATATCTAGATCTTCCGGTACACTGCATGCCAGTGTGTGGTCCCCAGTGACCTCAAATAAGTCCTTGTGGACTTCTGTGGTCACCCCATGGCGAATCTTCTGTCCCTCTTGCACCTTGCTCCAGAACGTCTCAAACAGGGGCGCTTCTTTGGATGCGACGCATTTTTGTACTCTCTGGGCGGGCTGGTCATTGTTTGACCACTTTGCTCTTTGAGTTGGCCGGTGGTTATCCTTCATTCGAGCTCCCGCCTCCTTGGTGTTGCTGTTCTTGGACTCCAGGTTGGCGATGGTGTCCTTCGTCCTGGGCCCCTGCCCAGCTTCCAGCTGCTGGAGCTTAATCTTAAGCCCCTTGTTCTGTCTCTCCAGGCTCAGCACAGTCTCGTGCAACTCGTCCCTCTCGGCCTCCGCTGTTCGCCGGACCCTTTCACTGCTGGCCAAGTTCTTCGTCAGCTGCCTGTTCTCCGTCTCCATGACTTTGACCTTTCTCTCGGCATCCTGGAGCTGTTTCCTCAGCCGTTTGTTCATCTCCATGGTGGTCTCTACATCCTTGCGGTCGTCTTCCAATTTCTCCGGTCCTTGAGACTTTGGGCACCTCGCGCTCAGGTGTCCTTGCTGGCCACACGTCCAGCAGTGCGCCTTCTGTCTCGTTGGCTCAAGTTGCTGCAGCACTTTTTCTATTATTTCCTCGGTTGTAGGTAGTTTGACCTCCTCTGCCTTGATTGCACAAACCCTGGCGTGGCCCCTGATGGACTGTTTGACAGCCTCAAATTCGAGAGCTCGGCTTAGCGCCTCGTTCAACGTCTTCGGAAGAGCCAGCTTCACTGCCTGCTGCGTCTCCCATTCTCTCAATCCGTTCAGGAACTTGTCCACTGCCAAGCTCTCGCAGATGTCATCAGGGAATGTCGGGTAAGCGTCTCGTACCAGGCGGGCGATGTCCATTTCAAACTCCTGGAGGCTCTCGTTGGGCTTCTGCACCCTTGTGTTCAGCTGCGACTTGTACAGCTGCTCCAGGCACTTGTGGCCATAGCGCATATCCAAGCGCTGCTTCAGCTGCCCAAAGTCACCACGGTTGTCCAGGGGTATGGCCTGCAGAACCCTGAGAGCGTCTCCTCGGAGCGACAGGCTGAGAACCGAAGCCTTCTTCTGCTGGCTCCAGGCTCCCATCATGGCAGCCGTTTCAAAGAGGGTCAAATACTCCTCCCACGACGTCTTCCCGTCGAAGGTCGGGAGGTTGTGCTTCGCCAGCGAAGGGTCATCATCCCCTCTAGTGACCCTGGTTGGAGTTGAGCATCCCTGGTCGGTCTCGTCGTGAAGGCCTTTGGGGGATATTCTGGTGGACTCCATCTGGCCCTTGTCGGCCAGCTCGGCACGCAGATGTACCTCCAGATTTGACATCCGAGTCTCCATTTCCCCCTTCAGGGCTGTCATCTTCTCCTCCATTTCTCCCTTCAGGGTTGTGAGATTCTCGTTCATCTTCTCTTTCATGTTGGCGAGGTCTTCCTGCAGGGCCTTGGCGTTTTCAGCCATCTCCACTTTCAGGTCCGTCAGGTTCTCCTGCAGGGTCTTGGCGTTGTCAGCCATCTTCTCCTCCAGCCCGGTCAGGTCCTCCTTCAGGGTCTTGGCGTTGTCAGCCATCTCAGTCTTCAGTCCTGTCAGGTTGCTGGTTAGCTCCTCCTTCATGGACTTTGTGATGCTGATATTTAGCTCGTCCAAGGCGCGATCCCCTCCAGACGCCATGACAAAATATGCCGGGTCTTCGCCTGATTGTTCCAAGGCCTCTATGAGGCGTGCTTGTAAGGCTGCCTTTCCTCCTGAGGTCTCCAGGTCCCTCTCCAGAAGCTCATTTTTAAGCTCAGTGACTTTGAGGTCCTTGACGTTCACTTTAGTTGCCATTTTTTTTCAAAAATTACGTCAAAACAAAAATATTTTCAAATTTATTTAATACAAGTTTTGAGTTTTATATATATAGCTGTTTTGAATACGTACTTTAGCAAAAATAATATTTTTTTTTCTGATTACACTGATTGGTAGGTACTGTCTTTTAATATTTATTTTTAATTCACCAATATTTTTAACATAATAATGTCTGATAGTACATAATTATTTATTTCGTCTCAAGTCTTTCAAACACACAGGTAGGTACTTAATGTACATTCACACACTTGTAAACAAAGGATAGTTATTCAAAAACTTTTTCTCGATGAATCTGGAACGTTCTTTTGTAATATTTTTCAAGATTTTTATTTATTTATTTTATTTTTTTTTTTTTTAATCACACACAATAATAAAAAAACTATGGTCCAATTTGATGACTTTCTCAATGCGGTAAAATAGTCATTATGTTATGTCCAGAATTATGTTCCATATGATGTTCTAGAATTTATAAGCAACTTGCTTTTGCGTCTTTTCTTTTAACAAAAATTTATTTAAACACTTGTTTTCACAAAAGTCAGTTCACACAAAGTTCAATTTGAATAAAGTTCATTTTAACACTATTTAATTTATTTTATTTATTTTTAGACAGAAGATCTTAATTTTTCTTGACAATTCCGCACCTGACGCCAATTGTTACGAAATTAGGGTTCAATTGTCTTCAAAATTAAAAATACACAGGTCTCCTTTAAAACTTATTTATTTTACACTGTTACAATATTTATTTTCACACTACTTTCTCGATTATTCTACTTGGTTTCGGTTCACTGATCAGATGGCTTCGATGTCTTTGTTAGTCGCTATGATACTGGCCCGCTCTGCAGGCCATTCGCACCTTTATACTCTGTAGAGCAGTATGATCTAGAACCAAAGTTGCTAGACGGTTCCAGAGTAATTATTACTTCTCGACGCTTCACGTACTACCTAGAGATACAACCAAAATCCTACCTACAAATGTAATACAGAATTCCTATAATTATAACAAGTACCTACTTAGCCTAGAGAATTCTACACTTATACACAATTATCGATCCTACCTACCTATACCTATGAGGACTCTTATAACTATAACTACCCATACTTATTTCAATATTTATATTTACATAACAATATCTTTGCAGCTTAGATTTAGACTTAGATTTTAGACCGAGACAGAAACTGTAAAATATCTAAACGTGGGAACTTATATTGGTAGGTACCTTTTTTGACTAGATTGTGACGTCACTTATCATCCAAAAATCTTCTCCACCTTGTAAAACTCTTCTCCTCTTGCACACCTTTGCGGCACTCCAACAATTGTCATAGACCTCAACATTCTCTGAAATGTAAAGTCTTCATCACCCTTTGAGAATATTTTTTTTATATTAACGCGACGGTGGGGAATTTACACGATGTTTTATACTCGAGGTAGTCCAGACCCAAAACTCCAAAACCTTCACCCCTCAAAAACCTTCAGCCCTCAAAATCCTTCAGCCCTTAAAAACCCTCTGATAAAGATGCCTTTTCCAAATCGAAATCGAAGTTTCACTTTGCTTTGGAGAACTTGTTCAATTAGAATTTTCAGATGGCCCTTGAAGGTATAAAATAAAACAAACTATTAATAATAAATAAAATATGCTCTTCGCTGGGTTGAAAAATTCATAAGCTTTTACCGAAGACCGGTCACCAAAGGTCCATCCAGCCTTACAGCAATTGGGTCTTGCTTAAAAATTGGTGCTTTCTAGCGACGGCCAAGCTCGTAAAAAATCTGTTTGATAGCTCAGTTGGTAGAATGCTTGCATCCTATGTCGAGAGCTATAGGGTTCGATCGCCACCGAGGGTGTCAGAAATGATTTGCCATTTAGGTGTCTATTTCAAACCCAAAATAAATACCGGCAAGGTGTACTCAGCTTTCGCAAGAAATGAGAACCAGCCCCCACGGGAGCTGGGAAACTCCCACTTCAACTGAAAGTGGTTGGTATGAGGCCGGCCCCCTTACCCGTAAAAATAAATAGGTCCCTAATCGCCACATGTGACCCCTTCGGAGATTACGCAGGCAAGAAGTTACACTATAATATTAGGATGATTTATTTGGTGAGCGCTGTTTTTGTGTGAATCACACCTGAAGAGCCCTCTGCGCGTTTGGTCGTCGTTATAGAAAGAGGCAATTCTCAAGAAAGACCCAGTTGCTGTAAAATTGGATGGAACTTTAGTGACCGGTCTTTGGTAAAGGTATATGATTTTTTTACTCAGCGAAGAGCATATTATTTGAAAATATAGGTAAATGGTATTGTTATGTAAATAATATGCAAATATTAAAATATGTATAAGTATTACTTATAGGAATTTCTTTATTGTATTGGTGGGTAGGATTGATAATTGTGTGTAAATAGAAAAGTCTCTAGGCTAAGTACTTCGAGAAGCATCGAGCAAAAATATCTTCCGGAGTGTTCAACTCTCTTAGTATAAAAGGGTGCAAGTTGCTTGCACTAGTAAGTCTTATCTGTGAACTCCACCAATACAATAAACAAATTCGACTAGTGAACTAAAACCAGTGTAATGAAATAAATGAAAGTGTCTTTGTAAAAATAAAAATAAACTTGTAAAATAAATAAGTAAAAAGAAGAGTAGAGTTTTATTTGAAAAGTATCCGAACCAAAAATCGTAAGGCCGTTTGTCCACCGCACGCCGTCACCGTCACGTCACCGGGAACGAGATGACGGCGCCGAAGAAGGGGTACATGTAATGTATTTATTTTATTGCCTGGTTATAGGCAATACAATACATAACTTACTAGGGGCTCCGCCCCTGGCTGCTACGCAGCCCAACCCCTTAACATTAGGCAATGTGTATATTGCACATAGTTTTGCATCTAGGGAATCAATCATTAGAAAACATGTAAAAAAATGCAGTTTTTGTAAAAAAAAAATTTTTAAGTCTTTTAACAAAAGAAAGAAAACTAAAAGCAAATAAAAAAAAGAAACCGGTTTTAATTTGCTCCATTATAGTCTTTGACTTATATGTTGGTATGAGGCTGACCACCCAAACTGTTAAAAAATGTTGCACTTTGCCAATGTCACCCAACAAAAGAAGAGCCTGTATGAAGAAGGTTATTACTCTGGAGGAAATTTAAGAAGTATTTAAGGACAGAAAGAAATGGCGGTTGATCTGTAATTTTGGCGGCTATCTATCTATTATCTATAATCTAAGCTGCAAAGATATGTTAACATTTAAGACTCATATTAAATGCATGCCCACAGACAGGCACATGTAGGTTCGCGCCTACACATTTTGCATGTGTGCATAAAAATAAACAAAACCTCTGCATTTGGTGGCAACCTGGTGGCATTGGCAAAAGTGAATCGATTTTTACAGCACGGGGGGTCAGCCTCACACCAACAGTTAAGGAGCACAAAAAAATATAAATGATTTACAAAAATTCTTAATTACTTATACACATAACAGATCCAAATTAAAATAAAGTAAAATAAGACTTAACATTAAAATTAAATAGGAATTGGTTTTGTTTTTAGTTTTGATGTCCAGACATATTATTATTTGTTGATTTAAAAAATGTAATTTGTCGTGTATGTTCCTGGACTTATAGGTTGGTATGCGGCTGACCACCCATGCTGTAAAAATAGTTCACTTTGCCAATGTCATCCCTGTTTCAGGGAACGACGGCAAGAGTTGCAGGGCTTATGTTCATTTGAGATTGGGTTTTTATATTGTAGGTCCACATGCGGCATGTGTAAGCGCGAAATTATACATGTCTGCTTGTGGGAATGCATTTAATATAAATCTTAAATGACATATATCTTTGCAGCTTAGATTAAATTAGATTAGACCCCTGTTTCAGGGAAGGTTGGCAAAAGTTTGTTTGTGGGCATGCATCGAATATGAGCTTTGAATCTATATACATCCTTGCAACTTAGATTATAGACCTCTGTGTCAGGGAAGGTCGGCAAAAGTTGTAGGGCTTATGGTCATTTGAGGTTTGGATTTTATTTGTAAGTACCTACACATTCAGCATTTGTAAGCGCGAACTACACGTGTTTGTTTATGGGTATGCATCTGAGAGCTGTAAATTAATATATCCTTGCAACTTAGATTATATATTATAGATTATATTATAGTATCTGTAAACTCAACATAATATCTTAGATTGGGTTTTTTGGTCCATATGGGACATGTGTAAGTGTGAACTTATACGTGTCTGCTTGTGAGAATGTTGTAATATATCTTTGCAACTAAGATTATAGATTTAAATCCATTTTTATTTTTTTTGTTTGTTGTTTTTTTGATTTGTATCAAATAAAAAAAATATATCCTAAAAAAAAAAAACTTTCGAATTTTGCCGCTAGATGTCTATTTAGTTTTTTTTTCCATTTTGCATACATTTTCTTACATTTCAATACAAAACAAAAACAGGTTTATAAAAATGTGGCGGCTTTTTAAAAAATACTTTTTTCAGAAATTATAATTACTTCTACTAAAAACTACTGTTTTACGAAAAAAAAAAATTTTTTTGTAAATATTGAAAGAAGTTATAGTGTATTGGAGTGTGTTTCTCAAACACATACATGAATGGTCTTGTTTTGCAGCATATATACAAAATTTTCTTTTCTATGATTGCAAATGTATTTCATCTGCTGTGATGGCATTAGTTTTGAAAATCGAAACTCAAAGCGAGTGACGACGAAAGACGACGATGAAGGGTAATATAATAAAGGATAACCAGCGAAATCGGTCGCGGTGGACAAACGATCGCCGTCACATAAATTAAACCCGGCCCGAAATAATCTCGTTCTCGGTGACGTGACGGTGACGGCGTGCGGTGGACAAACGGCCTAACAGTATATTTATTATGCTCCACCGGGATTCTAACCCACAACCTTCCATTACGAGTCAATAGTGTTAACCACTAGACTACGGACCGGTCAAAATCTGTATAACTTAGTTGCGTTGCGTTGTACCGAACCAAAGGCGACAATCTAGGACTTTTTAAACATAAATAAATATATGTGCACTCCATGCCGTGAGCCCGGGTTCGAATCCCACCGAGGGTGTCAGAAATGGTTTTCCATTGCGGTGTTCATTTCAAACCCCAAAAAAATACCTGCAAGGCTTACTCACCCTTCACAAGAAATAAGTATCAACCCCCTCGAGAGCTGGGAAACCCCCACTTCAACTGAAGTGGTTAGCGTAAGGCCGGCCCCTTTAGGTACTTGTAAAAATAAATAGGTTCCACTGGCTACATTCGAAACGCTTCGGGGATAACGCGGCAAAAAGTTGTGTAGCTTAGTTGCGTTTTATGTAAATTATCTTGTAGGTACTTATTCTGTAGGTACTTCTGTAGGTACTTATTCTGTAGGTACTACTGTAGGTACTTATCTTGTAGGTACTTCCAATTTCTTATTACGACTAAAACAAACCTTTTTCGAAAAAAAAATAATCCCAACTCATTTAAATTATTCATTAATATAAATAGTCGTAAACTAGGCGCGCGCGTCTCTTCACATCTGTCATATTTTACTTTTGTCGGAGTTAATTTGAAAAATCTTGAGCAATTAGCGTTTGGCTCGCAGCCGTCATCCGCAGGAGGCGACTCGGAGGGGCGGTGATGCCGATGATGGTGATCGGGGAAATTAGATTTGAACAAGCGTCCACATCGGCGTCCTTGCGCCGCACCGAGCGCTCTAGTCAGACGCCCACGCTCCGACGGCCTCATTCCGAGCGTTTTATTCCCATTCTTTCCCATCGAAGGGTGATATCCGCCAGTGCGGTCGCTCCGCTTTCTGTCCTTCTTTTTGTGCCACTTCTATCGAGGATCGGCGATTTTAATCTAAATCTAAGCTGCAAAGATGTGTATCATTTGAGATTCATATTAAACGCATTCCCACAAGCAGACTCGCATAATTTCGCACTCACACATGCCGCATGTGGACCTACAATATAAAAAAAACCATATCTCAAATGAACATAAGCCCTGCAACTCTTGCCGACCTTCCCTGAAACAGAGGTGACATTGGCAAAGTGAACCATTTTTTACAGTATGGGTGGTCAACCTCATACTAACCTATCAGTCAAGGCGATCATCATGGCTATTTTGACTTTGGATGCTGCGGCTCGAAACAGGGACTTGGTGCTTCTGCCGAACCACTGTCGCAGGTTTTTCAGCAGGCTGATCTGTAGGTAATGTAGGCGGCTAAGGCCAAGAATCAATTTTCATTTTTATAGATGTTTTGTAGATTTTCTAGTGTTTGTTTGTTTGTATAACTGGATGTAATTAATTGCTTGTATTCCTTGACTAATAGGTTGGTATGAGGCTGACCACCCATACTGTAAAAAATGGTTCACTTTTCCAATGTCACCCCTGTGTCAGGGAAGGTCGGTAAAAGTTGTAGGGATTTTGTTCATTTGAGGTTTGGATTTTATTTGTATAAGTACACATTCAGCATTTGTAAGCGCGAACTACACATGTTTGTTTGTGGGCATGCATTTGAGAACTTTAAATGAATATATCCTTTCAACCTAGATTTTAGATTATTATAGATATCCTTCGGCGTCCCTGAGATCTTCTCCCCTCAATCTTACCCTGTATGATAAGATGAAGGAGACGGTACTTCTCATTTCTCAAAATGTGACCGAAGTAAATACATCAGTTTTCTCTGCTTAAAGGCTAGTTCGGACAAGGCGACTATTTTAGTCGAGTAGCGAGTAATTTAGTGCCTAAACGTGTGCGAACCACAAAAAATTAGTCGAGTAGTTTAGTCAATGATTTAGTCGAGTCGATACATTTTACTCTATTTTAACGGGCGAGTAGCGCCCCGCCCACCACTAAATTACTCGCTACTCGACTAAAATAGTCGCCTTGTCCGAACTATACTTAATGGTTGGCAGAAGCTCCTTTGTAGTGCGCATTCGTTGGAGGACTTCTTCATTGGTGACTCGATCCCGCCAAGAGATCCGAAGCATTTTTCGGTAGAGACACTACTTCTGTAATAATCTATAATCCTACCTATTAAGATTTTGCAAGTCGTTTTATGTTCAGTTTCAACTTTCAAGTTATTTTTTTATATTTGAGCCGCTTTTCTGTTCCGCCTCTGCGCTTGCCTTGCTTCAACCCCCCCTCCCCCTTGCTTTTCTAACCGCGGAGTTTCTCGAGCACGTCCTGACATATCCAGAAAACGAGGCGACTATAAAGTTTCGTGGGAAATATATTTATTACGCACACATAATGGATCCAATTTAAAGGACTGCCTGCCTTAATAACGTGTAGAATTTTATTTAAGAAAACACATTTAAAAAAAAAAGAGATCGACTAAAAAATTTGAATAATATCTATTGTAAAATGGCTCTCTTTGTAAGTTAGCAATTAACTTGATTAAATGTACATAAAAGACACGGAGTCGGAACTTTCCAATTTTTCTCGGCGAAGTGACGTCACACCATGTCACACGTCTAGGTTGACTTTCTTACTAGCTAGTAGCTACCTGTCTTGGTGATAATGAAAAAAAGTTGTATGTGTATTAAAAAAATGCGTCTACGCAACGCATCTAAACTTCACATGCAGTGCAACTCCTTGCCTATGTTATTCCCGAAGGGGTCGAATGTGGCGCTTCGGGAACTTATTACGGGTTATTTGTACGGGAAAGGATAGAAAGAAAAGGGAAGTGAATTTCGTAGCATTTAAAAATTCTGAAAGCAACTAAATAAAATACAAATTATTTTTATCAAACTTAGTTAGCAACCCGCTGGGTTGACGTCATATTTTTCCCGGCTTTTCGTTTTACTTCTTTTACCTCTTTAATTGATAGAGAGACATAAACTTTGTCAACCATCATTTAAATAGAAAGAAAAAAAAACCTTAAATTTAATTACTATATTTTGAAAAATATCCTTCTAATGTACCAATCATGCTGATAAATCATGCAAATAATCTCAAGAAATCTTGCAACTTTGGAAACTGAAAAATCTATTTCTTATAAACCGAACAAAATCCCCTTTGTTCATAATAATATGATTTTTTATCATTTTTTGCTCCATAAAATCAAAGCTCATCAACAGGAATCTCAAGAACCTTTGAAATTCATATTTTATTTTTTGTCTCTAGTATATGGAAAATAAGCATTCAATATAATAAAAATATGTACATATATTTACCTACATATTATAGGGCTTGAATTTTCTTCGTAGGTCGTAGAGATAGGGCTGTGCTGTAGAGCCTAAAATAATTTCTATATAGTGTTTTATCAAAATTTACATACTAATTTTTTACCTCCTATTGATATTTATCATGTTCTTTTAATGTATAGATATGGCATAATTCATTATTCCTTGACTTATAGGTTGGTATGATGCTGACCACTCATTCTGTAAAAAATGCTTCACTTTGCCAATGGCACCCCTGTGTCAGGGAAGGTCGGTAAAAGTTGTAGGGCTTATGTTCATTTGAGGTTTGGATTTTATTTGTAAGTACACAATCAGCATTTGTAAGCGCGAACTACACGTGTTTGTTTGTGGGCATGCATTTGATATGAGCTTTAAATGTTAATATATCTTTGCAACTTAGATTATAGATAATCTACGTGGTTACTTAAAAGCGTCAGTAACTTCTATTATTATCTGGAAAAAAACTCAAATCTTAAAAAATCTCGGAATCTCCCATGTAAAACTATTGATTAAACTTTTAAAATAGTTAGATAAATACTAAGTCGGTAGGTACGAGTATATTCAATGGAATATTGTAACATTTTAATGGTAACCCAGTGCGAATTAAAATTTCGAAAGTTTTCCACCTCCATACATTTTTATGTAAGTTAAATTCAAATTAGGAAGTCTTTTCACCGCCATATTAGTTACATTATAAAATTGACAGAAATAAAACGCAGCAACAGTTGGTTTTGTGCTTCCCTACGCCTCCTCGCCCCCTTGCCGCGGAGTGTGAAAGCGCCGCCCCCTGGAATGTCAAGAATGGGGCGTCAGAGATGGCACAACAGGCTGTCCTAAATATTTCACTCGTCTTCGGCGACCGGGGCAAGCGCTCGATACGAGACTAAAGGAGATAAAGGTCACCATACTCGATACCCACTTCCGATCCAACCTACAATCATGAATTATTAAGCGACTTCATCATATTCACCTACTTTCCTATTCTCATTAAATAATGAAAATAAAATCGTCGAAGGATGAATATTTAAATACACATTTCTCTACATTATAGAGATAGGTATGCTGAAATAAACGAGCAGGTACCTAACTACCGACAATTTTAAAGCAGAATTTATTTTAATTATCTAAATATTTCGACAGTAGCTTTGTGAAAGTTAATTTTTAAAACATTTTATAATTCCCTTTTTGAGTTTTTTTTTTGCCAGTATTTTATTCCAAGACTGGATATGTATAAAATAAACTCAAACCACCTTATTCATAAAAAGGTTTTAATTTTTGTTTTTCCATATTAATAAGCTCGTTCAACTCTGGTTTTAGGTTTAACCAATCTAGTGTATGAGGCCGAAAAAGTTAAAAAAAAAAAAAAACAAAATTGAATTTTATTGAAATTTATTAGAACTAATTTCATGTAAAAAAAAAAACAATTTGTCCACAACAGACCAAATCGGAAAATATTTTTTCTCAGCAGGCAAACGCCGCACGTCTATTTGAACCTAGCAAACAATAACAAAATATTTGTTTGCCTTTCCGGTAGCAACTTAGCCATGTGACGTAAAAATATTGATGTAAGTGAATTAAAACTTTGCTTTTTTTATAGAGTAGGTATAATTGATTTAAGTGATCTTTGCAACTTAGATTTTAGATAACTATCTACTTATATGACTATATTTCAGAAGGCTCTGAAAAAAAGTATGTGGGGTAACGAAAGGTGGAAAATTGAAAGGAGATGCCTGGTGGAATGATAGAGTGAAAGAAGCTGTGAAAGTTAAGAAAAAGTGTTATGAAAATTGGCTGAATGATAGAAATGATAGAAAGCTAGAAGACGAATATAAGATAGCTAAGAAAATGGCAAAGACTATAATTTATGAAAGCAAGATGAATGAACAAAGAAAGATTGATGAAAGGATTAACAAAAGTTTCACCGATAGTAAGAAGGAATTTTGGAGGTGGATCAATGCGGATAGAAATAAATCTTCTGCATTGACCACTCCGGGAGTCAAAAGTGCTGCCGGTGAGATGGTATGGGAGAATGAAGAAGTATGCAAGAGATGGAAGAACTATTTTCAAGAAATTTTTGGCCAGGGTGAAAGAAGAATTTATGAACAGACAGATGAAGAGAATGAATTGAAGATTTTGAAAGAAGAAATGAAAGTGTCTATTTCACGTCTGAAGAATGGGAAGTCTGCTGGGTTTGATGGTATAAATGGTGAAATGTTGAAAGCAGGAGGTGAATGTGTGATAGATTGGATGTTTGAATTATGTAAGCTTTGTGTGAATGCAGGAGTAGTACCGATGGATTGGAGGAAGGCAGTCATTGTTCCCATTTACAAAGGTAAAGGGGACAAAAAAGACTGTCAGAACTTCAGATCAATCAGTCTACTCAGTATACCAGGAAAAGTCTTCTGTAAGGTGATTATAAAAAATGTGATTCTGACTACTAGCAAAAGGGTTTCCGATATACAGTCCGGCTTTATGGCCGGTAGAGGCTGTGTTGATCAGATTTTCACTCTACGACAACTTGTTGAAAAACAATTGTCGGTGTGGGGCAAACTATTCACGGCCTTTGTGGATCTGGAAAAGGCTTTTGACTCAGTGGACAGAGGTATGTTGTGGGATGTTTTGAAAGCATACGGAGTGAATGGAGCTCTACTCAATGCGGTGCATGCGAACTATGAGAATAGTATGGCCTGCATTCGTATTGATGGTGAGTATAGTGAATGGTTTGAAGTTTTTAAGGGTGTAAGGCAAGGATGTGTGATGAGCCCATGGCTATTTAACATAGTCATGGACAAGTGTGTTCGAGATGCTAGACTTGATGATTGTGGATTAATGATAGGAGAGAGCAAAGTAAGCGTTCTACTGTATGCGGATGATGCAGTCCTTGTATCTGATTCAGCAGTGGAATTGCAAATGATGCTCTCTAGATTGAACGAAGCTTTGAAAGGTAATAATTTGAAGTTGAATGCAAAAAAGACGAAAGTTTTGATTTTTGAAAGAGATGATGAAAATATGAATTATGAATTTAAAATTTATGGAATGAATGTTGATGTTGTAAATGAGTTTGTATATTTGGGAAGTAAGTTTGAAAAAGATGGAAGAATGGCCGGTGAATTTGAAAGAAGAATAATGAAAGGCAGGTGTGTACTGGGTGCGACCGCTTGCATCGCCAGGAACCAAAATCTCTCAAAAAATGTTAGATTGGCGGTGCACGGTGGTATACTAGTGCCAACCTTGATGTATGGAAGTGAAGCCTGGACGGTGAGTGAAAGGGAAATTAGTAAAGTCCATACAGTAGAAATGGACTATCTAAGAAGTATGATTGGGAAAAAACGAAGTGACAGGGTGAGGAATGATTTTGTAAGAGAAGAATGTGGTGTAAGGGAAAGTGTGAAAGTGAAGATTGAAAGAAGTATGTTAAGATGGTTCGGGCATTTGGAGAGAATGAGTGATGAAAGATTGACGAATAAAGTATATGTTGCTAGAATAGATGGATGTCGTGGTAGAGGAAGACCGAGAAAAGTATGGAAGGATCAAATCTCTGAAATAGCGAATGAATGGGATATCCAGAGTCATAATAAAAGGAGGACTTGTATGAAAAAGGTTATGACTCTGGATGAAATGAAAGAAGTATGCAAGGACAGGAAGAAGTGGCGGCTAATCTGCAATGTTGATTTCTAATGTTGGTGTATTCATTTGCTACATTTTTTGCATTGGAAATTTTTGACTTTTTTTGTATAGATTTCTTTGTAAGGTTTTGTTCTTTTTTATATTTAAATGTAATTTATTATTCATATTCCTTGACTTATAGGTTGGTATGAGGCTTACCACCCATACTGTAAAAAATGGTTCACTTTGCCAATGTCACCCCTGTTTCAGGGAAGGTCGGCAAAAGTTGTGGGGCTTATGTTCATTTGAGGTTTGGATTTTATTTGTAAGTACACATTCAGCATTTGTAAGCACGAACTACACTTGTTGGTTTGTGGGCATACATCTGAGAGCTTTAAATGAATATATCCTTGCAACTTAGATTATAGATTATAGATTATAGCTCTGAGGTTTGATTCACACAGAAACAGCGCTCATCAAATAAATAATTCTAATGTTATTATATTCTTATTATTATGACTACGTTTATAAAGTACGTACTTTTATAAATAATATTTTTAGATATATCAAAAATAAATGGACGAGGAAATGGGGGAAAATCTTCTAAATAAAGAACTATTACTACGTCATGGGAATAGAGAATGTATTGAATGTTTTCCCTTATCTCTGGTACATAACTGTGAAGACATCCGCCTCCCTTGGGAGAGGAGGGGGTGTATAGGTGGGCGGGGCGTAGCGTGGTGGGCGGGGGGGTGGTAGGGCGGAGACTCTGAGGGCGCGGGCGGAACCCAGGTCGGACACTTCCACACACAACGCCACAGCCGCAAGTCGTCGCCCAAACTACAGGTGGGTGGACAGTTCACTATCACTGCAAAACTTTTCTTTCAAAGTGTCCTGCTGTAAATATTTTTTTCAAAATCTCAAGATAAATAACTTATTAAATTTTTGTTATTGAGATTACCTGATATTTCAATTATACCACGTGTTGAATCCTTATTGTAAATAAATTGACGAAGCATTAAAATTGGGGGAAAATTGTATAAAATATTTTTCCGAAGGAAATATTTTTATTGTTACCATTCAAGGTACGAGATCCTTTCCTATCAAGTTCCTGACAGGTTAGGACTTATGCGAGTATGGTTAACATGAGGCTGAACACCCATACTGTAAAAAAATGTTTCATTTTACCGATGTCCCCCTGTATCAGGGAAGATCGGTAAGAGTTGCTAGACTTTCATTAATTTGAAATTCATTTTTTCATTCATTCACGTGCAGCGTGTATAAGCTGTTTTTGAACATGCATTTGATATGAATCATGCATGTTAAAATATTTTGCATTAATTTTAGATAATAGATTATCGTCAAACCCGTCAACGTATTATTTTTAAATTTTCAGTTAGATATACTGAAATATATCATATTTGGAGGATGTAAATAGATCAAAATAATTTTCTGGATCACATAAGCTAAATCATGTGATTCAAATCATGTCTATAATTTGCACATGTATCTAATTTTTCTTATCAACTTAAAACATTGAATAAGGTTAACAAAATATTTGGATTTGTTAAGAAAAGTTATTCCAAGACTTTCAGGACTTTCAGGACGGTTTCCTCATTGATTGAATCTTTGGGGAAAAGTTAAATAAATTTTCGGACTCACCTACTACTTCGCTTATTAAATATTTGTAAACTACTAAATCACCGTTGTTTTTTCTTTTAAGTTTTCATAATCATTTTGTTTTTTCAAAACTTATAATTATCACGCAATATTTTAAAGGAAAATGACCGCTAAAAATATTGATAATATTGATGAAATGTATTGATCTTATCAGAACCATTTGTATTGCTAAAAGCTCTTTTCATCGCGCTGCTAGTTTTTCACATTTTCATTTCAAACTAGATTCTTAAGTAATGAAAACCAAATATTCCCTGAAAAAAATCCTTATATTACATTTGGATAATTCTTTATTCACTCTTTGGAAAAACTTCCATAGAAATAAGATTCTATATTGAGTGAAAAAAAATCTTATCACAAGAAATGGTAAATGTGCATTGTTACTGTAACTGTAACTCTGTCACCATTCCGCTAGGGGTGGCCAGAGCCACTGCAGAGTTGCCTCCATTTTTCCTATCCTTACATACCTCTTTCAATTCATTCATATCCATCACCTTTTTCATGCATTTTCTTCTTTTACGCTCACTTTGTATATCCCATTCTTTCACAATCTCCTCAATCTGATCACTCCATACTTTTCTCGGTCGTCCTTTCCCTCTTTTTCCTTTCACACTTTATTTGTATTGTTAAACTGGTTAAAGTCACAATGTTGTCTTAACAATAACATTAACCCATAAACATGCCCAGGTTAATACATCTGGACTCATAAAAAATATTTCTATGCAACTAAGTTACACGTATAGTGAAACTTCTTGTCGCGCTACCCCCAATGGGTTACACATGTGGAGAGTGAAACCTAATTATTTTTACAGGAATGGGGCCAGCCTTACGCCAACCACTTTGACTCCACGCCAACCACTTTGACTCCACGCCAAACACGATTGAAGGTGAAGTTTCCCAGCTCCCGATGGGGCTGGTACTCATTTCTTGTGAAGGCTGAGTAAACCTTGCAGACATTTTATTTGGGGTTTTTGAAATAAACACCAAAACGGGAATCATTTCTGACACCCTCGGTGGGTTTCGAATCCGAGCTCTCGGCATACAAAATATGAATTTCACATCATACACAAATCAACAGTCTTTGGGGGCCCGCGATCAAGTAAGCCCTGAAGAAATCTATGTTTAATAAATTTTTTGCTAATTCGTCATTAGTTAGGACATCTATGACCAAATAATACCAAAAATAATTTATTCAGGAATGGTATTTTTGCTAACTAATTAACTCTACCAAGGGCCCCCCAGGTCGCGGGGCGCCTGATGCCGTCGCACCGCTGAAACCTGCCATAAGCCTACAAATAAACAAATATTGCAGGGTTATTCACAACATATTTAATCTGTAGCTGATCCACGGGGCATCGTCTTGTTTGGTGGCGGTTTAGCCATGGATTTGATGTGTGTAAATAACACCGCACGGTATTGGTAATAAAACTTATTCTTCTTTGTCAGCCTTTCTCAGTCCACTCCTGGATGTAGGCCTCCTCCAATCTTCTCAATTTATGTATATTCGTTGCTGTGTTCAGCCATCCTCTACCTGCAGTTCCATTGGTGTCGTCCATCCACCTCAGTTGCGGTCTCCCAACTCCTCGCTTGGACATTCTGGGCCGCAACTGGGCGATCCTTTTCGGCCACTTGTCATGGTCCTGCTTTGCGACATGACCAGTCCAGCGCCATTTCAATCAAGCGACTCACTGTATGGCATCATTAACATCAGTGCGTCTACGGATCTCCTGGTTTGGAGCCCTGTCTCTGAGGCTAATTCCCAACATCCTTCTTTCAATAGTTCTTTGGTAGGTACGTCCTCAGTCTGTTGGCGCTATACTGAGTGAACCCTTGTGTTTCAAAGCCATAGGTTGTATACTGAAAGCACGCATGACTCAAAGGCCATGCGTTTCTGGTTAACAGACATTTTTGTGTCTTTGTCATTTTCGTGTCTGATTTTAAGCAATATTTAAAATTGGTTACTTCAAGAACTATACGCATTTTCCATACAATATGACCGTCATTTCTCTTCACAATCGCGTATCAAAAAATTCACTTATTTTTGCAACACAACCGATTTTTGTGGTTGTTTTTTTTCCAATCTATTATCCAGAAAAAATTTAAGATTAATATTCGGTCTGAAGAGCGCCATGCACGCATCGGCATCCCGAGGCTGTGGATCGAGAGGGAATTGCTTTTATATTAATTTTCCGTCAGAATCACTCGAATTCTTCGCAGGAAACGTCACGACCTCAATGGAGTATTATTCATTGTTCATTAAAATTCACTTCCAGAGTTATTTACCCGTTCCCCGCGTTTAAATCATCCATCATTTATTTGTATTTATTTCATGAACCACACAAGCAATAAATTTAACAATCTCATTTATTATTTTGGCTCTCATTAGTTGGAATGAGTATGACCCCCATGCTGTAAAAAGTTGGTTCACTTTACCAATGTCACCCCTGTTTCAGGGTAGGTCGGCAAGAGTTGCAGGGCAGATGTTCATTTGAGATTGGGATCTTACGTAGTAAGTCGTGTCTGCCTCAAATGAACATAAGCCCTGCAACTTTTTCCGACATTCCCTGAAACAGGGGTGACATTGGTAAAGTGAACCATTTTTTACAGCATAGGTGGTCAGCATCATACTTACCAATATATAGAGAGATTACCCTCGTGCTGTAAAATCTTGATTCACTTTTGCCAATGCCACCCCGTTTCAGGGAGAGGCTGCAGGAGTTGCAATGTTCATTTGAGATTGGGTATTTATATTGTAGGTCCACATGCGGCATGTCGCACGTTTAATAATAAAGAGCAATAACTCAAAAAACATGAATGTTGGGAAAACGCGTTTGAAGTTCAGACACCCAGTACAACTTGTATGGGATGAAAAAGGCGACCGATGTTTTATCTCGGTCATATTCGTCCAAATTGAACGGCTGTCGCATTCTACGCATTCTTCTCGCATTGTTCTTGCGTTTTATTACAAAATCTCGATTTTCCCAATTTTCGAGTTATTTCTCTTTATTATTAAACGTGCGATGTGTTAGCGCGAACTTATACGTGTCTGCTTGTAGGAATACATTTAATATGAATCTCAAATGATATAGGTATATATATTGCCCTGTCAAGTGGCATCACAAATGAAGACATAACAGGGAAAAACAAAGAATGTCAGTAAAAATAAGAACAATCTACCAACGCTATCTAGTGGCATCTGTGAATAGCAGAGGTGCCCATACGGTCGATCGCGGGAGGTTTTAAGGTCGATCGCCGAGGATAGCTAAAATTTACAGTGATCGACCTTTAAACTGTAGTTTTTTCAAAAAGAAAATTTATTTTAGTATCAGTATATGAAATATGTTTTGCAGTTTTTTAATTTTGTACTGTTTAATTGTTTAGAGTTTATTTGTTTTATATATTTGAATGTATTAATTGCTTGTATTCCTTGACTGATAGGTTGGTATGCGGCTGACCACCCATACTGTAAAAAATGGTTCACTTTGCCAATGTCACCCCTGCTTCAGGGAAGGTCGGCATGAGTTGCAGGGCTTATGTTCATTTGAGATTGGGCTTTTTTTATATTGTAGGTCTACATGCGGCATGTGTAAGCGCGAAATTATGCATGTCTGCTTGTGGGAATTCAGTTAATGTGAATCTCAAATGATACATATATTTGCAGCTTAGATTTAGATTAGATTTAGATTTAGTATTACTTTAATTTCTTTTTGTAATGTTAGAGATTAAAAATTTAATACAGATTTAATTATGAGTTATACTTGGTAGGCTAAACAGTTAAAATGTCGATCTCCTATTCACAATTTTTTGTTAGGTCGATCTCCTCAAGAAAAAGTATGGGCACCTCTGGTGTATAGTATGTAAATCTCTGAAAAATGTCTAATACAACAACAGTCGCTATCACAGTTTATGGCGGTATTTCCGGTTCTTTGGAACAGGCAATAACCATGAGAAATATGTACAGACTTTCAAATTTATAATTTTGATTTACTCAAAATGTTCTTCAACTGGCATTCCTTGTTCTTCCCCTGTAGTCTTCAAATATTCCCCAAATTTCAAATATTCTGAGGCGATTAATATTTTTTCCTCAATCAGAGTGCGTCGGCTGCTGACCACCTGAAGAAGCATGGACACCGAAGAGTTCCGCGTGCGCGGCAAGGAGATGGTGGACTACATCTGCCAGTACATCAGCACGCTGGCGGAGAAGCGCGTGACGCCGTGCGTGGAGCCGGGCTACCTGAGGAAGGAGCTGCCCAGCGAGGCGCCCATGCTGCCCGAGCCCTGGGAGGACATCATGGCGGACGTGGAGAGCAAGATCATGCCCGGCATGACGCACTGGCAGCATCCCAGGTTCCACGCCTACTTCCCCTCCGGCAACTCGTATCCCTCCATGCTGGGGGATATGCTGTCTGATGGCCTGGGGTGCATCGGATTCTCATGGGTAAGCGTATATAAATAAATAGAGCCGAATTTAAGTTGGCATATATAACCAAACTTCATCCATCATTTAAAATTGTATTTTTGAATAGGTACTTAGTCCCTAGTTTAAATCAACCATTCACTCTATATTGGGGATTTTTACGAACTGTCAAAAAAACATAAAAATTACATTTGTGATTTCGACTCCGTGTAGGTAAGAAAATAAGTCTTGCTAGTTCAGTAAAAATCACGACCGAAATTATGAAATTCCTTGTCGTCTCTCTGCTAACAACCCCATGTATATTTTTCTCCCTTACTTGCTTGCATAATTACTCCCATATAAATTGTTCGTAACGACTGACGAGTAGGTACTCATGCTTTCATTAATTTTCAAATAATTTCATACTTTCTTTTTCAGGCTAAAACCTACATATAATTCAAGTTTCCAAAAAAATATACATTAAAAATTTATATCGAATGCATACTCACAAACAGACACATGCAAGTTCGCGTATAAGTGTGAGCATAGAAAATTAGAACTCAAATTTTAGATGAAAATAAAACCCGCAACACTTGCCGCCCTTCCATGCAACAGGTGGCAGAGTGTATAATTTTTTGCAATTAGTTGATCAGCCTCATACCAACCTATTAGACAATAAATACCTTCTGATTATTTATTTTTTTAGTTAGTCAGCATTATGGTCGAGAGCACCTTTTGGCATTTAATTCGTCCAAAATTAATAGCATTTTGTTTAAATCTATTCTTAAAAATTGTATAAAAATGTTAAATTATCACCAATATGTTTAAAATTTATTCTTAAGCCTTCCTGCAACTAAAAGATGAATCCACGGCTGTAACATCCTTCAGGGTGAGATGCCAAAAAAAAAAAAATTATGGTCGAGAGGTCAAGACTCAAGTCGCAAATCTTGACAACCGTATTTGAAATAGAATAACGCTAGTTCGATTCCCATCAGACCTGTTAACCAAAACTGTGTCCTGGTTTAACAGATACCCATGGGTTATTATATTATGTAAGAATTCATTAAAATAAAGTATAAAATGATATTTTTTAATTGATGATGTTAATACCTGTTTCTGGCCAGGCGCAATACTTTAGGTTTAGTGTATGTATTGCATTCCTCTTAACAAATCTCATTTTAAAAA
Source organism: Agapetus fuscipes (assembly GCA_951799405.1). Classification (NCBI taxonomy): domain Eukaryota; kingdom Metazoa; phylum Arthropoda; class Insecta; order Trichoptera; family Glossosomatidae; genus Agapetus; species Agapetus fuscipes. The sequence goes on from OX637350.1 coordinate 5,440,213, forward strand.
ACCTTTTTAATTCAGATTTTCAATAATTTCAGAAGTAACTAGTACACTTTTTTTGGAACAAAACGTACCTACCTTGAGATATTATAATATAGGAGCACAAGCACGTACTCCCCCCATAATCTTCACCCTTTAATAATCCCAAAGTTCCGCCCACGTCTTTCCTAATATTTGATAATAATCCAGTGACTCGCTAATAAAATCATCTCACAATGGTTTCATTCGTCAATACAATTTACTAAGATGAATATTCACATATCTTACCGTTATATCCAATCATATTTATTCTCATTAACTTTTTCGATAAAATAGAAAGTAAAAAAACACTTGGTACGCCGAGAAAAAAACGTTTCAAAAGGAAAATCCCCAACAGACGTAAGTAAATTTGATCTTAACAGTCCTCTTAGTATAAAATGAAGATTTTTTATTTGCAAGGGTGGGAATCTTCAAACCCAATGTATCGTCCTTTTTAAATGTGTTGCAATGATTTTCTGTACTTGTTAACAAAATAATAATGTGGCTTGAAGAGCATTGTGTCACGACAAATCGGTCAACGAAAACTCGTCCACAGACAGCTCTGTCGTTGAAAATTCGGTCAACATATAGGTGAAGAGCGTTTCAAGTTGAAGACGTTCATGTTTTCCAAGAAGCAAGTGAAGAATGGGCGCCCTTGGGGTGGCTGGAGCCACTAAACGGCGACCAAAAGAGAAAAAAAAAATATCCAACAATATATAGGTCCATACACAGCTCCATCACAGAAAACTTTTTTTTTTTCATTATTTTGTAGAAGTTTTAGGCTTTCACAGCTGACGGTTCACACAGGAGAGTGGCTTTCCGGGATATGTTGCCGTGATCTTTTGGAGCTGGAGCTTTTGAACGTTACGTCCATATCTAGGATTGGCTTCTTTAGCGTAATGATGATGTGAAGTGATGCTGTTATGCTATGTAGCTATGAATTTTATTACCATCACTCCCATCATTATCACGCTCAAGAGCCACGTCGTAGATATGTAGAAACTTCAAGAAGAATCAGAGATAGATCCTGGAAAGAAACTCTCCAGTATTATTTTATGTACATTCTTCACATTTCCACCAAAGTCATTTGAATTCAAAAATATGTTGGTTCTTTTTTTTCCTACAGGCAGCAAGTCCGGCTTGTACCGAACTGGAAACTATTGTTCTAGATTGGTTTGGTAAGTTTTTTCAGCAATTTTATTTAGTACAACTATATTTCGTTCTTGCAGCCAAAAACATTTATTTATTTTCTTCAGGAAAAGCCATTGGCCTACCTAAAGAGTTTTTGGCCCTCGAGGAGGGAAGCAAAGGAGGCGGCGTAATTCAGGTATTTTATTTTATTTTGTACACTTGAAAAAATCAAAGATTATGTCACCAATTCCTCCCCCAAAGTTAAATATGTACTTGCATACGGGTACTTGATGCTAAAACTAAGGCAAGTGATAAGAGGAGAAGATAAATTTTATAAGAAAGCGAAGGTCATATTTAATGTTTTCCCAGTATGTTCATGAAGATTTTGTTGAAATCTAAGATAATGGAATGCATTTTAGGGTTCCGCAAGTGAATGTGTTTTGGTATGTATGTTAGCCGCTCGAGCCAATGCCATCAAGAGGCTCAAGTACCAGCATCCCACTGTGGATGAGGGCATCCTGCTGACTAAGCTGATCGCTTACTGCTCCAAGGAATCTCACTCTTCCGTGGAGAAGGCTGCCATGATATCCTTTGTCAAAATCCGAATCCTGCAACCTGACAAACACGCTAGACTGCGAGGGGATACTCTGAAAAAGGTCAGTTCAAGTTTTTTGTTCCAGTTCCAAAAGTATTCCACTCTATAGGTCCAACTATCGTAGAGGCTGCCGAGCTTTTAATTTCCAAGCGTAGACTTCATGAAGTTTTGACCAATCGCAACATTCTCTGTCATTCTCATCTATCCAAAAGACATGATCTATTGACCTATGATCAAAATTTTCTCATATTGTAGTAATCTACGTAGAATCTGCTTTAATCTTTATCAAGACGTTAAAATATCATTCTCAGTAGTGAATAATTTTCAATTTTATTCAATTTCTCACACAGGCCATGGAGGAAGACGAGGAAGCCGGCAGAGTTCCGTTTTTCGTGTCTACAACATTGGGAACAACTTCAGTCTGCTCATTCGATGCCATTGATGAGATCGGCGTGGTGTGCCGACGCTTCCCAGCAGTTTGGATGCACGTAGACGCAGCATACGCGGGCAGTTCCTTCATTTGCCCAGAACTAAAACCACTGCTCAACGGGATCGAGTACGCAGACTCCTTCAACACAAACCCAAACAAGTGGCTCCTGACTAATTTCGACTGTTCCACAATGTGGGTGCGGAATCAATTTCTGCTATCTTCCGCCCTGGTCGTAGATCCGGTGTATCTCCAACATAAATACGAAGGCACCTCCATTGATTATCGTCACTGGGGAGTGCCACTCAGCAGGAGGTTTCGTTCTCTAAAGCTTTGGTTTGTTCTGAGGAACTTTGGGATAAGCGGGCTGCAACAGTACATAAGACTCCACTGTCGCCTTGCCAAATACTTTGAGACTCTTGTCTTGAAAGACAACAGATTTGAAGTTTGCAATGATGTGAAGGTAATGTTATCATCGTAATAGCCAAAACAGTAATATTTTGTGTAATTACTTTTATTAATTTTAATTGGTGAACGATTTGGTTTCAGATGGGCTTAGTTTGCTTTAGGTTGAAGGGCATTGAAGGTCAAAGCGAGGAGGACGTCAACAAGATGAATATGAAACTGTTGACCAATATCAACGGTTCTGGCAAAATCCACATGGTCCCTGCATCAGTACATGATAGATTCATCATCAGGTTTTGTGTAACAGCACAAAATGCCACTGAAGAAGATATAGGTCGTAAATTCAACCTCATTTTTTGCCCGAATACCTACTTATACAATGTTGCGAATAATTATTATGTTGTTTCTTATTGTTTTGAAAAAATAATGGACTCGGCACAACTGACATAAACAAAATATTATGCCGTTACATGGCTGGGTTGATAGGGAAAAGGCAACTTATATTTTGCCAAAGTTTGCTAGGGACCGTATTCCCATAGACGTCTGACTTTTTCTCACCGGAAAAAAATATAATTGCATGCAGAGTCCATTGTTACTTCATGTTTTCGCATGATAAAATTGAGAAACATCAATCGATACATACCATCATGGTTACTTACTTAACAACCTTTTTTAGATTACGCTTGGGATGTCATTTGTGAATTCGCCACCGAGATGTCCGAATACTTCGATAAGAACGCCGTAAGTTGTGCTATGATTTTTCAACGGTTGCTTATCTTTTACTGACTTATTTGGTCCTTGATCTTAGATTGCCGATACGATTACTTGTTTTATTGTTGAAGGAACTGGTCAGTGTAAGCGACGCCCTTGAGAAGAAGCGCCGCGAGACCTTGGCGTACAAGAGGTCCTTCTTCGTGCGGATGGTTAGCGACCCTAAGATCTACAACCCTGCCATCACCAAGTCTCCTCCTGCCCCCACACGTCCTGTTGAACCCGAAAGACGTCTTTCTCAAACTCCTAACGCGTGCGTAGCATACCTACGAATCAGCATGTTTGTCTGTAACCAAAAAGTTGTAAAAGATACAGAAAGGCTTTTTATCCATTCTGACTATTTTTATCCGGAGAGTGGTACACCAAAATGAGGTCTTGGTAGATTTACAATACGTATTTTCGTGCCAATTTACCAGAAACACATCTCTTATCTTTTTAAACGATTGCTTAGTTTCCTCTCTGTACTTTTTACTGTTCTGTTTTCGATAATGCTTGCTTCCATTTTCTTCTCATTTTGTATTTTATTTTTCTTACTTTCTCTAATTTCCACATTTTTGTTTTGATTATTTGTTTGAAAGGTTTCATGGATCACCACCATACTCAGCATTATTCTACCGCAGAAAACAATTCTTCCTTCAGCTCAAAATTTGTGCAACACTTGACGAGGCGCAACATGTAATGGACAAAACGGAAATAAATAATTCACGATGACATCGGTGATGACAGCTATCTATTGATAGTGTTTTAAAGTAAACAAATATTACAAATATATGTATGATAACAGCATAATCCTTAGAGAGGAAATCTTTTTGAAATACTATAATTTTTTTCTAAAAGTCATAAAGAATTTTAACTAGACAGTTTTGTTTATCACAGATTTGAAAATTTAGTAAATATACCGAAAAAATAGTTTATGAATCAGGAAGTGGCCAAAAGTAAGTGTACACAAAAAATAATAATTTCCTACATTTTACCCTAATTACAATCAACCAAATAATGGAAACATGTTCAGTAAAATAAATTATTTAATTTTCTTTCGTTGTGCCCTCAATCAATTTGATTGAGCTGCTATCATTTTCATTGTTTTTTTCTACTTATTTTTTCTTGTCCTTTTTTACTTATAAACATGTGCTTCGCTACATGTTTTTCAAAATAATAACCATTAAAATAAGTATCTATTTGTATTTTGTATTAATTGAAACACCTGTCTGTTCCTTGATTCAGGCCTGTACCTACTTTTCGTCAATATACCGGGCGGTTGTAATTTTGATTTCATCTTACAGGAACAACTCTTGGATAAGCTGGCCTCTCGCATTCTTCTTTCAAAGCAACGATGGAGAAAATGGCGGCTCAAATAATGATGTCCCAATCAGGTAAAGACTCGTACTCATTTTACTTTCTCTCATATTTCTTACTGTTTCTTCAATATCACCGAATCATTAAATAATACAACCAACCTAATAAAAACAACCATTCTTCTCCAACATATTTTGTAACTTAAAAATTTGAATTATTAAATGCTTTGATACCTGAGGTCTTATCTGCAGTTTTTTTTTTGGTAGCGGTGATGAGTATGAAGTATCGAAGTATGAATCCTCACTTTGTACCCAATAATTATACGCAAAATAAAAAGAACCATTGAGAAGCCTAGCTAGATCATATTTACGCTGCAACATCTGTGGAAAAAAATGTTTCATTAGGTCAGTCGCACTTTACTGAAGTAGGTACGTAACACTATCACTTTCGTATCACTACAAGTCACCTCTCTTTTCAAAATGGGCCAGGCCTTTTGTCAACACTTCTATAGATTTGTAAGAAATTATTTTATTTTACATTGAAGATTCCGTCACCTGGACACGATGGTTCGTCTGAAGCAGCCCAACGCGCACAGCCGCCGCGGCAGCAGCTCCCCATCCCCTGAAAGGGACTGTGGAAACAACCGCTCTCCGCGTGGACTGTCACCAACCACGCCAATCCATCGCAGAACGTCTCCGCCACAGAGCAACTAAGCCAACAGTCTCAGCAACCACATAAATCTTGCTTTCTTCATAAACATATCTTTTACTTTTCCTACCTCTCAGATCTACGCCACAATAGAACATTCTGTGTTCGGGACAACAAGATCTCCAAACTTCAAATGGATTTCAAAGAATCTTGCCACACTCGTCGGAGTTTGAACAAATAAGCTAACAGTCCCTACAACTAAATCTTGCGTTCTTAGTAAATAGAAAAACAATTAAGTCTTTGAAAATTCCTCCCCTTTTAGATCTACACCAAAACACTTTGGACATCAAAATTTCCAAGCCTCAAATTGATTTCAATAATAAACTTCGCATCGCCCATCGTATTCTGACCAACAGTCTCGATAACCAGATCGCGCTTTCTTCGAACACAGAGAATAACAATAAAAAAGTATTTCTCCTTCAACTCTTAGATCTACGCCTCTTAAGAAAAGTTGGTAGCAACAAAGCAAAGATTCTCAAGCCTCAAATGGATTTCAGAAGTAATCTTCCCATTGTTCATCGTAGTCTGGCCGACTGCTATGTGCAAACAAAATTGAACGTGGAACTTTAATAAAAGTGAACAAAAAACACACTTGTTGTCATAGCTATTTGATCATTAGTTATGTCATCACGTTATAGTTTTAATGCTGAGACGTTTGATGTTTGATTTGGCGATTGCTTTGATGTTTAGCTAAAAATAACGAACGCCTATTATAATATCACTCATTGGTCTCTTTGAGACTCAGATAATCGGGACTTTCGCAGTTTTTTCTATTTCTACTCCTTTGATTTCGATATTTAAGAAAATCATTTTCTTTATACTCGTAAATGTATTGTTCTGAAATCAAATCGCATGTTGAAAGAAACTTTTGTGCAACTTGCATCCTATTTATCTCAGCTAAACTTTTAACCTCAACATAAACAAGTGCTTGTACCTTCTAGCGTTTTGATGCGTTTTTCTGCAAAACAAAGTGTTCACGTTAATCCAAAAAAAGATGACCTATTTAGTTTATGTATAAAAATGAGATTAGTAGTAAGTATAACTCGTTTTTTTATAATTTATCTTCCTTAAAGTTTCAGTACCTACATATTTGTGTGTTTGATTTTCAGCGCCTCATTAAAAATACTTGTTGATAGCTACAGTACATTTTAATTAGGAAGAATTGACGTAGAGCTTCTTCAGGCTACTAGAAAATAATATAGCTACTCTTGAAAATTGATTAAGTAGGTATTTGAATTTCATAAAATTGCTGGTTCAAAAATGGAAATTTACAATATTTTTATCTATTAGCTCACTCATCTATTAGCTACATTATTGTTGTTATGAAAAGAAGAAAACCTTTAAATATTTTTGTTAATAATCCATTCTTATGTTGAGCTTTATAAAGTAAGCATTATCTTTATGCAATTATTAAATACGAGTACTTTGATAATTGGATCTTCGAGTAGATGTAATAAATTTGACATACTTAGTCAATGGTGTTCGATTGCCCAATTTTTACTTTCCTACTGGCCGAAGGCCAATAAATAAAGTCTTGTTTACATTTGGTGCCGTGACCAGGATTTTACGTTACCAAATTATGAGTTTTAACAATATTATTATGTAGCTTGGATAAACTCATCGACGTAAATATTAAAAGTCAATATTCATTTTTAAATAAATCATCCATGAATGTAGACAAAGATAGATTCTAAAGCACTTGCAATATGCATTTTTTTTGTTAAAAATTGTTTCTGCAATGACTTTAATATTTTAACACAGTGAAATACCGCCATGACTTATGTACCTCTTAAACTTTACAAAAGTACGCAGATTAATAAATCTAAGAGAATATGATTTCTTATGCTATAATCTATAATCTAAGTTGCAAGGATATATTCATTCAAAGCTCTCAGATGTATGCCCACAAACAAACACGTGTAGTTCGCGCTTACAAATGCTGATTGTGTACTTACAAATAAAATCCAAACCTCAAATGAACATAAGCCCTGCAACTCTTGCCGACATTCCCTGAAACAGGGGTGACATTCACTCATTAAAAATTACTACTTCAATGTTATATTTATTTATTTCTAGCTAAACAAATCAATTATTCCTTTAGTTTTGTTGCTTATTTTAAATTTGTAATTTATGTATTTAAACTCAATTTATAAGTAAGAAAAAATGTTTTAATGTTCTGTCTGCTTTTTTCTGAGTTTCTTATAGATACGAGTAAGTTTATATTCTATTTAAGAAACCTAATTTATAATTTGCAAATTGTTGCTGGATAACAGACTTTGCTTCATTGTGTACTTAAACATATTTTAATTTATTTTTTTAACTGGATTCAATTATTTTAAAAATACTTTGACAATATATCAATCATTTTGTTAAAGATTTTTTTAATTAAATCGTAAAACGATTAGGTAGGTATGTATTAGTTTTTCTGTTTAATTATACAAGTTGTGTTGGTTACCCAAATTACATTCCATCTATTAATTTTTATATTGTTACTGTGTATGTGAAAATTGTACAAACTAAAAAAATGTTATATTTTTCAAAGAAAAATTATGGAAAGACACTATTAATTCTTGTGAAAATATTTATGTCAGCCAATAAAGTAATATATCAATCATTCAAACAACATTTTTTTACTCATTAATTTCATTATTTTCTATTAAAATATTTGCAAACAATGAATTTTCCCTACATGCAGTTGACTGTTAAAGGAAATGATCAAAAGGGTTGGTTCACACTATGAGTTGTGCAGATGATCCTTCCAGAACTGAATAAGTGATTTTGATTGATATAAATTATATATAACATTCATAGAGTTCCTTGTATAGATTCCTTGACTTATAGGTTGGTATGAGGCTGACCACCCATAGGTACTGTAAAAAATGGTTCACTTTGCCAATGTCACCCCTGTTTCAGGGAATGTCGGCAAGAGTTGCAGGGCTTATGTTCATTTGAGGTTTGGATTTTATTTGTAAGTACACAATCAGCATTTGTAAGCGCGAACTACACGTGTTTGTTTGTGGGCATACCTACATCTGAGAGCCTTGAATGAATATATCCTTGCAACTTAGATTATTATTATAGAGCATATTGTTTTGGTATGTTATTAATGTATCCATTTATTAAGCATGTTTTTAGATAAACCTTTCATTTTTTCTTTGTTTTGCTGTTAGGTAAGTACTCAGATATGTACCTACACACATCCATTTATAACATTTGAAAATAGAATCATTTTCTCTGTGATAGTTTTACAAATTATGACTTTCTTTTTTATTTGCACATTCTGGATACATTTTTGTAGATTATTGACATTTTAATTCGAAATTACCAATTACAATTACCTATTTCTTTAAAAATTCACACATCTCAGATAATTTATTAACTTACTAACAAATCTCAAAACTACATAGGATGGACATCGAAGAATTCAGGACTTATGGGAAACAAATGATAGATTATATTTGTGAATTTAGAAAAAATATAGCAGATAGAAAAGTTCACCCTGGAGTGCATCCTGATTACCTCGCTAAACTTCTGCCGGAAGAAGCTCCCGAGGAATCAGAAGAATGGCCAAAAATAATGGAGGACACAGAAAACCATATCATGTCTGGCATCACACAATGGCAACATCCTAAATTCTTTGCATACTTCCCCCATGGTGCGTCCTTTCCATCGTTACTTGGCGACATGTTTTCTGACGCCATCGGAGTAGTACCATTCTCATGGGTAACAATATAAAATTTCTTTAAAATTATTTTTCTTTTCCTGTAGGAAGTTTCTCTATTTTGTGGGTACATTCTTAATTTTTCAGACAGCCAGTCCAGCATGTAGTGAATTAGAAGTCATCATAATGGATTGGATTTGTAAGGCTCTCGGTTTACCTGAGCATTTTCTAAGTACCAGCAAAGGAGGAGGATGTATTCAAACTTCGGCCAGTGAAGGTGTTTTCAATTGTGTAGTAGCAGCACGGACACGGGGAATAAAAAAACTAAGCATTTACGATGAATCCATTCACCCGAGTGTGTTCCTTCCTAAACTAGTTGCTTATTGTTCAGAAGAATCACATTCGTGCATAGAAAAAGCTGTGAAGTTGGCGATGATAAAGATTCATATTTTAACAACAAATGATGAATACAAGCTTACAGGTGAAATAGTAAAGCAAGCTATAGAAGAAGATATGGCAGAGGGACTAACTCCAGTTTTCCTCGCTACTACATTTGGAACAACCTCATCAACTGCGATGGATAAATTTGATGAAATTGGCCCCATATGTGAGAAGTATGGGATTTGGCTGCATATTGACGGAGCATACGCTGGTACATCCCTCATTTGCCCAGAAATAAGAAAGTATGCAAAAGGATTTGAATACGCAGATTCATTTGATACAAACGCCTGCAAATGGTTTCTGATTCATGCAGATTGTGCATTACTTTGGATCAGAGACAGAGAGGAATACTGTTCAAACTTCATTATAAATCCTTTGTATCTTGAAATGGGTGAGGTGGGTCTGAAATTTGATTATAGGCATTGGGGGATTCCACTGACAAGACGTTTCAGATCCATAAAGTTATGGTTTACTATTCGTTCTTATGGTTTATCTCGAATGAGAGAATATCAGAGAAATCATATGCGCTTAGCAAAGTACTTTGAAGAACAAATAACGCAGGATGAAAGATTTGAGGTTTGCAATGATGTAGTATTTGGACTTGTAGCGTTTAGATTAGTAAATTCAACCAACAAGACGAATCAAGACCTTCTAAGAAAACTAAATGAATCGGGAGAAGTACACATGGTACCTACTATGCTCAAGGAAAAATATGTGATACGGTTTGTAGTTACAAATGAAAATGCTGTAAAAGAAGATATTGGTGAGAAAATTAGTATTTCAAACATCTGAAAATACTGGAATGGGATTGAAATGTACAAAATTTTAACAAATGACTTATTTTTACAGATTCAGCTCTTCGCGCTATAAAAGATCAGGTATCTACTCTCCTAGAAGATCCAGACAAAGGAAAATGTCCTTGTCGCTCACGTCTTAACTATTCCTTTGTCAAAGTGTTGCCTAAATCAGAATATGATCCTGGACGACGTACAACTGTGTATGACTTGGTTTCACCAATTTTATTTGTTGAAGGAGAAGATGACAAAGTAGTGTGATATATGCTGAATGTTCAATACTTTAAAAAGCTTTTTTGAGGATATCTTTTCATGGAAATCTGCTGAAATAAGAATTTTACGATAATTATAGTGAACATTTTTGAAAAATACAAAATTTACTTTTACAATATCTTTTATTTTTTTCTTAAAATAAAACACATGAAGTAGATTGATCAAATAAGTGGATGAACAATTATCATATATAAACCAGTTGCTCTTGACATACCTAAAGTTTAAGCAAAAGGAAAAATTAAAGTTTGCTGAAGATCTAATGCAATTATTTTTTTATCAAGTTGCAACAAAACTAGATGGTCTCGTATCATGAGAAAGAATCAGCATTACAAATAGTTTCAATGAAGATTGTAGATTTTTTTTAAATTCAAGTAATCTAAAACAAATTATCTTTCATAGCACTTTAATCAAATATACAAAGTAACCAAAATATACAAAAATAAAACTATTTTTTTTATCCTTTCTGAGTATTAGGTTGTTATGGAATGTTTGAGAACTTGGTTGTCCCATGCGCATGAGTACAGATCTGATGTCTTCTCTACATCCCAACATAGTCCTCGAACAAACTCACAGTGCTGTGAATCTTCAAACACACTTTGCAATGTAGTATTGTCCACAAACTTATACACATTCAACTTATTGGAATCACTGCAAACAGCCAGGAGTTTTGAACTGAAAATCAAAAGAGGCAATATTTACATTTCAAAAAAAAATCATTGTAAAAATAGTAGAAATCATGAGGTAATATTCTTACCTCTTGTTATACTTCATTTTGTGCACTGGGAATTGTGATTTTAAGAGAAACAGGGAGTCGTCAAAGCCCTGACTGTCAAATATCCTGATGTCACCATTTTCATAGCCGACTACAAAAATAGTTCCAGACAACCACGTGACACAACGCGCAGCACATGTTGATGGCACTCTGAACACTAGAAATTTAAAAACAAATGTGTACATTTTCTATAAATTTTATGAAATATGTATACACATTAAATTAAATGTAATATTTAGAGTTAACAACACGCACAAATTACATAGACAAAAAATATGTGCATCACACAGACACATTTCTAGGGAAAAAGCAAACTTATATTTTTTTTATTTTTAAGGGTTTGGTGGTTTAATATTATATTTTTTTTATTGGTTTCTAAGGGCCTTAGTCACATGGATGTGTGACATTTGCCTGCTGAGAAAAAAAAAATGTACGGAGTCCTTGGCAATTTCACAAAGTATTTGGATTATAATCTGGTAGACAGCAAAATTAAATTTTAGATTTATTAGTGGAAAACCAGTTCATATTAGTGAATTTAAAACTATTTTAGTGTTTCTGCACTTGCAAATAGTTTAAAATATATTGAAACTTCATGTTGAAATATCCTATTATTGTTATTAAATACCCTACATAGTATAACATCAGATAGATCTTACCTTTGGCTTTTTTGTCGGTCTCCCTGATATCCCATAAAGCAGTGCTACTATCCAAGCCGCTGGAGAGGAAGATATCTTGGGAAATCCAACTGCAGGCTACGTCACTAACCATTTGTGAATGGGCCGGACGGTAGGTTTTCAGTGACATCAAATTTGACAAATCCCAAACCTGCGAAAATAATACATGAGTAAATTATATTGCATTGGAAATTAAGTGCTTTTGAATCATATACCTATGTAGAATAAAACACTGCAATCTAGGATTTTTTCTAAAAAGGATAAATACATGAAAACACAGAGAATATGTATTTTTAATACTATAAATTCTTTATCTCATTTTGGAAAAAATCATACAATAAATGTATAGAGAAATTTCAGGCAGATTTATTTGGTATGTGCTGTTTTTTGTGAATCACACCTCAAGAACCTCTATATGGTTGTTTGTATCTTATTGGCGCCAATTTTGCAAACAAGACACAATTGCTGTAAGGCTGGATGAACATTTGTGACCAGTCTTTTATACAAGTAGATAAACAAAGAGCATTATCCACAAAATATTATGTTTTTGAGCACCGGTAGGAATCAAACACGCTACCTTCCAATTATGAGTCCGTAGTGTTAACAAACACTAGACTATATCCAGTCAGATTGCCGCTTTTGTTTCTATGCCACTCATTTATAAAAGGTGGCTTATTGTGGTTATATGGGGTGGCAAGTCCTACAAAACGGTGCAGTAAAGAGTGACTTATTATTATTATTATTATTATTATTAATCAATAGTCCTTACTTTGATGCAGTTGTCAGCACTTCCGGTGACAGCCAGCTCTTTGTTAGGAAACAAATCAAGCCCTAAAACAGACTCGTCGTGTTCATAGGCCATGCATGACATCGCCCAGCTAGGCTGATCTTTCCCTGCAACATTACTCCAGCTGGATTCGTTTGCCCAAACTGAGATGGCACCTCTGTCTTCAGCGATTAATACCTATTGGAATCATGAATAGTAAGTTGTAAAAAAGAAAAAGAAACAAAAACAAACAAGCGCATTTAAATGTGGGGAAAAACGTGGACTTGAAAACCTTGTCCAGGCTAGAGGCAGGACGGAGTCATAATTTAAATACAAACTTCTGAAGGTAGTTATACACAACACTAAAGCACTACGTACTGCATTTAGCATAGCCATCAATTTCATATGTTTTAACTAGAATGCTGTTAACTAGAAAAAAACCTTATTAGCAGAAATATTATTTGAGGGTGACTTCGCATAGTGAAGAGATTTTCTTATTATGCTGAGTCCATTAATAAGTATGGATATTTACAGCTGTTCCACACATTAAAAATGTCACGTAAATGCTAAACTATCACATAAACTGAAAAAATGCAAGAAAACTAAAACACCCGCAAGATGCTATGATATATGGAAGATACACAGCGAAATATGTATGGAAGATACTCAACCATCATGTAAGCACGTTTGTTAGCATGTGATGGTTGAGTACATACGCAATGTTTTATACTCAGGTTACCGTATGAGGAGTATCACCAAATTTACCTTGGATGGATCTGAAAGAAAGCATCCATTGGACGCTCCGCTCTCAGTTTTGAAAAGTGGAATGGAGCTCCTGTTTTCTGAGACGAGCTGTTCAGCACTTTGTGTCACTTGAAACATTCCATCCCAATATCGACCCGTTAAATCTGCAGCGCCAAGAAGGGTCGATCCATCTGTAATACAGACAATAAACCAAAATTATTTTTAATGTAAATTTCGCGCCTTCTTTCCTCGTGGTGCAACCATTGATTCCCAGATGAAAAAATGATACTCAAATATTCCATTTCATCAAGTGATACGATTGTTTGATCATGAATGTCAAGAATTTTTTTGCTTCAGTATATTTTTTTGTTAAAAAAATAAACCAACCAGATCAAACATAACCTATAAATCCCACTAAGTTTCAATAATTTCTACCTGAATAAATGTCTATGAATTCCAAGTTTCTGTATATTTTTGAAGGCTCCTCATACGCCTTATACACATCAGCGTTTAAGTAAGGCCTTTCAATTTTATCGTCGCAAGACATTTTCTTAAATTTTTATTCAAATGTCAAACTCAACGCACCGCAAGATTTAATAATTTTTTCTTCTTCTTTTTGTAAATGTGAGTAAAAACCAGAGATTAAACTTTATAACGCTCATTCTGCTTTTCTGATGTTCGATAAGAACGGTAGGTACAATAAAAAAAATTGACGCATGAAAATCCCATCTGTGTCCCATCCCTACAAAAGAAGAAAACTTGTGTGTGTAGAAAACTAACCTACTCACGAAAAAGTGACTTAATAATCATAAATTCAATTAATTTACCCAATAAATTTTAACTTTCGCTATTGAAAAACCATCGCACATTATGTTGAAAACTGACACGTCCACCAGTTTAGCTAATAACGAAAAGACTTCTACCCTTGTAAGAAGTGTCACTTCATCTGACACTTCTTCCTCTGGGTTACAAAATAATGAAATTATGATTCAAAACAATGATTGTTTGGTTGATAATTCACAACCAAATGATAATTCTTTAGTTCCATCGCTAAAATCAGAGGTATTACTTAAGAATCATGATATTTAACCTCAGATTTACAATGTGTCGAATCTTGAACTTCTCTAGATGGATTTTTTACAGTTTTGTTTTGTTATGCAATATTACATGACACGTATTTACAGGTTCTGAAATCACCGACAATAAATGTCATGTCTAAAAGTGAGAGGAGCATATCGAGTGGTGTAACGCTGATCCAAATAATAAAAGAAGAGCTACCCTGTAACGAAGCCACCGAGGATGAAAGGTAAAGAATAACCAAGAGAAACAGACATAATAAAGCTCATCTTAATGTACCTATGGAATATGGAAATATAATAGACTCAGCAGTTCCTTGTCTTATAGGTTGGTATGCGGCTGACCACCCATGCTGTAAAAAATGGTTCACTTTGCCAATGTCATCCCTGTTGAGAGCTTGTATGAAGAAGGTGACTGGAGAAAATTAAAGAAGTATGTAAGGACAGAAAGAAATGGTGGTTGATCTGTAATGTTGGCGGCTAGGGTTTTTAAATAAGAATTCTGTTTTAGTTTTTATGTCCATAAGTACATATTATTATTTATTGATTTAAAAAATGTAATTTGTTGTGTATGTTCCTTGACTTATAGGTTCGTATGTGGCTGACCAACCATGCTGTAGAAGATGATTTACTTTGCCAATGTCACCCCTGTTTCAGGGAAGGATGGCAAGAGTTGCAGGGTGTATGTCCATTTGAGATTTGGGTTTTTATGTTGTAAGTTCACATGCGGCATGTGCAATGTGAATCCCCAATGTAACATATTTTTGCAACTTAGATTAGATTAGAGCATAAATTTGAATTTAGAACTTTTTTCTCAGCGGCCTAACGTCTTAAATGTATGGGATTAACAACCTTAACAACCAATAACAAAATATTTGTTTACCTTTTCCCTAGCAAACTAGCAGAATGACATAATTTTTTTCCTCCTATTTGAAATGTGTCCTTTGAAGGGAATCCTTTGTAAAATAATTGTTTGTAAGCTTTATTTTTTCAATTTCAGCTTGGCGGTGGAAGCTCTCTGGCAGTTGGGAGGCGGGAAGGTTAATGAGATGGAAAAGAGGGAAATTACGGAGCACATAGACCTCCCTGTGGAGACTTGCTATTCCCCTGCTGCCTGTACAGCAACACAGGCAATACACTGTGGCAGCTGCAGCTACTCTTGCTCTGCCATCGATGCTTTACACTTGCACCGTTCTATCTGTGGTCAGCATGGTTTCTTAAGACAATATGTTATTCACAGTGCCTTGGGGATTTGTATGTGAATAAGAGGTGCTTATGTAGAAATTCTTAGATTGATCCAAATACTTGCACACTCTGCAGTGTCAATAAAAAAGACTGCCGTAGCTTCAGGCTGATTCTGACATAAAAGTGTGTCAAGGTAGGAATAAGTAGAGGAGACTGCATAAATTCTGGCCACCCGTTGTGAAACGGAAAAAAGCGGTAGAATTAGAGACTAAACTTCAAGAAAGGCAAATAGTTGTTGACATACTAAATTAATTACTGTAAAAAATATCCTGGAGAGAGCTTGAAATATAAAGCATTAATAACCTTGTTATAGGTTCCTTGACTTATAGGTTGGTATGCGGCTGACCACCCATGCTGTAAAAATGGTTCACTTTGCCAATGTCACCCCTGTTACAGGGAAGGACGGCAAGAGTTCTGTAACTGTAACTCTGTCAACATTCCGCTAGGGGTGGCCAGAGCCTCTGCAGAGTTGCCTCCATTTTTTCCTATCCTTACATACCTCTTTCAATTCATTCATATCCATCACCTTTTTCATGCATTTTCTTCTTTTACGCTCACTTTGTATATCCCATTCTTTCACAATCTCCTCAATCTGATCACTCCATACTTTTCTCGGTCGTCCCTTCCCTCTTTTTCCTTTCACACTTTCTTTGTATACATACTTTGTCAGTCTATCATCATTCATTCTTTCCACATGCCCAAACCATCTCATCACATTCTTTTGTACCTTAACTTTCACATCCTCTTTCAAATTACATTCTTTTTTTACCCATTCATTCCTAACTCTATCCCTCAGAGTTTTTCCTGTCATGCTTCTCAAATGCTTCATTTCCACCGTACATACTTTACTCATTTTGCTATCGTTCACTGTCCATGATTCACTTCCATACATCAAAGTCGTTAACAATATGCCATTGTGTACCGCCATTCTCAGATCCATCGTCAATCGCTTGTTCTTTGCTATTCTTCCTATTGCAGGGTGTATGTCCATTTGAGATTTGGTTTTTATGTTGTGGGTTCACATGAGGCATGTGCAAGCGTGAACTTGTACGTGTCTGGTTCTGGGAATGCATGTAATGTGAATCTCCAATGTAACATATCTTTGCAACTTAGATTAGATTAGAACATACTTAATTATGTATTTCTGTAAAATGGCTTATATTGGTAGGAACTGGAAAAAAATTATAAAGTTGTCCACCAATGCTGTGCACGTTCCTGATACAACAAGACACATTGTAACCTGTGTCTTACTATGTTTCGTCTTGTATGATAATATTTTTTTGACAAAACTGTTATAGAGTGAACATGTAATCAATATTTGTAGAAACAGCTTTTTTTTCTTGGTATTTATCATATTAAAGAAAATATACACTTTACCCATGCTTTAAGAATGTAATAAATTAGGTCATTACTGGTCAAAATTGTTTCAAGTTTACTTTATCAAGCTAAACTCTACTTAAGCACCTGCAGTATAATTTCAATCATCCTAATTTTGCAAGTCAAAAATAATGATATATTTGTTTCTGGTTTTAGAGAGTCGAGTAAAACAAATCTACACTTGCTCAGTCTGCAATCAAGCCTTTGACAAAAAACAAAACTTTGACAATCACATGGTTGGCCATAAGGCAAGCCGGCCATACTCTTGTCGATTGTGCAGCAGCCTGTTTGCTCTCAAGTCGGAACTCCAGAATCACACGTGTCCTAGAGGATTAAGAAATCTCTGCCATTTGTGTGGAATAGATTTTGCTAAAGCCTCCAGCCTCACCAACCATATGAAAGTCCATTGCTATGTGCCAGGAAGAGCTCTGATAGAGGCTGCCATAGCCAAAAATGATAACACGTTACCTATACAGAATTCCGCTGACACAACTTGGTCTAACCCTCAAATATCTGCACCTTTGACTCCGCCGCTTAGTTCGGATTTACAAGGCTGGAATATAAATCTAAATGTACACAATTCACTTACGACTGAAGATCTACCAGAATCAATTGATATGGCAGAAGAAGCGACAGCTAGTGCTGCCTATCAACACATTGACACACATCCCTCGTTTAATCCGGATTTGGTTGACATCCATCAAGATCCAGCTATCTCTACTTCGGATTATCAGCAGTCAATTAATGAAGAACCATCTATGAATATTATTAATTCTAGTTCAGTTCAGGTGGAATCTCTGCCTTATACTAACGCACACGTGCAGGTGTCTGATGCGTTGAATTTTCTTCCAAAAGTACAGGTAAGTACACCTATATTATTTGCAAATTTCCCAACAGTTAAGTGTTAATTAATTTAATTAAACAGCTCGCTTGTGAAACTAGTCATGGTTGTAAATTAAATTGGACTCACAGTAACCAAGTACTAAGTGGTTGAGATAAAACAAACTCTGTTTGTGGATTACTTTTGAGTACAATTTGATTACGACAACCGATTTTGACAACATACCGTTTTGTTTACTTAAAAGTAATCCAAAAACATGGTTTGTTTTAATTTTCATTTATTAAGATGAAGAATTTCAAGGTTGATGCTTAAATAATCCTTTTTTTTTATCAATCAATATTGATAGATTCAGATGTCAATATAATATCGCACGTTTAATAATAAAGAGAAATAACTCGAGAATTGGGAAAATCGAGATTTTGTAATAGAATGCAAGAACAATGCGAGAAGAATAGGTAGAATGCGACAGCCGTTCAATTTGGACGAATATGACCGAGATAAAACATCGGCCGCCTTTTTCATCCCATACAAGTTGTACTGGATGTCTGAACTTCAAACGTGATTTCCCAACATTCATGTTTTTTGAGTTAGTGCTCTTTATTATTAAACGTGCGATATGTTGTAATATTTACTTATTTCAATGTTATTTTAGGGGGACACAAAGGAAAAGCTAAAACCACATTCATGTAGATTTTGTGGAGTAGCTTTCACTCGGGCTAAAGCCCTGATCTCTCATGAAAGGCTGCACGAAGACAGCTGGAGTGACTGTGTGGAATGCAGGAAATGCGGAGAAACATTTGCAAATCGGCTTCTGCACAAGAATCATACCTGCCAGGCTATCACACGACCCAAAGACAATAATAAACCAATGGTATGTGTCTCTTTTAATTTCTCTTTTTTTTTGCAACTTCAACTTTAATACAAAAGAAGATGATACAACGAAAGGTTAACCACCAAGTGATACCAATAAAAGACAACTAAAGAAATACAAAATTAATTACAAAGAATAGATATGTATGAGGGTAAAGTGAGTTAGGGTGAGTGAGGCTATTTAATGGTTTATTGGAGTATGATTGAGCTATAATCTAAGTTGCAAGGATATATTCATTTAAAGCTCTCAGATGTATGCCCACAAACCAACATGTGTAGTTCGCGCTTACAAATGCTGAATGTGTACTTACAAATAAAATCCAAACCTCAAATGAACATAAGCCCCACAACTTTTGCCGACCTTCCCTGAAACAGGGGTGACATTGGCAAAGTGAACCATTTTTTACAGTTTGGGTGGTCAGCCTCATACCAAACTATAAGTCAAGGAATTGCAGTTCCAGAAATAACCAAATCACTTTGTGGGTTAATTGGCATAAATCTACCTAGTGCATGTATTTTAGTAATGTGTTTTTAATTTATGTTTTCTGTAGTATTCTAAACAATCCAGCAAGACCTCTCCAAACTTAACTGATCGACGTTATGTGGAAGAAGATGTGGAACTACAGGAATACTTATCTGGAAGTAAGAAATTCTTATTTGTTTCAATTTCCTTCATTTTAATTTATCATTTGTCAAAGAAACAGCCCAGTACAATAATTTTATAAAGAAAAAAATGTGATAAATATTAGGGACTGTCCTAATTACATGTTTATTGAAGATTATTACTTAAAACTGTACAGACAATTAATTATGCTGCTTGCAAGAAATGAAATTAAGGACCATGATATAACTTATCATGAATTTACTTTTTTGAAATCTTGATTATTTTCAGTGACTGAAGAGCATGCTGTAAAGCCCGTAACAAATTTGAAACAGAATAAATACTCATGCGCAGAATGCAATAAAGGTTTCACAACTAAGCAGAAGATGTATAGACACATGTGGATTCACAGGAAAAAGACGTTTTCCTGCGAAGTGTGCGGGGAATCGTTTTCTTTACAAAAGCAACTCGATGAGCATAGGTAAGCAAAAACATTTAATTTTGCATATTTTAAACCACACACAGATTTTCTTTAATAATAGTGCTCGGTGATGCTGAAACCCAAATTGGTTTTGGGTTCCCACATCCTCTTCGGATGACAAACAATTGTGAGAGAACTTACATTATTGTCAACATTTTACTGGCACCTTCGCGTGGCGCCTTTTCTACATGACATTAAAGCATGAACTCAAGTTCATGACACCAATGAAATGTTGAGAATAATCTAAATTCTCAAGCAACAGTTTGTCAAATATCCAAGTTAATAGGGAAGTTGCAGTGGTAGGGAAAACGGTTGAAAATAATATGGTTGTGTAGAGTACATTTCAAGGATCACAACCATATATTTTTTAAGTAGTAAAAATAAAGATATCATTGATAATTTTGAAAAATAAAATGCGGAGAATTTACAACCCGCCAAAAAAGCAATGTAAACGGTTAGGGACGTGTGTCGTCATTTTGACGACAAACGTCGCTGTCAAACCGACTACCTGGGCCATTTGACACCTAAACTCCCAAGATCTGACGTCATATCCGCCCGAATAAAGCAATGACCTGTTTTAGCGGAAATGAGAAATACGCGAATTTTAAAGAGCTATAATTTTAACAACATCCGATAATCAATTTGGATTTAAAAGTGGCTCTGGTACTGAAATGGCGATATTTGTACTGAAAAATATAGTCAGGAGGTATAATGATAAGAAAACGCCCATATATGCATGTTTCATGGACTTGAAAAAAGCATACGACACGGTGAGTCACAACATAATGCAAAATGTATTACAGGAGGTCAAAAACCTGCCGAAGGAGGTTGGTGAAATGTGTCAAACATTGAACAACCATCTTTTATACAGAGTAAAATGGGGATCAGCTATATCGGACAAATTTAAAGCCAAAAGAGGCCTCAAGCAAGGTGGAATATCCTCACCATGCTTATTTAATTTGTATATCGACCCGTTGCATGAAAGGCTGATAAATACTAAGGTGGGCTGCTTCATGGATGGAAAGCTCATCAACTCTATATCATATGCAGACGACATGGTGCTGATGGCACCCTCCTTGGCAGGGCTGCGTAAGCTCGTGGCGGTCTGTGAAGAGTTCGCCAATGAAAGACGGCTAATATATAATGAAAATGCGAAGTATTAGTGTTCAAACCAAAGGGGTGGAACCTTTATGTACCCTCAGTCAGTGTCAATGGCAGAGAGATGAAACGAGTGCGGGAGTTTACATATTTAGGCCACGTGCTTAATGAAACATTGACTGATGACTATGACATCAAACGACAACTACGCTCGCACTGCAGGAAAGCTAATATGTTAGCCCGGCGGTTCGCACAATGCTCGGATATCGTTAAAAACAGGCTCTTCCTCGTTCTATGTACGCAACAATACACCAGCGAGTTGTGGTGTGACTATAAAGCACAAAGTATGAACGAGATGAGAGTCTGCTACAACATGGGCTACAGAGCATTGTTACGACTGCGGAAGAGCTGTAGTGCGAGTGGGATGTTTGTGGCGGCTCAACTACCCTCCTGGAATGGGTTGCTGCGAACCCGAATGGCTGGGTTCAGAGACAGAATTGAATCCAGCGAAAACTCTCTGATCGTAGCAATCAGAGGCCTGAAATGGGAGTTGGGCATATGGCGTCATTGGGCAAGGAACTTGAAGCTTACGTAGCCTTTTTTCCCTGTTTAATATGTTCCTGATATTCTAATGTACAATGACCATGTATTTCTCTTTTCTTTCACTGTTTAACTATATATTTTGTTTGCTCTTTTTTCTCAAATATTTCATCACATATTTTCCTGTTTGTACATTTTTGTAATTTTATATGTACTTTTTTCCATTGATGTATTATTTTTTATGGCTGGTCATGTATTGCACCCTCCACATGACTAAGCTGGAATAAACGCATATTATTATTATTATTATTATTATTATAATTTAAAAACTAAAGCACATAAAAATTTTTTAAAAACGCAAATGCATTTTAAAAAATATAGCCTACCATTTTATGAAAAAAAATAAAAAAGTGCAAATACCCTATTGTAATTTGTAAATATCCCATATGCTGCACCTCTAAATCCTACTGTTCCCTAGGATTGCAGCCGTCTTTCTATTTGCCATCTGGAGAAGCTGTGTAGTGTCTCTCATCTCATTCTCTCATCGCAACCTGGTCCTTCCTAACCATCTCCGTTTACTTGGCATCCATTCAAAAGCTTTGCTATTATTTAAATAAATTTAGATGTGTATTGTTATGTATTGTAGATTATCCCAGCACCCTGGCAACACCCCGCATGGCTGCACCTCGTGTGGCAAGTGTTTTGCGTCCCGCCAGGGTCTGTGGGAACACTCAAGGACGCACAGAGAGGGGGCAGCCCCGCACACCTGCCATGTGTGCTCTAAGGAGTTTACCAGCCGACAGGGATTTCTTATTCATTCTCGCACACATACTGGCGAAAGACCTTATGGCTGCAGGTGAACAAATTTTCTTTAAATGTCTTTTAACAGTCTATAAATATTTTGTATCTAATGTTTTTTTGTTTATGTCACCGTAGATGCACTGTTCATCAACATTTGTGTGCAATATTTCATACATTAGAATATTAAAATCGACAGAGACTTTTACTCTCTGAGTATGTTGATTCACGGATTATACCATCAAGTTAGCTGTGTTCGAAAAGTCTAAGAAGTATTTTGTTAAAGAAAAACAAAAAAATAGCCCTTGTGTTTATCACTTTTTAGAGCACAATAGCGCCTTGCCTCTACTATCACGTATGTACATTCAGTATAAGCCATGTAGGTCTATATTGAAATATATCATTGTGCATTTCCAATAAAACATATGTGAATTAGAATCCTTTGGTCATATACATTTCATTTGATGTAGTTACAGCAACAATATATTCTTTTTAATGTCCAAAACTGATTTTGAGTTATCAAATTTTGAAAAATTCATTGTTCACAGACCATTGAAACAGATTTAATATCAATATTATTGTGTTAATATCGTTAATATAGGATTGCAATAAGCATTTACAAATTTAAAATATTACTAATAAACTAATTTGAAACTTAACGTTTTAGATATTGCTGGAAGGCATTCCGAGATGGTGGCACATTGAGAAAGCATGAGCGAATCCACACAGGAGAGCGTCCCCACATATGCCCGTTGTGCCTGCGCTCCTTCAATCAGAAGGTCGTGCTGCGCGAGCATGTACGCTGGGTGCATGCGGCCACCGAAGCCTCCGACAGCAATCTGCCCTGTCCCCTCTGCCCACAAGTCCTGTCTGATCGTGACGACTTGTGCTCTCACATTGTCAAACACAGCGACATGTACAGCAACACTTCAAGAGGAAAACAAAAGACAGTCATGCTGGCAAACACGACCACACACAAACCAGATAAAACTATACCAAAGAAAACCATCAAATCTGAAAGAGGACCGAGTGCTTATGTTATTTCTGAACCGTGTTATCCGTCATTGCAAGACGCTGATGATTTGGATGATGCAGAAGACGTGGATGGTGGAGTAGCATGTGACATGTGTGGAGATCACTTTGTGTCTAGAGAATTGTTACTGGCTCATGTAGGAGTCCATATTTAATTTTTGTAATAGAAAATTTGGATGTAAACTATAATCATGTGCAGTGCCCCTAGTATTTAAGTCACCATGGTTGCGTAAATCGAAAAAATTAATGAAAACTAAATCACTCTCTAGGTGTGCCGTCGTATAGTTCTTTCATTTGTGATTTACGCAATCGGGGTGAGATTTATACAATGTTTTATACTTGGGGTACTGTTTTTCTTTTGAAGATATCTCAACATTTATGATTCATATTTAATGCACTCCCACAAGCAAACAAGTGAAGATATGTATTTTAGGATGTTAACATGTGTACTAGCAAAAAAAGACCCAAACTCAAATGAACATAAACGCTGCAATTCTTGCTGTCTTTTCCTGAAACAGGAGTGACATTGATAAAATAACAGTGGGTGGCCTTATACCAACTTGTATCTCAAGAAACCCACCTTGAATAAAATGTTTATGAACACACTTATTCCAGCAGAGGTTTTTTTTATATCAATAAATAAATTTGTTAGCCTTGAAAATATATTTTTATTTGATAAGGAGTACACACATAATAATAATAATAATAATTGGACAATTTGTATACAGCGCCGTTTAGTGGCACTAGCCACCCCAAGGGCGCTTTTATGTGTTGAAGCTTCTGTTAAACAAATGTGTCTTAAGCAACTTCCTGAAACTGCCAACACTGGTCTCTGTTCTCAACTCCAGAGGTAGACTATTCCAGCAGGATGGACCAGCCGAACTAAAAGCCCTGTCTCCGAAACCAGTTCTGTTCCGTCGAAGAGGCAGTTGAAGCCTGTTTACGGCGTCACTCTGTGCAGAACGAAGAGTGCATCGTTTTCCACCTATCTGGTCGACTCTGCACAATTCACACAAGTACGATGGGGCAACTCCTCTGAGGGCATTAAAAACAGAAACACATATTTTGTACTCAATCCTCTCTGGGACTCGCAGCCAATGAAGGCGCCGCAACAGAGGAGAGACATGGTCAGTTTTTCGTCCTCCTAAAAGTAATTTGGCTGCAGCATTAAAGACGGACTGCAGTCTAGACTGCTGAAACCTTGGAAGACCCCAGAACAGACCATTGCAATAATCCAGTCTCGACACAACAAAGGACGCAATGAGAATCTTAGCAGCTTCGGATGTCAAACAGTTTCTGACCCATCTCAACTGCCTCAGGTGAAAAAAACAGGAGCTCACAGTCGAGCTTATTTGCATACTCATGGAGAGAGTGTTGTCAAGATGGACCCCAAGAAACTTAATTGAGCTAGATGGATACACATCCAGGCCCATTACTTTAATTGGTGAAGAGCCAAGCAAGTGTTTCCTACCAGGAGACGACATCCAGATGAATTCTGTCTTGTCTGGATTCATTCTAAGGCGACACCTTGCCATCCACTCAGCCACCACTTCAATGCACCGGACCATCTCAAGACTACAGGCATCTGTCATAGATGGCTGACAGAAACGACAAAGTAGAATATCATCAGCATAAGAATAGTAGCTGGTGCCGTTCATCAGTACAGTGCTCTCAAGATCATTTGTGTACAGGGTAAAAAGTAAAGGCCCGAGTACAGATCCCTGAGGCACACCACAGTCCATGGGCATACCTGATGACTCACCATCAACATCCACAGTCTGACATCTGCCTTTCAGATATGAAGATAGCAATTTAGATACTCCTCCTCGGACTCCGTACAACCTATCAAGCTTAGTGATGAGTATACTGTGATCAACAGTGTCGAAGGCAGCGCTCATGTCAAGTACTGCCACCATGGCAAGAGCACCGTCCCCAACCGCAGCTATCACATCATTCACAATGCGAAGTAAGGCAGTCTCAGTGGAATGAGCTTTTCTATATGCTGACTGAAACTTAGACAGATATCCGCCTCGCTCCATGTGCTGAGTGAGTTGCCAAACAACGGCCTTCTCAATAATTTTCGATATAAAAGGAACGGACGACACAGGTCTATAATTTTCCACAGAATCAGCTGGAAGGCTTGATTTTTTGAGAATTGGTGTAACAATTGATTTTTTAAGTTCCGTGGGAAAAATACACTCTGTAGTGAGAGACTTGTTGACCAATGCTGACAGAATAGGTGCCACCTCACTCAAGCATCTTTTGACCAGCCATGTTGGAATTGGATCTAGTTTACATTGCTTGTTTGGACATGTGAGTACAAGCTTAACAACATCATTCAACAAGACAGGCTTAAATGAAAAAATAACATTGCAACAATTGTTTGACTCTGGGGGATTAAAAGTGGTCGCTGCACTGGATTCTCTTATTCTTCGTAACTTCTCTGAAAAGTGACGAGAGAATTCACTTGCAGGAAGCTCCGGATGCTGAGTAGAACTTTTTCCCAGGACAAAGCTCATCGACTTCCACAGCGCCCTGGGGTTCTTGGCTTCGGTCTCCATTTTTCTGGTCCAGTAGGACGACCTTTTCCTCCTTATCAAAGTCCAATAGATGGTCTGGGCATTCATCCAGGTTGCACGTGCAGTTTCTGTGCGACACCGTCGATACCTCCTCTCAAGGCGTCTCATCTCTGCTTTGCCACATCTGCATTCCTACATACATCAGAGATTAAATTCCTTGAATAGACCTGGAAGACTTATATACTGCAATAGATATAACACTGATTATTAAGGTATGATTATTTTACATTAACATTTCAGAATCTGATCACATTTGTTTTATTTTTGGCATCAGAGATATGTGCAATTATTGAATGAACGCTGATTTTGTGATAAGTAAAATATACCCACTCTTTTCCTCAAAATATTATATTTATGACTACAATTATTTTTATAATACACAATAAAAAATATATAATTTAAATTAAAATGCATGATAATTGCTTCTCCATTTAAAATTTTCTTTTTGATTTTTTTACACTAGGTTCCTAAAATTATGTAATTTATCAAGTTTATAATCTTAATGAATTTGGCACAACATTCTAGACGGGCAAACGTCTCAGCTCTATGTGACTAAGGTCCTTTGCAAGCAATAACAAAATATTACTTTGCCTTTTCTCTAGCAGACCGTCCATGTGACGTCACTATTGTTTTGTCGATTGAATTTTGCCAAGTCCATTCTTACATTGACTTTTTTGTATTTTCAGTTTTTCCAGTAATTGTTTTTATATTTGGAAATTACAAATAAATGAAATTGCGAAGTCTCCTTTGACTATTTTCTTTAACATTGAAAATTTTGGAAGCATATTGCAAACCAGCTGGCCTATTCAAAATTAACGGTTTAAAATTGTTCTTTTTCTTATATTATATTTTTTTTAACCCATGTTTTCAATATAAAAATATTGACACTTAAAACCTCTATTGAAAATGGAAGACATTTCTTAGAAGCTATAGTTTTGGCAAACTGCTATTACTGGATTATTTATATTTAGATCTGATTGGAAGACATTTTAATTGCTATTACAGTTCACAAAAATATTTGAGGGCCTTAGAATCAAAAAGGCAAGTGTCCTATAAATAGTCTATAAGACACTAGTCTATAAGACACTAGTCTATAAGACACTAGTCTATAAGACACTAGTCTATAAGACACAGTGTCCCATAGAAAGAGGACACTTGCCTTTTTGATTCTAATGCCCTCATTTTCTCTTACACCTCACCCCAAGAATAAAATATTGGATAAAGTCCTTTCAATTGCGTAAGTTAATAGAGAAAATGTATGAGAACTAAATCAATCAATTGGTGTGACGTATCTTCCATACATTTTTCTATTTATGCAATTTAGTGGAATTTATGCGCTATTTTACAATCAGGGAACTGTTAAAAATATTACTTTCAGATACATAGGTACAGTGGCACACAAATAGCAATGAACATGATTGAAAACAGATCTGCCAGCGCCATCATGTAAAATAATATACATTTTTAAGGTTAACCATGAAGTTGCCTGCGATTTACATAAAAAGCAGAATTGACAACCCAAAAGTTATTAAAAGTGGTGTCAATAGAGTTTTTGTCAAAATTGGAGTATTTTGTTAGATAAAAACAAAGTTCGTCCATTGATTTACATCACTGCAGCCCGTTAATCAAATGTTCATTAAGATCCATGTTCCATTGTAAGCTTTGCTAATTCATAAAACTGAATACTTCAGTTATAAACATTAACTTAATTAATCCTGTTGCAACTCTACTTTGTCTCCTTAAGGACACTACGGAATCCATCAATGAAGATGTCAGCGTGACTCGGTGTAAATATTAAAGCCGGCCGCAGTCTGATGGAATTGTCACCACACCCTCCTGTCTGGATACCTACACAAATCATAAGATTAGTAAATTAGTAAAAAGCCCTCTTTGTGTGTGATTATAGCTATAAAAAGCGCCAATTCTCAAGCAATACCAAGTTGCTGTAAGTCTGGATGAACCTTTGTTGACCGGTCTTTGATAAGTACAAATGAATTTTTCAACCCAATGAAGAGCGAATTTCAAAATTAAAATGATATTTATTTAATCAGCCAGGAATTGAACTCACAACCTTACGTTTACGAGCGTTACTACACTATGTTCAAAGACTTTGGTATAACAGGTACATTTGCTTTTTAAGTTACACAAGCATACCTGCTTTGGTCCTTTGCTATTGTCCCTGCCTGTTTGGCTTTTATGCTGACCTCACATAATGTAAAAGGGACAGGACGAAGATGAAAAAAATATCCCATCCAAGGCATAAATATTTCACCAATGGCTGGTCGTCATCTTGTATTTAAGGTTAAAAACTTGTAATCGGAAGGTGGTGGGAGCATAATAAATTATTATCAATCAATTGTTTAAAAATGCCCTTAAAAGACTGGTCTTATCAAACTAAAGAATTATTTTTAATTAAGTACCCTTTTGTTTCATCCTGTTGACAAGGTCGTCCCTCAAGCTGGGACTCGGACAAGTCACAGCGAGGAATGTTCCGCGGCCCCGCGCTGAGTTTATCAAATGAGGGAATTCATTCTGTAAGCTTTTCAGGCCTTTCATCAAAACGTTGCCTGTTGCTTCTACATTTTGCAGAAGGTTGTTTTTCCTTATGACATCCAATATCCTCTCCAGCAACAAGATCTTTCCTGGATCTCCCATCCAAGTGTTGAAGACTCGGTAAGGTTGTGCCGGCCTGTTATGAAAAAATAAATTGATTGAATATGTAATACACATTTTCTAATGATTTGGTGCTTTAGACAAGCAATCTTAATGCAATGTAAAATACTAAAATACCAAGGCATTACTGCTTCAACACAAGTCATTGATTGGGTAGGTTAGATATTAGATCTCTTTTCTTAAAGTAAATGAAAATAAATTTGTCAACTGTATCTCTCATGATTTTTTTTATCTTTTAAAGGTTTCAAGTAACCAAAATCCAAAAAGAATTTGTGTATATCTTACAGCATGTCCGAATTGTGGAAATATCCGCCCAGCTGCATTTTCTTGCTGAAGGTCACAATGTCGGGTGAATGTGGCAAATTGAAATGCTCGTGGCACCACATTTTACCAGTGGGGCCTCCCCCGGTCTGCACCTCATCAATCAGAAGAGCTGCTCCATTCTGTAAAAATAACAAAAATGGTTATTTTTGAACCATGGATGAGTCGAGGAAGTAGTGGATTGAATTTACCTTCTTGGTGATCTGTTGAAGTTTCTGGAAAAATTCTGGAGAAGCCTCGTTGTCCCCTCCTTCAGATTGTATGGGCTCCACAATCACACCTGCTACTGGAATATTCCTCTTTTTATAAGTTTCCATTAATTCTTCGACTTCAGCCAAACACCTGTAGGTAGTGAAGAAAAATAAATCTTACAATAAATGTTAATGTTACAATATTAATCATTGATTTGGATTGAAATTGGTTTCAACATACTTTTTATCTTGCTCGGCGTTCTCTCGTACATTATCCTCCAGAGGGTACTTATACTGAGGGAATGATGCAATTGGCCAATCAAACGCTGGAACATCTAACTTGTGGATTGCTTTTGAATGTGTGGTGGACAACACTGCCAATGTGCGGCCATGAAAAGCACCCTGGAACACAAAAACAATATTACCGTATTGACAACAGTAAATGCCTATCAATTGAGGGTTATTTACATAGAATACGGTCAGCTTCCAAGGGTTATGAGGGTCAACCTCCTACAACTTAGTTGACTACAACTCAGAAATGGCCTGAAGTTACTACAAGTAGACAATCCATTGGTCCAGACCATAAAGTTTGAAATAATCATATTAGGAAAGCCGACCTGAAGTATTGCAAGAAGGAGCAGGAAAAAGAAGATTCAAAGTTCAAAAAAGAAAATGGTTTACCTTAAATGAAAGAATAGAAAGAGCGGGAGATCCTGGTTGTCTGTTTATCATGCAAGACTCCATTTCTTCCTTTGAAAAGCTGATGTTTTCTCCTCGCTGGATTCTCTGGTACCATATAAATATATTCTTGAAGGCATTCTCGTTGGAGCACGAGCCACACATCATGGTTGTGATGTTATTGAGGCCTTTCGGTGCAACGGGCAGCAAAACATTCTTCAACTTGGAGGGCCAGTCCGCGCCGGGGAAGACTCCCAAAGCTGGCCTGTTCACTAAAGCTTTCTAAAAGATAAAATAAGGTGTGATTTAGAAAGTGGATTTTTTTGTATTGCACGACAAAAGTAAGCTTTGTGATGCTTACAGCTGCTTTCTTTTTAAAAATACATTTTTAAATTTCGTGAATAAATATACCTATATTTTTTTAATAAATAAACAATTTTGTGTAAAAATAAAACCAAGGTTTTTTTCACAAGTTGATTTATTTCCTTGATCGCTTTGAATATTATCATACCATTATCAAGTCGTTATCTTGATAATGAGGCGCTGGAGGAAATAAATCTACTCCTGGAGAAAAACTTTTATTTTTAAAAATGTATGGGGTTGATTTTTTGCTACCTAAATTTATTAAAGATAAATTATACTGACAGCCTATTCTATTTTTCAACAGATCATCACTGTGAGAATTTGAATCATTCATAGTCAATTTCAAAATTCAAAACAAACTTGATAGCTTAATTCGAATTATATTTAAGTAACAGTTTAAGACTTGATGAAATTAGTTGTGTTGTTACCAAGTTGTGTTCTTCGGTGAACACCTTCAGCATCTCAGGGTGATTGTACCCGAGGGGCATGGAGGAGATCTGCGTGAAGACGTCCAGCAACACATTGCCGTCAACGTCAACCAAATAGTTGCCATAGGAGCGATCATAGTCGGCAAATAGCTGCACCGACTGGGCTTGCTGTGGACAAACATCAATTAAATTATTAATCCTTAGTCAATAATAAATCTCATGCATTAGATAATACTTTTAACCTTGTATTTGAACTTGAAGTCAAATATAAATTCTCTGTAATTTTGGGAGTTAAATAGAGTCAATACTTTTATCATAATATTCTTATCTGTGGAGATAAAATGCAGCTGTAAACCTTACTTAATTTACAAAAACTCTTTGAATTCATTTAAAAAAAAAGCGCAATATTTAGGAAGATAATACATAATAACATGATAATAAGTGGGTAGGTACTAAGTTATTACTTATAATACTAAATATCTTTGTAATCAAGTACATTATCAGTTAAATAGATATTCCTTTGTGATCAAGCCGTGTGATTGTATGATTACCTACCTTTGGGAGATTTTAAATAAGATTTCGAAGAAAGGCTATGTCTTGCAACATATTTTAGAAAAAAACAATAAAATTAAATATATTTTGTATGGTTTGTGTATTAATACTGTGATCAAACACTGTTCTATATTTCACTTTTATAATTTTGAAATACGAGTAATATAATGGAAAATTATAAAAGTGAAAATATAGAACAGTGTTTGATTTAAATCCTTGAACTAAATAAATTATAAAAACAAATACTTACTTACAGCATAGGATAATAGGTATAAATAGAAAGCTAATTAATTTAAAAAAAAAACAAGTAGGTATTTCAATGACTATATGCCTTTGTAATTTGTACCTATATGATCAGGTACTTAATTGAATAAATACTTACTGAAGTACTCATAAATCACATTTTTTAAATATTTACTAACTAGTACTTACTTACTCGAAACTTCGCCTATCTATTAGATATTTATAAAATAAAAGCTTTTAGATGGCCACTCCACATACGACTTTGATAAAGTAAGTAGGCCCTTGCTAGTATTTGCAGGAGCTTCACCATTAAATAATAAATCAATTGAGTTAAATTGATCACATGATTATAATATATTGCCTGTTATGTTTGTATATTCACAGTCTGTATAGCATCGAAATGTTCCTACAGACTTAAGTACCTACTTAGATACTGTTGAAAAGTAGGGAGCAAATACTTATGTTCCTGAATATAAGCTCACCCTTCAATTTAGTTCCACATTAGTTACTCATCATCGTTTCGCCTATCTAAACCAGTGGCTCTCCATATTTTTTTGACCACTTTGGCTATTTTTTTCGACTAGGGACCACTTTGATTTTCTATATTTTGTATTGTTTGTGTATTAACACTGTGAAAATTCATATTGTTTAATTTTGTAATTTTTGGATGAATTCAAACAAAACACTGTTTATTTTCACTATAAAATTTATTTAAAAAGATTAAAATCTTTAAACAAATTACTAACGCGTTTTCGACCTAGTACGTCATCTTCAGGTATGATTACAGTAAAAGATTTTTTATACCTATTGACAGAATTTATTAAAAATCTTTTACTGTAATCATACCTGAAGATGACCTACTAGGTCGAAAACGCGTTAGTAATTTGTTTAAATATTTTAATCTTTTTAAATAAATTTTATAGTGAAAATAAACAGTGTTTTGTTTGAATTCATCCAAAAATTACAAAATTAAACTTCGATTTTCCTTCGACCAGGGATCTTCTTATCATCACGGATCGCAAAATTTCAAAAAAATTAAGCCCTTTTAAAATCAGCATAAACTTTCATAAGCTCTTTTAACACGGCCGTCTCAAGTTTGTCACCTATTTTACGTAAAAACCATTATTTATGCTGCTTGACTCTCCAGTGGACCACTTCTAAGGCTTTCGCGGACCATTAGTGGTTGGCGGACCACGCGGTGTAGAACCATTAATCAAGACAGGGGATGTACTTACTTAATAAATATCTGAATCACATAAATATTTCATTTCCCCTCAACAAAGAATAAATGAAAGAACTCGTGTAATAGTAACAGGTAAAATTGTCACGGAATAAAGTGTCTGCTTACCTGAAGGCTATTGAGTTCTTTCATCAATTTTTTAGAGTTTGGCCCAGGGACTTCTGTTTTGACTGAAGGCCCTTGAGGTTCCACCATGGACCCTGCAGCTGAAATCTGTCTGACTCCAGACACTTTCCCAAGTAATGTCGCTGAAAAAATATCATTTACGTAAAATAAATTTAAAAATAAACAATCTAAGCTCGCAGCTACGCAAAAGGTATTTTTTTTAAATAAATAATTGTGCATCTAGCCCCGAAAAATACTGAGTAGAATCTACCTACACGTAATGTAACTGAATAAATCAAATGTTTTGATTTTAGATAATAATTTACCTGCTCTCGATCCATACTTTATATTCACACATTTTCCGATGGAATTCATTTTCTATTTTGTACTTTATAATATGCGATACACGCGTGATAGTCGCCGCCTCTCTACTGAGAACCGACCGCTCTCTCCTCGGACGCGGAGTCTGACTCTGGAGAATGAAATCTTGCGCGCACCGCTCCGCGCGCTTCCAGAATTGATTCTGAACTCTGAAGCTGAACAAATTGTCTCAAATTGTATTGACCTTGCGCACTGACAGCTTTGTATATTTTTTCATAATATTATTGTTGTACCAGTGTCGACTGTCGTACGTATACAAGCAGAAATTTTATGTGTCTTAAATTAAAACTCATTTACAGGGCGTTGGAGACGAAAAATATATTCGGTGGGAGCAACTGTTGTGTGGGTGTTATTTACAGAATGTACTCTGGTCTAGCTGACTTCCATAGTCACACAACAGACGGAGTAAAAAAAGTTATTTTCAACTTTCGATGTAGATGCCCGCGCTATTATTTACCTAGTCAAAATATTATACTAACAATAATATTGACATACTTACAGAATCCAAGGAATACAGGTGAAAAGTATTTTTTGGATCATTTTTTTTTTTTTAACTCTTTTCTCAACGAGCAAACGTCAGTCTTGTATGGGACTGCTGTCCTTAGAAACCAATAACAAAATATTTGGATGCCTTTTGACCAGCAACCCGGCCGGGTGACGACGCAATATTGTCTATGACAATTCACGTGCAGACGTACCTATTAGGTACCTTATAGGTTGGTATGCGGCTGACCACCCATGCTGTAAAAATGGTTCACTTTGCCAATGTCACCCCTGTTACAGGGAAGGACGGCAAGAGTTGCATGGTGTATGTGCGTTTGAGATTTGGTTTTTATGTTTTGGGTTCATATGAGGCATGTGCAATCGCGAACTTGTACGTGTCTGGTTGTGGGAATGCATGTAATGTGAATCTCCAATGTAACATATCTTCGCAACTTAGATTACATTAGAGATTAGGTAGTTAAGTTTTCTTTAGGTCAATTTACTGTTACACCCATCGATGCTTACACCAGCTGATTTTATTTTTTGATTCTCAAATCGAAGTTTCATAATTTGGAGATTAAATTTTTCAGGAAAATATTAACACCTTAAAACAATCACTTCACTTATTATCTCATCAGCCTGAATCGAGTTCATGTTTAGGCTTACAGCTTACGTCATCATCATCATAGGCACAACAACCCGGAGTGGGTCTTGGCATCCTTGATCAACTACGGCCACCATTGCCTTCCTCCAGCTTTCCTAACAACTAAATCATAAATGATGTTATTCTGAACAGTACAAATAAAACACCATCATAATTTTCATGTTTTCTTTATTTTTCATTGTTATTTTATTCAATGCTTGGGGCAGATTTATATTTATGCATACATGCATAGAACAACATGTACAATGTGAGATTACAATTCACTTTTCTTCATTTCGAGCAAAATAAAAACTATTATTTCAATTACTTAGTAAAAACCACATTTCACTTAGGTATATATAAAAAAAGTCGTAACTCATTAAAAACACACAGAAAAAAAAAAACAAAAGTAGCATACATACAAAAAAGAGGTTTTTTTCATGAACAATTTGATTGAACATTTTTTAAAGAAATCTGTGCTTTCTTATTTTACAAATAATTAATTTTTAAATTATTTTTGAAAAAAAAAATGGAGTCCATACATTTGAATAAGGGAAAAAATTGTGACATCATTTGACTAGGTTGCTACGCACTTCTCATTCGTTGAATGTTTGCTAAGGACCTTAATTTCAAATCTGACAACATTGCCCTTCAATACAATATATGTGGGTAGATTTAAAAGATAGTGTTTTGTATATATCACATCTGTCATTGGATGTCACTGTACGTATATTCCACAATGCTGTAAAATGAAATAGAATCCCGATTATCTGGAATCCAATTTTTTATTGACTATGGACGACAACCTGTGACATCATCCAGTTGAGGGAATATTTAATGCGCGGACTCCATTGCACTTTGAGGTTTATTTCATAATCATTATTTTTTAAAAACATAAGTGTGGTATAAATAATTAATTCCTACACAGGAGTACATATAAAAGGTGTTTGATATAAGCCAAATATCCGTGGTTTCAAGAGCCCCTTCCAGGCATACTAACTTTGATTAGCAACACATTCATAAACGCAACATTACATCATACAAATATTTCCTTCACACTGCCGCATGCTACATTACGTCTAGAAAAATTAACAATGATTTAATACTCTACATTTTGTACAATAAAAATACACATTCTCGGAGAGAATCCAGAGCTTACAGATCAAAAAACGTTGAGAGAGAAAACATACTACAAATGCCTGTAACTTAATGGACAATACTTTGAGTAAATAAATTTAGAATGTGTCCTGAAATGTTCTGTTTACAATGCTCAAAAACAAAGTGAAATAATGTTGAAACGAAAATGCAAGAATTTAAACGTAGCTAAGTAACATAATATGTAGAACGCGATAACCTTCCTTTTCATTAAAAGTGGAATAACAAATAAGCCAAGATACTTTTCTCATTGTTATGAACTTCGAGGAGATCCAGGCATATTACTTTTATGTGTGGAATGAATTGGTATCAGACCACTCATAGGTGAATTGACACCAAACACATACTTCACATGTAAAGCAACAAATGCCAAATACTTTGTCACACGTGTCACATAAGACGGTACAAATGCACGTGACAATTTTGAGAAAAAAATCAACGGAAGGTTTCCAAGAGCTGCATTAGATTTAACAACTCAATCTTAAAACAACATGATAAATAAATAAATAATTTCATTAAAAAGACTGCCTACAAATACACAAATAAAAAAAGGAGAATGGAGAACTGTGTCCGCTAGTAAATAAAGTAATATCTTATTGTTAAGGTTGTTGTGCTGCATCAGGTGGGGCACCAACTAGCAAGGGAGACCTGCCCCCGCCCACACATTTCATTCCTACTTAATCATTACTGTTTACAACAAAACTACGCTCTACAAATGGGCAAAAAGATAGAAGTTGAACTCGGTAAGATCCTAGCATGTACACGGTGCACCTGAGTGTGAAACTTAAAACATATTTACAAATGGTTAATCTTAATAATGGCAAACGTTAAGGTTCAGTAAAAAACTAGCTAATGTACACTTTAAATTATCCTCTATTAATTAATATATACATGCTTTATACAACAGATTTACACGCTAATAATATCTTTTCCTATATTTTCTCTAATACCTCTCTCCTGCATTGTTACCGATAGTGATATCACTCAAATCAACAGTAAAAAAATATTTCTTAAACAAGTAGGCTCTACAATTAATCATTGGGATGTCATTGATTTGCTTCAAAAAGTTTTTCACGGAAAAATTTGATTTTTTGCGCAAAGAACGCCTCCAAGCCCTCGGCGCACCTGTAGAACTGGGAATCCTTAGGGTTGAAGTAGCGGCAGTTGTCAAATATCTTGGTCATGTCACCAATCAGCTCACTCAGCATGTTGTAGCTCTGGTCGCATATTTTCTTCTCTATAGTTTGCAGATCTGAAAAATAAAATCACGATCATACAATCAAAATAATTTTACAAAATCAAAAATATATTAATTGAAAGTGTTGTGTACTAACCCATGGGTTCTTTGATGACCTTGTAATAGGTGGGAGCTTCTCTGGGGTCTACAGGTTCCATGAATGGCCACGCGCTCTTGTGCATCTGGATCTGCTTTATTAATTTCTTCAAATTGTCAAAGTCCTTCAGCGTTAGATCTTTCATGTTGGCAAAGTTCACGGAGTTGTTCTTCTGACAGTTGGGACAGACATATTCATCAATGTTCTCAGCTTCAGACTGCAGAATCCCCACACAGCGACCGTGGAACCAATCCTGGCATCGGTCACAGCAGATGTAGAACCTACAAGGGAAAATATTTCATTATTAATAATAACAATTATCCATGACAGTCAGAAATCAGTGGTGCGTCCACAATAAAAAGGAACTGCAATGTATCGACAAGGTCTCCAATATTGAAATGAATATAAAACTGCTAAGATTGTGATGCCAAATTGCTGTGTCCCAAAACACTTCTGAATGGATGTCCTAGTGGATGGAGACTGGTGGAAAACCCCAGGCTGCGGTGTGAGGATCAATTAGGGAGATGCCACACAGCTTCTCCTGATAACAAGTTAGAAGACAACTGTAGGGTTACAGGAGAAGTTGAAGAGGCAGCATTTTGGACGCCCAAGGCTCGATTTAGGTTGAAACACCATCAGAGAGATAGATACCAAACAGAACAAAGTAGCTTTGTGAAATTAGGATGATCGGATACTAACTGTGAGTTGTCGTAGGGTTGCTTGCACAGACAGTACAGCTCTTGAGTATCTCTGGCGTGTTTGCATTCACTGCAAACAAACTCATTGATGGTCTTGCTCATCTCTTCCGTTATCCCGACGCAGTCACCGTGGAACCAATTACTGCAGTGCTCACAGCCAACGTAGAACCTGCAGACAAACATAACACCATTTATCAAATACACAATACATATGAATTTCACTTGGAAGTTTTATTTCCCTTGGTCAGATGGGTTTGACCCAGTGTGTAGAAGTAATGACAAAATTTTAAAAATACATTTTTTTGTCAAAAGATACTATAATCTTAAGTTGCAAAGATGTATTACATTTAAGATTCATATTAAAAGCATTCCCTATAAGCAGACAGGTATAAGTTCGCACTTACACATGTCGACTTACAACATAAAAACGCAATCTCAAATGAACATAAGCCCTTCAACTTTTGCTGACCTTCCCTGAAACAGGGGTGACATTGGCAAAATTAACCATTTTTATAATATGAGTGGTCAGCCTCATATCCAACCTTTAAATCAAGGAATTGAAATTGAAAATACAGAAAAACATCCTGCCTAAAAGTAACTGTACCAAAGTCTCTTTAATCTCTTATTTGATTTGCAATGATGTACGAGCATATCATTCATGACATTTTTAATTAGAATGAGAGGGATGGGGAAATGCAGACTGCAGAGAGAAGATAGGTTGGATGAGCTACAACACAACTTGGAAGTGAGAACTGGAAGATAGCTGCAGGATTATATTATTAAGTCCTACGTACTTGGTGTCATCATAAGGTGTCTGACATATACAGAGCAGCTTCTCCTTCTTAACTCTGTGATGCCTGGCAGAGCGCCCCGGTGTGTGAGGTGCATTGGGGGCAGAGGTGCGGGGGCTGGGGGTGTTGCCCCCCTGGTGGTGAGCCCGGCGGCGAGAGGAGCCGCCCCCTGCTCCTCCCGGAGGCCCCGACACCCCCCCTCCCCCGCCCCCGCTTGGGTTGCTCACGGGAGTGCTGCTGACTGTGCTGCCTCCCCCTCCTCGCACCTCTTCCTGTTTGCTTCGCTCAGCGCGTGTGCGCAGCGCAAGTTCGGTAGAGAGCTCTTTCTGCAATCAAACAAAGGTTTTTTCTTTTTTTATTGTAAACAGTTTTTGGCCTATGAGTTTGTGAAGTCTTCATGGAATAAACATAAAAAGTTGGTGAACAAGTGGTCAACTTAATAGAAAAAAAATCATTTTAGTTCTTCCACAATGAAATGCTGTCAATTTAGGTGTAGCTATAAAAATATGACAAATACCCCGCACAACTTCACACACTATCTCTGGACTTAAAAAAATGCTTGACATCAAATCATCTTATTCTTGAGAAATACATAATGTTTATAATGAATTTTCATGATTATTTTTCATACCAAGACATCATTATTCTATAGACATAGTTTTTTTAAACTATGCAGATGATAAACTTCAGTGAATAAATAATCTGTACCCCTATTAAGTATAAAGCATTTATATAAACCCCCGTCAATTGCGTAAATATAAAAACGAATGGAAACTAAATGACTCTCTAGAGGTGCAGTTGTATCTTCCATACATATTTATATTTCAACCACATTACGCAATAGAGAGAAGTTTTGTTTTATACTCGGGGTACCATTCTGTTTTGAAATATACGACAAAAAAAAAACATTAAAATCAATTAGTACATACTTCAATACAGATGAGATATCTCATCCTTATAATGGACCTATATAATAAATGCCACCTCTGAAGTGCTATTCTGCTAAATTCCTTACTACCTTAAAGCAACGAGTTGGCGATTCATATCCAAAAATAAGGTGTACTGTGATTTTTTATCTTTGGAGTTCTTTCGCAAGCGCTAGCAATCTCGGACTTGTATGGATAACCAAAGTGTAATAGCGCTTCTGGTCTGTTAGGGTGTGTACCTGTATTTCAATGCCGAGCTCCTTCTCCAGCAGGCCCCTTTTCTTGATGATGTCCTTCTTGAGCATCTCCTTGTGGCGGAAGAGCACCAGCTGCAGCTTGGAGTGGTGCGCCTGCCTGCGCCTCTCGTCATGCGGGGAGTTGCCCATCTGCTGCTGCTGGTGCTGCTGCTGTTGGTGCTGCTGGGAGTGCTTGGCAGGAGAGGGAGGCGGGTGGGGGGGCTGGCGGGAGGGACGGGACCTGCTCAGTGGCGGAGGCTTCGGTTCTTCATTAATATCTTGCCTGTAAGTTAAACAAAAATGTTAAATTTTTAAGTTACGAAAATGCTAAGCCAAATTAAATTATCTCACTGTGGATAGATTGAAAAAAACAACAAGGAGCTCTATGGCATCTACAAAGAGCCCAATAAGATCAGTTTCATCAAAATAGAGCGACTGCAGTGGGCTGGCCACATAATTAGAGTGGACGACGCAAACCCAATTAAGCGCCTAACACTCGCAACACCACAAGGCCAAAGGAGACCAGGAAGCAATGGATGCGACAGGGTCAACGCAGATACAGTCAAGGCAGACATACACAGCTGGAGAGCAAAAACGATGGACAGGTGAGAGTGGAGTAGAATCCAGCCTGTAAGTGCAAACTTACATGTGCCTTAAATGTCAATATATCTTTGCAACTTAGATTATAGATTATAATGAGCAGATAAATAATTCAATACACAGTAAATATATGCTTACAATATAGAATACAAATGACATGGCTGAGCATTCCATTCATAATATTCACACCTGAAGGACAATATCCACAAGCTAACTTGTTATTTAAAGACTGTTAGGCCCGGTATATTGAACTGTAGTAATATTTTAGTTAACTATTACTTGAACTTTCATTCAAAATACTCAATCTCGAGTTAACTAAAACCGAACATTACCGAA
Source organism: Agapetus fuscipes (assembly GCA_951799405.1). Classification (NCBI taxonomy): domain Eukaryota; kingdom Metazoa; phylum Arthropoda; class Insecta; order Trichoptera; family Glossosomatidae; genus Agapetus; species Agapetus fuscipes. The sequence continues at coordinate 5,480,598 of OX637350.1, forward strand.
GTATGAGGCCATGCCCCCAAATCTTGGAAATAATTAAAATGGCATTCAAAAGCTTTAAAACAAACAACTATTCATAAAAATCATATCCCTAACCTTCATTAAGCTAGAAAACGAGACAAAAAATGTTCAGTTTGCAACAGTTTTGATGTATCCTTACATTAAAAAAGAACAGCTGCTGTCAGTGAAGCGCCGCCATCTTGAAAATCGAAAGTTAAAGTTACTAAATATTTACTGCCGAAATTCGGTGAGTGAAATATTATGATGATTTAACTAAAATTGCATTTTAGTTAACTTTACGATACTTCAAAATACCGGGCCTTAGTTAAGTCATAGTTCAGTTTGTACCTGTCATGTCCTCCAGAGCTCCTCTGTCTTTTCTTGGGTGAGGCCTCCACCCACTCGTCGTCCTCGTGCCTGCGGGGAGGGGGGGGACGGCGGCGCGGGGGAGGGGGCGCGGGTGGGGGGGACTCTTCTTGCCGCCCCAGGGACACGGGGGAGGCGGGGCCTGTTTCAGGCTTCATCTGCCGCTCCTGATACCTCTGCAGCTGCAGCAGCTTCTCCTCAATCTCCGGATTCAAGTTCTCTTGCTTCAGAGCATTTTTAATGGCTGGAAATTATGTTTGAAATTAAAATATTATAACGAGCTTACATCATGGATATAACACCTATTTTTAATATGGCTGTGTTAACAATGAAGGGCTAATCATTCATGATAGTTATTGTTCTTAGAAACACTTATACTTTTGTTTGACTGCTGCATACCTAAATTGGACCAGTTTTCCCCAATTTCATAAAAACAAAATGTGTTGCTTTTTGATATAATACGTAGAAGTTTTGTAGATTGCGTTTGTAATCTAATCTAAGATTTCAGGAGATTCACATTACATGCATTTTCACAAGCAGACACGTACAAGTTCGCGCTTGCACATGCCGCATGTGAACCTACAACATAAATTATCTAGGTTTTTAGCAGTTACTTCGTGAAAGTTCATTTTAATCTACTACAACATAAAAACCAAATTTCAAATGGACATACACCCTGCAACACTTGCCGTCCTTCCCTGAAACAGAGAACATTTTTACAGCATGGGTGGTCAGCCGCATACCAACCTATAAGTCAAGGTTTGTAAATTGGCATAAATAGCAATTTTGGTGTTATATTATTTTTTTATAACGAGTAATGTATATCGAGATCAAAATGGGTTGGTCTTTTATGATTGTTGATATCCAAGTTTGACTGTAATACCTTGTTGCTCTTTAATACAAAGTCATGTGCTTTGACTATAAAACATTGTCCAAATTCCCCTTGAACGCTTAAATAGAAAAAATATGAAAGAAACAACCGCCCCACTAGCGAGATTCATTTATTTTTTCTATATATGTGATCGAGGGAGATATACACAATTTTTTACCCTTCGGACACTGCATTGTAAAGAACAACTTCATGGCTACAAAATACTGATTGGAAAGTTAGCTTTTCACTACATGAAGGTGCGCTCAGTTCCGGTTTACTTTAAAGGCAGACTAGATGTTGCCAGTGTTAAGATGCAGGTGAAATCTAAAAAGTAAACTTACTCTGTTGTATGTAGTCTGGAGTCAGCACAAACTTATTGGGCGTAGAGGTGGGCACGGCGGGCTCTTGTGCCGTGGTTGCCTCCACTGCCTTCTGTACTTTGTTTACTTTGCTCTGCGGCGTGTCAGGCGGCTTGGGCTTGTGGATAATGTGAGCGGGAATGTCCGCTTCCTGCCCGTTCATGAGGACAGACTGACTGACAGTTTGCTTTTGTTTGTTGTTTGACGGTGAGGCGGCGACATTTTTGATTGGGGAGTCCTTAAATTAAAAAAATAAAGAAATTGAATTTTTTGCCACACTTTGGTTTTGAATTTTGGCATGTGAAGAGACAAGTGAAGGAATGTGATCTTTTCTACATACATAGTATACGTAGCAGAACCCCTGGATACATTTTCATAACATAGTACTTGAGTTTTAGGCTATAAGAACTTTAACACTGTATAGTAGAGTAAGAATGTTTAAAAATTTAAGTTGTATCTTATTATCACACAAAATTTGGAAAGTTTATACTGTGGGTGCAGATTATTGATATTTAGTGTAAGTCATATTTCAGTGCATTTGAAAAAATTGTACATCAACCCACCATTCCGTGTTGAAGTCAATTAAAACAAAATGGCAAAAACCCTTCATTCACCTGTGTCTTTAATGATAAAATTTCATAAACTGCAAAATGCATGACTGGCAGTTACAAGTGTTTAGTTTGCTTTTGAGTCGGTCCAGCAGTTTCAACCATAGAACAATCAACAAATACAGTACGGAGGAGCCGAGGTGGGGGAACTGAGTGGGATAGATGTGGCACGAGCAGAGTGCGGGTGAGAGAGCTCAACCAGTGGTGTTTGTGATGTGTGTTGTGCAAAACAAAGGGGGGGGAACAAAACTCAACTAATAAAGTAAAGTAACAAAAAAGCAAGGAGTCACAATGAAACGCCATACATGTATTGTTAATAAAAATTGTTTATTATTCTTAAAAAATTATAAATGATGACTGGGACTTGTTGAATATTTTGAATACGGCAGCATTCAACAGCCTGATAAAACAATTTTCTTACAGTTAACAATACACAAATGGCATATTTGGGCACAACACATACACAAGCAGGACAGACTGATAGTCTCGGGTTAGTCATGTGAGAGAATGTGGCATCACAACCTGCCTCCCTCTCCCCACACTCCGCCAACAGTACATTCTCTCATTTCCAGGAGCGTGCACTCCATACGCTACAGCTGCACATACCTACAGTGCAACTTCTTCCTGCATTGTCCCTCCAGGGGTCACATGTGTGTGGAACCTAAGCATTTTTACAGGTAAGGGCCAGCCAATCCCTTCAGTTGAAATGAAGGTTTTTCAGCTCCCGAGAAGGGTACTTCTCATTTCTTGTGAAGACTGAGTAAAACTTGCCAAACCTTGACCTGTGGCATGGAATGCAAGCATTCTACCCAATGAGTTATCGACCGGAAAAACAGTACATAAAATAACCATAAATACAAACCAGTATTTCCTAAAAAATGGGTATAAAATACATTTAACCGGTCGATAATTTAGATACTTGAATGCTTGCATTTAAAACCAGAGGGCTAGAGTTTAATCCCCACCAAGGGTGTCAGAATTATTTTCCATTTCGGTGTTTACTTCAAGCCCAATCTCAAAGTACCACTATCATTTTCTTATTTTTACAAGAAATGAGAACTTGTCCTCTCAGAAACTAAAAAAACTACACTCCAAGTGGTTGGTGTAAAGCTAGGCGCCTTACCTGGGAAAAGAAATAGGTTCAACTCGACAAATGCAACTTCTTTGGAAACAACGCGTTACGCAGTTGCACTACGAATGCAGCTTGGTTGCATTTAAAAATATAATTATGAATCAATTTGGAAAATGAAGCTTCAAGCTGAGTCACTCATCAAACTTTTAGTAATTTTAAGTAAGATTTAGAAAGACAAAAGTTTGATTTGTTATTTTGATGTTAACTTGCCTATATGGAGTGCACGCCCCTGCGCATTTCAGCTACATCAGTTCAAACTTACAAAGAAAGCACCATCACATTATATTGTATCATTAACTCAAATGTGTAAAACATGAAAAATAATATAAATTACTATAAAATGAGTAAATATTTCATACAAAAATTAAATTACATAATTTCCCTACATGACAGTGATAATAATGTAATTAGTGTTTATGGGCAGGTATTGTAGGGAACCCTAAACAATAAGGCAACCCTAAAATTCAAATTAAGAACACAGTTTAATGTAAGGTTGCCTTTCTGTTTAAGGTTTCCTATAATGGGACTAAGCACAAGTTTAAATTTAGAACTTTTTTTCTCGACAGACAAAGTCACATTTGTATGGGACTATAGTCCTTAGCTAATGTTTGTTTGTCTTTCATCTAGCCGTGTTATGTCAAAATTTCAACTACGCCAATTAATGCGCTGAGTCCATACCATTCTATTGTATGATTCATGAGCTATATATATTATCTGTAACCATTATTTTACACAATATACAATATTATTGTTATAATGAATGCAGTATAAACAGTAGGTTAGCATATTTAGTGGGTAGCTACTTATTTTACATTGCCATTCATTAATTTCACAGTTTATACATAAATGCGCTCGCTATGTTTAGCGAGCTCGCTTCTAGCGCTTAAGAGTGCTTTCATTAAATTAGGACTACGCTAAAGGAAATTGCTTTTAAGCGCACTGGAATGCTAACAGCGAGCTCCCTAAATGCGAATACTATATAAAATGCTCTCCAGAGCGATATTTGCCAGTTCTGTCTTTCCTTCTCACTTCTTTCTGGAATAAATTAACATTCGAGATGACATTATTACATTTAAAAATCTTAATCAAAAAACAGTCAAATGCAAACTGATATTAGTATTTTGAAAAATGTGAAATCAAAGTTACTCTTCTTGGATAGAAATGCATTGGTAATTATGTGATTTTGAATTTAATGTTACATTGATATAAAAATACTATCAGGACAAAACCCTGAGGAAAAGAATGCTTCAATAAACTTGAAAATAAGGCAGTGAGCTCATTACAAGTTAGAAGGTGAGTGAAGGGTTGAATTTCCATTTTCCAATGATTTGATTATCACTACTTGTTGATAGGCTAATAAACATTTTATTAATGACTAATACATACAATGGATGCCGTCCGTAGATGGAATTCATTATTGAAGACTTTTGTGACATTTGTAGCAAATACTTTAAATTATTTATTGAAAAGAAAAAAAAAATATATTTTGTGTAAGGGATGGTTAAAATTTCATTAATTTATCGACCACCGTTTTTGTAAACCAACTTTATATCCTTAGAATCGGTATGCAACAATTTAAAATTGTTTTATGAAACCTCGGTAATCTTATACACAGTAATTTTTGTTTAAAAAATGAAGGGTTTCAAAGTTAATGCCTCATCAATAAATGCTTTTTCAATGATAATAAATAACAAAGATAGTAATAAAACATATAATTAGGAAATTAAAATTTTCTAGCAATAAATTATGAGAAAACACAACAAAGGGTTGTAAAAACATTAAACATTAAAAATTGAGACTAGAGATTTGTTGCTATCAATTGTAACAGTGCTTAGTCAATTTTGGAAAAGTTTTTCATAGGAATCTTTTTCGTTTTAGTAACTGTAGTTTTTCCTAGATATTTAATTTAATATTAATTTTTAAAATTAGGTATATTATACAAACTAATAGTTGTTCTTTTCATTTTTAATTCAATATAAAAGATCCAAGATTGTTTTGGTACCTTTGAATCTTTTGTCCCTCATAGGCTGATTTGGAAATGATATTTTAACATTATCACTGTTCCACAATGAATAATAAGTCAATCCTATTCCTTGGAGCTGTGATCATTCTAAGGACCTGAAGGTTCTCATTTTATAAAAATAAAAATTCACAAAGAATCTTCATAAAATGTGAAATAAAAATGACTTAGATATGCATAGTAAGGAGGTTCATAAAAATAATAAAATACTTGAATAATTTTCTATTCTAGCATGGAGTTACATTCATAAGAAGAATAGTAATCAATTGAATAGTAATTGATCATCAACAAAAGGTTACAACATTAATATTGATTGATTGCTCATGGTTGAAATAAGTCGACTAAATTCATAAACTTTTACTAAACTATATCACATTTCTTTAATACTAACTAATTTTCACACTCAAAAACATTCTGGTATCAATTTTCAGTCTTAGCATAAGAACCGCTCTCTCGGCAAGATGTTATCAACAAACATTTCATCAAGCGGATACAGAACTAGTGTGCGCCAATTTTTAAATCAATTTATTTAAATGAAAAATATTTCTCATATCTATGCAACCCTTATGATGTTGGTCAAAAAATATATCAACCTATCTATCGTATCTGCAAAAACTGAAATGTTGGGAGAGCATATTTAATTCAGATAATGAATTCACAGATATTTTTTTCCAGTAAAACTGCTCACTAAAAATTATCAATTAGATCTTTTAACATTTGAATATAGTGTAAAAAAACATTAAGAAGTCTTTCTGCAGATACAAAAATTAACATGGGTGGTGCGATACATAAATTATGTCACCCAATGCAATAAATTTAATATTTTGGATGGTTGAAGTAAATATAAGCTTCAAGCTTCACGACAAATATTCAACAATTGGCTTACACTAGTTGTGCGTTCACATGATGCAATACAGGACAGTTACATTTGTTTTTGTTCCCAAGCGTTTGTGTTAGATTAATGAAGGAAAGCATGAAAACACAAGAGTGTGCGTGTTAGTAGTTAGAAGTAGTAAAATAATACCTGGGATATTTGATTGTGTTGTGGTGTTCTGACTGGGGTGAGGGGCGGCGGCGTGGTTTGTGATATGGGGGGGGCCGACGCAGACAGGGGGGAGAGCAGAGGCTGAGAGGGGGCCTGCCCCTGCCCCGCCACCTGCCCCATCATTTGCCCCGCCCCCTGGGGCACTGGCGGAGAAGGCTGAACGGCCAGATACAACTTAGTGGGTCCTAGCATGCCTTGCTTTCCAGTAGTCTCTTGGGCTGGAAACAATCAACAATATTATAATCTATGTTTTGATTTCTGTAATTTTTGTGCATCTCGCAAGTTGTTTTCTTGTTACCTTTCAATAGCTGTTGTTTGACTTGATGTTGAACCAACGCCAGTTGTTGCTGAGTCAATGAATTTCCCTGCAGACCTTGCAAAACAATACGTGGACCTCCATCCAGTTGTACAACCTGAAAACACGGAAGCTTTAAAAATAAGCCATGGGAAAACAAACCAAAGTCAAACTAAAATCAGAACTACTAAATTGTGGTAAAATAAGAGATTACAATTGCTTTTTAATGTGGCTAGTACCTGTGCCGTCACTGTCTTGATGACAGTTCCTGGAGGCTGTCCCACGAGCAGCCTCTGTTCCATCAGTTGCTCCTCCGTGAGCGGGGTGGTTGATTGGTTTGGTTGGTTAGGCTGGTTTGGTTGGTTAGGCTGGCTTGGTTGGTTAGGCTGGCTTGGTTGGTTAGGCTGGCTTGGTTGGTTAGGCTGGCTTGGTTGGTTTGGTGGGCTCAGGACCTGCTGGCTCTGGTTAGGTTGGCTAGCTTGGGAGGGAGGTGGTCCCTGAGCCTGTATGGGGCTGCCCTGCTTGATGGGAGACACGGCGGTTTGCTGGGGAGACACCACGCCTTGCAACATGCCTGGTGAATTGGACATATTGGGTGACTGAACCACCATATGCTGGGCCATGGGAGGTGGATTTTGAATATTTTGGTTATTGGGACTCCCTGCCGCTTGCATGGTGTTTTGTGGTTGTGCTTGGATATGAGCAATAATCTGAGCTTGATTATTTCCAGTCGGCCGAATCAGAACCTGCTGACCATTAATTGTCGCCAATTGCAATTTTCCAGAGGTAAGCTGTTGCGTCAGAGTTGGATTGTTGATGACAATCTGACCAGATGAAACAAATCTGTTGGCAACTTGTCCTTGTGGGTTGGGTGCTATGAGCTGTTGCTGTGGGGCTCCCTGCCGGATGATCTGCTGTCCCTGCAGGCCCTGGATGATGGCGGGCCCCTGGGGCTGTCCCTGCACCACCACAGTTTGCATGCGTGGGGTGGCGGGCTGTATGAGAGCTCCCTGCGACACTTGCACCAATTGTCCACCCTGTTGCTGCATCAAACGAGGCTGCCCGCCCTGCACTACAATATGCTGGGATGGCTGGACCAGAATCTGCTGTCCACCCTGAACCAATATCTGTTGTCCGCCTTGGGTAAGAATCCTCTGTGTGGGTTGCACCACTTGCTTCTCCGCCACCTGAACTGTGTTTGCCATTCTTGGTGTTTGTTGTCTGATAATGACTTTCCCAGGAGTGGCAGCAGCCATAGTGACATTGTTTTTGGGCATGGGAGTGGCCACGTGTGCTTTGTTATGAGGTTTGACTGCAGAAGTGACGGCTATTTTGGGAGTAGGAGGAGCACTTCCTGTAGCTATGATTTGGCCTCCAGCTGGGGTCCCGCCTAGTTGGCCAGAAACAATCACGTGCAATTTTCCATCAGGCATTTGTAAGAGCTGTTGCCCGGCAACAAGACCTCTGACAGTGATTTTGCCATCAGGACCACGAATGATCTGTACTTTCTGTGGTCCTTCTTTGGGTGCCGGAGTACTGCCACCCTTTATGAGTGACTGCTGTGGAGTGGCAGGTGATTGTCCTTTGGGAATGTTCCCTGGCTGGCTGACCACTCTGGTAGTGCCATCAGCTCCCTTGGTCATGAACACTCTCCTGGTTCCTATGATGGTTTTGTTACTGTTGGGTGTGCTGGGTAAGCCGGCGTTGGACGTCAACAGAGATGTGAGTGCCGACTTCCCTGCAGACGGAGTGCCAGGTTTGCCAACGAGCTTGATAGTTCCATCAGCACCTGTAACTAAAATAATATTTTCATGAAAAAATGAGCTAACTATGCAACAAGTTACAATTTTTAAATTTAATTCATAAAGCCCTACAACTTACCTTTATTGCCTTCGTCCATTTTTTGTTTGGCTTTGAAAACAAAAAGTACATAATTATTGGAATATCTTTAGATAACATTTAATAAAAAAATACCTTTTTCAAGGAGGATTTTTGCATGAAGTGTTCTTCACAAAGAGCATTCTTCACAAAAAAAGTTAATTTCAAAATGTGTAAAAAGTTAGTAATTACCTTGCGTGAGTTCCAGAGCCCGTTTTTGTTGGTGGGCTGCCCTTTGCATGCGCAGCTGCTGCTCCATCTTGTCCTTGATCTCCTGAGCAGAGGGTTTAGGTGTTTGCTCTTTAGGTTCTATGGCTTGCCTGGCCACCGGCAGTTTCCCCGTGCTTGTGCGAGTGATGGGGATAGCCCTCTCCACTCTCTCTCCATACTGCTTGATCTCCCACAGCTCCAGCTTGTCTTCATCCACCCACTCCTCCGTAACCTGGGGTTCCATGCTCTGAGGTGATTCAGCTCGTTTCCGTTTCCTCAACCCGCTGCGAATAGATGTCACTTCTCTTATTGTTTTGGGCACCTCCAGAGGAATGACAACTTTCCGTCGAAGATATTGAGTCTTCTCCATAAATTGCCCGACATGCCGATGCTTCAGCATTTCCAATGAAATAATTTCAGTTTCTGTGGTGATTTGATGTTTCCCATCATTGTTAGTAGGCTTTACAGACATATCATCCCATCTGATGCAGGCCCATAGGATCCTCATGTGAAGAGACACTCCAGATAACGAGCTCAAATTAATAGTTCGATACAACCAACATGTTTTGAACAAAGGTCGAGAGCATGGGTATGGCCATACACAAGAATTAGGCTTTGAATTGTGGTTATATCCATTTACCAACAAACGCCCAGCATGCCTTGCAAGTCTGCGGAGTTCATGTCCCGGGAGAACCATGATGCTCTTGGCCTTACTTTTAGTGTGGAAAGTAGAACAGAGAGGGTATTTAACAGGAGTTCTCTTTTTTCTTTTGTCAATTGTTGTTGATGACGCTTTCTTTAAGTATACTCTTCCAGCAGAAGATGATCTGGAATACACCTTTTCTGTGCCATCAGGTCCAATCTCTGGTTCAAGGCATTTTTCTTCCCTCTTTGTGGGACGATTTAGACCAAAGCGTCGATTTATGCGGGCGTAATACGCAGGTTTACTGGCACACTTGGCATTATTCTCATTATCAGTGTGCGCAAGGTGAGACCTCCTGGTGGAGACGCCGTGCTCTCCCTCCTGGCCGTTGTGTGCATCAGAAGATCTAGTGCTGACACTGCTAGTGCAGGATGAAGTTGTGACAGTGTGCCCTCGCAGGGACCTACCTCTGGTGGATATCCGCAGCTTGGGGATGGGAGGTCTGTCCCCACATTCCGAGCTCTCTTCATTAGCTTCAACAACATATTCCTTGTTTTTCTTAGATGACTTTTCAGTTTCTGATATTTTGTCGCCCGTTTCATCAACTTGAACAACATCCAATGGACCGACATCGTTCTCTGCAAGTGTTTGATCTAGTTCCATTTCATTCCCAACAGCAGGAATAGCTGATTCATCCAGCGCATCTTCTGTTTTCACTTTCAATGGTGACTCCGAGCTCTCGATCTCTTCTTTGACTTGTACTTCGGTCTTGATGGAAATACTCTCTTCTTTAATTGTCTCTTTGTACTTAACAATATTCTGTATCAACTTTTCATCATAGACTGGTGCACATGAAATGGCAAACACCAAATCCTTCAAAATGACATCCTTTGTAGGTTCTTTTGAATCTCCATCCATTTTAGAGGTCAAATGATGTTCGAGAATAGAAGTCTTAGGGAGATCTTTGATGGTTGAATTGGTGATAGATGTGAGCATGGTGCTGTTGACAGACTTGTGAGCTTTTTTCAGCATTTCCAGAAGCTTCATCCGTAGTTTGGCTTTCTGGTTGCACAATGGTGAATAACAGTTGATGTTTAGACCTTGAGACAGATTGCAAATATTAGCATTGCATCCTCTGGTATAACATTTATAGCCCTTGGCCAGGTCAATGGCTTCAGCGTACTTTTGGCGTGCCTCTTGTATTTCTTTAGCAACCACTGCCAAGGCGGCTTTGTTCGGTATTGAAGAATTATTTACAGTGTTAGGATCTGCAGTAGCTGTAGCTTGCAGGGAATTCTCTCCTTCGCTCTCATCATTCTCTACGTCAACATTTTGCTCCTCTTCCATTTTACCAGTGTTCAGTTCTTCTTTCTTGGCAATACTTTGTTCCAGCTTCCTTTCTTCCAAAATTTTCAGATGTGTTCGTCTATTTAATAACTCATCCAATCGAGATTTCCTGGCAATTTTAGGATAATAAATTCTTGCTGAAGTAGTCAATGCTTTCTGCACATCTATCTCTTCAAATATATTTGGAAATTCAACAACTTGCAAATCACTCAAATCCGATGGCACTAGAAAAAATGCAAATCGTAAATTAATTAGTGTGTACTTGATGAATAGTAAATGATTCATACATTTATCCTATGAAGAATACTTACTGTCTGACAAAGCAACTTGTGAGTTTTTCTTCAATAAAAATTCATGTGTTTTTGGCTCTAGGGCAAGAATCTTCATGGCATCCTTATCCTTCACTTGCACAATAATTTTCTGAGGCCCAGAGCCCAGGCATGGCTTAACGTTGGGAGTGTGTCTGAACTTCCTAGTAGCGGAATGCCACAACCAGCCCCACTGACCATGGATTCTGTACTCTTCACCTTTTTGTTTCCAAACCTGTAAATAATAAAATGAATATTCATAAACCATACACTTCCAAATATACTGTACACTTTCTTACAAAGGAAAATGCATGTTACAAGATTGAAACAATAGAATAATGCACACCTGATGTTTTAGTGTCATTGGATATTTCACAAAGAACGAAACTTTATTTCTCTCTTCTTCTTCCTCTTTCTCTTTTTTCTCTCGTTTATCAAGTTTCTTGCGTTCTTCTCTCTCTGCGGCGGTCACTCTGTGTAGATGAACGTGGCCGAGCTGTTCGTGCCAGACAGGGACAAACGCCACATTCTTGATACACGCCTGAAACAGTAACATGCGCATTATAGGTCATCACCATCACCAACATCATGCAATGCAGCATTTGCTGTAAATTGTAGATACACTTACTTGAAGGACAATCATGGCACGGGCAAAGTCTCGAGGTATGGTGCAAGCTTGCAGGGCTTGTAGCCAAGGCTTTCTGAGGAGAGGCCAATTAGGATGCATAAATGAACATGCTATATTACTCTCCAATTGAAGAATAGTCTGCTTCAGGGTGCTGATCAATAATGGCCGAGTGCCTGAAAAACAAAACAATCATTTCACATTCATTTTTATACAACAGAAAAGAATAACATTTTGCATGAAAAAATTAATGGGCATACCATTCAAAAGACCAATCCACTTGAAGTCCTGTCCGCATGAGAGTGAAAATTTGTGGGCCAGGTGTCGCTTCTTGTCTCTTTCCTCATTCCGCTGAGGCTTGTTGAGAGCCAGATTATTAGTCGTGTACTGGTTGACATAGTTCCTAAAGCTATTCTCATTCCCCAACTTGAATGTCAGCGTCCCCGATGATATCTGGTTGACTTTTAAACGTGTAAGACGATGAACATCTGCACATGAAATGAACAAAATAATATAATAATGCATTAACAGATCAACACTAAAAAATATTAATAATGCATAGTTTATACAAATTTAATTTAAATTCATTTAGTATTAATGATATTACCATCAGACTTATCATCGTCTTTGTGTTTCTTCTTGAGATCTTCCATGCTGAATATTCGAGGAGTGAGCGATCCTGTTTTGGAGCGGGTTAAGATGTTCTTCCCTTGCTTCCCGGGCGTTTCATCCATGTCCAGATCATCGTCTTTGAATTCCTCTGCACTGGACGAGGTGACTGTGCTAGTGGTGGTGGTGGTTAACGTGGACTGGACTGTGGTGGTGTGTGTGGTCACATTCCCATCATCGCCGCTCACACTGACAGCAGCCGACGTCTCCACAGAGCTGACAGTCTTCACCGTGACCTCTGACTCCACATTAGGAGTGTCGTCTCCATCTCTATAAGCGTCATCCAAATCCCTGATACCGTCACTTTCCATATTTTTTTCCGTTCGCTCCTTTCGTAATCTAAATATTGTGGAATTCTCAATTTCTAAATATGATTTACGAGAACCCTTCAACTGATTGGTAATTTTTTCCGTTAAATCCATCTGACGTTGCATTTCCGTTTTATAATCTTGCAGTTCCCTACACAACGGGTTTTCCAATTCATCAGGATCCAACAAGAGCAGCAATTCCTCAAGCTGGGTGGAGGTGGAGTAATACCAGACAGTTCCATCTTCCGCCTCGCTGGAAACAAAATTAAAAATCACCACATGCTATGCAACAGAAGATCAGGATCCGTATCAGATTTCAACAGGACTTACACAAATAATCTCCGTCCAATGAACCAGTACTTGCGGCCGTGTCTGTCGAAGCCTAGGTGATCATGACGACACAGAAGCCCCTGTCTCTCGGGCTCGGGAACACAGTCTGTGACTCCCGGCAGGCGGTGGGTCTTGCAGAGAGCACATTGCCAGTCCTCCGAAGGCACATCCACCAGGGGAGGGTCCACACACTCCAGGTGGAAGACGGCGGGACAGGTCTCACAGCACAGCAGGTCACCCAGGCGGTGGCAGATGCGGCAGTGGTCGTCATAGTGGATGGCGACTACAACATTAGAACAAACATTGTGTGTTGAATAATATGGCATGTGTACTTATTAAGGAAGGACGACCTATATACTCCAAATATAAAACAATTAAATTAACTCCACTCGACCAGGTAAATAGAACAATGTATGAAGGATACAAAAGGACCTCTAGTTTCCATATATTTTTCTATCTTGTGATGGAGACGAGTTTATGTAAATGTTTTACACTGGGACGACAGTTACAGAATCCCTGTACAAAAAAACATTTATTAGTAATCAGGCTGATATTAAAGGCTATTCAATTTATAATTGCTTATTCAATATTTAAACCTAGTTAATTGTTGGAAGGATTTTTGTTGAGTGTCGTTACAAAAAATTGCCTTGTGGTAATAAGAACGCTTCATGCATATGATTTGTGCAATAATGAATACATTCAGTTCAATCATTCACATAAAGAATGAAAGTCCACATTCAAAAAAGACAAGTGAGCTGTGTATAGGCATTAACAATTTGCACTTAAGACTGGCATTGTTTATAAAAGAGGTAAAAGATGATGGATCAAGTAATACCTTCACTGAGCAAATCTTCTCGGACAGGATTAGTAATCAAAAACTGGTCACACAGGAATTGCAGAACCTTGACTCTTTCGTCTATCCCGGTGAACGGATATTCACATGAGTTTAATATTGCTAGGACTTGCTTGTTGAAAAATCTGTCACTCTCCACATATATCCGCAGCACCTCCGGCCACGTCATGGCATCCAACAGAAACAGAGTCAAGTTCACGCTGTCCTTGTGATCCAAGGGACCAAAGTGTGTTTGTTGGGAGTCCTCTTCCCTCAGCAAGGCCTTGAGGAGCATGACGTGGATCTCCACGAGCAAGTTGCTTTGATCTTCACAGGCAATGGCGGCGCACAAGTCCTCCAGTCTAAACGGAGTCAGGCGCACAAGATGCCTGAAGTGGCGCAGTACTTCATACACGCCCACAACTTGCATCACCATGTGGGGAGGGACCAGCAGGTCTTCCGAGGTAGGAGGAAGCTGCAGAGGGGGGATCTCTCGGTCTTGCTGGATCCAGAGGGGCTCCGGGCTGGGAGCGCGGGCTTGCCCTGCCAGCAGTTTGCGGGGAGTGCCGCTGACTGTGCTGTAGCTGCTCAGGGAGTAGTCGCTCTCGCTGCCGGGACCTTCAGCGCCCAGGCTGACTTCAGAAGCAGTATCACTGATCCGGTCTTCCTCCAGGTCCGACTTGTTGTCGCTCGACTCGTCGCCAAAATCAGAGCCATAATGATATTCCGAGTCGTGGATGTTGGCTGCCTGCGGGTTGTACCCTCGCCTGGAGTACGAGCCAGTGAGCCCGCCTCTCTTGCTGCCTTTAGATTGCGAGGCCTTGCTGGGACGCCCGCGTTTTCCACTGCGCCTACTAATGTCACTTCCTTGAGGCGACGACGCCCGCGACGCCGTCGGTGTACTGGCTTGAGAATCTGAGCCTATGTTTTGATTTAACAGGTATTTTGGTTTTTTCATTAGGTGATACTGGAATTTTTTGTTCTTTTCGACAGACCCAGACTTCGGGGGTCTGCCGCGCTTCTTTCCTCCTCGCGCCGACATGATTAATAATAACTGTCAATTACAGACGTCTCTTCAGCACGTGGATTGCAAAAACACAGAATTGTATACAAATACAAAATGACACAACTGCATTTTAGTAAGTAGACTTTTTGAGCCAGGGCTTTGCACCATTGTCGGGCCAATTTAGAGAGTAAAAATAAAAAGTCTCCACATATTTTTATACCACATCACTTAAATCGGTAATATAACAACACTACACCGGTATTGTCAATAAATTTGACAGGAATTTAGATATTTTTCTCATTACGGCCCGAAGACGCACAAAATATTTCACTGACGCGATTGCAAGGTGAACATCTCGTATGCCTAAGCGTTTTAAGAAACGGCCTGTGATTGGTCCATTTTCTCAACCCGCCATGTCGGAAACGAATTTTAATTCTTTATTATTGAAACATCCGCACAGGTAACTTGCACAAATATTGCATTAAATAAGCACATATTTTTTTCCAACACTCCACAGTTCACTTTTACATATTTTACAACAATTTTGATGTAAAACAACGGATTTTAAAATTCTGAACAAGGCAACAACCGTCCAATCAGAGGCGCGTTCTCATAATTCGAAAAAGGAACGTAGTGACGCTAGTAATTTTATAAAATTATTTTGTATTGTTTATGTTCAACTAAGATTTAGCCACTGTTTTCTCATTTTTAAAGAATTAAAAGCACTCATACATTGTTTAAAATTGAAAAAGAATTATCCTTTTAACGCAAACATGGCTTTTAAAATTATTATTACACTTAAGTTGATTAGCCGAGTAAACCATGTAGTTCCGCCATGCGCCGCTAGAGAGAAATTTGACATTTTGCTGTGCAATCTTGCAATATTTTAATGTGTTCGACTCTTAGCTCAGCTTAATTATTTTAATTTGTTAATTTTTTATTCATATTTTTTCACCTAAAAATATACCTAAAATAATTTATTTCTCCCCTAAACTAGGACAAGGTAATATACCTACTTGAAAAAGTATTTTCCTTCCCGGTTCAGTTTTCAGCTCTGATAAAAGGTGGTTGATGTTGGCTATCCTGTCGCCCGCACATGCTCTCTTCACCCTTGTCCGGTTTCCGATTTCTTTCGAAATGTCAAAAATCTCATAGGTACCGATTCACTGCCATTTTAAAAAAGTGACATCCTCGATCGAAACAATATTTTTCGTCTTATTCGAATCGACGTCCTCAGGAATATTTGGATCGAATTGAAATACTAATTGTAAAAAATAATGTTTAAAGTGGAACCAATTATTTCTAATGCTGACGAAATACCATTACCGACGTGCATGTACAAAGTGAAAAATATCCACCAAGACACGTCTTGTACCATTTCGTCTACCGAGCAAACCGAAGAATTTAATCCAAAAATAACTCAACAGGTTAACAGATTTTTGCAGGTTTATATATAATTTTCATACAATATGTCATCCGTGACTGAAATTAAACAGTTGAATTCGTACTCACATGTCCTTAAAAATGCCTTTCAACAATTTTCACACTTTTACGTGTACACTTCCAAAGTACGGCCGTGACTGAATAGTTAATAATATTTTTAAAATGTCTGCCGAAAAAATCATTTGGGGGATTAATTTTATGTCAATTTTTAACCCATCAGAATTTGAGAAAAAATGTCTCTTGGACTTTCTTTTTAATAATTGTATGTTTTATAAACTATTTTCAGTTTATTTTTTATTTTTCAGAAACCTCTTAAAAATATAATAATGCTTGAGGCGCGCCAAGATAAGCTGCTGCATGAATTGGAGGAACTTAGATTACAGATGATGTCTATTAAGAAGAATTTACAGAATTCCCTTACAACGCCAGCCAAAGTTACTATCACCAAAAAGTCATGCTCACTGAAGGTAAAATGCCATGCTGTTTCCTTATTTAATTTGTTATTATTACAACAACAACAAATTATCCTTCCTCTGAATTATTGATTAAAAAATTCCTTAAGTAAATAAAAGTTCGTAGAAGCTGGCCAACTGTACATTAATTTTTTTCACTTTTTCTTACATCACAGGCAAATGAAGTCCACACGTGAATTGGCATAGACAATATTGTGTTATTGGCTATTAAGAAAGACAGTCCCATACATGACTTGACGTTTGATCGTCGAGAAAAGTCGGTTTTATGGCCGAGTGGGCCAAGAGGCTGATCTTTCTAGCGTATTTGGAATAGAATAACGTTGGTTCGATCCCTGCTTGGGTCACTTGACTTTAACTTCGACCCTGGTTCAACAGATGTTATTGGGTAATTATTAATTAATAATAATTCATTAATATAAACAATAATGAATTATTAATTGATGATATTAATACCTGTTTCTGGCCAGATAGAATAGGTTGGTGAATTGCATTCCTCTTCACAAATCTATTTTTTTTTTTTTTTTTTTTTTTATTTAAAAAAAAAGTTTCAATTTCAAAAATGTTCCGACTTCATTGTTGTGCCAGTTTGGCACTCGGCATAAATTCCATAGACAGCAAAATTGTGATCAGGGTGCTAGAGTTGATCCACGCTAACTTTTCCCGCTGAGAAGATAATTTGGAGCATTCATGCCAAAAACGTTCCGACTACCATTGCGAGAGTTATGCAAGGATAGTTAGAAGTGAAGTCTACCCCTAGCGGTATGGGAACAGAGTAACAGTTACATCTGTGCAGTATCTCCTAAAAAATCTACAACTCAATATAGCGGCCCCCTCGGTGCTTGTTTGGCTTATCTACTATTTTATTCAAAGATGATCTTTAAATTAAATTATCTTATGAATCACATTTTACACAATCTGAACTAAGAAAAACACGTAAAACATGATGAGTGTGAAAGTTATTTTTAGTATTTTCAAAATCAATTTCATAAGACACATTGGTCCAGTACACATCAGTGGCGAAGCGTGCCATACAACCCGGTTCCCATCTGCTTCCCTTTTAAAATGATGTAACAAAGTAGTTAAAATATATAGGCACAAAGTATAAAAATACACTTAAAACCAAAGAAACAATACATATTTTTCCCCCATTGAAATCATGCAGTCTACTTTATTATCATTTCTGCCTCATTTCAAACGGGAAACCGATGGAAACCGGCTTGTATGGCACTTTTCGCCACTGGTACACATACAAACATTGCTCATGTGAAATTACCTCTGATGGTCAAAAGAACAAGCACTAAGGGGACGAAAGATAGATACTAGCTGTTTCTTTTGTTTCAGAATGATCTCATGAAGGATATTGTTATCAACGTGAACCCCAGCTGCCCTCCATATTCTTTGCTGATATTACAGAGACTGTTAAATTTGAAAATCAGCTGCCACACGCATTCTTCTGTGGTGACCCTGCCTCCTGCCGCTGTGGACTTCACTAAAGATGTCTCACTATGGAGTCCGGCGCAATCTGATCTGTCTCTCACTTTAATTTGGAAAGACGGTAATAAGAGTGGTATAGGCGGCAATCTACGTTTTTTTTAATATGAAATAAATGTAGGAAATTATTTCCTGTTTTTCCATATATTTAATGTTCATCTCATCATCTGAAAAAAATCCTAGGTTACTGCCTTTGATTCACTGCAGTTCATACAATTTAAATATTTCATCTATATTAGATGATTCCTCCCACTTGTAATTGTAGCTTTAAATTTGACAGGAATCATTTACTTTTTTTAACTTTAGCTCCTAACAATCATATTCAAATAATGAATATTTCTTTCTTATATTTGTTTAAATGTTGGTGTTAATGTCACACTAATACGTAAATGTTTATAATATAAATTGTACTGGCTTAAATTCCTTGTTTTATACTCATTATTTTAGGCAGGCAATTAAAAATTGAGCACATACAGGTATTTGATAGTATTATAAGTGTGTTTTATCTTTTTAATAGAATTGTTTCTTATTTCAATACTGACATCACAATTTTGAAGTAGTATTTTAACCTTTTTTAATATCTTAATTAAATCATTCCTAGGAAAAATTAGATTGCAAGAATAGGGTAATTCCACATTTTTTATTTCAAAAAATGCATCTGCATTTAAAAAATAATAATATCTGGCTTAGTTTTTAAATTATAGCTCTTTAAAATTTGTGCATTTTTGATTTCCGGTAAAACAGGTCATTTTTTTATTTAGGCGGATGTGACGTCATTGGATCTTCGGATCTATGGAGTATACCGTTAGGCCCTGGAAGACTGTCGGATCCATCTACGTCATTTTGACGTCACAGCGTGGCTAGCCGGCCCCGCTGCGTTTTGGTGGGATTCAAATTCTAAGCATTTTATTGTGGAAAATTATCAATGATATCTTTATTTTTACTACTTAAAAAATATATATGGTTTTGATCCTTGAAATGTACTCTACACAACCATAGTATTTTAAACCATTTTCCCCACCACTGAAATTGTCCTATTGTCAATTGTATCACAAATTTGTTATTTGTCTTTCAGTGGATTCCCATTTGCAATTGATAACCTGCTCCACCATGCCTGTCATCATCTGTGGAGAAGTCAACCTGTTACGCTACCTCCTCATGGCCGCTCCCTCGCAACTCACTTACTGTGACAGCGACTCCTCGTGGGAAGTGGACTCTCTTCTGGACGTCTGCCACAAGCTGCAAGAGAACAAGACTGTCAAGGAACGTCAGGCCAACATCCGCTGCCTCAACGGAAAGTTGGGCAAACAAAACTGGATCCAAAACAACCAGAACATCTCGGTTGTTGACATTGCTGCCTGGAGCATCATCAAGCAAAATAAATGTGAGGAAGACTTGACCGTTAATATGAAGAACTGGATGGAAAGATGCAAGAAATACTCCACTGATCTTAGGAGATAAATGTCATATTAAAGAAAATAAATTATTTGAAACTGAACATACACTTTTATTATGTTATTATTATAGTTTTATTTTATTATTATTATGGTTCACTTTGCCCATGTCACCCCTGTGTCAGGGAAGGTCGGCAAAAGTTGTAGGGCTTATGTTCGTAAGTACACATTCAGCATTAGTAAGCGCGAACTACACATGTTTGTTTGCGGGCATGCATTTGAGAGCCTTAAATGTTAATATATCTCTTGGATACTTATGAATAAGAATTGATAGCCTTGGAAGGAGCAAAACATTGTTTTTTAATGTTTAAATATGCGTAAGAATGACTAAATTTGGTGAATAACCTTTCCTTATTTTATTTACTTCAATTATGGATAAAACTTATCTTATTTTGTAAAATTCATTAGTTATCATTTAGGAATACTTTAATACAAAAGATGAAAACCTTTTTGAAAACAATAAATATTCCACCACTCACAATGCTCTCTCTGGTAATGCAGAATAGTTAATTTTGATAAAAGATAAGTGAAAGAAACCTGATGATGTGCACTAAATAGCATGCATAGAGGATGAAAGAAGAAGTCTGCCCAGCATTACATTCTATATGACTGAAAAGAAATTAAAAACCTCTTCTAGGTTACCATTTATAGTACGTAAACTGAAAGAAGTCTGTATCCAGCGGCAAGTATCTCCAGAGGTGCCTTCTAGATTCATCACTCTCTTCATACATGCTCTTTTTTTACTCACTGCATATTCCAGCCATTTGTAATCTCATTCATTTGAATCAATCCATTATTTACCCTGCTTACCTTTGACATTCCCTTTGTACACTCTTTTTGTCAGTCGTCCATCAATATTTTTATTGCATGATCAAACTATCTCATTGTATTATATTGTACATAACTGTAACTCTGTCGCCATTCCGCTAGGGGTGGCCAGAGCCTCTGCAGAGCGGCCTCCATTTCTTCCTATCCACACATACCTCTTTCAATTCATTCATATTATAATATCCATCACCTTTTTCATGCATTTTCTTCTTTTACGCTCGCTTTGTACATCCCATTCTTTCACAATCTCCTCAATCTGATCACTCCATACTTTTCTCGGTCGACCCTTCCCTCTTTTTCCTTTCACACTACCTATGTATACGTCATACTTCGTCAGTCTATCATCATTCATTCTTTCCACATGCCCAAACCATCTCATCACATTCTTTTGTACCTTAACTTTCACATCCTCTTTCAAATTACATTCTTTCTTTACCCATTCATTCCTAACTCTATCCCTCAGAGTTTTTCCTGTCATGCTTCATTTCCACCGTACATACTTTACTTAAGTACATACTTTTGATCTTTCAATCTGTGATTCACAAAAAAAAAACATCTTAGCTCACATATCCTTATATGAGAATGTCCATCTATCTTTTCACCTTTTAGGTCTTCCAGCTGGGCTTCGACCTAATGGCATCGCAATAGCTACGATATGTACGAGTTATTACCCATTCTGGTTCAGTCCAAAGTCGTGGATGTGCTATATATCTCATAATGTCATCTATTTCCAGGCTTTTTGTAAGTGGTTATTGCAAATGCAATCTCGCAATGTTCTGTTGATGACCATCCTAAAACCTTTCATTTTGAATGTTCTAAGTAGTTTTTGGTTCTTCTTGTGTCCACTCTAACTTCTACACCATAAGTCTTAAGGAGAGGTTACACTATGCCAGCTGCTGCCATAACAGTAGACAGCTACTGCACCTGTGCACTGGTATGGCAGTAGCTCGACTCGCCTCGCTCGGTCACATTATACGAGCTGCTGCCATGACAGTACGCTCCCCCAGTTCTTGTGTTCCGTATAGACCAATTCTGTCAAAAGTGACTTTTTAATGCAGTTGTCTTAAGAATCAAATTCTACACAATCTGAGCTAAGAAAAAACGTAAAAATCAATAATGTGAGAGTTAATTTAAATATTTTTCAAATCAATTTCCTGTTTTCATCAGACACATTGGTCCAGTACACATGCAAACATTGCTCATGTAAAATTAGCTGAATGGTCTATACGGCAAACAAGAACTAAGGCAGCGAGTAGACAGCTTGTACGTGGTACGTGGTACTTGTGGCGTGGTGGGGGGAGGCGAGTGGCGACGGAAAAGAAAAAATGTTGTAGTAGCTCGCATGACAGCTACTGACCCACTCGCATATGACAGTAACTCAAATTATGCGGTCACACGGTGCAGGTAGCTGCACAGCAGTAACTGACCAGGCCAGCTCACACGCTAGCTCGCATAGTGTAACCTAGGCATTACAGTACAGTTCTCCTAAGTAAGGCAGGAAGTCAATAAATAAAAGGCATTTTAAGATCACAGGTTTTATTGTGATGTGTTATTTGTAAAACAATAGTTTAGTGATAAACTATTAACATTATACAGTACGGTAGTAACATCATCAAGTGATAGTCAACTAATGAAGGCAGTGATACTTTTCAAGTAAAAAATTAAACCTAGTCAGTACTTAGAATCTTTATACAAAAATTTGTTCGGCTTAGATTTGAAAATGTTAGGTGCAATCAAGGGATACTTATATATTTTTGTATCTAGCTTGAGATCATAGAATTTTAACTAAATAATAAAATGTATAAAGCTCTTAAAAGTTCAGCCAGACAAACCATGAGTACAGCAACTTCGAGAAAATATTCAGGGAAAGTTAAAAATATTTCAAATACAATGAATCCTTGTAAGTTTTTGACTTAGTTGTAGTCCTTACAATGTCTTTTTGACATACCTTGTTATGACTTTCTATAGAGAAAAAAATGCAGCATAAGGTTTTCATGTACAGAATATGCAAACCGGGTATTTTTAATAATGCATTTCTTAACAGCTTACTGGACCTTGGTTGTCAGAACTTTTATAATATGATTTTTTACCTAGAAAATACTTTTTACAATATTTTTTAGAAATTAGAGATGGGAATGATATTTACAAAAAGAAAATAAAAATAAAACACATAATTTGCATAATATAATTTCAATGCAACAAGAAATAGAATGATTGGTAGTTTGCAGTCTTTTTATGTTATGGAAAAAATATGGTGATCGCTAATTGGCTAGACAATTATTTTTGTTTTAAAAAATGGATCATAATAGCAAAAAATATCTCCTACTTGCAACACCAATCATAAAAAGGGTGTTTGGTGAATTAAACATTAAGAAAAAAAATACCTGCTGCATTGGAGTCGGCACAAACAAGCTGGAAAAAAATGTAACTTCACCCGTCTGGGTTGCTTGGGAAATAGCTAAGTTATATTTTGTTATTGGTTACATGTGACTGGTTGCCTAGACCTGTGGTGTCACCCTTTGTGAGAAATTTGTAACTTTGTTCCGACTCCATAAATTGGCAACGCAAAAAAAAAAAAAAAAAACGCAACTAAGCTACACATATAGTGAACTTCTTGCCGCGTTATCCCCGAAGGGGTCGCATGTGGCGAGTTGAACCTATTTATTTTTACAGGTAAGGGGGCCGGCCTTACGCCAACCACTTCAGTTGAAGTGGGGGTTTTCCCAGCTTCCGAGGGGGCTGGTACTCATTTCTTGTGAAGGCTGAGTAAGCCTCGCCGGTAATTTTATTATGGGGTTTGAAATAAACACCGAAATAGGAAATCATTTCTGACACCCTCCTCGGTGGGATTCGAACCCGAGCTCACGGGGTAGAATGCGAGCACTCTACCAACTGAGCTATCGACCGGACAAATGCAAAATGTAAACGTTACACTGAAAAGATTCAGTAAATAGCACTAGTATTTACAATTCACAATTCTGGATATCTTGTAAGGATTAGATAAGACTATATTCTTTTTAGTTGGTAATCGAAAAGTATTAAAATATTAGAAATTAACTAAGATTATGTACAGGTTGATAATTGACTTAATTTTAAATTAAACATATTCAGGTGAAGGTAATATCAGTCTATATAATATTATAAATATATTATTGTGTGAATTGCTTTCTATATTTGCTTTCCTTACTTATTTTTTTTATTCTACTTTACTTTAAGTAAGAACAACAATATACGGGCAATGCAAATATCATTTTAATCAACGAGCTCCAAAAAAACTAGGGAAATAGATATATATAAGTGCTGGATAGTTTTGAATATAAAGAAGAAAACAATGGAGAAGTTCCTTCTATTTTATAAATCAGTGAAAACAGGAAAATAACTGTGAACCTAGTAGGTAATAACTGCTTAATAAATTAATGTGATAAAGAAGTAAATAAATTATTTTTTCACATGATATTCACAAGGAGGAAAAAAGCTTTGTTGTATTTTTAAATGGAAAGCTGAACTACCTATAATTTTTTTTATACAATAAAACAGTAGGTACCTATAAAATAAATAAAATCAAAAGAATGGATACAAAAAATGTGTTTACAGTTAGTCATTTTAACAATAAGATAATTAAGGTTATAGCATAAATCAAATACTTTTCTTATTTTGTATTTCAAGGAGTGAAAATAAAATAGGAAAAAAATTCAAGTTAATTTATAAAACTTTATCAAAATAAAAATTTAAAAATTAACATCGTTGTCAGTGCTATGGCCAAGCAGACAAGGCATTGACAATTTGTGAAGCGTATATTTTAAATAAAACAGTGCTAGTTCGAATCCCATCAGTTGTTCTTAAGATAGGTTTGACCCTGAGTTACGAGATGTCATTACTAATTAATAGTTTATTTAACAAAATTAATTAATTATTCATTGATAATGTAAACACCAGTTTATGAGCGGGCAAAAATAGATGAGGGAGTTACATTCCTCTTCACGAATTTGTTTGATCAAAAAAAGTTTATAGAGTAGGTAAGTCAAACAATTTTCTTATTTTTTTATCCATAAATGAACATAAAATAGGAAAAATATTCAAGTTAATGCATAAAATAAGAAGTTAGAAATTAAGATGGTGAATTTCTATTTTTAAAATAATCATGCTTTTGACAGCATATAATTTCATACATTGTGTAATAAAAATCCGTTAAAATATAATTTTTAGAATGTGATTTAGGTAGGTCCTTACATATTTAATAATAGGAAACATTTTTATCATTGCTTTAAAATGTTCTGATAGCGTTGATTGAATATATTGCTACAAGTGCGGAAGACATCAAAACCTCTCATAAATGCTTTCTTTTCAACTACCTATAAAAATTACAAAGGGTTCTACTTATAACTACAATACGTTATGATAAAATTCAATCCTCAGTCGTCTCATCATGCTTTTAAAATCTTCACAATTACATATTATATGATCACAGAAATATACATGATATTATACAAGATAATAAATACAATTATATAAAAAAAAACACTATATTACACTTTGTTTATAATGGCGTCAACATTTGTGCAATCACTGCAAGATATAATAATACAACTACAGGCTGGTATTAAAAACACGACACAGCGTCAAACTGACACTTGAATTAAAAAAGAACCGATTTTGAATGTCAAACATAACCTGAAAGTCAAATAAAAAACATATTTGGAACGTTAAATTCATGTTTGGAATACAAATATTCAGAAGCTTTAAACAAATACTTGAATTCAAACAAAGAACACCTTTTATGGGGCTTCCACACGCTTGCCTCAAACGCCTTGAGTCAAGGGCTTGCAAGCGCTTGCAAGCTCTTGGAAAACCAAACAGGGTCATCCACACGCTTGTGCGTGCGTCTGTGTGTGTTAGAATAAGCAAGCATGGCGGACGTCCAGCTTTTAGCTATAACATTTGGATAAACTTATTTTTATTTAAAAAAAAAACAAAACAAAAAGAGAGAAACTAAAAAGAAACGAATAATTCGGCAAAGACGATGGTGGATGATCAAAATTCATAGAAACCGTACCGCACCAGAATGCGCGCGCACAAGTATGTGTGTGCCTGGCATGCGCATGCGTGAATTCCCTTTGACTTGCGTCAAAAAACCGACTCTGGTCGGATCGGCGACAAGCTGAGCCAAGGCGGCTTAAGCCACGCCCCCAGCTGAGCCAAACGGCCGTCCACACGCTCGACTTGGCTCGACTTGGCAAGCGTGTGGATGCCCCATTAAATGTCAGCTTCATATTTGTAGTAGCAACATTAAGAAGAGTCAAACTCACAGTTGAATTCAAATAAAGAGCATACTGAAATGTCAGTTTTACGCTAAGGAATGTTTTTGATACCGACATTATGCATAACGACAATATCCTTTGCATAGTTTAAAGACATTTATCCATTAATATATGTATTTCCTTCCTGCAATTGTCACCCTCCTGCATTTCACAACACAGCAGTCTTTAGGTTACACATTACTTTCATCAATTTGCTAATTCAATTATTAGTTTTTCAATTATATATGTATAGTATCTGTTATCACAATATCACTTCCGCAGACTTCCTGTCAAACAAATGATGAGAAACCGGGTAATGGTGCTCGTGAGCGGGCCATGTTGTTCATGATGATCTGTCCACCGTTTAAGCTCACCACGGCACTGCCCTCGGGCTCAGAGTCTGTGTAACTGGAATAGTTTCTCACTGGCTTTTGTTTCTTCCACGATTGTCGCAGCGAATCATTTACGTTGGCATAATGATTCACAAAGGAATGCGGATCGGAACGGACACTTTCATTCTCACTTTCCGAACCCTGAAACCATACAAAAGTTATTAAACAAAATTATTTACAATATTTAACAGGTCTACTTGATTTTATGTAGATTAAATAATCCTGAATATTTTTGTATAATACATCTTTGGTTTTGCTATCTTATTTTATGCGCATGCGTGCTTTGCTTTCTTAGTTTTCTTTAAAAGGATATCCTAACAATGCCTTAAGAAGGTGAAATGTAAATATGGCAGAAGCAAAAGTTGACACTATAAAAAAATATGAGTTTAAGTTAACGAGTTCTACAGATGAAGTGCCTTTTCTTTGAATAGATAAAAAAACTGTTATTTGTAAAACCCACCTGAGATTCTGACGAGCTGATTTCTGAAGGTTTTTCCGTGACAGAGCTGTCATCAGGGTTTTCATCGTAGTCTTTGAGGCTCTCCTCATCACTGTGGTAGGCTACAGAAGCGGGAGACGGCCGAGGAGGTGATTTGCTGAGAGCAGGCGGATGCCCCGCGGCAGACTTGGATCGGGCCCCCGTCA
Source organism: Agapetus fuscipes (assembly GCA_951799405.1). Lineage (NCBI taxonomy): Eukaryota > Metazoa > Arthropoda > Insecta > Trichoptera > Glossosomatidae > Agapetus > Agapetus fuscipes. The sequence goes on from OX637350.1 coordinate 5,507,470, forward strand.
GAGTGTCGCCAAGACTTCCCTGGGCTCGGCGCAGAGTCCCCACACTCCCCACAGTGCCATTGTGACGAGCTCTGTACAAATCCAATGCCAACTCTCCTCTCTCTTCTGCGTCCATAGCCATCGACTCTTCGAGAGTTTTTTGAGCTTCTTCTGAAAAAATCAAAAACAGTCTGTTAAGAAGTTCAAATAATTGAGGATAAAAATCCTTATCTTCATCAAAAATTATTTGAAAAAAATAAAATTAAGGAGAATTATTTGGAAAAGAATAAAGCTGTATAATTGTAAACTTGTGCTTTTATATTGCAACATGTACTTTGAATTTTTTTATCACAATGGCTCTGAAATGAGACCCCTTTTTTGGTGTGAGTTTGAATCTGATATCCCTTGAGACAAATCTTTGAGTTAATTATTGAAAATTTTGCCTAATTTAGATGATATAATATGTTTAAAACAATTTAGTATTAAGTTGTTAAACTTACGTTTATACTTATAGCTTTTGCTTTTAACACAAAGCACAGCAATCACCATGATGATTATAATAATAGAAGCAGCTGCCAGAGCAACCATAAACCAAGTCTGCCGATAAAACGGCCGATGCTGCAGGTAGCCGTATTCAAGATACAGCTTAGAAGGAGTCATGATAATGTCTTCAGTGTAAGCCGGATAACTGATGCCAAAACTGTTGTATGAAATAACCCGGAAGGAGTATGCCGTGGATGGTAACAGCGTCTGATATGAAATAGTGAAGTCTTCAAGAGGTCCATTACTTGTCTTTGTGACTGTTTCCCAACGGGAGTCATCTGAAATAAAGAATAATGTTACAACATGTCGCTAAGTAGGTATGACTATCAAAACATTTTCTAACTATATTCTACAAACTTGTGAAGAAATCTTAATTAATTAACAAAGTTACAAAGTTACTGCCCAAAATCTAAATAATATAAGAAATCTTAAGTGCACAAAAACAGAATGGCTTGAAACACTTTTTAATGCAAAATGTGAATCTAGGATTGGTGCCAAATAAAAAATAAAATATAGGTACTAATCCCTTCTAAATGAAATGTGAGGTTTGAGGTGAAATAAAATAATGTGGTAGTTGAACAAATTATACATAACAAAAATAATAAAATAGTAACTATCGCTATACACTGCCTCTGTTTAATCAAGAAATAAACCCACTCCACATGTCATATTTCTTATTCAATTTTAAAAGCATGCTTCTTCCTACTGACTAATGAATAAGAAGGCATCTTTCATTAACAAAAATAAGGTGTAGAAAAGATGTATGTGAGTGCTGAAAATGAATAATAATTTATTCCTACATTCTACAAATTCATTGAAGAAGAAATAAACTTAAAACACGAACATCATTTGCGCATGTCAATGTTAGCACAGGACATTTACAGCAAATCTGGCGTCGTAAAATTCACAAATTGGCAATTGCTATTTACAATCAACACATACAAGTAATATTGTAACTAAATGGATATTCACAAAAAAATATTCTTTTTAAACTTACGAAACTGCCATGTTTCCTTAGCTAAACAAAAAGAAAATAAACATTTTTCCTACTGTTGCACAATAGTGAGTATAGTGTCATCATTTGTGCTTATCTTAGTAATGAGTGCTAGAAATCAATGTAAATGGAGTCAGAAAAAAAGTTCCAAATTTTTTTGGCAAACAGACGCCACAGGTCTAGATTACTATGGTACTTAACGACCAATAACAAAATGTTAGTGAAACTTTTTTCTGGCAACCCTGTGACATCACAATTTTTTTCCTGGATATTTCGTACTGACTCCATTCACAAAATCATCACAATTAATTTTTTTGAAAACGAGACAGGACGTCTGTCAATTCAGCTAGAAGTGAATATTTTAAAATATTGTGCTATAGAAGTGTTAGAAATCGATGTAATTATAAGATATAATTACATCATCATTTTTGCCTAACCTCATCTTGTAAGATATATTAATATTCCATTACCTTTCTTTCTGGTTTCTATGTAGTAGCCTAAGAGGGGCCCCTTTCCACTGGGGGAGTTGAGCCAGTGCATATCTACTCCAGCGGGTGTTCTGGTGAGGGCCAGCTGTCTTGGGGCCACAGGGGAGCCTTGCTGGGGACCCGTGCTGATGTTTCCCCACATTGCAGGGCCCAGCTCTATGGTCATGGCTCGGACACTGAATGTGTAGCCGACCTCTTCTTCCAGACCACCAACCACGAGTGTGGTCTCTGATACCTTTTGTTTTACTTGCTTGCTGAATTCTAAAAGAAAGAATTGTGATTAATTATCAAGTAACCTGTAGTGAAAGAACTCGCAATGCTATAAATTAGGTATAGTGTGTGAAATACGCAGAAGCAAAAACATGTAACATCAATGATTTAGTTAACAATATTGCTTTTCCAGGATGATGGTGGTCCATTGTTGTTTTCTTCTTCTTACATTAAATTACAATAGCATTGTAATAGAATTAAAGCAATAAAGAAGAAGAACAAAGCAATAGAGCACGGTCAATAGCCGGAAAAGCAATATCAAGTATCTGAAACCCGCCATGATAGTCTAAAACATTTGTAAATAAGTTTTTGTTTCACAAAAAGAAATAATGACATAATGTGAGTGAGTTGATATAATAAATTAAGTTTAAATACATTGAAATGATATCAATTTTACAACCTTTTTCTCTAATTTCGCCTCTAGACTTTTCACCCCTGCTATAAAGATACTTTATTTTGATAGCTGGTAAATAAATCATACTGACGTTTTCTCATTTTTTGAAGTTAAACACATATTGTTATCTGTAATTTCCGCAAAAATATCTTACTTTCATTCTGCTGTGTCGTTTCATACGTCACAATATATCCAACAATGACTCCATTTCTCCTCTTTGGAGGTTCCCAGTTGACTCTCATGCTTGTCATAGTAATATCGGTAAAGTTCAGAGACTCTGGCGCCCCTGGTAAGCCTTGGTGAGTCCGCACCGACACAATTTGTGAGCGAGGACCGTCTCCGGCAGGGTTGAATGCCAAGATTTGTATTTTGTACTCTGTGTACTTGTCCAGGAAGACGAGGCTGTGAGTTGTAGATGTGGCGGGGACAATCTCAATCTCTTCCTCAATTTTTTTCTCATTTTGAAGTTGGGGTGAGTCGGTGACCAAGTAAAATACCTACGATAACAATGTTGTGGTTATAATAAAAATAAAGCCGCAATAAATGCAGATTCAATCTGGATAAGATATTCCACACGTTTGAAGGAAAAACATTCACAAAATCAGAACGCCTCTTTACTAGTTAAAATGTGATTCAATATGGATAAAAAATAAAATAATAGCTTCAAGTTATTGAAAAGAACAATTCCTGGCAGTTTCAAATTCCATGTCTTCTTTTTCTAATCATCATCATCATCAACACTGGCACGAAAACCCAGGATAGGTTTTAGCCTCCTTGATTTACCACAGCCAGCGCTGCTTGTCAAAACCTTTCTTCTTCAGTCGTATATTCCACTATGCACCAGTCTAATATCTAATAATATAAACTAAAAATTAATCCAATCACCTTGTATCCTAGGAGATCCCCATTTTGTGCGCTCTGTATCAATGGCTTCCATGTGAGCTCTACTTCAGTAGATGACAGAGGTACGGCCTGTACGTCCCTGGGCGGGGCCGTGGGCACGGCCTCCCCCACCCATACGGCCGCCACCTGCCCTCCTGGACCCTCACCTTGGGAATTGAATGGTCTGACGGCTATTTCATAATTGGTGTCTTTGGCCAAATCAGACAATACTATTCTATCCGACTGAAAAATAAAGCAAACAATATTTATCATTAATTTTTAGTAAAACTGCTGTCAGTTATCCTGAAAGAATGCATAATAGCGCAAAGTTTAAAATGCAAAAAGTTCAACATGAAGTGCTGCCACCTTGACACTGTGCAACTAACTTCAAGGCAGTAGATCCAGAAATTGGAGGGAAGAACCTGTGATGCAACATCTGTCATTCATGGCTCTTATATTTTTTTAATGTCAAATTCTTGTATTTCATTAATGTAACTGTGAATGATATTGTCTCTAGTCAACAACAGTATTTTTACAAGGTTTGGTTTATTGCCTGCCTGTTCATCTGCTAGAGAGCGCTCGTGTCATCGAAAGGAAGACATTTGAGCAAGCTGTAAATTCATTAGCATTGTTACCTTGATGCCCATGACATTTTCCTTCTGTGGTGATTGCAGGACAGTGGAGAAGTCAGGCTGATATTCCACTCTGTAGCCGCCTGTCTCAGTGTCCCCGCTCCAGAACTTGTCTTCCACGGGCTTCCAGTACACTTGCACACTGTTGGTTGTTATTGGGACTACCCGCAAACCTTGTACACTGCGACTCGGTGCTAAAACCATAGTATTTCATAGTGAATCAACCATATTAGCCATTTGTTACAATGTTGTAATATTATTCAAAGAGGGGGATTTAAATGAAAATTTCTAGCCAATTTTTCCTATTATGGTCCCAAAACGGATGTTCCAACTGTCTGCCAATATGCTGCAAGTTTTGACCAATTTCTATGAATTAGTTAAAATAATCAACCAGTGGCTCAGAATGCCCAAGAAGACCCAACTGAGATGGTTGGACGACATCAATGTAGAGGATGGCTGAACACAGTAGCAAATAGACAGAAATTGAGAGGATTGTCTAGGCCTACTGAGGCCAGGAGTGGACTGAGAAAAGCTGAGGAAAAAAGAAGATGAGCTAAAATAAAACCTACCAGCGGGTAATGTTCGAACTTTAGTAGATTCCTTGCTGTATCTACTGGGTCCAATGTCATTCGTAGCACGGATCCTAAACTCATATGAAGTGTAAGGCTTCAAGTCACTGGCTGTGTACGATGTAATGAATGGATCAACTCTCTCAGGTATTATCTGCCAGGTGCCATCGTTTTCTCGGAGTTGTATTGTGTAGTACCTGCAATATTTTATTTATTAATATATAATCAAATCTGGTTTAAATCTTACAAAATTAATAAATTATTCAAAAGTGGAAAAAATAAGATGTAGATTTTTTTAATTTTTAATATTTTGTGCTGATAAAATTTCAAATTTTGGATGCAAAAAATTCTAAGCGGGCAAACGTCACTCACAAGTCTGTGTGACTAGGGTCCTCAGCAACTAATAACTTTTTTTAAGTCGGCCTTTCCCAAACCTGACAATGTAAAAAATCTTTTTTTTTGTCTATGGAATTTTTTAAGTCCATTCCATTTCAAGTGAACTGACAGAAGTATACCATATTTGAATTTGAATGTGGTTTGATGTTAAAGAATATCACCATACAGTCCATTACTAATTTGAGTTGATAGAAGTTCTGTTTACCGTAATGGAGCATATCCATCCCTCCCTGGTGTCCATGAGAATGTGATGTGATGAGGCTGCAGCTGTCCTTGGGACACTTGTGGCTGCGAGGGAGGCTGCGGAGGGCTCCGGTTGTTGGTGGTCAGGACAAGCGCCCGACCTGTCTGCCCCCAGCCCAAGCGGGTCTGAGCTGTTACGGTGAATAAGTAATAGCGCTCGGAAATCAACCCAGTTGCTCTGTGAACAAAAAGATAACTTTAAAAATAGTTTCAGGTATACATGGAGCAATGAGAGTTGTGAAATTTAAATTTGGAATGTATTTTGACTTAAAAAATGAGCAGTTATCAAACAGGAAGTGAGGAGATATCTAAGCTATGATTGGTTGAAAACTACCATAGACAATTCAAACAACATAAAACTGGTATCATAAACATTGCCTGTCAAGCTAAATGTAAATTTAATAAGGACATTTTCTCTTTCTACATGTATCTCAGACAGATTAAAGGTACCTACCTATTTTCAATAAGATTTTTTTTCTAGATTTCAAATCAAAGCTACTAAAAAAAAATGTTAGACTGACCTGAATGTTCTGTCAGATGGCAGGAATTCTCTGGAGAATGTATGGTTTTTGGTATTGTTCAAATGATATGTCACTCTATAGGCTAGAATTTCTCCATTAGGATCGTCAGGAACGTCCCAGATGATTCTCGCAGTCGTAAATGAAACATCAGGGAAGGAAATATTAGACGGCACTCCAGGAGCTAAAAACATTTTTACACATTCATCAATTTTACTCAAAACGAAATGTGTGCGAATAAGTTAAAATTCATAATTGGAGTTCTTATAAAAAACAAAATATTGAGAAATAGAGGTTTATCTTACCATCTTCAAATGTTTGCACAGTTATAGGTGGTTTACTCAAAGATCCATCTCCCAATCTTGTATAAGCCAGTACTTGAATCTGATAAGTAACATATTTCCTCAATTCAGTCAACGTGGTGGTATAGGTTTGATTTGATGAGATAGTCTTGCATTCGGGCTGAGTATTTCTGACGGAGAGAGATCCTGGTAGAGATGGTGAGGAGAGAGGAGCATAACACACTTTGTATCCCTCCACCATGCCATTTTGATGATGCGGTGGAACGGAATTCCAGACAACAACAATTGTAGTTGACGATGTTGAGTTTGCGGTTACATTTGAAGGACCCATGGATGGAACTAAAAACAAAACAAGTTTAAAACCATGAATGGGTAATAAAGATATGCAAGCTGAAAGAGAGTGTAAAAATATAAATACAAATTAATGTAACGAAATGGTTTGAACATGTGAAAAGAATGGATACTTAAAGACTGACTACGAGAATGTAAAAGGAAGAAGAGGAAAGGGACTTGATCTTGCCCATGAAGCATGGCTTAGTCGGATTGTGAAGGAATGAGAGGCTTAGCCAATCCTAGTAGAAAGACGAAAGAGTTACAGTTACAGTATTCTAAAAAATTTGTTCCGTAAGAAGAGTTAATTTGTTTTGTTTCTAGTTTTACCTGCTTCCCTAGTCCTTTCGACCGCAGTGGGACTTCCAGGAGATGAGCCCACTTCATTGCAAGCTGTGACACTGATTTCATATTGAGTCCACGCTTGAAGACCATCCAAAACGTGGGAATTGGAAGTGTGGTCTTCGATGAGGGCATTTTGTATGATTTCTGAGTTGATTTGCTTGTATGTGATGTTATAACCTCGGGGATTGCCGAACCATTCCGTTTGTTGCAACGGCTAAAAAGACAAAAAATACTCATTATTAGTAATGGACTTGGGACAAATTGCCATAGACAACAAAATTGTGAGAATAATAATTATAAACTTACAATCCATCTGACTCTTAGATCATTGGCACTGACTGCTCGTACGGTGACATTATTTGGTGGATTCATTGGAGGAGCTTGGATGGTTTGGAATTCCTTGCAAGGAGCGCTGGGGGCAGAGGATCCAACCACATTGCTGGCAATTATTCTCAATCTATAAGTGGTAAAAGGAACAAGTGTCTTCACAATAAGGGATTGGGCATCTGGTGCCGATACTTCGTAGATAGTCATCCAACTGGTGTTTCTAGCTGTTTGTGCCTGAAAAGGAATTGATTAAAATTAGCCGTGCACATTTCTGTTATCGCTTAGTATGTATATTTCTGATTCAATCGTTTACTTACTTGGACAGTCCATTTGGATATTGAAGAATTGCCATCAAATCCGGGAGTGAATTGCAAAACAACTGAAAATGCTTCAATGTTTGAAAGCGCCAAATTGTACGGAGCATGGGGTAAAACTGGCTTTACACCGGATTGTATAGATGCCTCTTTGCACGGCCCATCCCCAACCTCTGTTCTTCCACATATTTCAAATATGTAAAACGTGGTTGCCTAAAAATATAAATAAAAGGAATGTTAAAGTATCGACCATACAATGTTGGAATATCCTGCATATTTCTTTCCTCAATTCATCTCATTTCATCAACTTTTCTCCAACTCCCTTTGAAGACTCTTTTTGTCAGTTGTTCCTCATCCATTCCATTCTTTCACAATGATCGAAGATTGAAATTTTTTCTTGAACAGAATATTTGAAATAAAATAAATACACACCTGTAGGTTTTCTATTTTTATAGATGTCACATTTGCTGGAAAGAGTTCTTCCTTTTTGCTGTTAGGTTGATCTTTCACTTGATATTTAACTCTATATCCTATGAGGATGCCATTGCTTTGTTTTGGTGGTGACCAGACAACTTTTACAGCTCTATCAGATACATCATCAAACTGGAGGGCAGCCACTTCATCAGGCACTAAAAACAGAATAACAAAAGTATTGAACAACTCTTCATTCATTGTCAGTTTACATTAGAAGGAAATGCTAGTTTTCTTACCATCTTGGCTAGTAAGAACTGGTACATATTCACTTCTCTCTCCATCACCGGGGTCCGTGAAGCAAACCACAGTTATATTATAAGCGGTGTACTTCTCCAAGCCGCTGATGACGGCCGATTGCTCTGCCAAGGGATCAAGCAAGCTCGGAGGAACACTGATCACACGCTTTTCGACATTCTTTTCCAATTCGTCATCCCAACGCCACGCTTGAAGTTTATAACCCTAAAACAGTGTGTAAGTATCAAGTATTTTATCAAACATGGATTAATTAATTCCTGGGAAATCCCCAGTTTAGGCAAGGTTGATAATTTGACAGCAATGCCAGTGCATGGAAATGAAGTGTAACAATATTGGATAATCAGAAATGCCAGATTATTGGATTGCTACCAAAAATATCAATTGACTATTCATTCAAAATGACAAATATGCGCCATGCAATTGGTCTTACTTAGAGAAATAATGAAGGAAGGATATATAAGACAGATGCTTTTACCTGGTTGATTCCGTTGATCTTCTGAGGATCTGGTGGTGTCCACCAAACAGTCACAGCAGTGGAATTGACTGGTTCAGCCTTGATGTCAACAGGTGGAGCTTCCGGTACGCCTTCTTTAGTTTTAATTTTAGCCCCTTCAGTAAATATCCCCTCGCCTTTATCATTGTATGCCGCTATTTGAACAATATAATCCTTCCACGTGATCAAATCTTGGATGAGGAAATTTCTTTGTGCTGGATTTGTGATGTTTTGCCGCGTCCATGGGCTGTGATTGTAGCCGTATAGTCGATAGCGGATGACGAATCCCAATATTTGTCCATTGCGGTGTTCCTCCATGGGAGGTTGCCATTGAGTTATGATCTCCGAAGATGACCTTGCTGAACCAACAAAGCCGAGAGGAGGTCCAGATGGCGCTGCACAAGAAATTTCATCATTATTTTTGTAATTTGTAATTCTTAACACATAAAAGAGTCTTATTTTTCCAAATGCCACTACCTCCACTTACAGTGAAAAATTACATATATATAGTTTTGTCAAGGGACAAATACCCTTAATGCATGTGTACTTCTTTCTTGTTCCCACTTTATCTTGACTAAAAAAGTTTTTCAATGGTTGTTTTGCAATTTTGTCATCGCGGACATTTAAAACCTTGGTTTGTCTAAATCAATTGCATGTAGAGATTTGGAAATATATGACTCATATGAAATCTCAATTGCTTAAATATGAAGGTACTGATTTGCAATCCTAGCATTCAAATATTTTTTAAATAGATTGTCTATTTTATAAGTTAACAGAACTGGTGTTAAAACATATCAACTTGGTTAAATCTACACATTGAGAACATTTAAAAAATATAATTTAATATCTTATGCTTAATTCATCATTCCTGATTTCTCTTAATTTATTTATCTAGACAAAGTTACATCTTTAATGCATTTATAAAGTCTACCATGCACTCCTTCAGCATTTTTTTTTATAATTTAATCCATGCTTCACAACATTACAAATGTAAATTTTAAAAGATTGTATACTTATTTATTTTTTTAGTCTTGATGCCAATATAATGAAACATACAACAGAAGTTTTTAAACAACCAATATTTTCTAACTTATTTATTTGACATGTAGATGAATTGATTTACTTTTTCATTACCCAAGAAATAGTTTTAAAATTATAATCTGAAAATACACAAGGCAAGACCTGAAGACTGTAATAAATTTTAACAGCAAAAAATAAAGTTACAGCTCTAATAACAATAACATGTCACATCACATAATGGAGTCCACACATTCAAAATTTCCCTATAATATATAAAAAAATTGGTTTAAAAAAATCAGGGATTTTATTTTATCTTACAGCATTGTTAAACATACACACAGCGACATCTGATTACAGATGTTATAAGTAGAGTGCGCAGTGCTTTAGGGAGTTTTTAATCTACCTCTATAATCTTGAATTGTACATACAGTCTTTACTGTAATATTTTATTTTGTATGGATGAAGCAGTAGTAACGAGCAGGGGTGGAAGTCTCGATGGCCGTCGGTAGATTTTACCATACCTTTTTGAAGATAGGATGGAATAAAAAATAGCAATGCCTGAACAGCTGATTGTTCTTCCATATAAAATGGATCAGCTGTTGATATGCCGCCATGTTAAATTCCGTTGTATCTTCAAATATATACGGTAAGATCTTTCGACGGTCGTCAAAACTTCCACCTCTGGTCAGATACGAAACTAAGGTTCCTAGCAACCAATTGCAAGTACCAGGCAAATCAGCCAAGTTACATCTCATTTTTTTCCTCAATTTAAATGTGTAAACTCCTTGAAAAATAATGTATAAAATAAGAACGACCCTTACATTTAGGCGACAGTACAATAAATGAATAATACTTAAAGGGTTGATGTTAAAGATAAAAGTGAATTGTGAGAAGAGAGAAATGAAGGTGAATGAAGTGAGGAAGTCATAAACACTAAATACCTTGGCAACATATCAGATCGCTGGCTGCGCAACAACACAACACCAGTATTTTGAATATTATAATTGGTTTGTAGCTCTCTAAGGTTCATTTAATAAAGTCTATCAACTTTTTGCAGTTGATTTATAAAGATAAAAAAGTTCAAGACTGTTGACTGTAGCTTTTGAAGTATGCAAGGTCTTAATGCGCTATAATAAAAGGATCTCTAAGAATAAACTTCAGCTTTGGGGTTGATAAATTCATTCTGAGGCAGATTTAATGCATTACCGTAAGCCCAAAATTAACGCAATCTTTTTACTAAGTATAAAAAATTATTTGAAACGTTAACTCAAATGAACTCAGGACAAAGCTCTTAATCTATGGCTGGCAAAGTCACAGAACCCCGAGAAAATGAAAACACTTACAGACATTTTTTACTTTGGTACATTTTTCTGTTTGTATAAAAAGAATGCAACGGTTAAATATTTATGCAATGTTTGATACTCAGGGTACAGGTCTATGTGACTAGGTCCTTAGCAAACGATAACAAAATATTAGTTAGCCACTAGCAACCCAAACTAGTGATGTCCAATTTTTTTGGTCATTTGAAATTAGTGCAGAGCCCATTCAGAGTTGTGTTAGATTTGAGCTAATACGGTACAATGAATGATGATGGCAGTAACTAAAGAGGTAAATGTACATGAACTGATGACCATGTTTACTTTTATAAGCAGTAAGATTAATTTTCATGTATTAGGCATTTTATTTTAATAATAATTTCTTTTCTTATTGTTGCACATTCATAATGTCCTTGTAACACTCAGTGCCTTTTCACACAAAACGATTTTGGTCCTGTTTGTTTATGGTTTTGATCGGAAAAAGTATGGGATTATCGGATAAACCATGTGAAAGCTGCTATACATTCCCCATACACCACTAGACTTCTGATCCAGCAATGGACTGTACCGTATGAAAAGGACAACATACTTGTGTATCATTGTTAGTTTTAAATACATTAAATGAATTAATGATAATAATATTAGGATGATTTATTTGGTGAGCACTGTTTTTGTGTGAATCACACCTCAAATGCCTCCTGCGAGCTTGGTCGTTTCCATAGAAAGAACCCAGTTGTGCTGTTAAGCTGGGTGGACCTTTTGATTAGGGTAATATTGAAAGATTGGTGTTTACCTTCTTGTGGAAGAGTTATGACTTCTGTTGGTTCTGATGGTGATCCTTCTCCGACAGCATTGATTGCAGAAACCCTGAACTGGTAAGCAGACGCTGCCTTCAATCCCGTCAACAGAACCCAGCGCTGAGTGAAGGAAACGTTGCTGAGCTCTGTGATCCAGTTGAGAAGGGGATCTGGTATTGGGCCTGGAATAAATCAAATAATTAGATACATTCTTTGTCATTTCTTAGTAGGAAATTTTGCTGTAAAATTCAGTATTCATTTATTATAAAGATATTTCATTCCTAATTCAGGAAAGAATCATGGATGGAAGTAAGATGGATAAAGGCTGCATGAAAAATTATACAGAACCTGAAGTTAGTGAGAGTCAAAACCATGATTGGATGGGTTATAAATAAAAACAAGGTTTGAGAGGGAAATTACTTTAAATGGGTAAAAAAAAATCTTGTCTTCTGTATCACATGAGGAAAATCTAGAACAGTGACTCGATAATAAAACATTACGTAAATTTACAGATATTTTTTCAAATAGTATTTTGAAATTAGAAAACATAAAAGTGCAAACTGCATTCCTCTGCCAAATAATAAAAAACTCACCTAATTCCGGAACTTCTCGCTTCTGCACAATAAACTTCTTCACAGGTGAATTGCCATCAAATCCCGGTGTCCACGAGACATTGACAGCCCTCTGTGTGGGAGTCTCCAGCCTCACAGCCCTGACATTGATAGGAGCAAAGGGCAGCTCTATGACAGACAGGGTGGCATGCCGTGTGTGGTTTCCCCCTGGAGAGGTCACAGAGCATGTGTAATCTCCTGCGTCAGTGGCGCGCACCGCATTCACTTCTAGACTGCCATCTGCTCCCATGTAAACGCGTGAGCCAGATACCATTAAGCTGAAATAAAAACAGTCAAATTTACTGATTGAATTATTAAAATTAAGTTAAGCTTTGATTGAATTTTAATTGAACCCTTTTGCCTTTTTCACAAACAATGTATTCTGTCCAGTTTCTCTTTATGGTTTTTTCTATCAGGTATCTAGTTGTAGTGTATGGGGATATATGAAAGATTTCACACAGTTTGTCCAGTGATCCAAGACAAACCGGACAGAATTTGTTCTGTGTGAAAAAGGCATTTGAGTGCACGTGGCATGCATAGAAGTCTATAATAATAATCTATAATCGAAGTTGCAAGGATATATTCATTTAAAGCTCTCAGATGTATGCCCACAAACCAACACGTGTAGTTTGCGCTTACAAATGCTGAATGCGTACTTACAAATAAAATCCAAACCTCAAATGAACATAAGCCCCACAACTTTTGCCGACCTCCCCTGAAACAGGGGTGACATTGGCAAAGTGAACCATTTTTTACAGTATGTCATGAGAAGATTTGCACTCAGCGTGGTTAGCATCTATGTATGCGTATCAAATCTTGTAGGTTTCTCTCTTATCAGCTAGTATTGTAAAAAATGAGTATTTATCTCTTAATAAAGGTAGGAATAACTGTAACAAAAAAAGAAGATATTCCGGAATATTCCTTGAAGCATATTGCAATTAAATGTTGCGATAAATCCAGGGGTAATTGAGAAGGCGTTGAATAAAAAACATGGAAGATTTAGATGATGCACTTACCCTTTGCCATGATACCAGTCTATATTATAGGGAACACTCGGATCACTGGAGACTTTACATTGCAGCGTTGCAGTGTGCCCCAATAATACTTTGGTGTCCACTGGCGGTGCAATGATTTGTGTTCTCACTGAAAACAAAATCAAAACAAATGGTTATACTGTCGGTCTGACATTAGGCGCAATTTTTATACCTACCACACTTATTATTTTGCACAGATTTCAATTATGACAGGTTGGTAACACCTAACAAAATCCTAACCTCACTTTCTCACTTAGTTTGATATTGTCTCGTGGACATTGCTTTTGTACACAACCTTAAATAAAGCATATTACAAGAGAATCAACCCTTGTTATTAATTTCTTTATTAATGAGCTTTCTTGCTTAGGGGCCGTCCGTAAATTCTGTCATCGATTTTGGCCAATTTTCGACCCCCCCCCCTCCCCTTACAATCATCCTATAGTCATTATCTAATGACCCCACCCCCCCCCCCTCTTGCTGTAATAATGGATGAACTTAATAATTAATAATGTTATATTACTTACATGATTCTTTGTAGAAATTGGTATTTACAAGAACGATGTGACTTTTGGTACTCGTACATCATTTGCCATCATCCGCAGACCAGACTCCCCCCCCACTTAATGCGAATGATGTAATATATGGACAGCCCCTTATTCTGAGAGACCAGAGAGTGATTACTTTCAATGAGATTTTATCTACTCTGTTACATTCCCAATGAGGTCCGCACATGAATTGACAAAGACAAAATTGTATCATCACGCGACCCTGTGCCAGGGAAAAGGCAAACAAATATTTTTTATAGGTTGCTAAGGATCACAGTCCCATGCAACACTGACATTTGCTCATCAAAGTTCCAAATTCTGAATGGACTCTGAACATTTTTGAATTGGGAACTTTTTTCTCAGCAACCAAACATCAGTCTTGTATGGTGCTGCCGTGTATGCCGCCAGTAACAAAATATTTGTTTGTTTGCCTTTTCCCTAGCAACCCGGCCGGGTGACGACACAATTATGTCTATGTCAATTCATATGTGGACCTCATTACTTGACACAAAAGAGCATTTTTTCTATTGCCTATTCTTATTTAAATGCTGATAAATACAATTTAATAATAATATCTTACCCATGACCAGCAGGTATCCCTCTCCTTGCACTTGTCCCGCCTCATTGGCTCGCACGCATTTATATTTGCCAGTATCCGCAACAGATGTCCCGGCAATCAGTAGATCGCCGTCATCGAGGACTTGAACTCTACCATTTATTTCCTTAGATGAAGTCAGTAACACAGTATCTGAAAATGTAGAACAATGAAGTAAATAGGAGTTTAAGGTTAACATGACCGGCGTTTGACAATACGTAGAGAGTTCCCTTCCGGGATCTGTTGCCGTGGTCTATCGGAGCTGGAGCTTCTGGGCGTTTTGTGCATGTCTGCGATGGGCTTCTTCAGCTTGATAATGATGTGATGTGATGCTGATGAAATAGTTATTGTTAACTATTACTATCACAGGTTGTCGTTGAGCATAACAATCACAAAAACTGACAACTGATGGCAGATTCAGAAACTAGGGTCTGTAGTTACCAAACAAACTATTTTATCATAGCCAGTTGATGGGCATACCTGACAATTTTTTACCTGCCCTTTTTGTCATGACTTCATTATCACGTATTTGTAAATAGGTGTTTTAGAATTGGGGACTTCAAATAACTAATAATATAAGTATAAAAAACAGTTGAGAAGCTGTGGAAGAGCTTATGCAAAAAAAATAACAACAAAATGTCAATAAAACACGCTTACCATTAAAGTACCAGGTGATATTGGGTGTAGGGGCTCCAGCTGCCTTGCACGAGATGGTCGCGTCTTTGCCGTCCAAAACTGTCAGATTGGACGGGGCCACCTCCATGACGGGCATCGAAGCTAACAACCATACAAAGCCACACACGGTTAATCAAAAAAACCTCAACAAAACCTCACAAAACACTTGGATTAGTAGTCAGTGTGACATGCACTAAGGTGATGCTATATGTATCTAGCTAACAAAGTACAACGCAATGTGGATAATTCAGAAATCGTGGATTCAGATTCATGGCAAATGGATTCATTCAAGCGACCAGGGCTGGAAGTCTCTCTCACTACAGTAATTCTTACCTACCAAATTTTAGTAATATTTGTTCAAGACCTGTCAATCCAAGATGGCCGCAAGTGAACAGCTGATTAGTCTTCATACAAATATTATCGATATTCGGTAAGTAAGAATTACCGTGGTGATGAGACTTCCAGCCCAGACCTGAGTCTCGTGGTTAACGCACAGACCTTGCAATCGGAAGGTATTAAGTTCACTTCCCGGCGGGGAACAAAAAAGTAGTCATTTTTCAAAAATGCTCTTTGCTGGATTGAAACATATTTGTTTTAATCAGAGAAATGATTATCAAGCCTTACAGCTGAGAAAGCCAATTAACGCAATTTGCTCAAAAGTAAATAATTCACTTTTGAATAAAATTAAGAGACCCTATCACTGCACCAGTGACCAAAAGATCTATCAAAAATAAAATGTGAAAGAAATATTGAAGCCTTAAATTTTGAATTTTATCCATATTACTTTGTTTATAAATCATAAAATAGTAAACTTATGAGGTAAGCAGCTTAAAAATGACAAAATATATCAAACTCTTCAGTCCACAATTTCCAGTTCAAGAAGTTGTCATCACTATTGGTGATTTACTATTGGTGATCTACTATTGGAAATTCTCCGTAATGAAATACCATAAGTGCTTTTTGATTTATGTTTATATAAGATTTAAAATTTGAAGTGGCAATTAATCACAGACTGAAGTTTAAGACATGTTTATTAAAATTATCAAACTATTTATTTGAAGTTTATGAGAAAATAGTAGTCATATAGAATCAAAGAAACTGGATATCTAGGTTTTTTTTTAATGAGCTAAGTACATATGTATAAATACAGATGATGTCATTTTTGTTTCCCCATATATTAATCTCATTTTCAAAAAAAAAATCTAGACTGCGGTCCTTGAATCTACATGCATCAATTGTGATAAAATGAGCCTATTCAAATCACAAAACTAGGAAAAGAAATAAAACATTTTGAAAAAGTTAAAATAAAACAGGATTTAAATGTAAACACACAGCTAATTCATAAATTGAAAATATTTCACTGAACACACTGCAAACAAAATGTGGAGGCGTGTAAATAATAAGAGACGTATAGAATCAAAAATGGCGATCTCGGATTTTTTAAGAGTTGAGATAAGTATACGGAAACTAAGAGGTAATAATTTATTTTGTTTCCATATAAGTATTTATCTCATCTTCAATCAAAATCTTAGATCGCTACCTTTGGTTCTCTACGACTCGTATGTAAAATGTGTTGATCTAATAATGTCGGTGCACCAGCAGAGAAAGAAAACAATAATCTACAAAGAAACAATCAGAGTTTGCTTGAAAAAGACTTTCTTACTGCCAGTATCAAATTGGAAATTCTTTATTTTGTTGGACGATCGCATTCTGATGATTTTGGGCTGGGTGGCTCTCGTGTAGCGTTTATGTGCTGGACCAGTCAAAGTCATAATATGTCGTTAGTCAAGAATAATTGTAATACTATCAATGGAGCAATTAAATATACTTGTTAAAAAAATGTAATTAAATTTAGTCCAAGTAACCATGTCTTTATACACTGTGTAAGTTACACACAGAGCTATAGCCAAGAAAGGTTGTAATTTGACATGCTTAAGTTTACAATAAAACTGCGTCGTTTTCATTACCATCAGCTCCTCTCAAAATATGTCCGAGCCAGGATGAAAAATGTTGGTGAAGCATTCCTCTTCACAAATTTATTTAAAGAAATGCAAATTCTCACTTTATTATCCATTCAAGATTAAATTTGAGGGGAATTATATTTATTTTTAAACATAAAGTGCCAACTTTGCACCAATGGTGTTTTTAATAATGCCAAAACACAGTGAATATTTAGATCTGCGTGGAAACCAAAAGCAGAAATCATTTCTGACTTTAATCGAACATTAAGACCCTGTTTGATAAGGTGTATGCTCAAACATTGTAGCTTTCAAGCAGAACATACACTGAGAAAATTAAAAGGTTTACTTACTTTTCACCTTCAGCCAGGTGTAGACAGAAGATTCTCCAGCTTCATTTGAAGCTATACATTGGAATATCCCCATATCTTCAGTTCTCAATCCTTTAACAACCAGAGTTCTGTCTTCTTCAACAGAATATCTTCCCCCACCGTGTTCAACTTCACCAATAATGTTATCATCAGGAACAGACCCGGCACTACCAATTTTCTTTGCATCTTTGTACCAAGTGATCCCAGGTGGAGGAATGCCATGCACGTCACAATCCAATTTCACGACAGCTCCATATTCACCTAGAGTTTCAGACTTCAAGATGTTGTAGAACATGGGCTTCTCTTGGACAAATACATTAGCTGATGCGGTAACTGTTGGGAAGCCTCCAGTCCTGAGCCGTACCTGACATTCATACTCTCCGGTATGAGTCAAATTTGCTGACAGCAAAATCAGGGTTCTGTTCCAAGAGTCATCAAAAGTGAAAGCGATCCCCGTGCTTTCTATTATGATGCCATCCTTAAACCACAGAGTCTCAAGTTCATGCAGGGGACGAGCATTTGCTATGCATTCTAATTTGGTGGTTTGTGTCCCCTTGACGACTTGTGTATCTTTGGGTTTCACAATGATCTGCGGCATGATTTCATGATTTGTGTCTCCCGTTACTTGGACTGTGATGTATGGACTGTTCTCCTCCTTTCCGAGTTGGGTATTGATTGCATGAGCACTGTAAAGTACAAAACATTGTTTGTAATGATGCAAAAATTATTATCAACTTCTTAGAGTGCCAAATTGATGTAAAGAAAAAAATGATTTCTCTACACACACTTCTCTTACTTGCATTTAACAAGAATTATTTTCTATCCTCATTATTCAACAATAATATTAATAATATAGATGACGTGCGCGAGATGGAAGAGGTTGAAGATCCTCCTATATCTGAGCTCGTATGAGCAAACGCCTTTGGGATAACCAAGAGTCATGAAAAGACATTATATATTACTATTATTTGAATGGCCCTTTGCTGAATGTTAACAAAAAATCTAAATGTGTATAGTTTACCTGTATGCTTTGTTGTCATCTTTATCGCAGGCCAGGATGACAAGCTGGTGAGATATTGTGAACACATATTTAATGCTGTACTGAAGAATTCCATGCTCATCGTTCCAGTCTACAGATGGCGGAGGATTGGATTCTATGAGAGGCAGATCCAAAATGGCTGCGTCTCCTGATTCTACAAACACAGTTTTTTCACTGGGATCCTTGAATGTCCCCATATCTGAAAGGATAAAATCAATATATGAAATACACGAGGAAGCCTTGAATAATATATTTACAAAATTTTAGTTTAACAATAAGGAAATTCATTTTGAGCCCTTAGTGTCCTTTCAGACACATCGCATTCTGCCCGGATTGTCTATAAATTACTGGGAGAACTGTGTGAAAGTTTGCATACTTCTCCATACACTGCCAACTTCTGAACAGACGCAGGATAGAAAAAAACACAAAAAATTGGACAGAATGTGTCTAGTGTGTAATGGCTGTCACTGGAAAAGTCCTTGCTCACTGCACAATAAAGGTACCTCCTGATGAAGTTGGTTACAATACGAACAAAAAGGCAAGGACAAAGAAAGTTCTCAAGTAACTGTTCGTAAAATACCCATGTTTCAGATTAATTTTAATTTTATAACAAGTCAAATGACCATAATTCTCTTCAATTTTAGATCTTGTATAGCAGTTTACTTACAGGCAACAGTCACATGGTTCTTTTCACTAAGGATGGCCCCAACATCGTTCTTGGCTATGCACTGATAGGCTCCCGCATCGGCACGCTGCGTGTGATGGATTTTGTAAAAGAGCTCGGAGGAAAAGTCTCCGAGAGGTTGGCCATCTCGCAGCCATCTGTAAAGGGGTTGTGGGTTGCCTGGAAAAAAAGACAAAATATATTATTAGACATTTTAAAATCTAAGTTGCATAGATGTTTAAGAATTTTAAGCATTTCTTTTTCACATAAATATATAGACAAAAGCTTCTACGTTTACAAATACACATACTGCAGGTAACTTATAGAAAAAAAACCTGAAAAATAATCTTTTCTTATAACAAAGGTGGAATTAATGAAAAAGATACAGATTAAGTAGTTAAAGAAATAAAATAATGTTTACAAAAAAATATTCACTTGGCAAAAATATTCACTTGGCACGTGAATTCAAATAGACAAAATTGTAACGCCACATGGCCAGGTTGCTAGGAAAAATGCATACAAATATGTTGTTATTGGTTGCTAAAGACGGTAGTCCTGAGATGTTTGCTCGCTGAGAAAAAAGTTCTAAATTTAAAATTATGCTGAGTGCATTGAAAAACAAAATGGAGTCAGAAAAAAAATATCTTTGAGGGGTGACATCATACCAACTAAAAATAATATTATATTAGATAGCTTTATCCTTCGCAACCCGTCGCGTCGGTTTATGCGATGTCACAATTTTTTCTCCTTTTTCTGACTTCATTGGAAACACGGATTCAAATTGAGTAGGTATGTTTTTAGATTTGGCCGTTTTATCCTTGAATCATTTGCCTCTACGCAAACCACTCCCCTGAAGCGCTATTCTGCTAAATTCCTTACGACCTAAGGCGACGAGCTGGCGATTCGTGTCCAAAAATAAGATGTACCTACTATGATTTTTTATCTATGGAGTTCTTTCGCAAGCGCTAGCGCTCCCGACTTGTTTTGGACACGAATCACCAGCTCGTCGCCTTAAAGTCGTAAGGAATTTAGCAGAATAGCGCATCTGCTTCTGCTTATAAGTCAATTTGCCACCAAACTGTAGACTTATAAATTTTCGAGAGATTTCCGACCAGAAAGCTCCTCCATCTTGCGGCAATTAGTGTAAATATATTATGTGGAATTCCTGAAACACTCAACTTCTTAATTACACAATGTTTGACAGCATTATATATAAAAGTTTTTAAGACGCGCGTAAAGAAGTTGTTTGTTAATGGTTCAAGTCCATTAACGCGGGAAGTCGGCGAGCGCCATTCCACATTAGAAATGCAGCATCCAAGTTAAAAGCAGGGAGACTAAATACTAACACAATATCTTGGTTTAGTTTAGAGAAGACAACGCATCTTCATTTACATTCCATTGTAAACCTAATGAATACTTGAAGTTGTACTTTAATTATTTATTTTTTAATGATCATGACACGTGGCCGAAAAGGATCGACCAGTGGCGACCCAGGATGTCCAAGCGGAGAGCTGGGAGACCCCAAGTGAGATGGCTGGACGACATCAAGAGAACTGCAGGCAGAGGATGGCTGAACACAGCAGCCGACAGACAGGAATGAAAAGGATCGCAGGAGGCCTGCGTCCAGGAGTGGACTGAGAAAGGCTGAAGAATATTTTTTAATTGAAGTAGAATAAAAAAAATGTGATGTCACACAGCCGCGTTGTTGGAGAAACGGCAAACTAATATTTTATTATTGGTGTCTAAAGACCCTAGTTATATAGAACTATAATATCGAATTTGTGCCGATTTAATGTTTGGTTCTCTATTTCTAGGTTGTAACTAAAAATATTTAGGTTGATAGGTATAATATTCTTTGTTTAAATATGGAGTCTATCAACCGTTCGTAGATAAACTTCATAGAAAAAAAAACTCTAATGTTAACGTTTTGTTCTAAATTCAAAAATTGTGCATGTCAAAAAATGATTTACTAGACATTTTGTTCTACATTTAAATACCTTGAGGTAAATGGAAAGATTTTTCTCATTGAAGTTTTGTTTTAAATTTAAATAACATGCAGAATTTGTTTAGTGGGCTTCTGCTCTAGATTCATCAATGGGTAATGAAAAAGATTTGTCTCATTGACGTTCTAAATTCAAATGTTGTGCTCCTCAATAGCAGTAAATTACGACAATTTACGAACTATGTACATACACACGGATAGATCTTTACAAATAAAGCTCCTTGAACGAATCTTTAGCGAAGATCCGATTCCAGATATTACTCCTATCGAAGGCGGCATTACAATTCACAGGGCGCGTTGCTCATTGCACCGGCTTCAGCAGCGCTATCAAAGACATGATTAAAATCTAAAATCCTCCCAGCGACAAGTAAGAATGTTCCCAGTGTTGTGTGTAGGTAGCATCGCATAACCGGAGGGGATGCTACACAGGAAGTGAGAATGAGTGCAGAGAACACGTGGGCTACAAAACATTCCTGCAACAGACGGTAGCAGTACAATCCGTATTTTGAGGCATGTACGGTGATGCCATTAGTATGAATTATGAGATGTGGGAAGGCCCGATACTAGACGCATTATGTCCGGTTTGTCTATGAATTACCGGGTCAAAAGTCTAGTATGGGGATGGATGAAAGTTTTCACATAGTCTCTCCGGTTATTCATCGACAAACCGGGAAGAATGCGTCTAGAAGTGAAAAGCGGCTAACCCCTGTATTCACGATCAAAACTAGCACTAACTTAAGGGCAAACTAGCGCTTAGATTGGGGAAATTCATTTCAAGAACAATACTTAGGGTAAAAGTAGCGCTTAGGTTAGTAAGGTCGACAGGTATGAGAGTGACGCCATTTTCACACGATTTGTCCGGTCATCCTATCCATTTCACGACCGAAACCATAGACAAACCGGACCAAAATCATGCCGTGTGAAAAGGAACTGAAAGTACACAGGCTTACATTTAGAAGGTTCAGGTATCTACAAAAGAATGGACGATGAACGACAGACAAAAGGAGTGTACAAAGGGAATGTCAAAATAAGCGTGGAAAGAGAAGACCGGATTCGGATGGGTTGACTTAATTAAAGGATTAAAGGATTAAAGGCTTAAAGAATAGATTGATCAAATAAGCAAGATTGTCAATGACTGGAATCTGCAGAGTGAGAAAAGGAGAAGAGGTCACATAAAAAAAAACGTCACACTTCTATGTTAATAGGGTCCTTACGGGGCTGAAAGTCTCATGACCACGGTCATTCTTACCTACCGAATTTTGTAATATTTGTATGAAGACAAATCAGCTGTTTACTTGCGGCCATCTTGGATTGACAGGTCTTCATACAAATGCATCATTAGTTTGTCAAAGCGTGGGCTCAACCGACGACTAAAATGCCTAAGAATAGCCCCGTTAGTGTCCGAGCGTCCTTGGACTGACTACATCACAGAACGGCGCACTTAAAAAATTATATAACTCATCATCATCGTCATTAGGAACTAATAAAAAAACGCCTTTTTTCCCTAGCAACCCAATAAGGTGCGAAGAATTTTGTTGTCTATGTATTGGGTGCTGAGACCATCATTATTTATTGTGCTAGTCCTGAAGCCACTTACCAACTGTCTTAAGCAGCTTGTCCACTGTCTCCGTCTGTATCACGCATTAAGCTTGGTTCACACGGCCCGCTCTGACTCGGGGCGTCAGCCTTGCAAGGCTTCCCCGTCGCATCACTTCCTTACTTCCTTTATGTTCCCCTTCCCTTCGGAAGCGAATGCATTACCTGTACTTCAAGTATGAAACTTAAAATGTATGTAAACCTTAAAGCTCATTAGGAGCGCTGTATTAATTTCAATACATTTTTAGGTAAACGCTGTAGTTGAGTTTAAACGTAAAATTTTATTCTTGCTATAAATTCAAAATGAAAACTATTTACGCGTGACGAGCGTCGGTTTAGCCAGAAAACAACGTACAATTTACTGCTGAAACTCAAACATAACGTTTTTTATAATAGTAATATGGAAACTTTAACGCACAACAGAGGCGCTGCTTTTAAATACAATACATTTTCTTGTGAATGCTGTAGTTGAGTTTAAAAGTAAGGTTTATACTCAGGAGACGGGTTGCATTGTTTACAATTTACATCATGTTAAACTTTATACTATTGTAACCTTTCTCATTACATGGGTTGAACTATAAACTAATTTTATACTTGAACCTACATACTATTATGGAAAAATAATATATAAACCACGGAATTAATTAATCTCTTCTGTTAATAAGCACGTTATTCTTTTTTTTATTATACTGTATCTTTTGCTGAACACATTATGCGAAATTTTAACTTTCTAGGACAATGTACAGATCCTAACGATGTTATTCTAAAAACAGCAAATCCATGGCTCATCCGCAGCCTGCAACGAATCCTCCATACAAAAAAAACGATGATCCGTAGATCAGCCACGCATCAAATGTTCTGTGAATAGCACTGTAAAGAACTAATTCGAATATGATTACATTCTAAACAGAGAAGCAAGAATATTGCCACCCAATGTTGACATTCTGAGGGGTTTCTGTTTGAACTGTTTTTAATGACTTGACTTATACGTTGGTATGAGGCTGACCACCCATACTGTAAAAAATGGTTCACTTTGCCAATGCCACCCCTGTTTCAGGGAAGGTCGGCAAGAGTTGCAGGGTTTATGTTCATTTGAGATTGGGTTTTTTATATTGTAGGTCCACATGCGGCATGTGTGAGCGCTAAATTATGCGTGTCTGCTTGTGGGAATGCATTTAATATGAATATAAAATGATACGTATCTTTGCAACTTAGATTTAGGTTTGATTAGATGTTATCGAGAACAAATTATACATCTGAATTTTTTTATCATATATGGCAGAAATATTATTTATCAAGATTTGTACAAAACTTAGTGCATAATTATTTACACTACTGCTGTGTTTAACAAACTGGACTGACTGAGAGTTGTGTTTCGCACAATGCTTCATTGCTGTATACCAGATTCTAGTCCACTATATTATGTGTCAACGTTCACTTTGCCAATGTCACCCCTGTGTCAGAGAAGGTCGGCAAAAGTTGTAGGGCTTATGTTCATTTGAGGTTTGGATTTTATTTGTAAGTACACATTCAGTAAGCGCAAACTACACGTGTTTGTTTGTGGGCATACATCTGAGAGCTTTAAATGAATATATCCTTGCAACTTAGATTATAGATAGATTATATAGATCAGTGGTTCCCAAACTATGGTACGCGTACCACCAGTGGTACGCGACGCTTCTAAATGTGGTACGCAAGCAGCCATGGCCATAGGAAATACATAGTAAATAATAAGATAAAACGTTTTTCAATTTCGCGCTTAAAGTTAAGTACAACTGAGCCAAATATTTCCTCTTTTGTTTCGAACATGCAGCACCATTTTTCAGACTAAGACAGGCCTGTCCCGCCACAATTACAAAAATACTAATGTTGGACACCCCTGCACTAAGAGTATTGTATTTTTTTTCTATAATAAATAAATAAGCATAATGTTTTCATTAAGAGTTGCAGTTTTTATTACTTTACCATTTGAATGATTTTTTTAACTGTTGCACTTCAGTGGTAGGTACGCCACTGATTTATAATTTCATTAGTGGTACGCAAAATTAAAAGTTTGGGAACCACTGATATAGATTATAGATCACCACCCTTAGTAATAAGGAATAGACGAAGGAGAAGAGACTCAAGTATCTAATATTAACAAGTATTCAATTCTTGAATATTTCAAGAGCAAGCAAAACAATGAAATTCCAATCAGACATGTCTACTTTTCCAGAATAATCAAGTATTTTGATTTGTTCTGTAAATTAAAGTTATCAGAAAATGTACCCAAACTTCAGCCTCCAAGGAATGGTTTATTCTGAGAAAACACGTCTGCGATCTAAAGAAGCAGAAGACGAAGAAGATAATTCTAACGACACGTACTTAATATTAAATGATGTAAATGGGAGGAAGAATAAGAGTTTAAAATTCAAACTCCTGTTCCCGGGTACTCGACGTGAACTCCACTTCAAAAATGTTTGGAATTTTGAACGCTCATTTGAAGCGATTTTCAAGATTCGATACATTTTTTGGTGAACGTTATAGTTGAGTTTGAATGTTAAGTTTTGGACTTGGGGTATTTTAGGCGCTGTGAGTAATGCTTGGAGCTTTGCGTTTGTCTTCGCAACTTCCTTCTCTGCTCTGTTCCACCGCCGAATAAAGCGATCAATCTTGAACTAAGATGTCTCAGGTGTTTATTATCAGCCTCCCGACGAAATCGACGCACAGATACTTTAATTCTTCGCCTTGTTTTGGTGCCACTTTCACTAAAGTTCGATGAACATCACGGCAAGTTGTAAATAATTCCATTTTGAAATTTAAGATGCTTTCCCGTGGCCTTCCTAATTCTATGCCATTGACCACTTTAAGATTTGGTTTGTAAGCTTCAACTGAATTAATTGGTAGGCGTGAGACCGGCCCCCTTAACCGTGAAAATTAATAGGTCCCGAATCGCCACATGCGAAAACCCTTCGGGGATAACGCAGACAAGAAGTTACACTATATGTGTTGCTTAGTTGCCTTTCGACATTCTCGTCTCCAGGACAAGAGGATGCCTTGGTCGGTTAAAAACTTAATTATTTCGTGTACGCTCTTTTTGTATGAAGCACATGTCTGCAATGTTGATTTTAATCAATCAAATAATTTAATCACTGGGTGTAAGACTGGCTAGACCTTTGGTGACCGGACTTCGGTTAAGGCACATAAATTTTTCATCCAGCAAAGATCATATTTTTAAATTAATGATATTTTATTGCGACTCATCAACTCAGATGTGCTCGAAAGAGTCAGAACTGAGAGCCAATTGCTGACACGGTATCAAAGTCAGAAAAGTGTCGTACTAGGAAATTTGATTAGAGGGGGAAACTACGGACTGTTGCATTTTTTTATTTTTTTTAAGAAAGCCTATGCGGGAGACTCCCTAAATTCGAGAGACTCTAAGGGTCTATGACACTTGTTATAGTGCCGCAGAGGTGTTGGTGATGTGGCAGTTGTCCATGTCCGGTTGCAGGGTTGTTAGCTGCGCAGTGCTGTGGTGTGTGTGTGGCATTGCTTTGTTTTGAGACACTGAGAGGAAATGGCGATTGATATTAGATTTGAAAAGGGCAAGGTTAAATTGGGATGGAAACACAGATACCGGTAACTCATTCCATAAGCGGGCAGTTTGGCAGAGGAATGAGTCGTGAAAACACGTAGTTCTCATAGTTTTAATATCGACTGCAAATGCTTGAATGTGAGCCGTTCTACGAATTGCCCTTGTTGTGTTAGATTAATTTGATCATTGGGAGAAAGATCATGAAAAAACGAGGTGGTCGTGGAGGACATATTTCGAGTCGATAGAGATATGCTCTCAAGTGATAGTCAACGTTAAGGAGACCTAACACAGCACTGAAAGAAGAAAAACATGCAAGTAAATAAGAAAAATAAGTAAAAACCAAGTTGTATTACACTTCAATGTTAGGTGTACAAAAATATGGGGCAGAGGAAACGAGTAAACATTTTTTGTGATTGATATGAAAAAGTTCACAGTTCTGCGAGTGTGTTGCGGGGATGTGTTTATTCAAAAAGTTTTATCTTTTTCTTTATCAGTTGTTTTTATCCGCTTCTGGATAGACCAGTCTCTCTAGTATAAAACATCGTGTAAATTCCCCACCATCGCGTAACTTCACCATCATTGCATAAATATAAAAAAAATGTGTTAAACCTAAATCGACCACTGTCCACTGCGAGGTACTGTTGTATGTCCCATCCAATTTGCTATTATTAGATTAATCATCACACTCTACAATCGGATTTTCTAGTCAAAATACTGGTGTGTTCTTGGGGTTCGAAAGTCTTTCAATTAACAATACTGGTCTTCTTTTACAGTTATTTATTTCACACTTTAGATTTATTTCACAATTTACAATTTATGTTACAATATTCACAATAATGGTTTGTAATTATTTCACAGTTGGCCTTCCCTTACTATGTGTTTGGTTGTTCACCAGCAGAGAGACATATTAATATCGTATAGCAAATTCGGGTGGTTCCTGTTGCAGATCAATGAAATCATTACCAACTTTTTCTATAACTTGTAGATTGTTAATGTCAATGTTTTCAATATCCAAGTCCATGTTTTGATCTAATATTGAGATTACATTGTCCTGGCTACTTAAAATACTTTTTATGGACTCCCCGAAGTTTTGATCATTTATTGGTGTTGCAATAATTTCGTATTTAGTAGGAGAATTGCATGCTTTGGTATCAGAAGAACTAGTGTTATCTTTTTGCTTCAAATCTAAAACAAATAATAGGAATTATTGCACTAAAAATGTAAATAACAAGAAATAAATGCGGACCTCAAAACAAACCTTCAATACTAACCTAGTTTAATTCTTTTTTTATCTTCTTTGCAACTTAGTTTACGCCGTTTTTGTTTTGACATCAGTCCTGATTCTTGTAATTGTAAATGTAATTGGGCACATAACAATTCATCACCTGAACTCAGATTACTCCAGGAATCAATTTCTTCTTCATCCATAGTGTATTTTTAATTATTGAGTATCCTAAAAGAAATAAAATACATTTTGAAACACCGCCTAAGTTAAGAAAAAATTGTTAGTAAACACCGCGTAAGTAGTGAACATATTCTATTATCATTTTGTTTCTATATTAATAAGCGTAAATCAATAAACATTACTTTATTCTATAGCTTACCTCTTAATCTTCCATTAAAACTTCTTGCATGGACCTTTCAGCGATAAAATTCACATAAAAATTGAATAATCACGGAGCGTCAAGAACTTACGCGCGCAAAGTTTGACAGACTAACGCCTTGTGCGGTGTTGCGAGGCCAACCGACTTGAGCGCTGTCACTATTTTTTAAAATACGGCTTCTGATTGGCTGAAATCTCTATCAAGTGACCAATGGTTCGACGCGTATTCCGCAGCTACATCCAATGGCATTCAAATGTAAAAACCGCCATTTTCGACTTGAGCGGTGTTGTAAGCTAAGGGACGATATGTCAACTCACCCACTGGTAAGCAATAAGCATTGAGGTATATATATAGAGTCGCAACCATCATACAATCAGGAAAAAAATGTCAAGCCGAAGTCCGTTGGAAACGTTTTAATGCAGATGCAAGGAGACAATCAGTTTTTATCCCGCTTCTGCATCGAATAACGCGCACTGTACTCTCAGGTTAAAACGAGATAGCAATAATTTTACGAAACACATGGCACACTTCAAACACGACAAAAAGGGTTGAGATCTCATTATTCTATGATACAGAATTCCCCTACAATAATAATATTTAATTGTTGTAAGATTTAAATGAAATTTCCAAACTAACATTACAGTTAACATTTTTATATGGTAAAATGTATTAACAAAGGTTTGATAAAGAATTCAGATAATTTGAATATGCTCTATGGAAAGTTAGAATAACACTTAATTCCACTATAATTTAAAACTGTAGTATTTTCCTCTGGAAATATATTCCATTGAGCTCCCGTATACTCCATTGAGTTACAGTATATTCCATAACTCAATAGTATATTCAGATATATCGCTGCCCTAGTTCAATACTCAGACATCTTACACAAAGCTAGTTTCGAGAAAATCGAAAAAGAAGGTTTGTAATCGCTATGATAATTACAGTTAACTTTGTTTTAAAGTCACTTAATGCAACTAAGCTACACATTGTTGCGTTAAGTGACTTTAAAACAAAGTTAACTGTAATTATCATAGCGATTACAAACCTTCTTTTTCGATTTTCTCGAAACTAGCTTTGTGTAAGATGTCTGAGTATTGAACTAGGGCAGCGATATGCTCACAATATATTCTACACGTTCTCGACATAATATCTGTTCCAAATTTGATTTTTCTCGGCGGGCAAACTTGACACTAGAGTATTTAGCTACTAAAAAGGGTATGAGTTAACAACGGCAACCCGGCAGTATAAAATCGTATTGTCCATGTCAAATGTGTGAAATTAATTACAAACTTTTTTAGCATTTTTTTATTTCAAAAATAAATTATTAAAGTATATTATTTGCAACTTTGATAAGGTCGCGTAATATTTTTAAAATTGCAAACAGTTCATGAGTCGATAAACATCGATTGAAACACAAAATGTAGCTCATACGTTGTTTCGTATTTTCATTAATATTTTTTCCCCTACTTGTAGGGGGAAAATATGAAGCTCTACTCATGCGTTCGATATGTCGGGCTGACTTCACAGCGACGAAATTTTTAAAGTTAAACAATTGTTTTAATAATTAATTTGTGCTAGGATTTTATATTTTTTTAATTTGTGCATGTAGTATAATTGATCAAGTTCACAAACAAAGGTGTTTGAAAACTCCAATCACAATATTTAGCCATTTATAGCAGTATGTATTAGCACCTGTCACGTCCGCTCACTGAGTAAGTCTGCGTGAGACTGACGGGCCGTTTTTCTCGAGTACGATTTTTGACCTACTGCAGGGTGCTACGTGTTTCGAGAAGAGTTACTTCTCTAGTATATATACCTCAATGGCAATAAGCGCCTTATATACCCTTTATAATAGCATTCTCTAGAAACCATTTTTGCCAGAGAGCTCCAGAATTAAGGAAATATTCGAGTAGGTATCTATATAGTAATTATTATTTGTAGACGCTTCGAGTACTTATTTTAATTATTCCTAGCCACACATACTTATTAGTCTGATATTTACATAACAATACTTATGGATTAAATTTATTTAACACTAGCTATACCCCAGGCGCGAGCGGTTCATACATACGATGGATTCACCGAATCCCTTAACCTCAAAGTGTTAAAGTACTGGAAATTATATTATATATTTTTCTCAAGAGCATCGTATTTATACAGCGGCGATTACAAACATTTTTATTATTGTTATACTTTTTACATCTCGCTATCGCGCGGAAGCGAGACATTATATTTTATGTATGTATCTAACTACATACATATGCCATGCGGCATATATGCTTTGCCGTAAAGTCAAGAGTTGTAAACAAACGAATCATCATAATATGTGAATACGGGGAGCTCAAACGCGTCCAGAATCAAAGCAGATATTTTGTTTTCGCGCATGCGCAATACAATCGATGGGATTTAGTTACTCGAGTAAAAATACGGCAGAGCTTAAAGAATCCCACATACGAAAATTGACCTTATTGTCTTCAGACATACTGGACAAAATAGGGTATTGCAAATCGAGCGGATTTGACTATCTTCTCTTACTTTTATATTTTCCCTTTTGTATGACATCAAATAAATAATTTTAACAATAATATGAATAATTATTCTTCATTCATGTATTAGTTTACGTTGACTTTTTAACGCGCGGCCACGGTGTGCAATATTTTTGTTCTTTGAAAAATAAAAATATGGATCCATCTTGTTCTCAGGTTGTTCAAATAATAGATGTGACTGTTTAATTGAATCATTGTTACGTAAAAGTTTTTTGTCTAGACAATTTGCGGAAAAAAAACATATAGTGGATACTGGAAAACCAACTCCAATTTTAAAAATCACCAGCAAGAATAAATCGTTTGTAAGACATTTCCACAACTCAATATATTCGAAAGTCTCCTGTCCTTAAAGGAGAAGTCAACCTTTCACGATGCTGTAATCGACGATTTTATGAAGAAAGAGCGTAGAATTGAGCTCAAGTATAAGTAAATGAATATCAGGTGAGTCATTTTTACAATAAAAATATAAATTGTTTATTGAAATCATTAAAATGTAATCAGGGAAATGTTCGCACATAATATGTTAATTTAAGGCTTTCGGAGCAGAGCGTTTATTTGGATATCTTTTTAGTTACAGCTGTCAAATACAATAAGTACAATAAGTACGTCCATTTCGTTTGTTAGCTAACAATTATTTTTATATAGGTAGGTATATGAATCTATGTTTTTCTTCAGCTTCCCATGGGGAACAGATCACGGACCGCCACTGCTATACCCCCTGCCACCCCTTGTGGTGGCTCATCTTACTCGTCGTAGTTACTGTATAATACCGTAATTCTGTTACTGGTGACCAGTATCTTTGAAGATGTGTCTCCAGTGAGTTGTATCTTTGCGCACTTCTTTTAGTATAAAGAATTCCCTGTCATAAGGTGAAAATAGTTTAGGCATATTTATGCTTTCATTTTCTTTATCGCTCCAGTTTTTTTTATATAGAAGCCTAAGCTGGCATGTAAAGAATAACTCATGAAAGTTTCATCGCAATCGGTTCAATAGTTTGGGATTCCATACAGGACAAACACACATACATTCGTTTGATTTTATATATTAGACTAGATAGAAAAATAAGGGTATAATTATATATTTGTTTATTTTGTATTAGTTCAAACGAGCAAACTATTCTACTTGATTTGAACTGAATCTGACATTTTATCGGCGACTGTATAAGATTGAAAACAAAGAAACGTCATTCACAGATATTCGATGCGTCATAACAAGGGTAGAAGTGTCCATGGCATAGGTTTTATTTTAGATAAAAAGGATCAAATATTTGCACACATATTTTTCAAGTGATATTCAGAGTCTGACTCTGAAATCTGAATGAAATGAGAAGAAGTATGCTAAGGACCGAAAAAGTGGAAGCTGTTTTGCCATGTTAACCGTTTAATTTAAATGTATTACAAAAAATGTTTTTTTGTTGTTTATTTATAAGGATATATTTTATTAAAAAGCTACAAAAAAATTAAATACCGACCCTGTTTAGGTAAAGGAAGCAGGAGTTGCATAGTGTATATTTATTTGAGGTTTTCTTTCAAATATATTAATTAGGCATTTGTAAGCAAGAATTTACCCGCGTTTTTTTTATTCGTTCTCTTATCTTATGCAACTTAGATTATTAAAGATCGATAAAAACATGTTGATAGGGTTAGGTAACATCATAAAGATATTTGTAACAAACCTCGGAAACCGCCTCAGGCTTACAGCAACCCTTTTTCACACCTCTATCTCAAGCCTAGGTGTTATAATTCAAAATTAAATTACACCTTACCCTTGTACTTGTCATCGATTACGATTTTGAATGTATTATTTCTCTGGAAAGTATATCAGTACCCCGAGTATGAAACTCAGTGTTTAAACTCAATCATAGCGTTTAGCAAAAAAAAATGTATGGAAATTAGCACAGCGCCTCTAGTAAGCGTAAGCGTTTTATGGTAAAACTCCGAGGCTTAGTTTAAACTTATGTACTTACATTTGGGGTGACGATTACCTTTTTCATAATATTTATGTATCCTGGTATTAAACTTAATTTAAACTCAATTATAGTTTTGAAAAAAAATGCATGGAAACGAGCAAGACACCTCTAGTAAGCGTGTACTGTTTTGTTATTGTGATGTTTTATCATGTTATTTACTGTCATTGTGATGTAATGTCATGTGCTGTTTCGTCATGTGATGTAAAGTCATGCAACGTTATGTCATGTATTGTTTTGTCACTGTACTGTCTGTCCTGTCACCGTTTGACACTCATACTTGGAGTACAGACAACCTTTTTACATAATAATCAAGTAGGCATCCTGGTTCGACCGCTACATTTGATCGGGATTACATTTAGTAGTTTTGTTTTAATGAGGGTTGATTGAATATAATACGTATTGGGTTACAACCCTGGAACAGGTAAAAAATAACACAAGGATAGACCAATCGAACATATAAATCATAAAGCTATCTTTGTAAACGTAAAAGGGCCTAAGAAACATCCTTATTATAGACAAAAAGCCATTACGTATCGTATAAGACAAGACCTTAGTTAGATATTTTATCTTTTGATTGTTGTATCATTCTTTGATCGAAGTTTTAAAGAAATGATAAATTGAGAGCGGTTTTTACGTAATTATAGGGAATTTGAAAGGATTCTTTTTTATTGTAGCTATCTATAATCTAGGTTGCAAATGTGTCGAACCTTAAAGGTAAAACTGAATAAGTGCTGATTCACTGATTTGAGAAATCGTGGATTTAACATTTTATTAGGGGTAACTTCTCATAGTAAGTGAACTCATACTATTTCTCGTGACATACTTCTTAAACAGAAAATATAAAATTCAGACTTTAATTAAACATTCCTCTGAAGATAAATAATATTTTGCCGCCTTTCTCTGGATCAGGTACCAATCCACATAAAAGCAACATTGGAACTGTTTGTCATCAATTCCCTATCAGATTAATTTCTTGACGTTGGGTTAAAAAAATTTGGTCGTCATTGAAATTCGATCAATGTTTTCTTTGTTGTATTTAGAATAAGTAATAACCTATGTATGTACTTTTCTTTAGGTTATCCCAATAATGCATCTTCACTGCCATTGACAGATTCTGTATCTCCTTTTCATTCACAACTTCCTTGACCCATTTTCCATTTATTTCTTGCTTTGTTTACCTTTCAAATGGGACGACTTCTCCCCTTCTTACATTATCCACCAACTCCAGTAACCCAACAGCACTTTTTGTTTCTTCCTAACAGGCTTATTCAAATACGAACACGCAGATCGAGCAGAAATATTGCGAAATATCTTTTTGTGGAATGTTTTTCTTTTTCGTACATTTAAACACCGATGTGTTCAAATGCCAAGAGAGAAAAGTAACCCGAGTACAAACATTGCGTAAACTCCCCTCGACTGCGTAAATCCAAAATGTATGGAACTACTACGGCACTCCTGGTGCGTGATTAAGTTTTCATACATTTCATGGATTTACGCGATCAATGTTGTATACTCCGAGTAAAGGTCATCCCTCGGGAACTGTCAAAAGTCAGCCCTGCCGGCCCTTAAGTATAAAAGTTTACGTTTCAACTCAACCATAGCGTTTTCACAAAATGCATAGAAATTAAAACCATCACTAGAGACGCTGCTTCAGCTTCCGTACATTTTTGTAGGGTTGAATTTGAATGCAAGTTTTATACTCGGAGTCTGAGATACCTATACACACTTCAGGATGGTTCTAGAACAAATCTCATTCACAGAGCCTACAAAACCTACACTTCATATTGTGAAGGCACCTAACAACTTTCAGCCCTTTGCAGTGTATTTTTTTTTACCGTATTTGAAGGCAGTGTATCATATTTTATGTCCACGTGAAATATTGTTTTGCTGTGTTAAATGTATAAGGAATTTTGAAAATGTTGATTTTTAAAAGTACCTCAACGGCTTGTATGTGTTTTTAAGGCAAAAATATACCGTATATATCGTCATCCTCATCAGAAATGGCGAGTTTTGACCCCCTTGATCAAGTGCAGTCAACGCTGCCTGTTCAACATCCTCTCCCTACAGTCCCATACTTCTACCGTCACTCCGTCTAGCCACCTTAATCTGGGTCTTCCCCCTGTCCTGCGAAACTTTGGGTCCGTCTTCACAACCATCTTTTCCAGGCTCCTGATGCTCCATTCGCTGGATGTGGCCCCGCCAATGCAGTCTGCTGACTTTTATTGACCAGATCACGTCTAAGTTTCCTTACATAATAAATTAATGAAATGTATAAGTAAGTTCTTTATAACAACTATGTGACAGACACCATCGTCACTGTAGCATTGATGACTTATATGTATGTCTATTATGTTTTATTTGTGTAAAAAAATGACAATGTTCTGTTGGTGTCTTTCCCAATAAATAAATAAATAATCAATATTTGCAATCAAGTCATGTATGAAGCGGAAATCTGATAAATACCTTTACCCGATTTTTGCAAAGTATTTCTTCACTTTCTACTTTTTCATACAAAAAAATTGGTAGCTACAGATAGATAGGTCAATTCTTATAAAACAAAAAAATAAAATAACTGTTCGGTTGCAAGTTTACATTCGTAAGAAAGTATATAAAAAACTAGTTTTAAATTACTGCGTGAAAAAATAAACAAGCCACGACGATAATAAACAAATCAAGCCCATCAATGGTCACTATTGTGCTCCAAAATGCTTATTCATCAAGTTATAAAATAATTCCAGCGAAAAAAAGTGATGAAATCAAAATCAGCAGAATTACCTCATTTCTATGACAAATTCATTCGCCAATTTTTTCGGCAACTCCGCGAAGTCTATCGGTAATATTAAACGGTCTTTAACCGCAAATGGAAAGCAAGGTTCACTCGCAGTCTGAAGTCCGATGACTTGGAGGAACACTTTTGGTGGAATAATCATACAACCAGTGTACAAACATGGCCGCGATTGAACAGCTGATTGGGCTGTCAGATGTTATTTTTATTATTTATCATTCATGCTGTAAATTGACCACCCATACAGTACAGAATGGTTTACTTTGCTAATGCCACTCACTGCAGGGTTTATGTTCATTTGAGATTTTGTTTATTTTTATTTTGAAAGTACACGTGGGGCATGTGTAATCGCGAACTTCTAGGCATCTTTTTGTGGCCACACATTTCTTATGAATCTCAAATTTTAATACATATTTAGTCCGGTCGATGGCTCAATTGGTAGAATGCTTGCATTCCATGCCGAGAGCAAGGGTTCGATCCCCACCGAGGGTGTCAGAAATGTTTCCCATTTCGGTGTATATGTATTTCAATCCCATAATAAATACCGGCAAGGTGTACTACTCAGCCTTCACAAGTAATAAGAACCAGCCTGGATAATCCCCACTTCAACTGAAAGTGGTTGGTGTGAGGCCGGCCCCCTTACCCGTTAATGGGGCTTCTACACGCTTGCCAACCCATCACAAGCCAAGCGCACAGTGTGTCGTCTAGAACATGCTAGCTGGACAAAATTAGTCCATTAGACAAAATTTTGTCCAGCTAGCATGTTCTAGACGACACACTGTGCGCTTGACTTGTGATGGGTTGGCAAGCGTGTGGAAGCCCCATAAGATAAATAGGTCCCACACCGCCACATGCGACCCCTTTGGGGGTAACGCAGGCTAAAAGTTTGCCTGAATGCGAGTTGCGAAAAAATGGGTCTATTTATGGTCCGTCTTGATGCAAAATTTGTTACTCAAAAAATACACACACAGACTAGACTTCCTTGCTTAGTAACAGAGTTGATACTTGTGGTCTCTGGTATAGTGAAGCGCACAGAGCGTCGGATGTCGGGGCGAGTGTAAACACGCTCATGATGAGGCCGCGATACAGAATGCATCTCGTTTCTAATTCATGTCTTCGGGCTGCAAGGCTGATGAATGCCCCGCGCCTGAAGATGCCGTCTTTCATAGTCTTCCGCCCTGCTATGACAGAGTACACGTCACCCAAAGTATAAAACCATGGCGCACACAAAGAAACTAAAACACTGCCAAGATTAAGCGTTTCAACATTTTGAATATATTGGTCAAAACGCGATGGTTGAGTCTGTATGTAAAATTTTATACTGCATCTCATTGACAAGACGCCTAGATGCAACAGCAGTAGGTACATATGTTGAAAACGGTGACAGTATAGAACGGCACAGAGACAAATCGACACATAATTTAACGAAACATGACAGTGACATAACGAAACATGACAGAAAATACATCATTATGAATTCCTTGACTTACAGGTTGGTATGAGGCTAACCACCCATACTGTGAAAAGATGGTTCACTTTGCCAAGATCACCCCTGTGGTCGGCAAGAGTTGCAGCTCTTATGTTCATTTGAGATTTGGGTTTTTATACTGTAGGTCCACATGCGGTATGTGTAAGCGCGAACTTATACGTGTCTGCTTGTGGGAATGCATTTAATATGCTTCTTACATGTGATATATCTTTGCAATTTAGATCATAGATTATAGATGGCAATGTTTTTTAAAGTGCCGTTTATGGTGTGTTCTGTTTTAGGTTTGTGATGTTTTGTCATTGTGATGTAATGTACTTTCCTATGATGTTTTTGTCATAGTGATATTTTGTCATGTGTCGTTCGGTCATGTGTCGTTATGTCATGTGTCGTTTTGTTACTATGTCATGAAAACGAAATATATTTGTCAAAGCGCTGTGGTTGAGTTTAAATGTAAAAAAATATATTACATCCCATTGACAAGACGGTTAGGTGGAACAGTATGTGAAGTAATATGAAGAGAAAATTCTCACCTGGCGCTGAGCATTGCAAGAACTTGGTGTTGCCAGCGCTGACGACGCTGCTGGTGGCTGATGGTTGGGTGTTGAATCTAGGTGGCTGCAAGGGACCTGGAACAATAAAAATCATGTGTCAAAAACCGCTGACTTGGTACAAATAAATTGCTGAGGACTGGACAAAATCATGGCAATAATTAGAAAAGTTTTGAAAGGATAAAAGTAGGGAAAAGTTTGACATCCCATCGTTATGTGTCATTGTCAAATGTCTTCTCACAAGTTATGATGTATCTGAAGGGTGAAAAAAAGATTTAAAATTTCCAGCGGAAAGCCGGAATAGTATTTAACAAGAAAAATATATTTAGGAACTTCTGGTCGTATTTTAAGTTATTTATTTGCGTAAGCATTTCGTACCCTTACAGCCCGTTCCTACTTGTCGGGTGTCGGATCCGTAAATTAATCGGAGGTTCCAGTGGCAGAACATTATGTATGGAGCTATTCACACTTGTCGGAAACCGATTTTGTCCTAAATGTTCTGCAACTGGAACCTCCGATGAATATACGGATCCGACACCGACAAGTGGGAACGGGCTCTTAGTGCTTGTGTGTCTTATGTCCATCAGAGATAATTTCACATGATCAACGATTGTATGTGTACTGGACCAATAAAACTGGAAATTTATTTCAGGAATATTGAAAAACAACTCTCACATTATCGTGCTTCAAGTTTTTTTCTTAGCTCAGATTGTGTAAAATGTGATTCTAAAGGCAATGGCAATAAAAGGTCATATTTGAATTGAATGGTAGTTAAGCCAAACAAGCACTGTGGGGACGATATAGAACCCAACTACATTATTCTTTAAAATTATTTTGGTACTTAGAGCTCCATTTAAATCAACAGCGGTCAAAGATACTCGTAGTTAAGAGGATAGTAATATTTGATCGTTGGCTTTGTGAGTGAAAGAATTGGTATGTAAACCGACTAGTACCAGAAAATGGTTTATCAGCCTATACAAGAAATAAAAACCTACTCCTACTCGGAGGAGAAATCTGTGTCTCAGTGAGGAATAATAGATCGGGGTGAAGGGACTGAAGGTGATGAAAGACAGGGTTCAAATTGCAGTTGAGACCACGTATATTGCAGAAGTCAACACTTAGAGTGGTCCTCTTCTTCTCTGCTGGTCTTGAGGTGGGAACTGTGTGTGTTGGCAGGACCGGATGATTCGGTGGACGTGGCACAGGAAGACAGATATGTTGCTTTCGCTGCAGACATAGATAAACTTTACGACCGGCACGTTTCCCACGATAGTGTTTCTTGTTATCAATCAGTGATGACTTGGGTGAATGACATCTGACAGTTGTATGTAAACAGAGATCTGTCAGAGTCTGTTTTAGTCTATCATTGATGACACTTGCACAGTGCTGCCAACCCACTAATTGTTCAAATGTATACATGGGTATACAGCAGAAAAGAATAAGTAAATGTTGCTTGCAACAATAACACAGAAACTTGTATTTTTATAAATTTAAAAAGAATAAGGCACTCTGCTGGCACTCAAAACAACAAAAAATGTTCACTGTCACTTCACACAAAGGTTCAGGGGAAAATCACCCACTTTGCAGCACTTTTTCACAAAAAAAGACATAAAAACAAGCAGAGCTCTGACAGGTGTACTGGCAGCTACAGAGCGCCATCTGTCGCTTGATCTCCATCTTCTCCAGCGGCCCTGATGGTATTCCAGCCTTAGTATTAAGAAACTGCGCAAATGAACTAGCTCCACCCCTTTATAAACTGTACAAATTGTCCCTTGGATGCGGTACCGTGCCTTCTAACTGGAAGGTTGCAACCGTTCATCCCATCCCCAAGAAGGGAATTCGCTCTGACCCTGCCAATTATCGTCCAATCGCAATCACTTCCTTACTTTCAAAAGTCATGGAAAGGATCATAAACGATAAGCTTATGGAATATCTGGAAACCCATAAACTGCTTAGCGACCACCAATACGGTTTTCGCCGTAACCGCTCCAGTGGTGACCTTCTCACTTATGTCACACACGTCTGGGGTCGACGCCTCGATCTTATGGGCGAAACACAAGCTGTTGCTCTTGACATTTCCAAAGCTTTTGATAGAGTTTGGCACTCCAGCCTCCTTAACAAATTGTCATCATTTGGACTTCCCCTTCTCCTCATAGAATGGATTTCCAGCTTTCTAAAAGACAGATCTATCCAAACAGTCATCGATGGTAGTAAATCAGCCCTGCTACCAATCAATTCCGGTGTCCCCCAAGGATCCGTCTTGTCTCCGACACTTTTTCTTATGCACATCAATGATTTACTATCCTGTGCTCCTATCCACTGCTATGCCGATGACAGTACAATACATGACGGTTTCTCTTTTACAAAGCCCCCAAATAGTTCAGCGATATCTATTGCTCGTGAATCATTAGCTTTAAAGATCAATACAGATCTCAGGGCTGTCAGCCGTTGGGGCACTGACAACCTTGTAGAGTTCAACGTCAAAAAGACTCAAGCATGTCTGATATCCTTAAAGAGGATTCCAAACAACTATCTCCCAACTTTCGACAATGTCTCCCTCTCTAACCATGAACACTTAAATCTTCTTGGTGTTTCTCTGTCATCAGAGTTAAAATACCATGATGCTATTGAGTCTCGCACAACTTCCGCTTTCCGGCGACTCGGCATATTATACAGAGCCCGTAGGTTTTTTACTTCAGCCCAGTTATTGACTCTGTATAAATCCCAAATCCGCCCCATTATCGAGTATGGCAGCCATCTCTGGTGTGGTATGTCCAAGAAGTTGAGTGACCAACTTGATTCTGTGCAAAGGAGGGCAGTGAGGTTGATCAATGATCCTTCTCTGACATCCGATCTGCAGCCGCTCCAGCACAGAAGAAAAGTTGGAATGCTCAGTCTTTTTTATCGATATTACCACGGAGCTTGTTCTAATGAGCTCCATTCATTAATCCCTCCCCCTCGCATTTCAGAAAGGGAAACTCGTAGTACGACTCTCATTCATCCCTTTGCAGTCGATCTCAAAACTATGAGAACTTGGCGTTTTCATGACTCATTCCTTTGCCAAACTGCCCGTTTATGGAATGGTCTACCAGTATCTGTGTTCCCTTCCCAATTTAATCCGGTTTTATTCAAAACCAACATCAATCACCACTTCCTTGCAGCGCCTCACGACAGAACCAAGAACTCAAGCAACACCTCTGCGGCACCCTTCCAGGGTGACATAGACCCCCAAGACTCACAAGAATTGGGGAGCCTCCCGCACAGGATTCCTTAAAAAAAAAAAAAAACTCCTCTTCCAGAACATAATAAAATTAACACTTTAAAGAAGTACAAAGATGCTGTTTAACTTACATTACAATGTATTTCGAGGCGGTGGTAAAAAGTTATAGGTTTTACTTAAATTTTGGGTGTTGAATCTGGAGATTACTGCAATTAATTTTATGGTCCAAGCACAGTTACATTCCATCATCAATTAAAAATATATTAGGCACCATAAATACTTTTGTATCAATAAATTAAGACAGGCCCTAACACCGTTGCTGGCCCCTTAGTAGCTGACTAATTCACCTCTTATTTTTATAAATCACAATAAATAGTTGACTAATCAATATGCATTCATTTCATTTCTATTTCACAGCGTGTCCAACGGAAAAGGTTTCTTGAGAAATGTCACCTTGTCGCTACAACGGACTCGGCACAAATTCCATAACAACAAAAAATGTGACGTAACACG
The DNA here is from genome assembly GCA_951799405.1 of Agapetus fuscipes. Lineage (NCBI taxonomy): Eukaryota > Metazoa > Arthropoda > Insecta > Trichoptera > Glossosomatidae > Agapetus > Agapetus fuscipes. The sequence continues at coordinate 5,548,689 of OX637350.1, forward strand.
GTCAGCTTGCTAGGGAAAAGGCAATCTAATATTATTGTTTTTGATTGCGAAGGGCTCACCAAGACTGATGTTTTTAATTTTATTTTTGAACCTTCTTTTTTTTGGAGAATAGGAAAAAAATAAATGCCAAAAAGTAAATAAGTGCTTGTTCTGAATTGTATTAAAATATATGTATTTTTTTATCAAATATGTATACTTACCTAAGTTTACCTACAGTACCTTCAACGTACTAACTTCAACAACTGTACCTACAGTACCTTCAACGTTAGGATAGCGAATTTACACTTATGCCAATCCTGTGGGTTGTCTTTTAACAAGTTTAAATTCACATTAGCTAACGTTGAAAATACCGGGCCTCACTCGTTTTCTTACAAGAAATACAATAAGTTAGTAAGTAATGAATATATATCAAATTATTTAGTTACAAAAGCATCTAAGTCTGTTATTTTCTTAATAACACACTAGACACTCTTACTTGCCCGAATTTCAACGAGACCATCACACTGTATTCTGTTCCCATTACATTGTTTGTAATTTGAATTTTCAGTCACACATCGCTGGCGGGAAAGATAATTCATCAGTTACGCGTGACAGAATTTTCATTCGAAAAAAATGCACTTGATCCGAGAAAAGGTTGCGCGCCTCCCTAGGCGCAAGGGCCGAGAGACAATGGCGTTCCCATGGATTGTTATCCGCCAGAAGACAGGTGGGGGGGGAATACACAATAATCCAGTAATTACATTCTCTAAGGTCTCGAAAAAATGTGATATCAGACTGTTCACTTGTTCATTTCTTAATCATAGTTTAGTATATATCGACGCCTAAAAGTCAGTAGGGCATAAGCGACATAAACTAAATTATTCAGGAGAGCAGTTTAAAGTTTGAGATTGCAGAAAATGGCATAAAGGCATTTATTGGCAATCCTATTATTAATGGGGTTTTACGATTTCTTTTTATGTCACAAGCGCTTTTAGGACAAAACAGGCCAAAATCTTGTCGGTTACACCAAAACCATACTTCGGAAACGCAGTTGTTTGCTTGGGCATAAACAACACAAAAATCATCGTAGAGCTATGGGAGTTAGCGCATTAGAAAGAGCGGAAAATTTCAAGTAGGATGGCATTCATAACTCATTTTTGACCAAAATGTCGCTTCCTTTAATGTAACTGCCTTTTAACCATCGATATATTTTTATTTAAATTAATTTTACAAAAAACTTGATTGAAAGCAGATGCTTGTGTGCATGCAGATCCAGAGATCAACGTCTTTTTTGTGTACAATTCACTTACGGTGGCGGATGAGCTAAGAATTTGGTGCGTTTGAATATCACCGTAAAAGTCTACAAACCGTCTGAATAGAAAATTTCAAAGACAAACTTAAAGGGCCTGTTGCACCAAACTCTCCAATCGGACAAAAATTAAAATTAAGTGTGATTTCTCCCTTTCAAATCAAACAATTGATTGCATATACGTAAGTCAGCTGATGTGAATCATATTTCCTGTTCAAATTCCATCACATTTTTACCAACTTTCGAGAAATATTTAACCGAGGTCCTTACCAGAACTAAGCAATCAAATTTGATGTTTCAATCAAATATTGATTGGAGGTTGGTGCAACAGGCCCCTTAAAAACCATTTACTTGAAATAAAAATAAATATTAAGATGATTTATTCGGCGAGCGCTGTTTTTGTTAGAATCACACCTCAAGGATGCGAACTTGGTCGTTACGATAGAAAGCGTCAATTTTAAAGCAAGATCCAGTTGGATCTTTGGTGACCTGTCAAGGGCATATTGATTTTTCAAAACTGCAACGAGCCTAATTTGAGCATTAAATGATAATTTAGTTGTGCCACGATGGGAATCAACCGGTCCGTACTTCGCACTAAGAGCTCGTTCCCACTTGTCGGGTGACGGATCCGTATATTAATCGGAGGTTCCATTGGCAGAACATTATGTATGAAGCTATTCACACTTATCGGAAACCGATTTTGTCCGAAATTTTCTGCCACTGGAACCTCCGATTAATATACGTATATTAACACCCGACAAGTGGGAACGAGCTTTTACAACAAACATGGCGCACACCTAAAAATATAACGATGTAAAAATGGTAATACAAGTAGGTAATCTGAATTTTTTCTGAGGTTGAATCAGTTCACTAATGAATCGATTCTCCCAAAATTCAATACCCATTGTTGGATCCGTTCACCGTAATGGATTTATTCAACATGTTTTTCACTTTGAACGGAAAGTGAACCGTCCGATGTAGCCTTTACATCACACGTACCAGACAAAAACAACTTCAGCACAATCAGATGACGGAGTGAGTTTTCATGTGCGGCTATTTTAATATTGTAAAGCTTCTATGTGAAAAATAGAAACTCTCTAGTATGCTGAGAATAACACCGGTATTCACAGATGATGCTATGAGACCTTACAATACTGTAAGTGGATTTTGAGCATGTGATCTAACACAACAACACAATATTCTTACTTCTATCTTCTCTTATGAATTATTCCAGTTTGGAGCCTATTTATTTTCCAGATACGGGAGATCCTAACGCCAACCACATCAATGATTTTATGTTCCTTCTCATGTAAAGGCTGAGTAAGCGTTTCCAGTATTAAGACATGAGTAAGAAGAAAATCTTTGATATGAGACTGACCACCCATAGTGTGAAAATTGATTCATTTTTGTCAATGCCACCCCTGTTTCAGAGAAGGTCAGCAAGAGTTGCAGGGTTACATTTAATTTCAGGTTTGGGTTTCTATTTTGTAAGTACCCATTCGTGCAGCATGTGTGAATGCGAACTTACATGTGATGCTTGTCAGGGTGTATTACACATGAATCTTGAATGTTAATATATCCTTGCAACTGAGATTATTGTTAGATTATAGATAATATACAATACTAAGTATTTCATTTTCTCAAAGATCGTGATAGAGTAAGCGTATTTGTATAAGTATTTTGCTTTTGTCTAAATATTTGATTGAACGAAAATCAAAATTAATTCACGCATAGCATTATAGGATCACATAGCATCGTCTGTGAATACGTGTGCAGCAGTATTTGTGAAAGAGATTTTGCTTTACAGTCTAAATAACCACTTGATTGTGGGTTTAATGGAAGAAAACAAGGGAGGCGGGAATTTGTTAATGTGTTTCCGCGCCATCAAACCGCGTGGGATATTATTTGTTTTGGGGTTTATTTCAGAAAGCCCAAGATAATCCCAACAAAAGAAAATGCTTGCGGATAATTGAAACAGATTGATGACGGAAATGCTTTGATGCTGAAAATATTTAAGCTTCTGGAAAACACAAGAAAGTATTTAAGAGATTACAATTTCAAAAAACTTGATGAAATTTAACGACTTTAGTAATTACTAATTAGATGCGTTGAACTCAAAAGCAAGGTTCAGCTTTGATTCAAATTTTGAAGTCTTTTCTATATTAAGTTCCTAAGTTCTAATATTATGTTCCTTGACTTATAGGTTGTTATGTGGCTGACCACCCATACTGTAAAAAATTGGTTCACTTTGCCAATGTCACCCCTGTTTCAGGGAAGGACGGCAAGAGTTGCAAGGCTTATGTTCATTTGAGATTGGCTTTTTATATTGTAGGTCCACATGCGGCATGTGTTAGCGCGAAATTATACATGTCTGCTTGTGGGAATGCATTTAATATAAATCTTAAATGATATATATCTTTGCAGCTTAGATTAGATTAGATTAGAAGTACGAAAAAAAGGCGAACTATAATCTATTATCTAAGTTGCAAAGATTTATTAACTTATCGAGACTTGAAGAGATATTAACAATCTCATCTAAGGGAATCGTGGTCGATATTTAATTTAATGAACTATTATATAATTTTATTCATTTCTCCAGTGTGGGAGCTTTATACCGACTGAAATCTAACATGGTTGCGGCGTAACGTTGCCAAGCATATAAGACTATGTCATACCTAATTCTTAATTTACTAAGGCTCAGTATTTTCAACGTTAGCTTACGTGACTTTAAACTGATAAAAAAAACTACACACACGTTTGACATAAGTGCGTCCTTTTTCATTCAGTATAAAGTCGCTATGCTAACGTTGAAAATACTGGGCCTAAGGTCCGTTATTTTCAATGTAAGTTTAGCGATTTTACACTGAATGAAAAGGACGCACTTATGTCAATCGTGTGGGCAGTTTCTTTATCAGTTTAAAGTCACATCAGCTAACGTTGAAGATTCAATTTAAAAGTTTATTGAGACAAGGCACGTGGATATCAAAAATATTATCAATTCAGAAGCCGAGGAGCTCATCTGTTGCTTCTGAATATTATACACGAACCAAATATGGAGTACGGTGGGTGTAGTGAATGCACGTCAGCGCTTCACTTCTTGTTTACCACAACCTGGAAGCATTTATAATCCCCTGGTCACGACCCAGGCACCCCAAGTATAAAGCCTTGCGTTTATACTTAACCATTAAGTATAGCAAGACTGTATAATAATCCAATCCAGAGGCGTAGAGTCCTAGAAACACGATTCCCATCGGCTTCCCTTAAAAAGACGTTGAAATTTATTTGAAGAGGTATTGTTACGAATGTATAAGTTTATGCCTGCGTGTTTTTGTGATAGTGTGCCTAGGCGTGTTTACTTGCTGTGTATGTGTGTGTGTGTAGACGTGAGTGTTTGACACTTTGAACTGTTGGTAATTCTGGTACTCTCTAGAAACATCCATTTGAGATGCATCTCGTATGGTCTGGAACACGCAAGATTAGGCAAAAAAAGTTCACTTTGAACTGTTGGTACTTCTGGTACTCTTTGGAAATATCCATTCTAGAGAAGACTCGAACACACGAGAATAGGTCTTAGTCACATATAAATATAGGCTGAGATTCTGTGGAGCTTCAGTGATCCATTAACGTATAAGCCGTGAAACCGACAATACAGATGTTACAGAGTGAACCATATTATTGAATCAACTTGTTGAAAAAAAATACTGTGAAATAAATAAACTGAAATTTTATTGAAAGTGGAAAGTAACATGTCGATATACTCGTACTATCAAAATATGATTCCGTGCAAGAACGGCCGGCTTATTGATGCCGTCATACTATGGTTAATGTGAGGGAAGTTGTGGACGAGCGAGGAGGAACCAGGAGAGTAGAATCACAAGAAAATCAAATCATATCCATAATCTGCTCACAAAATATGCCACCTACGATTCCGTGTAAGACCCACCTGCTTGTTGATGCCGTTTTATTATCGTTTTTAGTGGAGGAGAATATGGAGGAACAAGGAGGAACCAGAAGAATAGAATGACAAAAAAATCATGATATAAGTCTTGTGTTCTAAATGTGGGGGCTGTCATATTTGACTTGGTTACAACTGGGTGGTCTACCGTGTTCGTCTGATAGTTTACAAAGCTGTCAATGGTACGGCTCCTTCATACTTGGCTGACATGTTCTCACCTGTTGAGATAGATTTGAGACGCCAAACTCTCAGATCTGCGGGGTGTGGGGTGGTTGACTTAATCCAGCCATCACGTCAGACACGCACTAATTTTGGGGACCGTGCTTTTCGGTTTGCGGGCCCAATGGAGTGGAATAGACTACCACCTCATGTGAGGAAGGCAGAAACTGTTGGTGTCTTTAAAGGAGCACTAAAGACGCATCTTTACAAAAAATCTTATCCGTGATTTGAGGGCCTTGAGGTGTGACACACACAAAAACGGCGCTCTTTAATTATGTGTACCTTATAAAAAAAATATCCTTGTATACATACATATATATGTACAACTGGGTTGCCTCCTGAAAAATCTCACCCTACGTTACTAATCTAATCTAATCTAAGTTGCAAAGATATGTTACATTGGAGATTCACATTACATGCATTCTCACAACCAGACACGTACAAGTTCGCGCTTGCACATGCCTCATGTGAACCTACAACATAAAAACCAAATCTCAAATGGACATACACCCTGCAACTCTTGCCGTCCTTCCCTGAGACAGGGGTGACATTGGCAAAGTGAACCATTTTTACAGCATGGGTGGTCAGCCGCATACCAACCTATAAGTCAAGGAACACACACTGATTACTGATGTATGTAATCAAAAGCAGCGCCTCCAGTGAGCGTTTAAGTTTTAGTAAAACGCGATGGTTGCGTAATGTTGTAAACTTGGGGCACATACACGGTGAGCTGCCCTATTCCTCAATCTACTGGGAGACATGAAAACCAAACAAACACACATTTCCTTTTTTAGCCGCGCTAACCCCTCTGCTAATGCACGCCTTCGCAACGCACGCCACAAACAGATATCCTGGAGTGGCAATTTTGCGTGCCACAGTATAGCTTTACTTACCAGTGAGGCGATATACGAGTAGCTAAACATGAGAACCAGCCCCCCCGGGAGCTGGGAAATCCCCACTTCAACTGAAAGTGGTTGGTGTGAGGCCGGCCCCCTTACCTGTAAAAATAAATAGGTCCCGAAGCGCCACATGCGACCCCTTCGGGGATAACGCAGGCAAGAAGTTACACTATATGTGTAGCTTAGTTGCGTTTTAAACAATGCAGTCGATATACATTCTTTAGACCGGAAAATTGTGTACAAAATAAAGGAAATATACATAAACTTTTACTTTGTACAAGTCGCAAAGATCTGTGACGATACCCCACCGAGAATATTTTATAAAGAGTCCATTGTACACAAAGTGGAGAAGGCATTATTTATTTATCATCTAAGATATTGGGGCACTTCAGATAGGACGTATCACTCGTGCGGTAAGGTGGCCAAAAAATATTGTAAGATAAAGATCCAGGATGTTCAAGCGGAGAGTGGGGAGGCTATGGCACAGAAACGAAGTTACTGAGCAACGCATTCAACGGGTAGGATTGGAAGAAACTACGTTCAGGAGTGGGTAGGGACAGGCTGAATAGGAACGCCAAGGAGATTTTCATGCATTTTTCTATTTACAAGATCGATGGGAATTTCTTCGTATTTGGGGAAAAGTACTGAAAAATCTACATTTCAACTTGAAACAAATGCACGACAGTCAAACGACACTGAGTCATCAGACTCAAGGAAGAGTGGCAATTACAATTGATGCTATGCGTGCAAGATCGTGTCGAGGTTCAAGGCCCCGCATTAAAAATACGAAACATCACGCAAAAATGCTGAATGTGAAGAGACCATTTATAAGGGTGCCCGTCCAAGTTATCACACCATGTGTGGTGTAAACGATGTTTATCCATTTGTATTTTCTAATTAAAATGTGTTTATTTATGCACCCGCAGAGATTGACAAAAAAAACTCTTTTGATGCGTGTTATCTATTTCTGTATAACTAGAAAAAACAGTCCCATTTTTTAAACAATTGATCAATTAGCTTTTAATTTTTAAAATGTTAAAAATTCTAGTAAACAAGAGAAAGAGTCATAACTATACGGACGTTAAAGAGATATCTTGGGTCATTGGAATTGTATTGTAAAATTGCCCTGTGAACCAATTAAGGGAATAAAATTACAGTGTATTTAGTGTTTTAGCAGCCCTTTAAATTTAACCTCAAGACGCTTAAAAATTTATAGGACCCGGTATTTTCACCGTGAGCATATCTGACTTTAAACTGATAAAAAAAAACTACTCATACGATCGACATAAGTGCGTCCTTATACCTCAGTATAAAGTCGCTATACTAACGTTGGAAATACCGGGCCTTACTCCTTGTAATTTCCAAATGAGTATGTTATCAATTAAGTATATCTATTTATTTTTTTGTTTACAATTCAGTTAATAAATATGAATTTATTGCGTACAGCGATAATCGCGTTAGAATAATATAAAGTTTACACTACTCGGTCAACATTTCGCTTCGTAAGGTTTCATTTCCGATTGTCCGGAGGAGAGAAGTCGTAACAAACCGTAGTAACATTTACGCGCCGTGACAGACTTGTGATTTACGTAATGTAATTCATGGCAGCACTACATGGCGAGCACATTCTGAACTGTGAACTATTAAACTGCCAAAACAACAAGCATTTGCTTAGAAGGGTTGTCAAGTTAGGAATTCATAAATAGTTAATTTCAAATCAGTGACGTGTGAGACGCGTGCCGGCGTGAGCGAGAACACAAAAGTTGATTGTGAGTTCAGACGAGTCATTTCTCGTTCATCCCGTATCTTGCAATTATCGAAATTTAATGTCAGATAAGTGCCTTGTTGTGCATTTTACTTCATATAACGTCAGATGCTTTTCGTTTTTCTTGAAAATTAATTCGATATTTTTCGTTCAACATGAGACGCTTGACAAGTCACTTTTCGTTCATTTCTGTCATCATTCGGTATCTTTCACTCGAAATTTAATGTCAGAGAACTAACTTTTTGTTGATTTCTGTCGTTCATTTCATACCTTTCACTCCATATAAAACAACAGACGCTTTTCGTTATTCTTGATCATTAATTTTATATCTTTTGTTCAAAATGAGACGCCAGACGAGTTACTTTTCGTTCATTTCTATCGTCATTCGATATCTTTCACTCGAAATTTAATGTCAGATAACTAACTTTTTTTCACTTATTTCGTCATTCAATATCTTACGCTCAAAATGGAATGTAAGTTAAGTGACTTTTTATTAATTTCTACCATTGATTCAATATATTTCATTCTAAGTATAAAAAACGACAGACGCTTTTCGCTCTTTTCCAAAAAGTATTCGGTACCTTCCGCTCGAAATAAACGTCAGACGAGTGAATTTGCGTTCACTTCTGTGGTCTTTTGGCATCTTATGCAGTAAGTTAAGCTCTAGCAAAACGTACTGATATATAGATGGCCTCACTAGTAAGCAGCCACAACAATTTTGAATCAGTTCATGAATTTTCTATCGTTTTCTATTTATATATATCCCGCAATGAAACATAGAAAAAAACGGTATGAGTTGATCATTCATCCGAGTGTTTGCAGGGGCGATCATTGGTTTAGAAAGATAGTTAGGCAACTTTTTTTCAACCTACAAAAGCAAGTTTAAGTTATAGGCCAACACCAAACTAGAAGGCTGAAACGGACAAGAAATGCAGAAGGTGCATGACAGGACAGCATTTTTCTCTTTAACTTACCCAAATACATAAACTTTGTTTATTTCACTATCGTTTATCGGTTGGTATGCGGCTGACCACCCATACTGTAAAAAATAGTTCACTTTGCCAATGTCACCCCTGCTTCAGGGAAGGTCGGCAAGAGTTGCAGGGCTTATGTTCAATTGAGATTGGGGTTTTTATATTGTAGATCCACATGCAGCATGTGTAAGCGCGAAATTATGCATGTCTGCTTGTGGGAATGCATTTAATATGAATCTCAAATGATACATATCTTTGCAGCTTAGATTTAGATTTAGTTTATCAGCAGATTGTAGTTCGGCAATAACTTTTCATCTTAATGAGATGTACGGCCCTGGTGTCTTGTCTGATATCACCTCAACCACAACAATTCTATAGAGCTGCAGCGGCGGTACCAGTATGTCATGTACCAAAGTTTAACAATATAAATTAACTATCATTTCACGAGCAACTAAAACGGGGGGCGACATTATTTAGAGAGCAATAAATTGAAGGGGTTTCAAATTATTCAATTGTGAAGCGTGCTGGTAAATCAGAGCCATACTTACATTTAGTGTCATTCACAAAACTCTCATCTATAGATCATCCGACGACTAAAGTGAATATGGCATACTAAAGAAACATGACCTGTAGTTTTATGTTTCTGAATAAGGCAGGCGCGTGCATAGGGTATAGGCAAATACATTTTAGAATAAATATTTTCTTCTATTCCTTAAAAGTAACTCATTTGATATTGACTGAAGTCCTAACGATGGCTCCGAACGTGTTTAAATTTTGAATTTTAAACATTGAATCAAGCTTAAATGCATTTTCCCCCATATATATAGTTTATTTCTGTCCTTCGCACGTGAAGGACGTATATCTCAAATTAATCGTAATTACCACGCAAATAATTTCAAAAAGTAATTAATTCATTAAACATCGTCGCTTTAATAATAATAACATTAATAACTTATATTGAAATAAAAATGCAGTGCAGTAACTGCAGTGATAAAATTATTGACAATGAGCAAATGTCATGCTCAAAGTGCAAAAAACATTTCCATTTCACTTGTGTGGGAATGTCCGAGTCAAATTTCCGTAAATTAAACAGGAATAGAAAAACTAACTGGATGTGCATCGTCTGCAATCATGCAGCCAGAGCCTCTTCACCTCCACCAGCTACTCCGCCAGCGTCACCAACCCCGACGGCTGACACACTCCTCCTCCTCAGGGAGATGAAGGAGCTAAAGGGTGAGATCCGTGAGATGAAGGACGCTCTTAATTTTTTCTCTGTGCGCTACGATGAGATGAACACCACCATTGAACGTCTCTCGGAAAACCTCAAAGCAGCAGACAAAAAAATAGCATCACTGAGCGACACCGTCCACACTTTGGAAATGTCCAGAGTAGCCGACCAAACCTTTTCGAGGCAAAAAAATGTGGAGATCTCTGGACTACCTATGACTCAGGGAGAGGACCTATACATATCATTTAAGGCCATAGCCACAAAACTGGGAGTTCCAGATGTGGCTGCTGACATTGATTCCTGTTACAGGATTCGCCGTCGGCATAATTCTACAACAACGTCAAATCTGGACCCACCTGTGATCATCAGCTTTACAATGAAAAGATCAAAGGACGCCCTGATTGCCGCTATTAAAAAACGAAAGGGTCTCATGACCGAAGAGTTAGGTTTCTCAAAGAATAATCGACTTTATATTAATGACCACTTAACCCCTAATGCCAAAAAACTCCTTGCGATGACAAAGGAAAAGCAGAGGAATATTGGTTACAAGTACGTTTGGGTGATGAATTCAAGGATTTTTTTGAGAAAGGACGACCAGTCCCCCAAGATTTATGTGAGCTCAGAAGATATTCTCCATAAATTAAAATAGTCAGCTTAGTTTGTTCATCTTTCTTTATTAACACCACATATACAATGTCTAATTCCTCACTTCCTTATCGTAACGTGTTATCAAATCCCGAAGATTTAAAAAAAAAAAATTGTTCTAACAAAGGTCTTTCAATTTATTATCAAAATGTGCGGGGTTTAAGAACTAAAATTAATGAGATCTACTCCAACATACTTCTTCACGAGTATGATATAATATGTCTTACCGAGACTTGGCTAACTCCTGAGCACTGCGATGCAGAAATTTTTGACAACCGATACACTGTATTTAGGAGAGACCGGAGTTATGATACTACCGGTCATAGGCTTGGTGGGGGAGTTGCCATAGCAGTAAAAAATAACTTTAAATGTCACCTTTGCAACTTATTAGGCAACTTGTCGCACGAAAGTATTTCTATTGAACTTGTTACCCCGAATTCTATTAATAAAATATATATAATCTGCTCATACTATCCCAAAGGTGCTACGGATTTCCATCTTATTTCAACCCTTTTTGACCATGTGAGTGATAAAATGCTTACACAGCCAGATGATATCTTTTTCGTCTTGGGAGATTTCAATCTGCCCAACTTAACTTGGACACAATCATCGATGGGAAACCATCTGCGTCCCGTTAATATCAATAACCAAAACTGTAACATATCACTTGCAGTCAATAACTTTATCTCTCTTAATGATATTCATCAATACAACTCTTTTAGTAACACTAGCGATCATATCTTGGACCTAGTTTTCCTTAATACACCCTGTTTAGTCACCCACTCTGACTACCCCTTGGTCAAGGTAGACCCCCACCATGTTCCCTTAAATATTTTTGTATATCAGTCTTCTGTAACAGTTTTTCAGTCTGCACCTCGCAAGATATCGCTTTTTCACAAAGCAGATTATGACAAAATTCGAAGTGAACTCTCAAAAATAAATTGGTTTAAAGAACTTGATCATCGCAATGCTGAATCGGCTACTTTGCATTTCCATCATCTTCTTAACACAATTATACATGAACAAGTACCTTCTTTTACATTAAATAATCAGTCCAGATATAATTTCCCACCCTGGTACTCCATGTCATTAAAGAAGATTATCCGTGAAAAATTGAAGTACCACAAACTTTGGAAAATCAATAACAATCCATTAGATTATCTGACATTCAAAACTTTGAGAAAACGCCAAAAGGCAATCGAAATTCAATGTCGAAAACGTTTTATTTTATTTTATTTTATTTTATTTTATTTTCATAGGACAACAAACAGCGTTACATAAGAAATATAATAGTAGCAATTACAAAAAAACATGGCCAATTATATGTTGCCACGGATATAAAATTTAGGAAGTTGGAAATAATTACAAGATGTTAATTACAAGTAACTAATTACAAGAAAAAAAAAAAATACTGCTCTCAAAACAGAATATGATGTGAAAAAAAATGTAAATTTAAAAATAAAGAAAATCAGTTCTCCCTGAGTGAAGCACCCACCGCTTTGCGAAAGTGCGCCGTCTCTAAATGAAAAATATCAATGCTACTGAAACACTTGTTATAAGTTTCACAGACCCGGTAAATTGGCGCGCTCTGAGCATAGTTAGTGCGACACACAGGGAGATGAAAGAGTTGGTCTACCGTGTGCCTGGTTCTGCTCTTTATAAAAAATACGGAAGACCACATCAAAACTGACCCATGTAATTTTTGGAGTTATGTCAAATCAAAAAGGGGTGCATCGGAAATTCCTAATGAAATGACCCTGGACGATCAAAAGTTTTCTAATGGTCTCGATATTTGTAATGCATTTGTCGATTACTTTAATTCCATTTATGAAGCCCCTGTTCCTGATAACCATCTACCTAAACACAATGGAATCGATGGTGTCTGCGACATTGCCACTATTATTGTATGTGAAAATGATGTCCGCAAACATCTTCTGGCAATAGATGGTCGTAAAAGTGCGGGAGCAGATAAAATACATCCATTATTTGCACTGAAGTGTTCAGAGCAATTGGCTTACCCACTCACCCTTATCTTTAAAAAATCCATTACTGAGGGTGTTTTCCCCAGCCTGTGGAAGACAGCAATCGTTTCTCCAATACACAAATCTAACAGCAAAACTGACATCACCAATTATCGACCCATCTCTAAACTCTCAGTCTTTAGTAAAATCTTTGAAAAGATTGTGTATCATCAAATATTTTCTGCAGCTCGTCCTCATATTATTTCCCAACAACATGGTTTCATAAACAAAAAATCCACTGAGTCCAATCTATTAGAATTTACCGACCAAATTTTTGAAGCATTCAAAAATAAAAATCAAGTTGATGTAATCTACACCGATCTTTCTAAAGCATTCGACAAGATTGATCATAACACTCTCTTGAGGAAACTTGCTAATTTTGGAATTCATGGTGATCTACTCAGATGGACTTCTTCTTACCTAAGTAACAGAAGCCAAGCAGTAGCTACTAAAGGTTTCATATCTAATTTTCTTCCCATATCTTCCGGAGTCCCTCAAGGCTCACATCTTGGTCCTTTGTTTTTTGTAATATTCATTAATGATATTATCGATTACGCTCCAGATTGCAACTTACTTATTTATGCTGACGATGCAAAAATCTTTAAAAGAATAACCTCACAATTGGATTGCAACCTGCTTCAACAAAGTTTGAACAAAATTGAAAAATTCTTTTTATCAAACCATCTTAGCCTTAATATTGACAAATGTAAGGTCATGACATTCAGCAGAAAAACAAATAACATATTTTTCAATTATAAATTTGGCAATATGCCCCTTCACCGTACCAATCTAATTAAAGATTTAGGAGTGCTGCTTGACAGCAAGCTGGAATTTCATGAACATATTCAACATGCTGTTAATAAATCTTTTAGTTTACTTGGTTTCATTCTGCGACTAAGTAACGAATTTAAATCAACAGAAACCATCAAAATGATTTTCAATTCATTCATTAGGTCACGATTAGAATACGCGTCTATTATCTGGAATCCTCATTACAAAAATCAAATTAATTTGATTGAAAGTGTCCAAAGAAAACTTATTAGGTATCTTAATTATAAAAATTATAGACGCTCTTATTTTTCTCATTACTATCTTTCATCTTGTTCTTTTTATTCTATTCAAACTTTGGAATCTCGTAGAACCTACAGGGATGCACTTTATATTTACAAAGTACTAAACAATCAAATTGACTCACCATACATCCTCAGTAAAATGTTTATTAATACACCAATTATTAACACAAGACATCCTTCTCTATTCCATACTAATATACATTCAACAAATTATCTTCAAAATACCTACATCACCCGCACCTGCTCTTTATTAAATACCTTACACTCTTTTGACTTTTTCCACAACTTTAATGTAATCGCCTTTAAAAAAATGTTTTTCTCTGTTCCGCCTATGGCTACTGTCACTTCGCTCGATGCTCAAAGTTTAAAGTCCATCAGTCCTGCTACTTAAAATTCTTTATACTTATATTAACTATTGATTTGCATTATTTGTTTTATTTTTTTATTAAATATTTCTCGAATTTGTACCTACTTGTATTATACATCTTTTTACTTATATTAATTGTTGTTTTACATTGTTTTTTTCTTAAGTATTTTTTGTATTTGTAATATGTTTGTAATTACTTATTAATATTAATTTCGAATATTTCATATTTTGGTTTTTTTCTGTTATCACATTTGTATTTATAATCTTATAACTTAATGTATCAAAACTGTTTTGAAATAAAATTTATAAAAAAAAAAAAAATATTGCCTACCTATTAGGCGCAAGTGCCTGTATGGGATGCACGCCCCTGGTGTAAGGTTTTTGAGTGATTTCACCGAAGTTCTTTGGCTTATACATCGGTATGAGGCCGACCACCTACTCTGTAAAATGGTTGATTTTTCCCATTTCACCCTTGATTATAGAATGAGTTGCAGGGTTGCTGTTCATATGAAATTTGGGATTTTATTTTGTAAGCACAGCATATTATGTATGCGTAAACTAACGTGTCTGCTTGAGGGCATGTGAATCTTTAATGGTGATATATATTTTTGCAAATAAGATTATAGATAGATGATTAAATTTTAATTAAATGCATGCTAAGATTAGCGTCTAATAGCGTCGTTTATGAATAAGGGAACTGTTTTAATAAGTTGATTATGGTTGATAAGAATTAAATTCTCAGAAGAAAGTTCATACACTAAAAAGGTCATTCCTTTTAATGGTTTCTCAGAATCTTAAGCTCAATTTAAATAAATAATCAGAAACATTTTATCACAAAAACTTTCATTAAAAATAATGTTACAAACATTAAATTAAAAGAGTATCATTCACTTCATTAAAAGGTCTCCAAAAAAATTTACATAATTTTAACATAACTGAAAGCCATGCTTAATTGAGGGCATAAACTATTTTCATTTTTACAGAATATTTAATTAATGTAATAAGCATTTTTCTCGCTGGACAAAAATCAGAGGTCTATGTGAATAGGGTCCTTAACAATCAATAAATGTAAATCGGCAAGCTTTTCCCCTATCAACCTCGCCTATTGTTTTTATAGTTGATTTATTTCCTCGAGCGCTTTCGATGTTATCAGTTATCAGTCAAGAGAGCAAGTTGTTCTCTAAAAAAAAGTTCACTTTGAATTGTTGTTACTTCTGGTACTCTTTGTAAATATCCATTCTAGAGAAGACTCGAACACACGAGAATAGGTCTTAGTCATATATAAATATAGGCTGCGGTTTTGTGGGGCTTCAGTGATATATTAACGCCCAAGCCGTGAAACCGACAATACAGAAGTTACAGAGTGAACCATATTATTTAATCAACTTGTGAAAAAAAAACTTTGTTTTCATTTTACATTATTAATGCTTATTTATGTTGTTGAAAGAGGTCATATAAATTTCGTCACAACATAATTTCGCACTGTTTTTAATATAAACAATGTAAAGCAGTATACTGTATTGCGTAAATACTCAGCCATCGAGTAAAATGTATATCAGATACAATAGCACTTCTAGTGAGCGTTTCATTTTCATATATATTTTTTTCTGTTATAACACGACGTTTTATACTCGGGTGACACTAGTTAAAAGGGTAAATTAGAGTGAAAAATGTCACCCCATTGAAAAGTTGTGGTCCTTAAAATCACAGCAGGTCGTATTGTATGAAAATTGAAATAATGTAAATTTATGAAGCACATTAAAGCCGTAATGGTCGTATATCAAGATCACCATTGCTCCCGTGTCGTTAGAGGGCTAGTCACAGGGACACCTTCCATTATCGTCCCTAAGTTACGTCGCAAAGACAAGTCTCTCTCATCTCACCTCTCCCCTCTATCATCTAAAGGTTCTCAAAATTAAGTCCGCACATTTGACATAGACAAAAAGTCATGACGTCATACGACTGAATCACTGGATAAAAATACAGTATATTATTAATTGCAATACCTAACCAATTGAGAGCAATTTAAATTTCAAACTTTGCCCTGACTCCGTTTCTGAAACACTATTCTAAATCGATTACAAATGATTCACTCTTTCACTTCTGTATTGGCAGCTTCACGGCTTGGGTAACAAAGGGTTACTGATCCTTCACAGAACCGCCGACCGTATTTATATATATGACAAATGGCCTAATCTTGCGTGTTCCAGACCATACGAGACGCATCTCGAATGGATGTTTCCAGAGAGTACCAGAATTACCAAAAGTTCAAAGTGTCAAACACTTACATCTATACACACATATGTATAGCAAGTAAATACGCCTAGACAAACACAACCATAAAAACACATAGGCATGAACTTATACATTCGTGACAATATGTAATCTTGTACACCTCCATACATCCACATCTCTCAAGACCCCATTTTTATTTAGCACGTCGGAATCGATCACAAAACGTCAAAAATGACCACATGGAAAATGAAATACATGGAGATCGTCTACTAAGGACCTGTTGAACCAACCTTCAATCAATATTTGAATAACACATCAAATTTTAATGCTTAATTCTGGTAAAAGGACCTCGGTTAAATATTTCTCGGAAGTGGGTAACAATATGATGGAATTTGAACAAGTAAGATGATGTACATCAGCTGATTTACGTATATGCCACAAAAAAAAAATGATTTGATGGGAGAAATCACATTTAATTTTGATTGGAAGATCTGATTGGAGTTTGGTGCAACAGGCCCTAACGGGTGCACATAGACCACTTTGGGCACCACTGATCTCACCTGTTCCCTCTTCCCGAGTGTTACCTGAGAATAAATAATAATAGAGTGATTACGGGCGTGATGATATTGCAGCGCCTAGGTAATCGAAAACTCAACAACCTGTATCACAAGCATCAAACTTCACGTTCACACTCAACCATGGCGTTCAACAAATGTGTATCAAAACTAAATCACACTTTCATAGAGCGTTTAAGTTACCGTGCATTTTTGATAAAACGCTTTGTTTTAGTTAATATTTGTACTTGGAGAACAGTCTATGAATATTAAACAATAAGAAAACTATGACGGTACATAGTAGATCGAGTGACGTAATAATTCAGTAGCATATTGTTCTATACCCAAGTATAAAACGTTGCGTTTAAACTAAGCCATAAAACTTCAAAAAAGTAAAGGAAATTAAATAGCGATTCTATTGAGTAATTTTTGTTTACATACATTTTCGGTTAAACGGTGGAGTAAAGCTTTATACTTGGGTAGTGCTTTGATAGAACGACAAGTCGACCCTGTTGTGTTTGATTCGTATTTACGTTCCCGCTCGGATGGATGGCGACTTGCAATGTTTATGATTCATTCGTTTGTGCATCGAACTGTCACTAACAGACTGAAGAGAAATGTTCGTTTCAGAATTGACAGAATAATTAATGCATTCCACAAAGTTTCATTTAAAGTGCACATTTTACTGTATTTAAATGTATCACAAAGCGATCGGCATTCTCAAATCATTAGACTCCAACATTGTCTCTTTTGTTCTGCTTCCTCAGCCTTTTTCAGTTCACTCCTGGACGTAGGTCTCACCCAATCTTCCTCATCTCTTTTTCCCTGCCACTATTTTCAGCCATCCCCCGCCGTAAATCCTTTGATATCGTTCAGTCACCTCAGTTTTGGCCCCTTCACTCCCCGCTTGAACATCCTGGGTCATCATTGGATGAACCTTTCTGCTATCTGTCTTGGTCCCATTTTATATCCCCGGGGTGGAAGCTCCGACGGCCGTCGGTAGACCTTACCGTATCCAGTGGCGTGACTATCATACAAGCTAAAAAGCTAAGCATGCGTACTCTCAGAAATGCAAATAATGAATATTTTTGAGTAGATTACAGACATATAAAGTCATTCGTCTTTTTAAATTTCCCCCCATCAAAAGTCGTGCTGCTGCCATCTGTGTGTGGCAGTAGGTTATTATTATTAGGCATTGATGAAGTTAACTCTGTTACGCAACCGTTATTGACAAAATAATGTATCCCTGTTTTGTTTAACGTATGAAAAAAGCTTGACCTCTGTAAGCTTGTATGAAAATAGTCGCTTAAGCTCTTTTGTCATTATAAATGAACACAATATTATTACAGATTGTGCTTGGGAGTACACATGATAATAATATCACCATATGCTTAGCTTTTCGTTCATTCAATTTTACGATTCCAGACTGGAGCCATTTACAGTTGTATGAACGACCGATTGTATTTTGAATAAACTGTCGCGTCAGGTGCGTTTTATTCGAAGATCAGAATAATTGACTTATTCCTTGTTTGCGATCGAATCCACTTTTTTGCAAAACCAAGATAATATTTATTTTGTTATTTTATAAAGATTGTTCATTTTGTTTTTTAATTAAAAATTAATAATCATTAGATTAATAATTTTGCTTTTTTAATTTTGTCTTTATTTGTCCACCTTTTTTTATAGTACTTATATAAAATTAATTCCGGTGAAAATATTGTTGTGCCTTGTGAGGATCTTAAGTGTGTGAAGGTTTTAATGTTTCAATCCAAAATCTAAGTCTGAAGAAATTAAGAAGCACTGGGGAAAATAAACATCGGGGTAAGATTCATTATTTGTAATTTAGTGCAACCTTAATTATCCAGCATGCGTACGGCAGAAACTGTAGGCACGCCACTGACCGTATCTAGTTGAAGATTGGACGAAATAAAGCATGGCGGCGTATCAACAGCAAAACAATGTTATATGGAACAACAATCAGCTGTTCAGGCACCGCCATATTTATTCCGTCCTTCAAAAAGATACGGTAATCTATCAACGGTCGTCGAGACTTCTACTCCAGCGCCATTTTATGGACATCGGTGACACAAGCGCATCTGCGGATCTCCACGTTTGAAGCCCGGCCACTGAAGCTGATTCCCAAAATCCTTCATTTAATGGCTCCTTGGTTTTTCAGCGTCTCTCAATATTGGTAATTTTAATCTCAAACTTACACACCATTATTTCCATACTACGAATTGAAAATCATTTGAAGCCATGTTGAATTTGAAGGCTGTTCAAAATTGCCTCAGACGAAAAAGACTGGAACGAAAATAAAACAACGATTCGCTAATTCACAATGCGGTATTGCACGACTTGCAGCGAAAAACATTACCCCAAGTATAAATCTCAACTTTGAATATTACAAAACAATATACGGAAATCAAAACGTTCACTGGAAGCGATGTTTTAGTTTGCATGAAATTCTGGTTGAGTGTGAACGTGTTTCATACTTGTGGAGAATAATGCTTCACAAAAGAAAAGGAAGGATTCGCTAAGTCGGCCTCGGATCAGACTTTTCAGGAGCATTTTACTTTGTAAAGGAAGAACTGGAAAAAAATGCAGCTACCAAAAGAAATATACCGCACAATATGGCTGTCGTTAGGTAGCGCATCATGAATTACTTTTGTGGCAGTTTCAATGGACTCATTTTCCTTTTAGTCCGACAACACAAGAGAGACGTGCATGAGAGAATACAAGTGCAGCGTGAAGTGGCCATTATATCAGTGAATGGGATTGTGAGATAAGACGAATTATCTTATCACGTTCTGTGCTCGTATTGATAAAACAGGTCATCACAGTAAAGTGTTTTGATAACCGTTTTTTATTTATCAAAGTGATACTATTAGCTATTGATGAAATTGTATTTTTGAAGTGCCTTTGACAAAAACGACTGAATAATGTGTCAAACCGTTGTTTATTTAATAAAACCTTTATTCAAGGAATCCTTTGGGTCCCATTTTGATTTACAACTTATAACTTTATAAATAGATAGATAGATGATTTGAGACAATGTGCCCTTTTCTTCGACAAAATTAAATTCAGCATCTTGGAAAATAAGTTTCCACGAAATTTTGCCATAGAAGTGCACCTGAATAAAGTGGCAGGCTGTTTATAAAATGGCTTCGTTTTTCGAATGTCACAACAATAACCATTATACTTATAATATTTTAATAACGGCACACATGATTTTTTTTTAAGAAACCCTATGACGAACACTTTCCAGACTTCAGAAAATCTAGGGGTATTTGACACTTGTTGGAGTTAATCCCTTTTCAATCGATCTAGTCCGGTGCCGGGTAGGAAGTCGCGTAGTGTACAGGTGTATGTAAGCTTTCACACAATCCAGCGTGGTTTGTCCGGCGATTCCATGCATTTAGCGATCGGAACCGGTAAAAAACGAAGCGTGTGAAGAGACCCGGGAAAGTAAAATGATACTCAATCGAAAAAAGCAACCGTTTATGCAAAATGGCTTTTATTATACGTGAAATTAGAAGCCTGTGAAGTTGCGATCACGCTGCAAATATGCGATTATTATTAAAACATCAAATTGCTGAACAAATTTGATATTGTGATGGTATCGGGTTCGATAATATAATAATTATGCAAACGCTAGGTTTAGTTAGATACTCGTATGTATGGTAGGCGCGCCTGCAATCCCAACGCTTTGTGGCTTATGCCTGCACATTGCCACCTGATGCGAGGGACGACCTAAGATAACAGGATAGAGAGATCATTGGATATGTTGATGTTTTTTGTATAATTGTCTATCTATATCTAGAGCTTGTATGAAGAAGGTTATGACTCTGGACGAAATGAAAGAAGTATGTAAGGATAGAAAGAAATGGCGGTTGATCTGTAATGTTGGCGGCTAGGGTTTATTAAAGTGAAATTGGTTTTATGTTTTAGTTTTTTTTGATGTCCATGTACCTATATATGATTATTTATTGATTTAAAAAATGTAATTTGTCATGTATGTTCCTCGACTTATAGGTTGGTATGCGGCTGACCACCCATACTGTAAAAAAATGGTTCACTTTGCCAATGTCACCCCTGTTTCAGGGAAGGACGGCAAGAGTTGCAGGGCTTATTTTCATTTGAGATTGGGTTTTTATAATGTAAGGTCCACATGCGGCATGTGTTAGCGCGAAATTATACATGTCTGTTTGTGGGAATGCATTTAATATAAATCTTAAATTATATATATCTTTGCAGCGTGGATTAAATTAGATTTATCTATAATCAAAATTGCTTCTTCTTTTGTTGCCACTTCTAACAAAGACCGGCGATCATCATGGCTACTTTCACTTTGAATGCTACGGCTCGAAATCAGGACTTGGTGCTATTGCCAAATCACTGCCGCAGGTTTTCAGCTACGATGTCCTTCGACGTACTTACTTGAGTTCTTCTCCCCTCAATCTTTCCTTGTTTAAGATGGAGAATGCTTCTTCTTCTTCTTCTTCAGCTTGTTTTAGGACTAGGTCCTGTTTATTCTCGGGTTCACTCCTGGGACGCGGATGTCCAGCTGTCCTTCCACCTCTTTGGTGGTCGTCCAGGGGGTCTGCTGGTTGATGGTATCTCGTCTGCCGCTATTTTCACCATTCTCGCCGGATCCATTCTTTCGACGTGATCTCTCCAGTAACGTCTTCTGTTTCTACCCCATCGCACGACATCCTCGACATCACAGATCCTCCGAATTTCGGAATTTCGTATTCTGTCTCGCATGGTCAATCCTGCGATAGGGCGGAGAGTTTTCATTTCGGTGGTTCGTAGGAGACTCTTCGTTCTCGTGGTGTCGGCTCTGGTTTCGATACCGTATGTCATTATCGGTCTAACGCAGGTCTTGTATATCTTCATTTTACTTTCTTTCAGTATGTGTTCGTTTCTCCATACAGTAGTACGCAAGAAACGTAAGGAGAATGCGTTATTTTTAATTCATCATAACGTGACCGTAGTTGGCCATCTAAGTTGCTGAGGTATGTTGACATTTCAGATTCATATTGGATGTAGGTATACCCACAAGCTAACATATATAAGTTCGCATTTAAATATGCCCGCATGTGAATTTACAAAATAAAAACCCAAATCCTATATGAACACAAGCCTTGCAACTCTTGAAGACTGTTACGGTTCGAACACCCTGTCACATGAGGTGTGACCTGGCATTAACCATCTGCAGGGTCGAGAATCGTACGCTCCTATTTTTTATATCAGGCTAGCCAAGCCACCCTCACGCAGGATCCAACCAATGAGGATCCTGTATTCAAATCAATATTGGCGTCACCCAAAAGTAGATAAATAGACCCCACGAGGAAAGGAAGGCCACAGTTGAACCTTTACCATCTTGCCTTCAGCATCTTCTGTCCGTAGATTATCCAGATTCACGGTCGAAACTCTTTTCAATAAATTCATTTAAAATCAATTATTTATCTCTTTTTCTTAAAATTAAAACCCCTTTGAAATCCAGTTATAACAAAGACCTTCCTGAAACAGGAGTGACATTGGCAAATAAAAACTAAAATCTGATAAATATTTTAAACGTTCTTCTATACCTAGGTCACCCACTTCTTCTCAGTTTGAGCACTATAGGGAATAACGCGACTAGAAGTTACACTATATGTGTAGCTCAGTGTCGTTACGTTTCTTTGTTATATGTGTAGTTTCTTTGTTATATGTGCACTATATGTGTAGCTCAGTGTCGTTACGTTTCTTTGTAGTTTTTCAACTTTTCGTAGCACAAGCCCTGTTATTTTTTGTATCTCCCTCGTATGCTCGCAGTAATACCTACTTAGGTAGCAGGCATTACCTCAGGAAATCCTCTCAGAGCATGATCGAATTATTTTCAGCCATTTCTTCCCGATGGCTGCCTCGCAAAGTATGTAGCAATACCCCAAGTATAAAACTTTATTCAACTCAACTATAGTATTTACTAACAAATGTACAGAAACTAAAACAGCGCCTTTAGTGAGCGTTTAAGTTAATATACATTTTTTGTTAAACTCTAAAGTTGAATATAAACGGAACTTGGTGTTCAGTTCACGGCAAATGCATAGTATTAGCTATAAGTTAAATGTGAATCTTGAGTGAACCTATACCCCTAGTATAAAACTTGACCTTAATACTTAATAATTGCGTTTACCAAACAAAATGTAAGGAAAATTATACGTTCATAGAGATGCTGTTTAAGTTTGCTTTACATTTTTGGTTGGATTTCAACGTACAGTTTTATACAAAGGTGGGAAATCGGTAACTGCGCAGCCTTTGATACCAGCTTGATTAATATATTTCCTATTATACTGTACCCAGTCATCATTTTAAGTGTTTATTTAAATCTAAAAACTTAATTATCTAATTAATTAAAACTACGCAGTATCCGGACCTACTTAAAAACTAACTTGTATGCTACTATGGTAAATCTTTAAACAAAACATAGAGGACGGTCGAAAATATAGCCTCTACTCTCTAGCTTTTAATAGTTATGAAATTTGTCTAAAAAAAATTTTCATGGAAGTTTCATAAAATTTGTATTTCTAAGATATTTTTCTAGATCTGTTTCCATGGTCCCTCGGAGCTGCAGATTCCAAACGTTTCAGCTATATCTTTGTTTGTCTTCGTCAGCGATGTTAACAGTTGAAAACAAAAATTAAGATTGTTCGTGTTATATGTTTCCATTGAATAAATCCGTTCAGAGGAATGCAATTCGCCAAGCTAACAGCAAAACCTTTTACGTACAATGCAAAATAGGTATTGTTTCAGATTTATTGTAATCTGCTTAAGATTTAGAAATGTACGTACAAAGGTAACTGTGAACAATTTTACTTAGTAAATAGCTGCTACATACAATTTCGATTAAAATTATTTTACACAATTTATTTTAGGAATTTGCTCACATTTGGTTCACAGTTAAACTTTTATGCTTCTCGCTTAACGGCTCGGGTACTATACCCCTTCAAAGCGATGCGATCCGTATTTACAGGTGACTAATTCTATCGCTATTCTAACATACACCAGACCATGCCAGAATCGCCTCGAGCAGAAGCTTCGAGCAAACACGAGTAGGTACAACCATCCAAATACTTACGTCTAGACACACAATCATAAGTAAACATACACAGACATAAACTCGTGTATTCGTAAAAACACATTACTATCGAATTACGAACAGTACCCTTAGTACCTTTAATCTGTACCCATAGTACGAGTTGCAAAACTTGAGTAATGTAAAGTTTACGGCAATTGTTAAAGAGTGATTTCCCCCAAAATCTGCCGTTTTTGTTTGTTTAAACTTGATTTTCTTTATCACTGTAACTCTTTTGCTAAGACCATAAAGTGTAAGAAACAAAAACGGCAGATTTTGGGAGAAATCACTCTTTAAGTAATATTTTCCGTAAACTTTACTTTTCTCAAGTTTTGCAACTCGTACTATGGGTACAGATTAAGTTATAGTATATTTAACCTAGAGGTGCCGAATTTTTTTCGTAGCAATTCTCATGAAGAAGATATTCACAATATCATCATTATTAAAATTGTACAATGTCTTTATATCACGTAATTTATTTCGACTATTACATAAAGGCACCATGAAATGTATGATTTCCACCGCAGCCAAATTCGAATCGACTTTTTTCTACGTTTAAATTAAGATTTTTAGAATAGACACCATAACAAGCGGTAATTGCTTCGCTTAGAGCCCGCCTAAGAATGCATGTGTACGTGTGATGTACATATCAAACATTACGTTTAAACTGAAACATAGAGTTTACCAAAAAATATATATAAACACTAAACAAGAGCCTCTTGTGAGCGATTCAGTGTTTGTGCATTTTTTATGTAACGCTATGGTCGAGTTTTGACGTATTTTTTTACTTGGAGTATGCAACGTTAATGGAAGAAAAATCATTGTGAAAACATCAATACTAAGAGCCATTCAAACGTCTGAATTTAGTTCCCACGGTATAACGCATGCAGAAGGTTATTTAGTTCTTGGTGCTCGTATAGACGAACATAATAATTTAGAGTGTGCGCCTTTTCACACGGCTCGGTCCGGTACGGATCGGAAGTCGCGTATTGTATGTGGATGTATGTTGGCATTCACACGATCCGGCGTGGTTTTTCGATCCCATACATTTCGCCTCCGGATCCGGACGAAGAAAAGGCACATGGGTTTTAAAAGATGAGGTACAAAGAAACGAAGAACATGCTTCTGTATATCATTTGTGGTATATCACCATCATGACCGTTCTGTATTCTAGTGGTTAACACTTCGGACTCGTGATTGGAAGGTAGTGGGTTCGAATTATATTTTCAAATCTGCTCTTCGCTGGATTGAAAAATGCATATGCGTTTACCAAAGACCGGTCACTAAAGGTTCATACAGCCTCACACCAACGGGGTCTTGCTTGAGAATTGGCGCTTTCTATAGCGACGACCATGCTCGCAGAGGGCTCTTAAGGTGTGATTCACACAAAAACAGCGCTCGCTAAACAAATCATCATAATATTATTATTACTTTGCCAATGTCACCCCTGCTTCAGGGAAGGTCGGCAAGAGTTGCAGGGCTTATGTTCATTTGAGATTGGGTTTTTTATATTGTAGGTCCACATGCAGCATATTGTGTAAGCGCGAAATTATGCATGTCTGCTTGTGGTAATGCATTTAATATGAATCTCAAATGATACATATCTTCGCAGCTTAGATTTAGATTAGATCATATGTAGGGAATCCTTTATTATTGGTTGCTAAAGATACTAGTTAAATGGACGTGTGACGTTTACCTGCCAAAAAGAATCTAAAATCCGTTTAAAAAATGTTCCGACTGTATTCAATATCACTCGCTCACTAAATAAAATACGGTACGCGAGACTGGCGCTCCTGCTCTTCCAGGGAAATTGCCATCTCGAGAAACGAAGAAGATTAGCAAGACCACTTTGGATAGAAGTCAAAAGAAGCCTATAAAGTTGGACGATGTTGTCCAGAACTGCATAGCATCAGCCCTCGGTATATGGGTCAGTAGACGGTGTACCTGCTAAGCGATGTGAATGGACTTGCACGATAAGATTACAAATTACCCGCGATGACCTTTGCACATTTCGCGCTACTTTCCAGGAACTGTGCACTTACAGGCCGTTCACAAAAGACAAGTACGCAAGTGATTTAGTACACCTGATAAGTGACAAATAATCTTCCTTTCCTAGTGACTATTTCAAAGAAATTAAAAAAAAAGTTGTTCTTTGCTTGTAACACTTGTCTTGTATCCTGCCGCCATTCCTCTAAGGGTGGCCGGTACCTCCACACAATTATTATTATTATTGGTAATTTTTTTCTGCGCGTTTTCATGACCGTTGGTCATCCCAAAGTCGCTGGTGCCTCCACTTGACTCTGTCCTTGCATACTTCTTTCATCTCATCTAATTTCATCACTCTTTTCATGCATGCTCTTCTTTTGTTTCCACACTGTAAATTCCATCCATTCGCAATCTCACTTATCTGATCAATCCATTTTTTCCTAGGTCTTCCCCTACACTAAATAAATAATATTTTTTTTCTGTAAATCTATTTGAAGTAATAATCCATTTTCACAACGTTAAAACACAAAGTACTAAAAATCTATTCTGTTAGACCGTAATTCTAATCTAAAATCTGTGAGTGTCCATGGACTTAAAAATGTGTTACCCATGTTGAATTTGTAATGGGTATACTAAGTCGAAGAAAACAATAAAAATGATAAAAACAATGTTAAATAATTTGTATTACCTAAAAATACGAATGTGACATGCTTACAAACGATTCATTTACTTAAATAAGAATTAACAAAAAGAAAAAAACCTACTTTTTAGTTGTTCTTCTATATTTGAGTTCGTAAAAGCAATTTTCCTAATTATTCATTCATGTGACTACACTTTTTGGTTTATACTAATGCCAACACCTAAAATGTTTCAAAAAATCACTTTCAACCTATTTATAGAAATGCAATAGCGGGATGCATGTATACTTTGGCTGTTTACTGAGATATTGAGAAAAATAACTGAATAAAACAAACATTATCATGAAAATCTTGACAACAAACACAAAGGAGACACCCAGAATTTACATTTCTCTCAATATCTCTAAAGGACCTTTCTGGGTGAGAAGTCTCGACAATATCTACAGGTGATTTAGATACATACAAAGCGATTAAACATGGCCGTGCGTGATCAGCTGATATCGTTGTCAAATGTTTTTCACATGACAGCCTGATCAGCTGATAACCCGCGGCCATTTTTTTTATCGTTTTCTATCTAGATATTATGTCGAGACTGCTGGGCCTGTATTTTTAGGGAAAGCATAGGTATATCTGAGAAAGACGAGAAAGAAGGATCAAGAATTTTTATCTATTTTCATTTATTCATTAATTTCCCTACTGTTCGTGGTGTGAAGTGCATTTCGCTCTGAGAGAGCTTAACTTAAATACTGATGGCTTATTCAGCGAAATAAAGTGCTGGCAAGGGCAGATGCTCGCAGATACAAGAAACTGGGCTATTAGCAACGCGTAAACTGTGTCCATACACTATGCAGGACTTCCTCGGGAAAACTTACGATTGCAACAAAAACTCTACGAGCTTTCAGTGCTCTAAGTATGGAAATTAAGCATTTCGTTTCAACATTAAATGTATGGAAACTGAATGATTATAAAACTAATAAACATTACGATGTATTATTTGATGAGCGCTGTGTTTGTGTGAGTCACACCTCGGGGGCCTTTTGTGAGCATGATCGTCGCTGTAGAATGCGCCAATTATTTAAACAAGACCCAATTGCTGTAAGGCTGGATTGACACGTTTGGTGATCGGTCTTTGATGAATATTCAATACAGCGGAGAGTTTGATTGAAAATTTAATTTATATTGCGCTTGAAACCGAGCCCACGACCTTCCAGTTACAATTTCGCAGCGTTCGCTACTAGACTAAGGATCGGTCTGGATGGTGTTGCTTTTCAAAGCGCCGTTTCGTAACTTCTGTCACTGCAAGGGCGCTTTCAGTGTTGACGCGGCGAAGAGGTGGGTCTTCATTCCCTGTTTGAAGAAATCAACACTTGGCAAGCGCGTATGGGGGGCATCCGGTTCCAGATCGACGGTCCAGCAACGGCGAACGCACGGTCACCAAACAACGTGGTCAATTTTCTAGACGGTAAGGTGACAATTAGAAGTAGGTACGCCTTCTAGAGATCGTCGAGTGAGCTTCTTCTCGCTCAGAATTCTTGGGAAGACTGTTCAGCGCTATTTAAGTTTACATATCGCTGCCTTAGTTCTTGTTTGTCGTATACGCCATTGAGAAAATTTTACATGAGCAATGTTTGCATGTGTACTGGACCAATGTGTCTTATGAAAACAAGAAATTTATTTTAAAAATATTTAAAAGAACTCTCACATTATCGAGTTTTACGGTTTTTCTTAGCTCAGATTGTGTAGAATTTGATTCTTAAGACAACTACATGAAAAAATCATATTTGACAAGATTGGCGTATACGATAAACAAGAACTGGGGGAGCGATATATTGTTTGGAAAACGCTGTGGTTGAATCTACATGTAATGTTTAATCCTTGGTGCACAAGGCGCAGTATGAAATATTAACAGAGAAAGTTACAATTTAACAAATATTGAATTTCGATGAAGTTATACAATGTGTTCTTATTAAAAGGTACACACAAGAACATGTTAAGTAAGTTACACAGACTAAATAAATTTACTAGCGAAATAAGCTTACATACTCGTATTACGTTAAGCTCATATATTTTTCTTCAGAAGAAAAGCTGATTTTCTGTTTATGTGGTTCAAACCCAAAATCCTCCCGGTACCGATATGTACTTGTTCATAACCATAGTGGCGGATATACTCAGCAAATGCAACTAAGCTACACATATAGTGTAACTTTTTAACGCGTTATCAATCAGTCTTCCCAAGAAATGTGCCTGTGATTTTGAGAGGTAAATAAGTTTTACACACCTTATGGACAGTAAGAAATTGCACTATATGTGCATTGTCAGCTTAGTTGCGTGTGATGAGCTTTCGACTATCCTGTCAGGAGACGAAAAACTCTGAAGGATAGAGTTAAGAA
The DNA here is from genome assembly GCA_951799405.1 of Agapetus fuscipes. NCBI lineage: Eukaryota > Metazoa > Arthropoda > Insecta > Trichoptera > Glossosomatidae > Agapetus > Agapetus fuscipes. Next base: position 5,578,043 of record OX637350.1, read on the forward strand.
TGAATGGGTAAAGAAAGAATGCGAGTTAAAAGAGGATGTGAAAATTAAGGTACAAAAGAATCTGATGAGATGGTTTGGGCATGTGGAAAGAATGAATGATGATATACTTACAAAGTATACATACAGATTGAAAGTAAAGAGAGGTAAGAGACGACCGAGAAAAGTATGGAGTTATCAGATTGTGAAAGAATGGGATATACAAAGTGAGCGTAAAAGAAGAAAATGTATGAAAAAGGTGAATGAATTGAAAGAGGTATGTTAGGACAGGTACAAATGGAGGCAGCTCTGCAGAGGCTCTGACCACCCCTAGCGGAATGGCCACAGAGTTACAGCCACAGTTCCATAGACTAGCAACTTTGTATAGTTTGTAAATACTTTGTATAGTTCGTACGTAATATATACACTTTCATACCCTTTGTAAAATATCATTTTACAAATTCAATCGCATTCACATACACAGTATTGGAATTACTTACAATAAACCTAGGTATCCGTTACAAGTTTCCCCTTGAGTGATGCATTTTGTAGTTTCTCCCTTTTGTAATTCAACTCCATCCACGTTTAATGCATTTCAATATCAAAGCACGTACGCATATAAAGCGATAGATAGTTTTTACAACAAATAGAGCTTAGTCAGGTGGAAAACAAACAAAACTATACGCAGAAACTCAACCAAAGCGTTTACCAATAAAATGTATTTAAACTTAGACAGCGTCTATAGTGAGCGTTTTGGTTTCCATACATTTTGTGGTATTTTCAATATAAAATCACGTACCTACACACATTAACCAATAGATTCCTTTATAACAAATAAAGCTTAGTCAGGTGGAAAACCAACAAAACTATACGCATAAACTCAACTAAAGCGTTTACCAATAAAATGTATTGAAGCTTAAACAGCACCTTAATTGAGAGTTAAAGTTTCTATACATTTTCGGTTGAGTTTAGACGTAATATTTTACATTTAGGGTACTGACAAACGATGCGGTTGGATGTTTCATGAATGCTGGCTTGTTTTGTTACAATAAAACAACATGGGATCTTTTGTAGACTTACACAATTGAAATAAAGCCACAAAATTGGTAATAACTTTAAAATAAACGCGATACAATGTGTTTTTCCCGCCCAATATGATTGCTTCAGTTATATTGGCATCAACAAAATACTAGTGAAATAAAGTCGAGTAGAATGATAGGCGGCTTTCTAGAATTTATTTTTAAAATGAGATAAATAAATAAAAGCTCTGAAAATAATTTCCTTATATTTTTACCTTATTTTAAAATCCTAAATCTTGACTTTAAGGTTGGTATGCGGCTGACCACCCATACTGTAAAAATGGATCACTTTGCCAATGACACCCCTGTTACAGGGAAGGACGACAAAAGTTGCAGGGTGTATGTCCATTTGAGATTTGGTTTTTATGTTGTAGGTTCACATGAGGCATGTGCAAGCGCGAACTTGTACATGTCTAATGTGAATCTCCAATGTAACATATCTTTGCAACTCAGATTAGATTAGATTAGATTAGAATTAGATTAGAATCGTTAAAATTTGAGTAACATGAAAATTATCAATTTAATGCAAAAAACGATAAAAGATGTAATAAAAACGAATTTTTTAATGATAAGTCTATAAATGCATCATATTATTTACTTATCATCAAATCATTTTCTTTTAACATGTTGAAAAACAAAGTTTATTTCTATTGGTGATTTTCTCTTTTTACAGCTCTTTCGGTGTTTTCAACACCATTTTCAAGAAAAAAAAAAAAAAAAACTATTTATTTTTAAAGCAAACGTGACCAATGTTACACCAATAAATTTATTGGATGTCATGATTTTTACTTATACCGAAGGAGCAGAGAAATATTGAGAAGAGAAGAACTCAGGGATGTCGAAGGATCTCGTCGTTGAAAAACCTGCGACATTGGTTCAACAAATGCACCAAGTCTCTTCTTCGAGCCACAGCATCCAAGGGAAAAATAGCCACGATGATCACCGATCTTCGGTAGAAGTGGCACCGAAAGAAAAGAAGAAGAAGCATGTCTCATTTTTTGCGATAGATGAATAAACCTTGCCGGTAGGTACGTACTAAAACATGTTTAAGAAAAAAAACACCGATGGAGGAAAATATAAAATCCTAATTAATTTATTTCGTCAGTGATAACATTTTATACTTACATCTATCTTTTAATTGACTTCCTGTATAAAGAGATAATATTGTGAATTAAATTAAAACGAAGTCGCATAAATATCGATCGATCAATGGGCTCGACAAGAAATTCTATATTAGTTTTTTTTTCTCGGCGGGCAAACGACATAGGTCTATATGCCGATGGTACTAATAAACAAAAAAATATATAAGTTTGCTTTCCCCCTAGCAACCCGGCCGTGAAACGTCATAATCGTGTTGCGTATGGAAATTTTCACCAATACCACTTGTTACACACCTATTCTGACTTCTAAGACTGTTTATACTCTTTCTTATTTATGTTTCTTATCTTATACTTTGGGTTGGTGAGTGGTTGGCCACTCATTCTGTAAAATTGGTTCACTTTTACCAATGTCACCCCAGTTTCGGGAAACGGCGCTAAGAGATTTTGTTAGTACACATTGCAACTTCGTAAGCGTGACACTTCACCTTGTTGATATGAATCTTAAATACTTATACATCGAACCGTAAAAGTTAAACTGATAAAGTGCTGATTCACTGATTTGAGAAATCGTGGATGGATAAAACATTTTATTCGGAGTAACCTCTCATAGTACGTGAACTAATTATAAGGAAAAGCTCATGAGAAACGTCTAAACTAAAGGATTTTCACACATTTTTAGTGTTTTCTCGCGTAGAAAACATGAAAAAAAGATGCATTTATCTGAGAAACCTATGCTAGCTTTATACGTCAATTAAAAGTTTAGGTTATCAATTTTATAAATCGGCGCTTCCAAAAGATCTGAGCGTCTTTCGATCAAGTTTTGACTATCGATCTAGCTAATGAAATGTTAGCTTAATATGTCACTTAGATATTCAGTTTTATCTTTAAGGGCTTTAAGGGATCGATATCTTTGCAACATAGGTTATGGATAGGTTACAAGTACAAGAAAATTACACAATTTTCTTGTAAGGAAAACTTCCGTTTGTTACATTTGTATTTGTCGCCGTTGCGTTTTGCATAATTTAGTCCAAATGGCATTGTTTCCCTGCACATACTTTGTCTTCGCATGCAGCCACAAGTCGCCAGTATTGATCGATTACATTAGCTTTGTCCCTATTCTAGTTGACGGCCCGATTTAGAAACGATGAATACATACAGGAAAACTAAAACTATACCTGTTAACCAAAAATGTGTGAAAACTTAGACGCTCACTGCAGACGCTGTTTTAGATTCCATGCAATTTTTTTTTGGTACGTTGACTTTAAATTTCACGTTTTATACTTAGCTGTTTACTGCCGGATTTAGAAACGATGAATGCAGAAAACTGTACCTCTAATATAAAACTTCACCGATGCGTTTTGCTTTAAATGTATTCAAATTAAAACGCTATCTAGAGGCGTTGTTTTCATCTCAATACATTTTTTTGATAAACTCGAAGTGAGCTTGAACGTAAAGGTACTGGATTTACAGTGGAAAAGTCAGAATTGGACGCCAGTCATACATAATATGAAACATTTACAGTTTTCGTTCCTGCAAGCCCTGTCAACACTGTTCATAAATACGTCCCTCGTAATGCCAATATCCTGTTCATTCCATACTCACTGCGATATGTGAACAATGCTATTTTTGTACGTCAAATTATCGACAATCCGATTTCACTAACAACTTCTGACTTGTAACTAAATTGTAGCCAAAAAAAGTAATGGAATCTTCAACTCCTAATATTTTGCATCCCAAAAAAATGCAGATTTCTTTGATTTCTCACAATATTGTAGAAAATAAGTACTGGTTTCTTTAGTTTGTAACTAAATTGTGGCTCAAACAAACTTAAGGTTTATTGAACTTCTGACTACATTGTGGTCAACAAAAGAACAGGTTTTATAGTTCAATAACTATATTGCGAAATGAGAATTTTAAAATCTGCGTCCTAATGTATTTTGCAATGCAAATAATACATTGCTGCTTTTTCTTACAGGGTTCTAGAAAAAGTTTTGAAGTCACTTTTTCCATACTAAAAGTCGATGAAACTTTAGTTTTAGATTTCAATTTTAAACGTTAAATAAAACTATGCACAAGGTACATACAAATAATTATGTCAAACGGTGTATAGAGGTTTTAATTATTATTTGTGAATTAATTTAGAACAACCTTTGAATTAATATTTCATACGAAATTACAAAACACTTACAAAGCAAACGATCAATTTTAATGTCATAATAAAATTAGGTGTGTAATTTAATACTTATATTATATACATCGATGTTATTCCCACACAACAAATCTATAGGCCATCTTCCGCCTAAAGTTGATTTTTCTTGCAAAAAAAGATGATCCTTGGATCAGCTATGTTTGGTGAAAAACACACACATATTTTTAAATCCGTTTTAAGAAATCTGAATTTTCGACTCTAAAAAACCATAATCCTTGGATCAGTTATGGATGGAATGGAATAACACAGGATGTTTTTGTATCAGCTTAAGCTATTGATTTACTTTGTGAATGTTGGAAAGCTATTTTTGATTCTCTTGAATATATTTTACGTTTCCATTAGTATTTTAATCATGTTTCTCAGACCCATATGCCGGGGCGGATATGAGAAAGTAATAACTGGCAACAGCTGATGGGATGTTTTTTTTAACAAAATACCAAACACATGAAGTTCAGCTGATCTTGAAGCTATAATTAAATAAAAATTAAATTAAGTTAAATTAACATTAAGAATATTATGACGGATAAATTAAAACAGTTCTGATTTTATTAATACCAAGTATAAATAGTTTCTTTTTAGCTTAGTTTTTATCTGGATATTGTACATTTTTTGCAACTAAGAGAAATCAGTGGACCGTTGGATATTCAACAGAATTTATCGATTTTACCACAAATCTGCAAAAAAGTTGTATAAATGTCAAAATTAAAGTATAACCATGTAATAACAACATAAATTAAAAAAAAGGAAAATTTGTAGAAGTGTTTTAGTTAAGTGAGTGGTGTTTCCGAAAATAATAGTTAGTTAAAAAACAATCCATAATCGTATTGTATAAAATTTACGTGGTTGAATTTTTCTGGTTTCAGATTCAAACACTCTCTTGGTTGGATTTTGGTTTTATCTTTATTCTTCCTTGTAGTTTAGGGAAATGAAAGAACCCAGAGCCCACAAAGCACTTGTATAGATAACTACTTTTTACTAACCAATCAAAATAATGTCAATAAGACAATAAGACAACAATAAGACATAATAATTTGTTATACACAC